>CM053577.1:59140558-59188386 GCA_028646485.1 Cryptoprocta ferox | reverse complement strand
ATTTATTTATTTATTTATTTATTTATTTGTACTGGTTGTATGCCTATGGATTTTTTTATCAAGTTCGTGTGCCCTCTCTATTTCCTAGTATCAGGGTGATCAGATTCAGGTTTAATTTTGTTGTTTGTTTGCTTGCTTGTTTTAGCACAACTATTTCATAGGCGGTGCTGCATATGTCCATTCAGAGGCACAAAATATGTAGTTGACTTGCTCTTGGGGATGCTAGCTATCATTGATGATCATTACCGTTATCCGTTATTCCACTAAGTGCTGCTGAACAATAACATTTGTATTTTTAAAATATGAATTTTAAAATTGTATGTATGTTTAAAAAGTCCTTCTTCATTTATTAACTGGATTATGTCTATAAAGCAAGGCTTACCTCATCAATTATTTGTTGCCCTGAGGTACACACAACTGTATCTCACGTGACTAAGTGGCTCTGGTGTCAAGAAGTCCTGCTCCATTTACTATAAGATGTACAGTTTCCAGCCTTGGGATATATAGTGCCTTATAGGGCTCAGAAAGTGGTAATCATAAGTATTATCATACAAAGATTAACTAATATTAATAATTAATAGCTAATATCAATAACTAAGAATT
Source organism: Cryptoprocta ferox (assembly GCA_028646485.1). Taxonomy (NCBI): domain Eukaryota; kingdom Metazoa; phylum Chordata; class Mammalia; order Carnivora; family Eupleridae; genus Cryptoprocta; species Cryptoprocta ferox. The sequence goes on along the minus strand of CM053577.1, from coordinate 59,187,783 downwards.
ATTAATTATTACTGAGTACATTTCTGAGTATATCCTATGTCCCAAGTGCTATGTCAAGCACCTTGCATCAACATCTCATAATTTTCTCAACAACTCTGTGATGTAGGTCTTATTCCTCATTTTTATAGACAAAGACACTGACGAATAGAATGTTACCCTTGTTCAAGGTCATATGGCCAATAAGTCTCAGAGGCAAGACCTGAATCCAGACAGTCTGACTCCAGGGCCCACTCTCAACCACTGGGGCATTCCATGACAACTTAGTGATCCTCAGAGAGGACAACAGAGATGTGAAGTCAGTTAAACCTTCTGAATTCAGTGTGGTCAAGTGAAAATGGTCTGGGCTTTGAACTCAGATATGGGAAGAGGGGCTTTTGTGTGGCTCAGTTGGTTAAGTGTCCGGCTTGGGATCAGGTCATGGTCTCACGGTTCATGGGTTTGAGCCCCACATCAAGCTCCACACTGACAGTGTGAGGCTGCTTGGGATTCTCTCCCTCTCTCTGCCTCTCCCCTACTTGAGCTTTCTCTCTCTCTCAAAACTAAATAAACATAAAAAAAAGAAGGATGTGGGAAGAATTCTGTATCTATTATTTACCTCTGAACTTTTCTCATTGGTAAAAGATAAATAATGAAATCTACTTCATAGTGTCATTATGATGATTAAACCTAACCATCTGCTTTGCGTTGGGCATTTAAAAATGGTAAAAAATGTATGGCGCCTAAATATAAAAAGACAAATCACCCAATTAAAAAATGGGCAAAGAATTTTTGAATAAAATATTACTCCAAAGAAGAATAAACATTTCTCCAAAGAAGATATACAAATGGCAAGAAGCACATAAAAGGATGCTAGAGCAGTAGTCAGTTAGTCCTTAGGGACATGCAGATCAAAACTACACTGAGGTACCACTTCACCCCTGCCAGGCTGGACATAATTAAAAAGACAAATAATAAAACATATCAAAGGATATGGAGAAACTAGAACACTCATGTGCTGCTGGTAGGACTGTAAAATTGTGCAGCTGCTTTGCAAAACAGTTTGATACTTACTCAAAAACCTTAAACATAGAGTTATATGACCCAGCGATCCCACTCATAGGTATATTTCCAAAACAACTAAAACATATACACACAAAAACTTGTATGAAAATGTTCGTAATGGCATTATACATAGTAGCAAAGAAGTAGAAACAACCCAAAGGCCTATATACTGATGAATAGATAAGTAAAATATGATATATCTCTACAATAGAACAGTATTCATCCATGAAAAGGAACATACTGATGCATGCTATAACATGGCTGAACCTTTAAAAATTATGCTAAGAAAGAATCCAGTCGTAAAAGACCACATATTGTGTGATTCCATTTATATGAAATGTGGAAAATAAGCAAACCTTTGTAGACAGAAACTATGTTGGGGGGTTGCCTAAAACCGGGAAGTTTGGAACAAATGGAGAGTGATAGCTAATGGTTATGGGCTTTCTTTTGGGGAGAAGGGATGAAAATGCTCTAAGATTAGATTGTGTTGATGATTGTACAACCCTGTGAATATAACTTAAAGAAATTGAATTGTACATTTTAAATGATTGAATTGTATGGTATATGAATTATATTTCAATAAAGCTGTTTAAGAAAGAAAATAGTGTGTATGTGCATAAAGATTCTCTTTTGTAATCTTACCTAATTTTAATGTTTTGATTATGCATGTATTTGAAAGGCTATCTGAATGGGAACTACTATAAAATAAGGATATATAAAATTCAGACATACTTTCAGGAAACTAAAATAGTATCATCATTTGGTCGTGGACATGAATAACATGAGTGATGGCATTGCATTTTATTTTTTTTTAAGTTTTGCTTATTTGTTTTAAGAGAGAGAGGGAGACAGAGAGAGAGAGAGAGAGACAGAGAGAGACCAAGCATTTGCGCCCTCACACCAGCAGGTGAGGGAGGAATAGACAGAGAAGTAGAGAGAGAATCCCAAGCAGGTTCTGCACTGTCAGCACGGAGCCCCAGGAAGAGCCCTATGTCACTGACCATGAGATCGTGACCTGAGCTGAAATCAAGAGCTGGACACTCAACCTACTAAGCCATCCAGGCTCCCTGGCATTGCATTTTAAATCAGACAAATACATAATTGGTGGTGCTTTTAGGTTAATACACAGTATACTTCTAGTGAATTTAACTGTTATTCAGATATGTTGGTTATGAACCTGAATTTGGTTTTAGTTCTGACACAAGCTAGATATTTTTATTGTTTCCTATTGCTATCATAATGACCATACAATGAACTTCCTGTGCTCATAGGTTGTCCTAGAGGCAATAAAAGTACCTACCAGGACAGCATCCTCCCATTATGCACCACTTTCCAAAGAGTTGAAAACTGGTTCATTGGTTAAAGAAAAATTCCGTGCTTCCTAAACACAGATTTAAAAGTTCTTTCTTCATGAGGTGGACTAGCCTGAAGAGAAAGGTTTTTAGGTCTGTTGAGGAACTGAAAGAAAAAAATATTTGGCTCATCGCTGTTTCTCTTTCACGTGATCATCTTTGCCCAGAATCTCCTTTGTAGAAGTTGGAGAGCCTATCTTCCCACCAGGGCTCAGGCGGAGGGGCCTGGATTGGGTGGTGTCAACAGGTGTCACTAGAGATAACTGGGTTTGGGAACCTAACTCTGGCCAGAGTTATATTACGAAAGCCACTATTACTCTTTCTTCAGATCCACACATCACCTTCCTTTTCTTTTTTCCTTCTTTTTCCTTTGCCCCCTGCACATTTTTAAAATAAATTAGATCTCAGAAGCAACTTTAATTGGAAATTCATTCTTAGGTTACCAAATCCAAAACAACACCAAAAGGCATGCAGTAAAAAGTCTCTGTCCATCCCCAAGCTTAGATACCCGGAGTCTCCCACCCCTTCCGGAAACCAATGGTTCTCGGTGGATTTAAACAAATTAAGAGATAAACAAGGAAATCTAGATAATTTTGGAAATAACTGTTCTCTCCCTCACCATTCTTTTGTTCAGTATTCATCTGTCATTTCTGGCTTCTCTGCTCTCTGGGGCTGAAAGAAGCAGTCACTGCTCTCTGCTTAGACAACTGTCTCAGCCTTAGCTCCAGGCTGATTTTTAGCTTCTATAAGGCCTTGTACCTTCAGCTCAGAAACCCAACAGCCACTTCAAGGTGAAGATTTGCAAGAGACTATATATCTACATACACAGTCTGAACTTATGTGAATACTTATCATTCTGCTTGTGTTTTAACATGGTGGGCATATATTTCACATACACTTTCACACATCAGGAAATATTTTCATTGACTGATTTGAGTGTGACGTTCTCTTTAACGTACAACAACCCCTATACTTTTGTTTCTTTTGACTTTTTTTTCTAATTCAAATACCAAATTGTTCTTGTTATTGCCCCAAGAGAGGGTACATTCTTTAGCGGTGGGGATGGGAGGCAGAGATAAAGCGGAAGAAAGCCAAACTCTTCACGGAGAAGGAGAGGGGGGAGGTGGGAAGGAAAGGGGAAAAAAAAAAAAAACCGTCTGGGAATCTCAAGAACATCTTTATTTCGCCTTTTAACACTCCGCCTTTCTGATTAAAGAGTTCAGACCCGCTCCCCCGCCCGCGCTCAATTATCCCCCAGCATCTTTTCTCAGAAGCTGTCACCACCACTTGCTGAACCACAGCCCCATCGTGAGCCATTAGCCCGGTTCTGTTCCGTTTTGCTTTTCTTTCCTCAGTTTCTCCCTGCAAGCTTTATAAATCTCCCCTGGAGGAGGAGTGTCCAAGCGGGTGGAAGTCTGAGCACAATGCAACCTGAGAATTTCTGTCACTCTCTGCATATGCTCCTAAGTGCTTTAATCCCAATTAGGGGCGGCTGACACACGGTCCTATTCATTCCCATCAGCTCTTGAATACATTTGCCTAGAAATGAACTTCACAAATAGAGGCGCTCCTAAATGTGCCCAACAGCAAGGAAAATCGAATTGAGTGCGGGCTCATTCGGCAGCGGCCGGCAGAGGAGCGTTGAATGTGGAGGTGCCCCGAGACATTGCAATTCAGCAACACGCTCGCTGACTTTTCTTTGCACCATGTCAACCGAAAGAACCAAGAAATAAGTTGGGGGAACTCCGGTTAAAAGGCAACTTGAGAGGCACTCTGAATACTTTTATTGAGCCTCTTCCAATGAAGGACTTAAAAAACAACAAAAAAGGCACCACAAAACCCACCAGCGGCGTCCGCGCTGCGTCCTGGCCGCGCGTTTGGAGCCTACCGGCCGCGGCGCACCCACCGGCCTCGCAATTAAGGGGAAAATGGCCCCGTCGCCTGTGTGTCATCTGGTGGCGTTCCCAGAGCCCGTCGCCGCCACCCTATTCAGACCCGGCCTTAATGTCCCACCCGCGCCTCGGGGGCCGCGCAGCTGGTCCGCTCTGACCCGCCGGCCCGGCCGGGGCGGACACCCTCGGGGGGCGCGGCCCTGGTCACCTCAGGCCCCAACTCCCCCCGAGTCTCGCTGCCTTCCTTGCGTCCTCGCCAGTGGTCTCTGACCTCGCGCAGCTCCCTCTATCCTGGGGTTCGATACTCTGTCAGGGTTGGGGGGAGCGGTTGGTGACTCCCCAAACACGTGGGTCCTCAAGACAGAGGATCTCTGGATGCAGCCAACTCGTCCCCCCCCTTCCCGGGAACCCGAAGCCCAAGGGCTCTGCGCCCCGGCGCCCCGCAGCTCTGCAGAAGGATATCCCGGAAGGAGCCGCTAAGCTCAGCACCGACGACCCGCGGGGCCCCTTCTTCTAGGCGGAGCCCAGCCGGGTCACACGTGCTCGGCGCCGGCGGCGTTTCCAGCCCTGCTCTCGGACGCTGCCCTGCGCGCGCGGGGACCGCCCCCCTAACGCTGCAGGGTCTGGAAACGGCTCAGTGACGGGAGCTGCTAGCACTCCACAGCCAGCAGCTCCGGCTGGCTCTCAGCACCCAGGCCTCTTTTTAAGGGCAACCTGTTACGGGGCGGGAGCCGTGCCCGTGCAGTTCCGCGGGGGGCAGCGAGCAGGGCCGCCCCCAAACCCGCCTCGCCCCGCACCTCGGTACAGGGCGGACTTCGCTTTAACGGGGCCCCTGGACGCCCATTTTAAGTCCATAAAAAAGCCGAGTGGAATGTTTTGATTGAGTCTCAACATTGTCTTTGAATAAGGCTGAGACCATGTAATTAATGTGTCTTTTTAATAAGGGACAATACGGCCGTTCAAGCTATTTAATTTCATTTAATTTTCCATCCCATTTGCTGCACAGCCCGCTTTTACTTTTAACACCCAGCCTTTCACGGCCCATCTTGCTCCACTGGGCACATTAGATTGGTTTCACCCTTGCTTTTTAGGGGAGAAAAAATAAAAGAAAATGTGTTCCTTTCCTCCTTTGTGGACAATTTATTTCACTTGGGGAACTTCAACTCCGAGCCACAGGACAGAATAAAACTCGGCGAGCTGGTGTGAATGCCTCTGGCGCAGTCCCTTTCTTCTCGAGGGGCTGGGAACCAGCCACAATTGGCTATATTAATAAATAACTTTCCTCACAGTCGGCCTTTACATGGTCCTATTGATAAAATTGTTCGCGTGTCGTTCACGCTTTTTCACTCATTAAGGAGGGCCGGGGAGGAGCCCCGAACCCAGGCCCGGAGCTCGCCCCTTCCCGCTCACCGTGCTGGTAATTTAAACTGGGTGTCATCCCGGAGTCGCCAGGCCAGAGGTTAGAGGGACATGTTCATGGCTTAAATTTATTGCCCTCAACTTCGGAGCGGCTTCCTCTCCTCCTCCCCTCCCCCGGCTTTTGCCATTCATGGGCCGCCTGATCAAAGGCTCCCTCTCCTTCGCTGGCAGCCTTCGCAGCCCTAAGAGGGGCAATTGGAGGATTAAGAGGAAAAATCAGTGGTAGCTCCCTCAGAAAATGGCCCTGGTCACGGCGTGGCTGCAGTCAGAGGGGCCGCAGCATGCAGCCTCGAGGACCTGCCAAGTGTCTCTCTTCTCCTCCTCAGCAGCCACGTCTACACAGGCTTTGGAGTTAGCACTGAGACCGGCCGTCCATGTGTCACCGTACCGTTTGACTTGAGATGCTTAGACCTGAGACCCTTGACCTGGCCTGGACCTCCCCCCACCCCACAGAATTTTGGAGCGCCATTCACTACCCACAGATCATTGCTGTTGACTTTCCTAAGACACCCCAGTGAACTGCGGAGTGGAACCTGAGTGTTCATCATTATTCCCATGTATGGGTTAGAAGAATGAGGTTCTGAAGTAATTCACCGAAGTCTCCCGAGTCTTGAATGCCAGAGCACAGACTGAAGGACCCCAAGTTTCCTGACAGTGTCCAGTATGGCCAACGTAGGTCTCCATCGAGGGTTCCACGGGGCTTTCTTGAGGGCCTGGTGGGACAAACCGCTGAGTTACAGGTGTCGCCACCTTGCGTCTGGCCGCCGGTTGTTAACCAGTTACCTCTGCCAGGGACCTAAGAACCATACCTTCCGCGGTCAGAGACGGGTGCGCAATTCGGTGTAGTGGCTTCTGGGAGTCCTCCGCCCAAGTGCAGTGTTTGGCCCTCCCAACACAGGTTGGAAACCCACCGCCTCTCAGGCCTCTCCCGGAATAAGGCCTCAGGCCCGCATCCTGGTCTATAGGATTGGGGGAGCGGCGCCCAGGATGAGCATCGCGTGGCAGGTGCAGGCAGAATTGTCGCAAACATCTGATGAACTCAATTATTCTGCTCTGTTATGAAAAGAAATGTCTGTGCACAAATTGGAGGCTTCCCTTTAAAAAAGAAAATGAGAAAAAGAGAAAGAAAAAGAAAAAAGACCGAGGAGCACTCCGGCACTCTGGTTTAAACTCCGGAGTAGTGTGTTCTCCTAGTTCATGAACTGGGCTAAAGGCAGGTGTTGCTAATACCTACTTCATCCTCTTTTCCGTAACCTTTGATAGACTGCCTGACCCCCACTTTTTAAGTCAGCGCCAAGGATTTCCTCCCTTTTTAAAATGTAAAAGCAAACCAGGGCTTGAGTCGGTGGGTTGGCATGTGAGGGAGATCCAGTCTTCGGGCACCCCTCTTCAACCCTCTGGTGAGGACAAGGCACAGGATTGCCGGCAAAGCCACGGCCCCGAGGCCGCTTCCCATTCTCAGAGAAAGTGTAGGTACAGGGTGCACCCGAGAGCGATGGTGTACAACTCACCACGTCTACCAAAACTAGTCGGGACGCTTCATATTTCGGGGTGAAACTGGACAGAGGGAACGAAAAAGCGGTTCTAAATAGACGACTGGCCTGGACCCAATCCCCTGAAATGGTAATATGGTCGTTATTTAAAAAGTGTAGGTATTTTCTGGTGTTTTCCCATCAAGTACCTGCCTAATTTCTGTATGGCACACGCCAGAAATCAATAGAAGTTAACAAGTCCTCCAAACAGTCCCCATCTCTTTGTTTAATCTCCTTTACAATAAAGCCAAGGGGAGAGAATTAAAAATCTTTGAAGTAGACCAAGGCTCAAAGGAATCAGCCAAGTAGACTTAAAGTAGTCACTTATTTCCCAAAACTGGTTTGTCGGCGAACAATAAAAGGAAGTAAAATTTATGGAGAAATTATACAGTGGATTTGTCACTTAAAATATCGTAACTGTCTCGAGGACAATACCCCATGCTGAGGATTAATGGTCCCGCCGGACCTTTGATTCACCAGCGCCTTTTCTTCGCCCTTGACAAATTGGATTTTTAGGAATGGGAAGGTCGCCTGGACCATTGTGCGCCAGCCATTCAGAGGCCTCGATTATGCAGAGGGCTGAGGGAACCACTCCATGTGACCCTCTCGGGTGGGACTCTGCAGCTGCTGCGTAGAGCAACTCTCTCACCAAACTCCGCGCCCTTGCGCTCGCGGTGCCAAAAGGCGCCCGCCCTGATTGAAAAGGCGCAGTGCATGCCCGCCCGCGTCACTGCGCGGGCGGAGGACGCACGTCGGGGTGCGGCTCTCCGGCTCCAGCGCCGCTCGGGCTCTGTCGCCCGAGCCCTATACTGCACCCAGCGCGCCCACGCTCCTGCCTGGCGGCGGCGGCAGCAATGCACGGATCAGCCCGCGCTCCGGCCACCAGCGTGAGCGCCGACTGCTGCATCCCGGCCGGCCTGCGCCTGGGGCCGGTGCCCGGAAACTTCAAGCTGGGCAAGTACCTGTCAGACCGCAGGGAACCCGGGCCCAAGAAAAAGGTACTAGCCATTCCGACCTCCGCCCCCAGCCGTTCGCCTCCCCTTGCCCTGGCCCTGGCAGGGGTAGATAGTGCAAGCGGAGGAAAGGGGTGGTTGAGTCGTTACCTGCCAATGCTGCCAGGTGGCCTGGGGACTCCAGTAACTCCTCGCAAGTCTCATTAACTGAGAGCTGGACGTGGGCCGAGCTGACGGGAAAGGATGTGGCTGAGAGGGGACAGCGCCCGGGCAGGGTGCATGGGGCTCTTTACGTGCCTGGACCACTCAGAACCTGAGGTTTCCCTGAAGCTCCGGGGTCTCGTTCGGAGAGGCGCGGGGGGTGGGTGGGCAAGTATCTCTGCAAATGCGCCTTTTCTCTGTTACACAGCGCGCAGGGCGTTGAAGACTTTTCTCACCTTCTTCCCTTCAACGCGCTAATTTAAGGCATAAATTAGCCTTAAAATAATTTAATCTCGTGTGCTCCGAAAAAAACAATCTGTGGGAAACTCTCAGTTCTTAGGACCTCCCCCACCCCCCGCCCCATCCCCACCTCGCCATCAGAGTATTTTCCCCCCGCGGACGTCTGCTAGGAGTTTGGGGTAGATGGAGAGAGAGTGAGCCAGGTAGTGGCTCCGACTGGGGTCCCGACTGAGGGCGAGGAGTGCCCACTCGCGTGGGGCACCGGGTCCCTGCGCCTGCAGCCAGGCTTTGAGAGTCCGGTGTCGCAATTGGGAGGCGTCGGGGCCGACCCGCCAGCTCTGACTCCCGGAATTGCGTGTAGACCCCCGAGCAGAGCCGGGGTTTAAAGGCCCCGGTCCGCCCTGAGGCGTCCCAGCCGGCATGGTCCTCCAACAGCTACCGGGAAAAGAAGGCAGGAGTGCGGTGGGGGTTGGCGGGGAGGAGGACCTTAGCTTTGCCTAGCTGCTGCCTAGAGCTTTCTTGTAAGAAATTGCTCCCGCGCCCGGCCAGCGGGACCCGCATGTGGCTCCCCACGCGAACACCCTCTTCCCCGCAGTCTAAAGTCTTCTTCTTTAAACGCGCTTAATTGCTTTTAAATAGCCGGCCATCCTGCGGCAGCTTTGTTCGTTCACACACTTTCGCTGCCTGGCTCGTAGGCACCTCCGCATCTTAATGCTGCGCTGTGAGCCTGGGGAGGCACGAGATTAAGGTGGGAAACTCTGGGTTCAGGGGCTGACGTCTCTCGTCTGGTATTCCGGCCGCTCTCAGAATCGCAAGAGTAGGAAGTGGGGTGGAGGGGCGGAACGTCTTAGTACAAGACACCCCCGACCCCCGGCCCAGCCGCCCAGGGAGGATGCTTTCCCTCTTGGTGTGGCCAAGGTGGGACGAGAGGGGGGACTGTAATAGTAGCCAGCCTCCTGTCTTCTTTCCTTCCTCAAGCAAGGGTCCTAGGAATTACTTTCCTCTCAGCCGCCCACAGCGGTCTGGCCGAAGCGAATACAACCATTTTCCTGAGTCGGGTGGGGTGTTGGATAAACTCTCCCTCTGGATTGTGGGCCTGGCTGTGGCGCGGGGAAGAACGACCACTGCTTGTGTTGCAGGTGCGCATGGTGAGAGGGGAGCTGGTGGACGAGTCGGGGGGCTCCCCTCTGGAATGGATAGGGTTAATCCGGGCAGCCAGGAACCCCCAGGAACAGACTCTGGAAGCTATTGCAGACTTACCCGGAGGACAGGTACTGTGGGCTTCCCCCCCACTGCCAATTCTACCTATCTAACTGTTACTGAGGTGGTCACCAATATTAAGAACAAAGCGCTTTAGCTGGAGGTCTCATTTAAACGTCTCAACAACCCTCTAAGGCATACACTATTATTTCCCCCGTTTGAAGAATGAGGGAAGCGAGGTTCAGAGAGGTCCAATAGTTTTCCAGGGTCACACAGCATCAGAGTGAGGATTTGAACTTTTCCTTTTAGTTGCTTTTAGACTGATTACGCAAGAAATGACAGCATGCTGTCCCGTTCCTTGTGTCCCAGATCTTCTATCGAGCGCTGCGAGACGTCCAGCCAGGGGAGGAGCTGACCGTGTGGTATTCCAACTCCTTGGCTCAGTGGTTCGACATCCCCACAATTGCAACTCCGACGCATGACGAGAAAGGTACCGGACCGAGAGGGCCTCCGGGCCTGCGCGGGTGGGTGAGAGTCCAGCCCTTCTTCCTGACCCCAGGGCCTTTCTCTGGAGCTGTGTAAAACTGAATTCATGCTCCCTGTCTGGGTAAGCAGAGAAGCGACGTCACCACTACCACCTTACAACCAACAGTAAATGATAATAGTGACAATAATCTGGCTCGCGATGGATGGGGGAAAAAATCCTCTTTATGAACATGGGGGTCATCCTTTCATATTGCATACCCAGACACAATTATTTACTCAGTTAAGAATCCATAAAGAAGCCTTAACATATCATGAGCTCCAAAAAGCATAACTCAAACCTGGAACGTTTTTAGATGGTGGAAGATTTTCTCTTCACTGGTTTGAAGGAGAGTAATGTATTTCCACAGCATTTTAGAAGCATTACGGTACTTACAGCTGGTCAGTTGGCAGGTACTGAAGCCCTTCCATTTAAACGGTATTTATTCATTTCCCCCTCCCTACTTAAATTGAATCTGGGTTGTATCCCAGTTTCTTCTCAGATTTATTTGATCCCTTCCAAAGCCAAGAGTGGATTTATGCAAATAAGGGGCAGTAACTAAAGAGAAGAACATTTTCAAACCTTCCCTAGAACACTGAAGAACACTGTGGAAAAAAAAAAAAAAACAAACCCAACAAACGTCGGTGGTGCTATAAGAGTTAAGATCTTGAGACCCCCCTTTTAATTCACAAGGCTTCCATGACTTTCTTTTTTCCTTGCCAATTGTTAAGGTTTGTAATTTCTGCTAAAGACACAGTTATATTTAAAGTCAATATAATGAATGCTGTGAAATTTTTTAACATGCTTCCCTCCCAATTTGCCTGCTCAAATCTCATCCCTTTAGAAATAGGATTAAAGAAATTAATACAAATGTGAGAATTAAGAAACAATTCATGGATAAGACAGAATGAAGTTTATTCAGAATGATGAATCACTTCACTTCAAAAGTATCACTGTCTTGTGGGTAGACTTGTGTGTACAGTATTCATAAAACATTTTCCTAAAGTAGCTTGTTCCTTATATCACATTATATTAAATTCTCTGGTCAACTTCTTCCAGTAAAAGAGAAGTACGATAAAAGATCTGTAGTGGAAACTCTCAAATCCGCCACTACAGGACAATTCCAACAGCTGCTGACCTTGAGGGGCCAGACATTTCTACACAGAACACCCCTCCTTAGGCACTCTCAAATAATACAAAAGCAACCTGTTTGAGTGGTGGCCCTTGTGTTTTCATTTCAGCCAATTGAGCTTATAAACAGATGTCAGAATAGACACCATTTTCCTTTTGGGAATCTATGGGCTCTTTTGATCCCTGACTTCCCCACCTTTGATACACTTGAAATCTTGGCAACCTCAGGGTTACACCAAGCAGAGGAGCAAAGTCACTTATGAAGTGTCTTTGATACTTTTGCATAAGTCGGATTTCAGAGTCCAGAGAACATGTCAGTTGATCAGAATTGAAAAAGGAACATATTGAAACAGAGAACATATTTGCTTATTCTTGAAAAGAAGAAAAAATAAGTAGGGAAGGCTGCTATTCTTCCAACATTGAGTAACTCCAGTGGGTTTCAATTCCATAGTAATTTTAAGGAAAATATGGACCCTTTGTTTTAGGAAGAAAGCTTACTTGGCTTTGCGATTGACTAGAGTCATTCTAGGGCAGCCTCTGAAAATTCCTTCTTTAAAAAGGGGTAGAGAGGGAAGTTATTTAAGATATTAAATCAGCATACCCAGCAAGAGAACCCAGGAAGTCTTCTTTTTTTTTTTTTTCATGATTTATTTTCAGGGCTGTAACAGAAATATTGAAATGATTTTACTTAAGTCTTCCATAAACAATTAGGGTAGGTTCTCAGAGGCAAATCCTCTTCCCTTCCCCACTCTTTTTGCTTTCTGCTCTACATTGGCTTCAGCTGGAATGAACTGATCCTTACTTGGACTTTTATCTTAGTTATCTAGGGAGACTTCTTGCTTTATGCAAAGCCAAAAGTAAAACACATGAAGGGAGGAAGATCTAGGGTATTTTTCCAGTAGTTTTTGTAGTAATGTTTTATAAGTTTGAGCTGCTTGTGTGCAAGGAAGAGGGAATTTAACTTTTCCATTGAATTTAATGAGACAAACTTTGGGTACTTCCTTGTGGCTGAACTAACTTCTTTCTCAGAGACATTCTTCAGCATTATCAAGCAACCATAACACTAAAAAAGAAACCCAACTGCAAGATTGCTGTTCTCTGTCCAGGTGTAACAAGAGCTTTTTATGTGAAAATTACTTCCACCATGTGATCAAAATCTGTTTCCTACCTGTATTCCTTGATTGTGTTCCCAGACCTTGGCAAAATTAAAAAAAAACCCACACTAATGTTAATAATATTAAGCATAAGAAGAAGCTTGACTCCAGAAACATGTATATAGTTCCTGGTAGAGAACAGTACGCTTATTAAAAGCTGAGTATCTATATCATATCTATATATATTCATTTCATAAAAAAAATAAACTATCTTTTCCAAGGACTTTATTTTTAAGCCTAGACTGGTGCAGCTTTCTAGGAGTTAATTAATTACCAGGTGGAACAACTGAGAAGATAATGCAATATCATCCTTCAATTTCTAGACTATAAGGACATAGGGCTTTTTCTTTTTTCTCATCAAATTAAATGGGGTTAAAGAGGAAATAAAGATACAAATAATTTTGAAAAATAGCAGATTATAGTCCCTATGTGGTCCTTCAGTTGGTCACGCTCCAGGAAAACCTCAGGCAAAATGTTTAAGGCTGGGAGGGAGTGGGAAGGGTGGGTAGTGGACATAAAAGGCATTGTTCTATGAAAAGGAATGATTACATATGGCCCATACATACAAGATATTGTTTCGCCTGGTAATGAGGCCCTCACGACCATTAGATTTGTCTTTGTTCAGTTTATCCAAACTCCTTGACATACGCCACCTATTCTGCAAACGCCAACAGATGGGCCCGGGCACAGCACAGCCTCAACACTTGATTTAAAGCAACAGCTGCTCTGTTCTCATTTCTTCCCCGGCCAGCCTGCCTGAGCGCTGCCCTCCCAAGGAAGATTTGCTCCAATGGCCCGGAGGAAGTCTTCGTTGGAAAGGCCCGGGTCACCCCTTTGGCCTCTGAGTAATCTCAGAGGATGGAGATGGTGTCAAAGTTGGCCATTTGGGGCTTCTCAGAGTCCTTGCTACAGTGGGGCTACCGAACTAACTCACTTACTCTCTGGGACCCAAGAAAACTCTTGTTCCTCCTCATACCTCTGGTCAAAATCTGGGCTTTGCCTTGGGTGCGCTTTCTTTCTCTTTCGCATGTTCGCCTCTCACGGGGTCGCTTTCCCACTCTTTCTCGCCCAGGGGAGGAGCGCTACATTTGCTGGTACTGCTGGAGGACGTTTAGATACCCCAACAGCCTTAAGGCCCACCTACGTTTCCACTGCGTACTCAGCAGCGGCGGGGGCCGAGCCTACCTGCACCACGAGCACGCGGCTCGCCAAGGCGCTGCCCAGGCCGCGGATGGCCTTCCTTTTTCTCAGAAACCCCCAGCTCCCGACTTTGCCGCGGCTGCCCCGGCTGGCACTCTGCGGCCCCACCCGCAGGCCCCGCCGCCTCTCCAGGCCTGCGGAGCGCGGGAGAGTATCAAGCGCGAGGCCGCCTCTGCGCCCTCGACCACGTCGCCACCCCCGGCCAAGTGGGGGCAGTCCAAGAAGGGCAAGGAGCAGCCGGACCGCGCCCTAGACATGAGCGGGGCCTCCCGGGGACACGGCCACTTCCTCGGCATCGTAGGCGGCTCCCCAGCGGGGGGCGGCGGCCTGGCCTTCTACCCCGGAGTGCGCTCAGCTTTCAAGCCTGCTGGCTTGGCCAGGGCGGCCGCGGCCATGCATGGCGACCCCTACCGGGAGGAGGGCGGCGGCAAACCGGGGTCAGGCTTGGCCTTAGGCAGGTTGCTGGGCGGGGGACGGGCAAGCGGGCGCCCGGGAAGCGGGGAGAACCCCGCGGCGGGCGGCGCCGGCCACCACCATCACCACCATGCGCACCACCACCATCACCACTCCAAGTGCCTGCTCGCAGGTGACCCGCCACCGCCGCCTCCGCCTGGCCTACCGTGCTCGGGGGGCCTGCGCGGCTTCCCTCTGCTCCCCGGCCCCCCGGAAGAGGCGTCTGCCTTCAAGCATGTGGAACGCGCCCAGCCAGCAGCGCCCGCGCTGCCGGGAGCGCGTTTCGCCCAGTTGCCCTCTGCGACCGGGCTACCCGTCGAGCGCTGCGCGCTGCCGGCCCTCGACGCGGCCGGGCTCAAAGCCTACCCTGGTGGCGAGTGCAGCCACCTGCCTGCCGTCATGCCGGCTTTTACCATTTACAACGGGGAGCTACTCTACGGCTCACCGGCCGCCGCCGCTTATTACCCGCTCAAACTGCACTTCGGCGGGCTGCTCAAGTATCCGGAGTCCATCTCCTACTTCAGCGGGTCTGCGGCGGCGGCGGCGGCGGCGGCCGCCGCTGCCGCTCTAAGCCCTGCGGAGCTCGGCTCCCTGGCTAGCATCGACCGAGAGATCGCTATGCACACACAGCAGCTGTCCGAAATGGCAGCCGGGAAAAGCCGAGGCCGCCTGGACGCGGGGACGCTGCCACCGGCCGTCGTGGCGGCGGGAGGTGCTGGGGGTGGCGGCAGCGTCGGTGGCGGCGCCGGCAAGTCCAAGACCGGCCACCTGTGTCTCTACTGCGGCAAGCTGTACTCACGCAAGTACGGGCTCAAGATTCACATGCGGACGCACACCGGCTACAAGCCGCTAAAGTGCAAAGTGTGCTTGCGGCCCTTCGGCGATCCCAGCAATCTGAACAAGCACATTCGGCTGCACGCCGAGGGCAACACGCCCTACCGCTGCGAGTTCTGCGGCAAGGTGCTGGTGCGCCGCCGGGACCTGGAGCGCCACGTCAAGTCCCGCCACCCTGGCCAAAACCTGCTCGCCAAGGCGGGCGAAGGCCCGGGCGCGGAGCCTGACTACCCCCCGGAGCCTGGGGAACCCAAGAGCGACAACGACAGCGATGTGGACGTCTGCTTCACCGACGACCAGAGCGACCCTGAGGCTGGAGGCGGCGAGCGAGACTCATAACGAGTCGGAAAGGGTGGGTGTGGGGGGCATGGACAGAGATAAGAAGTTGGGGAGGAGCGGTTGGTTCTGTTTTGGGAGAAGAGAGGAGCTCCTGGAGAATGATTCGGTTGACAAATGATTCGTTTTTATTTTGGTTGGGCGCCAGATTTGGGACAGTGAGAGGTCCCAGGTCCTATAGCGAAACTCAGAGCAAAGGTTTAGAAGCGGCTCAAAGAAATTTGGCCTTTTGCGTAGCTGAAGCGCGTCGGGTCCCCGTGCGCTCCAGACTCTTGGACTCCGAGGATAGTCTCTCCCACGAACCACTCAGGAGGTCTGCTCTCAAGGTTTAGGATCGCATTAGTGTGAACTTCACAGCGCCCTTGAGGGCGTCGATTTTAACTGCCATGTATTTTTAAATGGTTCTTTAATGTGGAGGAAATTGTGCCTTTTGAAACGGTGTGTGTGTGTGTGTGTGTGTGTGTGCGTTTACATTAGCATTTCACTAAATAGGCAAAAGAGTAGTCACAGTTCAGTAGACGTGACATCCATCCATCCATACAAATGTTTCCATTTCATCTGTTCTCGTGTCAAAGACTATGCTTCCCCGCATTGACTATATAGTAGTAGCAGGTGTACAAATTGGTCAAGTTGCAATTATTTATAAGAGTAATGACAAATGTAAAATATCTAAAGCATGAATCTAAAAGCACGCAATATATAATTTTAAAGAAAATGTCTTATTTGGTAGAGTACAAATGTGATTTATGTTGTTTTACAATGAATGATGTACAGTGGATTCAGTATTTTGGTCTTGGTCCAGTTTGTGCAATCTTTAATAAAAATAAAGATACAAATGACAGTTTCTTCACTTAGCAATTTCAGCAGATCCTTTAAAGAAAGAGTTTAATTAAAAATCAATTTTCAAGGAGACTCCATAAATGAATCACAGGACACTTGAAGACTTTGACTATTCATAAAATAAATGTTAAGTAGTGTTGTAATAGGGAAATATACCATTTTCAATATGTGCACTTCACAAGCTCCCAGATAGCAGGCAAAGCAACTGTTTTCTGCAACCATGTATGTTAATTATACGAAGAGTTTTCATGTTTAGGAAAGAGGCTAATGACTTTCAAGAAAAAATGCATATTCCTCATCAAAAAGAATTATGAAATTATAGATTCACATTTCTTGTTATGTACCATTTTGACAGGACTTTCCTTGGGAAGCAAAGGAAGCTTGCTCTGTGCTTTTTATGATTCATACACTTTAATTTTCATTTAACAAATGCTAAAAGAGGATTGATATTATTGGAGGTGCTTATCTTCTGGTCTGTGTAGTTTTTTTTCCCCTCCATGTACTGTTTCCAATAATCTCATGCTGTTGGTATGTGTCACATTTTACTGAAGAGAAAATAAACACTTCAAAGTCACTGGGAGGCCCATAATGAGAAGGACAAAGAAGCAATGACTTTATTTATGGGTATAAAAAATTAATACTAGTGAAAGAAAGACTATCATGAGGAATATATTTTTGTGGGCTAAAATTGGAAAGCACCCTCTCCCCTTCCTATGCCACTCCCCAACCCCATACAAAGGGGAGGATTTCACTGAAGTTATATAGAAGTGGAGGATTAGCCCTCTCCTCAACTAAGCTCAGGTACTCTAAGAGCCCACGTCTCTAGTACTCTTACCAGAGGTTGGTGTGGAGATTCTTATAGGTCACCAAAGGGTCTGGATATGGTCTTGATGCTTTCAACTCAGTTAAAAATGACCTTTATTTTCTGAATCCTGAGTACTGCAGCAGTCTCCACCCAGCTGTCTCCCAGTTGGGAACATGACACCAGTCACTGGGTGGCTGGCAGGGACTTTTTGTAACCCATCAGAGCAAGAGGCATGGGGATGGGGTATGGGAGGACATCCTACTTTTATGGGGGCTGGATCAGCAAAAAGATTTTTTCTGAGAAAGCTTATGGTGGGAATTACAGGTTTTCAGTGTCTGCTACCCAGAAAATGTTTTGCTTTGTAAAAGAAAACCCAAAGAGAAACAAAAGATATGTGCAAATTAGCATGTATATGCGGTGTGAATGGTACCACCATTTATTGAGAGCCTATTCGGTGCCAAACCCTTATGCTATTGCTATTTTCACTTCTTTCCTCCCCACAGAGGATGACCATGGGCTTGCCCCACTAGGTTCAGTGATGGCCCTGACAACAGAACTGGAAGCAAACCCACCCATCTGCCTGTTCAGCTTGGGCTCTAGGCATCCAGGGTTTCTCACTGCCTGCGTAGTATCAGCCTTGCCCTTTGAAGCAATCATTGCTTGAAACAAAATCCACCCTTATAGAGAAATACTGGAAAACTTTCCTAAAATCAGATTGTGTAAGTCCTCAGGGAAAGTAAGAAAGGCTGCCCAGATTTAAAAGATAAAAAGTTTACCAGCTATAAAAGTTTTGTTTCCTTCTTCCATTTCCTAGCTCACTACTAAGTCCTATAACTCTTACTGTGTTTAAAAAAAAAATAAAAACAGTTTTGTCAAAGAGAAAGATTTAAAATTCATAAAGATCTTATAAAACAGCAAACTCCCTAGCTGCCTTTCCCCCTTTGATATTGACTAGGTTGTTAGAATAAGTTCCAATATAAAAAATGAAAGTTGAATATAGATTTAAAACGTCCTTAATAGCAGGTCATTTGTAATTCTCCATAGGTTGCCTCACATAACCTGTATATTTGTCCATGGATGTGACACTATCATATATAATTAATGTGGTTATTCATTTTAATTGTGAAGTCAAATCAGTGATGTACAATCAATAACATTAATACTACTTATTTACAATTTTTTAAATATTTATTTATTTTTTGAGAGAGCATGAACGGGGGAGGGGCAGAGAGACACACACACAATTGAAACAGACTCTAGGTTCTGAGCTGTCAGCACAGAGCCCCACGCGGGGCTTGAACTCACGACCATGAGATCATGACCTGAGCCTAAGTCGATGCTTAACTGAGCCACCCAGGTGCCCCTCATAGTACTTATTTAAATGGCTCAGTTGAGTTAGTGTTTCTCAGATGACTTCATTCAGTCTCCTCTTTGTCTCCATTCCCACCCCAACCCGCCTTCCTTCTCACCTGATGACCACAACTAACTATGAAGGGTCTACTGCCTCGATTTTCTCATCTGTAAAACGGGTTGAATTAAGCAATAGGGAGGTTGTGAGGATTGCATGGATTAGTGCAGGTAAACTGCCTAGAATGAAGCCTGATGTATAGTAAGCTCTCAAACAATAGTAATATAACCCTAGCAACTCTATGGTTTCATTTTGAAGACCTCAACGAACGAGGTAAGTGTTGACGCCCTTTTACAAGCATTAGCGCTTGTTCTGCCTTTGATTCACTTCGACCCCCGGACAAACACGCCCCAACTTCAGTAAATAAAGGCTTTTCACACTTGTGTCAAAAGAAACTTCTTCAGACCCTTTATCAAGTCATCTTTCTATTTTAAGCTCAGACGTCGACCTGTTCAAATGGTTCATAGCGGTTAAGTGAACGGGAAGAACGCTCTTCTACTTTCATTAATTTTTGAAACGTTCGGCTATGCGGTGAGTTTACGCAGAAGCAAGCGGCGGAGGTGAGAGCGTGCACCTCTTCCTTCCTGAGTCGAGTGGAGAACGGAGCACACAGTAAAAGCTGCAGTTCCTCAAAATTGTACCCTGGGGAAAGTTCATTTACTGTCTGGACTCTGCGGGAAGGAGGTGAGGGGCGGTGGGGCTCCAGGTTAGAACTGCGCGCAGTTCAGGGGAACTCCTGGAGAGCGGCTGCTGATATTGGTACCTGGGCCCCAGAGGCAATAGGGCGATGATTGGCTACTCCCCTTTAGCCCGAGCGCTCCCATTGGCTCACCGCTTGGAGCCAGGGTTGCTATTGGTGGCGGGCTGGCCGCGCGCGAAGGTTTGGGCAGGAGCTGCCTCCCAGGAAGCCCTGGCCAGCTGGCGGGGTCGCCTCCTGAGTGGGTTGCTGCAGTGTCAGGTAGTGAGTGTGGCGCTCTTGCGGCTCACGGCTTCGCTCTCCCTGGGAACAGAGGTTTTCGGGTTCTGAGTTGGGGCAGAGGTGTGGAGTCTCGCCGCGTTTAGGTGGTGTCCGGGAGCCCTGGCTGGGGGATGGCGGGGAGAGACGCGGGGACCCCTCACGCCCCCGCCGCGGCGCACAGCGGGAGGCGGAGGGAGTTGCCGGCGCCTAACGTACTAGTCCTTGTTTAAGTGCTGCTGCCCTGCTGCGGCGGGGAGCTGCGGCACCAGCGCTGCGGCCCCCTCGCCATCTGCTGCTTCCTCAAAGGGAAGGGGGCATAGGCGCTGGCGCCGTCGGGAGGTCAGACTTGACCCTTGGCCACCCAGGTGTGAGTTGTGAAGGGGAGGACTCAACAGACGGCGGGGCCAATGTGTTTAGCTCCAGAAGGAGCGTGGCGCTCGCTCTGGGCTGGGTGACCTTCCTACAAAAGATGAAAGGAGCGCTTCTGTCATCTGCGACTGTAGTTTAATTCAAATTAGGTGTAACCAGTTGTACGGCAGACAACTTGTTAATGCCTTTGGCTTGCGAACTGTCCCAGGGCCCTTAAAAAAGGGACCGACGTTGGGTGGACTATATGCATGTAAGCCCTTTAAGGACACTGATTTTATTTCAAGTACAATATACTTTGTTTAAATTTTAGCATTGCATGTAAGTAGATAAAAACTAAAACACACTTTATTAAAAATATGGAAGCGAGAGCATAAAAGAAAGATTGTCGTAATTACAATTAAGCAGAGTGAGGAACATTTTCATGTAGCGTGAGGAAACTTTATTAAAAAGGAAATACATTAGATATCCAAATATAAGTATTCTCTACCTTTTATTTCCCCCCACCTATTCACATATGCTTTTGCATACGTTGGTATTGTTGGAAGTGGCTGCAAACACACACTTCCTATTCTTAATGTTGGCAGTATAGTAATTTAATTTAAGTAGAGAATGATTTAAAATTCAGCGGACATTGTATTTGAACAGGGAGACACTCAATTCCAGCGATTTGTGTAGAAAGCCTTAGGTGGAAATGTCTTATGCGACAGGGGATACAGTGAAGGGAGATGCAGTAGCAGATGGCTCTACATAAGAACATAGTGAAGGTCAAAGATAGTTTTTTTCATTTTTTTAAAATCCCTGACAACTGGCAGAAAGATAAGATTCTATACTTGACACTGAGCAGTTGATTCCTGAATTACCACCTTAAGGTAAATGGAGACATGACCAGGTCAGGTTTAAGCTCACTTGAGTGCATCGGACCATAGCAGAACACATGTGTGAGCATCAAAATGCTTTCAGGTATGCTAAAAGTCAATCCAATGAGGAATGAGTCAGTGGAAGATGTCGCATTTTATACGGTTGTTTGTGATTTTCGGCAAGCTGGAGAAATATATGCCTTAGCAACCAAGAAGATAGAGAGAAAAGAAAATACATTAGGGGGTTTATAGGTTGGGCTTTCTCAATTACTTAAAGTTAAATCACTGAAATGTGGTCTCAGATACTGTCTCTGCCATTTATAGGTGTTTGTACATTTATTGTGCCCTGCATTTCTTTCCCCAATCATTTTATGTATTATTGTCTTGAATTGGGAGTTTGGGACTTCATGATATTCATAATGGCCAATATTCTCCTCATAAAGTGAGGGTAAAAACAGCTTTACCTTAAAATTTCCTGGATAGCACTCATTTCATTAAACCTTCATTATCTAATTTAATCGTTGTAAAAACCTATTTTACAGATAGGGAAATAAGGATTGTGTTGCACAGCTAGCTAGAAATATCCCCGGGATTCATCGCTAGGCCTGTTGACTCTTCAGTGTCATTCTCAACATGCTGCATGTCCTCTTTAAAGCACTGTCATCTGACTGACATAGGAAGTGTCCAGAAATTCAATTTTGAATCCTATTGTCATAGGACAAAGACGAGGTGAGATGAAAGATTAATGGGTTCCCAGGCTTTTCCAGCTGGAAACAAAGTTAAATTAGAGACCATCTTTGGCTTGTTATGTACTTGAATTATTTCAATTCTGGTAAATTCCTATAAGGCTGGGTTCAGTTCAATCTAGCCTGACTTGGTCTTATTAAACACAAGAGATGTGTGTATAGGGGTGAGTCTAGAGTGGTCCACCTGTGGTTCTGCGGACCCTAGGAATAAAGGTATGGTAGTTTGATTCTGTTGAGAACTTCAAGACTATTTGGGCCCTGCCAGAGAATCACCCAATTCCCAAGTTAGGACCTAAAAAAATTTCCCAGGCTCCTAGCATCCCTTGGGACTGATCACCAGTGGTGTGTAGTTGAGTCAGTTTCCAAACTCTTTTCACATATAGCAGGCTAGATTCCTGGGAGTCTGGGCCAGGCAAGGTACAGGGGTGGGACTGGGTTCCCCTGAAACTGCTCTGCTGATGGTGGACCCAAGGGTAACCAGAAAGAGAGAAATACAGGGCCCAAGTCAAAATAGAATGTCAGGCACATTCTCATCTGGAAAGAGCCAGGCTGAGGCAGAATCCCAGGAGTTACAAGGCATCAGGAAAGAAATCAAACTAGAATAGGAAGGTTGGGATAGATAGAATGAAGGAGGTGGAGAAGGTGAATGAGACCTTCAACAGCTGGAGCCTGGAGACAGGCATTTTTTAAAAAGTTAATTTTGTTTTTAAATCAGTAATATGCTCATATGTTTAAAGATAATACATGTATAAATAGGTTTATATTTAGGAGTCTTAAATTCTCATTTCTGTATACTCCTATCTGCCCAGAGGTAATTGTTAGGCGTAGATTTATTGTGAAGCTCACTGGCATGAGTTTCTTCCAAGACCTATATCTAATTTTGTCTTGTTTTTCCTAAAGTGGTTTTCCCAAATCCTAGGAGTTTCAGAACTTACAAATTGTGGACCTGTACTTTGTAACCGGTTATTTTAGTTTCTTTTGGTTAAGTATAAACACTCAAGAATGGATATACTTAAACTGAAGATTTTTTTCCTGTATCTTGTATTTTATTTTTTAAATTTAAAACATATTTAATTAAAAAAATTTTTTTAGAGAGGTTGGGGGAGGGAGCAGAGAGAGAGAATCCCAAGTAGGGTCTGTGCTCAGCATGGGGCCCCGACAAGGGCTTGATCCCAGGACCCTGGGATCAATACCTGAGCAGAAATCAAGAGTCAGACATTCAATCTACAGAGCCACCCAGGCGCCCCGTGTTTTAATTCTTTTTTAAATCATATACTCTGAAGGTCTTTCCAGAGCAGCCTAAAAAGGACTTCCTCATTCTTTTTTTTTTCTTTTACAGCTGCATAGTATACAAACATAGGTTATTTAACTAATTCTCCAGTTGATGGCACTTGGGTTATTTTCTCTAATACTTCAATGAATAGCTTATGGTAAGTGACTTTTGTTGGTGTAGTGCAGGTAGTTTGTAGAAGAGGTGCAGGTGGGGATGGGGTCAGTGAAAACTCTGAGCTGGCCAGCATAGTGTCAGAACCAGAGCAACCTCTAGGAGATGGATGATTGGCTGATTGCTCAACTCATTTCTTCTCTCTGTGGTTGTAAGTCTCAGTCGCCCTTAGCTCTTGACCATATTCTGCAATAGGGAGACAACACTGGGAGCCTCATTCCATTCTTTTGTTCTTTGGGGAATTTGGCAGAGCCTCCTTGGGAGACCTGAGGTATAGAACTGTACTTCTCCATGTCAGACAATATGGACATCCTAACGTTAGGCTAACAAGGAAAATGTGTGTTTGTGTGCATATGCATTTTAACTTTTAAAGTTCTCTTCTATGAACATTACAATAAAATTTTGATTTCCCTGTGATGTGTATTATTCAAAAGTACCTTATGTAGGGGCGCCTGGGTGGCTCAATTGGTTAAGCATCCAACTCTTGATTTTGGCTCAGGTCATGATCTCATGGTTTGTGAGTTTGAGCCCCATATCTGGCTCTGTACTGACAGCATGGAGCCTGCTTGGGATTCTCTCTCTCTCTGTCTCTCTCTGTCTCTCTCTGTACCCCCCCCCCCCAGCTCGCGTGTGCGCTCTCTCAAAATAAATAAACGTTCAAAAAAATTTTTTTAAGTACCTTCTGTTAAATCATCTTTGGGATTATAATTCAGAGCTGTAACTGGATGGCTGGAGTGTAGGTCTATGGTAAGTAGTAGGTACAGAGCATAACCCACACCAGCTGTAGAATAGTAGCAGGCACTCCAGTAGGGAAACAAACGAATGCAAATGAGATGCACTTGGCCATGGAACAAAGATAAAATGACATTCAATTGTAAATGAGTTTTCTGTGTTTGATGTAAACAGAATGACATGTATTTTGCAGGAAGACCTCCCTGACCTTAGGGTAGTTGTTGAATTCATTACATAGGGCTGCACATGTTTCTGACATTTTATTATTATTAGTGTATCTCATGATCTAACAATCTCTAGGCTTTTATTTAGAAGCATTTCCATGATTTCATGCCCTAGGAAATGGTCTGAGAGGTAAGGTGAGATGCTCATCACTGATGGCTTAAATGCTCTGGAATAAAACTTGAATCTGGCACCTTGCACTCAGATAAGGGCATAGCTGATATGATAGAGCTCAGGATCAAAAGGAAGAACATCAACTTCTCAGCTTTGCCTTCCATTGCTAGTGGTAGGTCGAGCCTGGATATTTGCTTAAACATTAGACTTAGATGATTGATATGTAGCTTTACTTTCTGAGCCTTATTCATCTTTCAATCCCCTTTAAAATATCCTCTCTTCTCTGTAGCCTTCCCTGACTGTCTCAGTCTAAGGTGGTCTGTTCTTCCTCTGCACTTCCACAGCAGGTGATCTGGGATACTCAGTAGTCATTTATTTTGTCAAATGCATATATTGGATGATGCCATTTGCTTAAAAAGATCCCTGGCATGCTTGACATATAGATATTCAACAAATATTCCAGAATTAATTGATTAAACACTCTGAATTTCTGATTCTTCTGAAAATTATGATGAAGCACTGAGAGCCTGCTACATACCAGGCATTTCACTGGCTGAGTATATGGGATGATTAATATAGTCTCAAGCTACTCATGGTCCAGTGAGAGAGGCAAACACAGGAACAGAAACTGATGGCATGATGTGCTGTGTGTGATGATGGAGATAAGCACAGAGGAAGGGGACCTCCTCAGTCAGAGGGAGGAGGGTGAGCATAGGGAAGAAGTTAAAAAGGGAAAGACTTCCCAGAGAATGTAACACCTGCACTGTCTTGAAAGACAGGTAGGAATCACGTAGGTCAAGGGTAAAGAGTGATGGAAGGACATTTCCCAGAGACAGAATAGCATGAGTGAAGAAACTGAGTAGAGAAGCAGCACGGATGTTTGAGAGAAATTCTAGGCAGTGCAGTGTTGCTGGTGGGCAGAGTGGCAGGCAGGCCATATTGCTGAGAGTTGAGGACCCATCTGTGAGGAAGTGTGGTACAGTGGCTAAGGGCATATGGGCTTGGGAATTAGGCAGAGCCAAGTTTGTATCCTGGCTCTGCCTCTTCCTAGCTGTGGAAACTTGGCTGAATTACTTAACTGCTGTATGCCTTGGTGTACTCATCTGTAAAATGAGAACAATAATGACATTGTATTTAAATTAAAAGGTTCTTGTGAAGGTTAATTGGAGTTATGTTTGCAAAGTGCATAGCACAGAGTAAAACATTCAAAGCATGTTGG
Source organism: Cryptoprocta ferox (assembly GCA_028646485.1). Taxonomy (NCBI): domain Eukaryota; kingdom Metazoa; phylum Chordata; class Mammalia; order Carnivora; family Eupleridae; genus Cryptoprocta; species Cryptoprocta ferox. The sequence continues at coordinate 59,162,608 of CM053577.1, read as the reverse complement.
CTATTTTTTAAAGTTTATTTATTTATTTTGAGCAAGAGTGAGAAAAAGCATAAGTGAATAGGGTAGGGGCAAAGAGAGAGGGAGAGAAAGAGAGAGAGAGAGAGAGAAAGAGAGAATGAATGAATGAATGAATCCCAAGTAGGCCCCACACCATCGGTGCAGAGCCTGACTCAGGGCTTGATATCATCAACCATGAGATCATGACCTGAGCTGAAATTGAGAGTCTGATGCTCAACCGACTGAGCCACCCAGGCACCCCCTGGCAATTTTTTTTGAGAGCCTGGAGAGTTGTGCAGGGACCATAAAGGGAGGGCCCCTGGAAAGTTAAGTTGGTACTAACAGGCAGTTTGTATTGTGAGAGGACTGTTTTGGAGGCAGGGAAACCAGTTAAGAGGCAGTTGCATTTAGCATTTCAGTTGACAGATGGTTAAATACAATGGTAGTAGGGATGGAGAGGAGAAGGGAGGATAGAGTTAAATTTGAGGTGACTTCCATAGGATTTGGTGACTGGGTAGGGGAGTGTGAGCAAGAGTAAGGAATTAAATGTATTAAAGACAGGACAGTTACAAAGTGTTCAGTAGTATCACACTGTGTCCATGGGCTATTGGCAAATGCACTTCAAGTCAGGATGATCTTAGAGGTGTTCTGTTTCATTGAGAAATAGAACCTAAAAAAGGAAAATAAAGTCAGATACATTTACATATATAAATTACATAAGCTTATGTTAACCCCTCACAAAAACAAAACTAAAGAAAATTATAGTCTAAGTAAAATACCGGTTTTGCCACTAACATAAGGTAATAGCAATATATCAATAGCTCATGGGGAACCTGGCTGGCTTAGTCAGTAGAGCATGGAACTCTTAATCTTGGGGTTGTGAGTTCAAGCCCCACACTGGGCATAGAGATTACTTTAAAAAATAAATAAAATTAAAAAAATAAATAGCTCATTAAAATTTGTGAGAAGTCTTCATGATTTCAGTAACCAAATGGCAGATGGTAAGAATTAACCAAGTTGCTGGTAAACAAAGGTGTGTAAACATATTCTTTCTCATAGAAATTAAAGATGTGCACATTAAAATATCCTTAAATATAAAAATTAGATAAAATTTAAGAAAATGCCAGTAATATTCTGAAATGGCTGCAAGTACATTTTGCTGATGTCACTAAAACCATTTGTCCAGCAATGTGGAAAAATTTTGTCAGAGCTATATATATATATGTGTGTGTGTGTGTGTGTGTGTGTGTGTGTGTATAAATTTGTGTTCAGGGCTCACATTTCTGAGGATTTATTCTAGAGAAACAATTTAGCAAATTAACAAAAGCACAAAGCTATATGCACATGGTTTTTCACTGCAGCATTAAGTCTTATAGCAAAGAAAAGAGGCCAAATTAAAAGAAAGCAACCTAAGTACTCAAAATCAAGGCATGTTTATTTAGGGAACATCAATATTATGGTATATTATGAAGCAGTGTTAAAAATAATTACTAAGATAAAACAGTGGAAAAGTCTTTGTGAAAATATTAAGTGAGAAAAGCTGAATAAAAGTGCTTGTCCATTATAATTGTAGTTACTTAAAAATATGTATTTGTGTAAAGACTGGAAAGTAATATGTAAAATATGAAAGTGGTTGTGCAGCACTTAACACATATTCTTCTGTTAACTACATTGCCTTTTTTTTTTTTTTTAATGTTTCTTTATTTTTGTGAGAGAGAGACAGAGCACAAGCTGGGGAGGGGCAGAGAGAGACAGAGACACAGAATACAAAGCCAGGCTCCAGGCTCCGAGCTTTCAGCACAGAGCCTGATGCAGGGCTTGAACCCACCAACCGTGATATCATGGCCTGAGCTGAAGGCCACGCTTAACTGACTGAGCCACCCAAGTGCCCCTATATTGCCTTTTTGATTTTACTTTATTCAGCAAGTGTAGTTCTCTGACATCAGTTAGTAATGGTTAACGTTTTGTTATTTTTCGTTGCTTATGTATTTTGAAGCAATTATAGTTATCATGACATATTACCCTTTAATAATTTAGTAGTCATCAAGAACATTGTCCTCCATAACCATAATATAATCAAAGTTAACAATTCCTTAATGTCTGGTTCCCAGTCCACACATTTTTACAATTTTCATTTTTCTTTTCAAAACTGAAATAACTTGATGAGTCTGTCCAGTCCAGTGAGATTGTTCACTGTCGAGAGTGGCCAGATCCCAGGCTCCTGGTGCCATGGCGGTGAGTCTCAGCCCTCTGGGTCTCTCGGCATGGAGCCCGAGGAGGAGGACAGCTGGCTCAGAGACGGTGGGCTCCATCTGCAAGTAGAGCTCTTTCTTTTTTCCTGCCCTCTGCTCCCGGGAGCTGAGGGCAGAGGCTTTTAGACCCTTGGAGCCAGCTGGCGAGTCGGAGTGGGAAACTAGCCAGCAGGTCTGTGCTTGGGGTGAGGAACTTTGGATCGGTGTCTTTGTCATGCCAGTTGTGGAAGGTCCCAAGATTTCACACAAGCTTCCCCTACTTTGCTTGATGCTGCCAGTTCCTAAACACCTGGCTGAGATGCCAAATAAAGTTATCAAGGGTGTCCCGTAACTTTTGTAAAACAAAGCAACCCCCGCCCCAGAGCAAAAAACAAGCAAAAAAGTTTTACTATGGAAATTTTCTGGAATTTGCTAAAGTAGAGAGAATGATAAAAATGAGTCTCCTGATGTTTTACCAATCTTGTTTCATTTGCTTTTGCTTAAGTATTTTATGAGGCTCCTGGCTGGCTCAATCGGTTTACTGTCTGACTTCAGCTCGGTTATGATCTTAAGGCTCATGAGTTCGAGCCCTGTGTCAGGCTCTGTGCTGACAGCTCAGAGCCTGGAGCCTGCTTCGGGTTCTATTTCTCCCTCTCTCTGCCCCTCTCCCACTCATGCTCTCTCTCTCCTTCAAAAGTAAATGAACATTAAAAAAATAAGTATTTTAAATTCCAAGCATTTTATCAGTTCTTCTCTTTATACTTGACCGGATTGACAGTTATTCCTTGATATCATCTAATACCCAGTCCATGCTGAAATTTCTCCAGTTGTCTTAAAAATGTCTTTTTACAGTTACATTTGCTTGAATTGGAATCTAAACAAGGTCCACTGATTGCACCAATTTATGTTTCTAAAGTCCTTTCACATTTATAATAGTTCTCTTCCTTTCACCCTTTCCACTCACCACCACTTTTATTTGTTGAGGAAACCAGGTCATTTGTTCTTTAATTTCCCACATCCTGGCTCTGCCTTCTGCCTGATTGTTTTCCCAAAGTGTTATTTAACACATTCCTCTACTCCCCACCTCCTCTATATTCTGTAAACCGTCAGTTACATCTAGAGGATTGATTAGATTCGGGTTCAGTGTTTTTGTTTGGAGGAGGGGCAAGAATACCTCATAGGTGATGCTATATCTCACTGTATCATATCAGGAGGCATGTAATGTATGCATGTCCTATTTTTAGTGATACTAAGATTGCTTATTGAATTCAGATGTAGTCATCATCTTTTCAACAAATGGTTTTGGGAGCCATTGATGAAACTTCCTTAGCTCCATTCTTTTATTAGGGGTGCAAAATAATGGCTTTCTAATTCTACCATTCCTTCTGCATTTGTTATTTCTTCTGTTATCTTTTAACCTTTAGATCTCTGTAGCTGGTTGCATTAGCCAGTTCACTCATACTTCACCGAGGAGCAGGCTATGGTAAGTTCTTGGCACAGCTGTAACTTGCCTGCTTGATTTCTGCCGCTGCTTTGAGAAATAGCCTGGAACCAGGATTTCAGAGAGAGATTTGTCCCTTCCTCAGCTCTAAACTTTCGAGGTAATGACAGTTATAAACAGTGTCAGTTTTATGCCCTGGCATAGTTTTGATGTTTGTGTAGTATGATCTGAGAATAGCTGAAAGGTAAGCCTGATGAAAATATTTTTATCTTTTCTGGCTATCGTGGGTGACACCCCCAACAGTGGTGTTCTCCCTTAAGGACCTCGTGACTTGTGAATCTTAACCAGGTTACGATACGATGTCATGTGGGACTGAGAATGGGAGAAGCAAGAACCAGCACATGAATGATCATATTAGAAGGAATTTTGTTTATCTTATCATTAGCTGCTTACCACCTCTTGTCTCCGTAGTTGGGTTTGGAACATGTAGCTGGGTTCAGGTTTTATGTGGGGATTCCCAAGAATGCAGACTGTTGAGGGTGTAGAAGACAGAGGAAGAAAAGTGTTGAAAGATGTGAGAAATTACTGCTTTTTACTTCTATTGAGGATGACTCTGCTTAAGCCCTCAAAGTAGCTTCAAAAGTAAAAATAGGACTCTGCTTCCTGTTCTTTTCTTCACTACCATGTTGGCTGGGAAGTATAGAACAGTGAGATTCTAGGTTTTAGGGGAATTTTCCTTATAGGTCAGCAGTGACACAGAAATTTGAAGGCAGAATTTAAGCAGAAGGCTTAAAAGAATATGTGAGAAATAGGAGGAATTGCTTTTTTAAAGGTGAAAAATGGCAGACTGATCCCTTTTGCCATAGAAGTTCAGTTTGGCATTTTAGAGAAACAAACCATTTTCCCTTTTCCACCTATCAACAATCAGTTCTAATAAGGAAGTTTCAGTATTTTTATCTTTATGATAATTTCAGAAACAGTAGCCCATTTATTCCTAATAATGTTACTGAAAAATACCAGTAATTATATAATGACTGCAGAAATCACATTTTTAAGTAAATGAAGAGGGAAATGATTTTTCTTATTATATGTCCTGAATTTATATGTAATTACCAGCTATAAAAGAACCTCCCTGGTATGCCTAATAACCACCTTTTGTCCTTGCATGAAAAGTCGAGGTTTTTTATTCGAGGTTTTGTTCTGTTCAGCTTATTGCTGGCTGGTTGGGGAGATAGAGGCAGCTGTTTTATGACCTGTCTCATAGGCTTCCTCAGACCAGGGAGTGAATTGCTCTGGAAACCAGCTGGCCATGTTCTTTGCCTGTCAGACCCAGTGCAAGCAAACAGAATTTAGGCGAGCATGTGGAAATCCACCAGTATAGGGAGAAGTGGCTCTATCAAAAAACATGGTCAGTTTAAGCCAACAATTTCTAATTACTTGCAACTCTTCTGATTGGAATATAATAACACACGATACATAAACACGTATGTTTTTTCCCCCATTAACTTTGGTTTTAGTGGTTATTTACTCCTTTATGAAACACCCTTTGAAAACAAGGCAGGAAATTGAAGAGAACAAAATAAAACAGAGCTTCCTTTCCCATTTGGTGATAGCATCGTGTGGTTATATGTGTGCTGTCTATACATTGCAAGAGCAATACTAGAATAATAATTTTCCTTTTTTAAAAAATTTTTTTTATCGTTTATTTATTTTTGAGACAGAGAGAGACAGAGCATGATTGGGGGAGAGGCAGAGAGAGAGGGAGACACAGAATCCGAAGCAGGGTCCAGGCTCTGAGCTGTCAGCACAGAACCAAACGCAGGGCTCGAACCCACGAACTGTGAGATCATGACCTGAGCTGAAGTCGACCGCTTAACCGACTGAGCCACCCAGGTGCCCCCAAAATTTTCATTTTAATGAAAAATAAACATTTAGCCTTTTCTCCTTCCATAGATTTATTATCTATCTGTAGCTAATAGCTAACATATTTTTGTATTTAGTATGTTCAGATATCATATGCCATAGTATGTTTATTAAATTCTCTTAATATTTTCTAATGTTTCACATGAAATAATATTGACATGTAGCATAATATATTGATGGCAATATTTTTTGCGAATGTATATATAGCATTACTTATAATAATAAAAAGGATGTGTACATATATTAGAAAGTCTTACATTCATTCATTTATGGACTATTTTGTTCATTCAGTCACTCACTCATTCCTGCAACCTTTGTTGAATGCCTGGTTAATGCCAGGCACTGTGTCATCATAAAAGGCACAAAGGCAGATGTTTAAAATATCACATGAGCTGCTGAGTGGAGAAGGTATTGTGGAATGAGGCAAGAGTGGAATCAGAAAGGCTATCTAGATGCTGTTAAAGAGTATACCGTTTGGGAGAGGACTCAGGCAGGTAAATAAGGATTTCAGAAATGTCCCATCTGAGTGCAAAAGAAGGAGTGACCCGTTTACAACTCAGTGACGATGTTGATTTATTATCAATATACAATAGAGGAGGCTTTCATTTGTTCCATGGGTGTGAGATGGCAGAACAGATGGATCTGAGAGATTCAGCATGCTTGTGTAAACAGTGCTTGGGAGCCAGGACATGCACTTATACACCTGACTAAGTATGAAATGAGTTGGTGACCCGGGGAGAGTAGCCTTTGTTCCATTTTGTCTCTTGTGACCTTGGATACATCATGATGTCACTGAGCCACCTCATTACTGGAGCAGGGGTAGGACTGGGTTTACAGGTGGGAAGATGAATGCGGTTGGTGGGAGTACAGGAGAATTGAGGCCTGGATGGATGTTTGCTAATGCTGTTACTTCTGCTTAGAATGTTTTTCTTACCTCAGTGTGGAGGAAAGGTCCAGCTCAAATGTCCTATTTTTGGTGAAGACATCCTGGATTTTCCTTGCAGTACTAATTGTTCCCAGAACATTTAGTACACTTCTATATTATAATATTTATACCACACTTTATTTTTTAAAATTTTATTCAAAAAATGTTTAATTTATTTATTTAGAGAGACAGACAGACAGAGTGTACGTGCATGAGTGGGGGAGTGGCAGAGGGAGAAAGAGAATCCCAAGCAGGCTCTGTGCTCAGCACGGAGCCAGATGCAGGGCTTGATCTCATGACTATGAGATCATGACCTGAGCTGAAATCAAGAGTCAGACACCTAACAGACTAAGCCAAGCAGGTGTCCTATAACACATTTTAAATCTTTGTTTATGAATCCATGACCTTTACTAAATTATGAGCTCTGCAAGGACTGCAACTACATATATATATATATTGATCTGCATTGCCATGCATAGCAATAGAAAGACAGTAGGCAATTAATACATATTTTTAAAATGAAATTAATGAATCAGTATATGGTCATTCTGGTAAAGATTTTTCTATTGAGTGGTAACCCTTTTTGTTTTTGTTATTTCATTCATTTAACAAATAATTATGGCAAATAGTGTGCCAGACACCATTCTAAGCCCTTTATACATATTAGCCACTTTGATTCTCTTAATTATCCTATACATTAGATAAGATTATTCTTTACTGACAAGAAAACATAGCAAGCCATAAATTTATATTTGTTTCCAATCAATATTTTCTTCAACAAACATTTTTTGAGTTGCCTATCTTTTTGCCAGGCAACATTTTAGGTGCTAGAGAGTAAGGTGGTGAACAAAGTCCCTCCTCTCATGGAGCTTACATTGTAGTGGCAGAAGACAAACAGGAACAAATTCACGAATGAGCATGATACCAGGGCCAAGTGCCATGAGGTAAAATCGAGTGATGTGACAGGGAGGGACTGGGGAGCTCCTGTGGATCAGATTGTCAGAAGGGTATTTCTGAGGAAGTGACATTTAAGATGAGGTCTGAATAACCAGAGGAGCCAGGCACTGGCTATCAAAGGGAAGTCTTCTGGGGCACAGGACAAAGCTAATGCAAATGCCTTATGCCAGCAATGAGTCTGGTACTTTCAAGAAAGAGACCAGTGTGATGAGGGGAAGAGTGGGATAGGTCGAGGCACCTGAAGCAGGCAGAGGTGAGGATAGTCATGGTTCTGCAAGTGACAGTAAGGACAGTGACTTTAGTTCTAACTGTAGTAGGAAGCCAGTAGGTTTAAGGCTGGGCAGTGATGTTTAGAAAGATTATGTTGGCTGTTGGGTGGGAAAGTTGTGGAATGGGGCAAAAGTAGAATCGGAAAGGATATCTGGGAAGTGATGAGAACATTTCAAGGGAGAGATGGTGGTGGCTCGGACTCTAGTGATACCAGTGAATGTAATGATGATGACAAGGGGTTGGGTGCTGACGTATGTTTTAGAGAGAGGGCCTAAAGCACTTGCAGATTGATTTCATGCTGGTGGTGAAGGAAAGAGATGAATCAATGTTAACTTTTAGATTTTAGGTGTGAAAACTGGGGTGGCTGATAATACTGTGGCTGAGATGCAGAAGGGTTGGGGAGGAGCGGTTGCGGAAGTAGGGAAGTGAGAGCTCTTCATGATTATAATTTTTCCTGAAGGGCTTAGCAACTGTACAAGTAAGAGAATGTGAGTGAGTGGGTCATTCTAATTCAGGAAGGAGTTCGAATAGGTTGTATACTTGGAGAGGAAGAAAGATTTGAGGTGCCTCATCATGATGCAGTCAAAGATTGCATGTACAGTCAGGGTAGGATGGACCTTGAAGGATGAGGGGATATTGGAGTTTGAGATTTTAGATGTGAAACTTTTCTGGGTGGTGATAAGATCCAAGATGTGGTCATGGGTGTGGGCAGCTGAATAATGGAGGTAAAATCTTCAGGGCTTAAAATGTTAAAAAAATGGGGTTTGAAGGCTTTAAAAATAAAGGATATTGAGGTCCCAAAGAAGGATGAAAGGATCAGAGACAGAGGGGGGAAAAAAAGTAACCAGGTGCCATGGCCATGGGAGGAGAGATCTGGAGATTGGCAGATGACACTCATGAGGAGACTTAGAAAGTGGTACAGACTGTAACATGACTTTCAAAGACTTGTGTGGCTGTGGAGTTGTCTCAATGCAAGAGAAGGAGGGAGAATGCTGTTCCTGGATCCCTCAGAAAAGGGAAAGGATAGTTCTTCACTAGAGAGAGCCCACAGGGATGCTGGGTCCTGGGGTGGTGGGAAGTCCAGGTTTCCGTTAACTCTGGAGGTACAGGGAGGACTCTGTGAAAGACTCAGGGTGCAGGAGGACTTCCTGATGAAGGAATGTGGGCTCAAAAGGAAAACTAGAAAAGATTGAGAGATAGGAAGGCAGCAGAATGAGGTGTGGGCCAAGGGTTGCAGAAGGGGAAGAGGACTGCAGGGAGGGGCTCAGAACAAGATAGGGAGAGGATACACTACCAGAGAGACTGGCACTTGGGACAGTAATAAGAGCAATACAATATCTGCATAAAACCGAAACTTTGGGGCAAATTTGTTTGTTACAACTTGGTAGTATTAAAATCCTAATTCAATAGCACAGATTATATATTAGTCATCTTTTCAATCTATCAGGGGCATTGTAACCAATAACCAATTTAACATACCAGTAATGGGACAAACTGACTTGTGTCCCCAGATGAAATGCACTTAGAATGACTTAATAGCAACCACATAATACTCCTGCCTAAGATGTTCAGTCTAAATTTGATCACGAGGAACAGGTCGATTTAAACTGAGGGGGGATTCTTCAAAATAATTGGCTTAGATTCTTCCCAATGTCAATATCATGAAAGACTAAAAAGGACTAAAAAGCTGACAAACCATTTTAGATTAAAGGACATTAAAGAGATAACAATTAAGTGCAATGCGTGATCCTTGATTGGATCCTGGATTGGAAACAAATACACATACCACAAAAATCCCAAAACTCACTTTGAAAGGACTAGGGGAATATGAATATGGATTATTTATTAAAAAAATAGGGTTGTTTATCTGTGTTAATTGTATTAAGGTAATAAAGGAGAATGCCCTCTTCTTTAGGAGTTGCATATTAAAGTGTTTAGGGGTGAAGTGTTGTAATGTAAGCCCTCAACTCTCAAATGATTCAGCAATATCTATATATGTATAAAACCTATATCTTTTTCTCTCTATATATTAATATTCTCTCTTTATATTTAGTGAGAGAGAAAGCAAATCTCTAAATTGACAGATAAAACAAATGCTTTAAATTTGCAGACTGGATTTTAAGATGTGATCAAAGTGAAAAATATTTCAATATTACATTAAACAAAAAGAATTATTAAATAACATTTAAATAAAAGCTATTATTTTAAGAAATATATTAAACTCAGTCACACAACAATATCAATTTGTGATATTGGCAGTCTATTGCCAGATCAATAACCAATCATCATGACCAACTTAATAACACAACATGCCTTATTTTACATACTGGAAGTCATCCAGATAGACTCTGTTGGGCAGATAGAGAAGCATATATTTTATTATTTATTCAAATCAGTGCCAACTGTACATGACAATACTACCTTAACTGAAGAGGAAAAAGAGAACTTCTTTACATGGACCTTTTTCATTTCTTTCATACATTTTTACCATTCAGGGTATTTCTGGGATATGAGTCCACAGGCAATGTGGTGGGATGAAGGCCATAGAATGCATCCTCCTGGCTCCTGACTTTCTGCCATCCTTGCAAAGTGGGACAGCCACTAATTCACAAAATGTATGCTTGGTTTCTGCTCTTAACAAGAGGAGAGAGGGTTCCAGAGGCAGCTGGTGTAAATTGTGGCCGAAGGAAAGTGGAGGTAGGGGTGGTATAAACAGGGGTCTCAAAACCTATTGCTTCCCCTTCGCCACTCGCCATATGAACGAAGAAGTGGGTCCTTTCAAACACCAGATCTAGGACTTGCCAGCCTCCAGAACTATTTATAAAATAGGAGGATCTGAAATGTGGACGCCTTTTATAAATTAAAGAAACAATGAAGGTATTTTATTTTATTTTATTTTATTCTATTTTATTTTATTTTTTGGTTAGCAGAATCTTTTTTATTCAGAAAGAGAACCACCAACAATTCCCAAACAGAAAAGTCTTCTAAGCTCATACAGGATGGGTATGGGTAGGGGGACCTGTCTGTCCATCTAGCCCCAGCCCCTAGCCCATGTAGTTTTGGCAGCAATAAGGGGTGTGGGGTAATGGTCCCTCAAATAAAAATGGTGTATGTGTGTATATGAGAAGTAGAAGGGTGCAAAAGCAGTGGGGAGTGGTAGGGGAAAGGGGGAACACTGCAGGTGGGTGGCCATTTCATAATATTTCTTATTGATCACACCACTGTGCCACTGTGGACAACTTTGGCCATCAGCAGGACTAGCATCTTGGCAGTCATGGTGACCGTGATGTTCAAAGTGGGAGCTCTGCCGGTGCTCTTGGTATGAAGATCCACGGTAAATTCCCTGTCCTATAGCAGTGAGTCTGGGATAGGAGAACATTTCTGGCCTCCAAGTGTCAGCCCATTCATAAAAAACAAAACAAAACAAAAAACTTGACTGGTCTTTGTCAACCAGGACACCAATGTTAGCTGGCAAGATGTTGATAAAGTTTTCCCCAAGCATAGCAGCCTAGATGGAGGGGAAGTCTTTACAGCCCAATGTCCTGACAGGTCAGATCTGCCTTGTGGTTGTGGATATAGTAGTTCCACCTGCCATGGAGCTGCTTGGGGGGCCTCCTTGGGCTGGTGGGTGTGGGGGGAGGCTGAGAACTTGGGGCATACCCTGCCCTCAAGAACAAAAATGAAGCTTTTTAAAAAAACAAAAATGTAGGTTAAATAAATAATCTGTAAAGAAAATTAGGAAAATAATTCCATTTACAATACCATCAAACCTCCGCCCCTCAATACTGAGAATTAAACCTAACCAAAGAAGTGAAAGACTTGTGCACTGAAGACTAGATAACACTGATGAAAAACATAAAGAAGACACAAATATTTGGAAAGACAGCTGCATTCATGGGTTAGAGGACTTAATATTGTTAAGACGTCAATACTACCCAAAGCCATATATAGATGCAATGCAATCGCTGTCAAAATCGCAAGGGCAGTTTTTGCAGAAATAGAAAAATGCATCCAAAATTCATAAGGAACTTCAAGGACACCCTGGATGCTCAAAAAAATCTTGAAAAAGAACAAAGTTGGAGGTCTCAGATTTCCTGGTTTCAAAACTTACTATAAAAAATTACTATACTATTCAAAACAGTGTGATACTGCCAAAAAGACAGACATATATACCAATGGAGAAGAATAGAAAACCCAGAAATAAACCATGTGATCAAATGATTTTCAACAAGAGTGCCAAGTCAGTGGTGAAAGGACTGTCTCTTTAACAGTGTTGAATGGTGTTGTCTTTCAACAGATAGTGTTTGGCCAATTGGATATCCACATACAAAAGAAAGAAGTTGGATGCTTAAGTTATATCATATACAAAAATTAACTCAAAACGTATTAAAAGACCTAAATTTGGGGTGTCTGGGTGGCTCAGTTGGTTAAGCATCCGACTTCAGCTTGGGTCATGATCTCACGGTTCATGGGTTTGAGCTCCGCGTCAGGCTCCGTGCTGACAGCTAGCTCAGAGCCTGGAGCCTGTCTTCGGATTCTGTATCTCCCTCTCTCTCTGACCCTCCCCTGCTCACGCTCTCTCTCTCTCTCTCTCTCTCTCTCAAAAATAAATAAAAACATTAAAAAAAGACCTAAATTTAAGAACACAAAACTATAAAGCTAGAGGAGAACACAGGTGAAAATTGCTTGACTTTGGTTTTGGTGATGATAGAGATGACACAAAAAGTATAGGCAATAAAAACAAAAATAGATAAATCAGACAACGTCAAACATAAAAACTGCTGTGCATCAAAGGACACAATCAACAGTGTGAAAAGATAACCTACAGAATGGGAGAAAATACTTGCAAATCACATAGCTGATGATATCACATTTCTCTGTTGATAACTAGAATATATGGTGAACTCTTACAACATCAAAAACCAAATAAACTTATTAAGAAACGAGCAAAGGACTTGAACAGATATTTCTTTGAAGATGATGTACAAATGGCCAATAAACATATGAAAGGATGTTCAACATTACCAATCTTTAAAGAAATGCAAATAAAACCCAACATGATCATCTCCTACACATTAAGATAGCTACCATCAAAAAACTCAGAAAATAACAACCATTGGTGAGGATGTGAAGAAATTCAAACCCTTGTTGTGTTGTTGCTGGGATTGTAAAATGGAATGACCACTTATGGAACCAGTTCTTCAAAAAATTGAAAATAGAGCTAACCATATGACCTAGTAATTTGAATTCTAGGTACATAGCCAAAGTGATAGAAAGTAAAATCTCTAAGAGATATTTACAAACCTATGTTTATAGCAGCATTATTCACAACAGTAAAGAGGTGGAAAGAAGACAAGTGTTAATCTTCAGATGAGTGCATAAACAAAGTATGGTATATTTACATAATGGAATATTATTCAGCCTTTAAAGGAAAGGAAGTATTGTAGGATGTGATAACATGGCTGAACGTTCAGGATAATATGTTAAGTAATAAGCGAGGCACAAAAGGAAAAACCCTTTATGATTCCACATATATGTGCTATGTAAAGTAGTCAAATTCATAGACAAAGTAAAGTGGTGGTTTCCAGTGGCTGGGATAGGGAAAATAGGGAGCCATTGTTTAAAGGGTATGGAGTTCTGCTTTGAAAGATGGGAAGGTTCTGGAGAATCTATTGCATAACAATGAGAATATATGTAACCCTTCTGAACAGTTCAGTAAAAACTGGTTTATTGTAAATTTCATATAATGGGTTTTTTTTCAACAAAAAATTTAAAACATGTTAAAACAAAACTGAACAAACCCCTATCTCTTTATGGGCAGTATGTTCTTGGGACCTGGACCCACTTTATACTAGGAGTACCTTCTTGAGTACTATATTATCAATTGTAGTTCAGGGGGACTGTATACAGTTTTTCTTTTCTTAATTTTAAGAAAATCTTCTCTCCCTTTATTGATGAAAAAGATTCATCCGTCTTTGAGATAGAATATTTAACAAAAAGGCCCAATTTTCTTTAGATCGTAAGGAGGTGGAGGAAATGAAGAAATATTAGGGAGTTCAGTCTGGAGTCCAGTCTGGGTTCAGATTTCTGGATTAGCAGGTTAAAAAAAAAAGCCAGTTTTAAACATCAGTTGCCTATGACATCAAGAAAAAGAAAAGAAAATATATGTGGACATAGATATTTTCATACTCTTAAAAACTTTATAACACAATTTCTTATGGTTATCCTTTAAAGCTACTAAATAATATGTGTATCTTCCAAAAATGAGTTTTCTTGATTTACTTTATTGATTTAGTTGATGATTAAAGAGCTGTTTTTGTTCTATTCTCTCCTTATATTTGATATAACCCAACCCAACACATCTTCAAAAATATATTTAAAAAGCTCACTCTTTTAAATCAGAAAAGAAGTACTCATTTATTGCAGAAAAATCAGAAAGTTCAAATTAGTAAAAAGAAGACATATTAAGAAATTTGCTTGCCTGATGAAAAACAATGTGAGCGCTTTGGTCCATTATCTCCCAGATTCTGCCCTGTCATGTATATGGACATATGTGGTTTTTATACAAATGGAACTTTACCTTACATGATTTTGTAATCTACCTCTTTTTTTCACTTGACAAAATATCACTGATAATTTTGAGTCCTAGTAGTTCTTTCAGCAGGAACTATAAGCTTTCTTTCCTAAGCAAGGATAGATGGATCCTATTATTGTGATATTTGGATATCTTAAATTGATCTATGACCATAGTTCATTTATTACCAAAGTCTTGTTTTTCGTGGTGTTTCATCTTACCAGTTTCAAATGTTTCTGGCAGGAATGAATGAATAAGGTCTTTCTGGTCCTATAAGATTCAGTGTATTCCTTTCTTTCTATGCTAGAAAGCATTTTACAAATTTGGTCTCTGCTATGGACATTTCTGAGAAGTTGTAGCAGTTTTACTGTTCCTTACAATCCCTACATCTCATCAGATCACACTACACAGTCTTGTTAGGACAATGGATGGTGGGGAAAGACCAAAAGGGCCAGGGTGAAAGATAAAACCACCAAATAGCTTTACAGAGATGTCAGTTGAGCACACACATGGGAACGTCAGGCAATGGAAGGCAGCGACATTCCAAACGACATGTCTTTTTTTTTCCCCTCTACACACTTAAAATGCTTGTATTAATTGACAGCAGATGAAAGGTGAAAGAATACAATGCATAGTAACTCACGTGAAAGCTTACAGGTAAAGGACTGAATTCTTGTGTGAAAGAATGGCTTTCTCCTTAATAAACTGGAGTTGTTCCAAGGACATCTTTTCATTTACGGAGCAGGTGCAGATGAAGTTTTGAGAAACTTACGCAGTATTTTAAAAAAATAAAACATTTAATTAACAAGCTTGAAAACAGTGGAGCACTTGAAGTGGGGAAAAAAAACAATTGTTTTATATCAAACAGTGCAAATCCAATTTGTGAATACAACTATATTGAAAAGCTTTAAAATATTAATAAATTGCTGTGGGCTTTAAAAAAGAAGTTTTAATTTTCTTTCAAGGTTTCCCCTTGAGACAAGTTCTAAACCAGAAAAGATGTTCAAATGAATACAAAAAAAGTATATTCTTTTCGAAGGTCCAAAAGCTTATTTAAAAGAGGCAAGATGAAAAGGAGTTAGAATATTTATACACATTAAAAAATAAATCATATGCAAACACATCTCTATATGTGGATTTTGTTTGTTGAGGTTGTTTGGAATTGCATTTGCTATCATGACTCTTTAATACCTTGCTAGGATTTAAACACAATGGATTTGAAAAAAATGTAATATTAAAGATACATGTTGTTTTCTAAGGGACAAAAGCATAAGGAGATCTGTGAAAGTTATGTAATAAAAAGAAAGGTACCATTTCAAGAGAAGAAGACTCTACATTAAAATTTCTGTAAAGTAATCCTTTCTGACTCCAGCCTTTTGTGTCAAAGTCTCTGGTAACAGCCGAGACTCTTTGTTGGTCATATTCAGTCTTGCTCCATGGTGTTTGGTAGACTCTGAGGTATTGTTTCTTTAGTGATTCTGGGTCAGGTTAGGTGCCCTGGAAAGCAAGCTGGGTAAATCCTTGTGATGATGGCCAGACCTTTTGGTGAAGTGTCCAGAATTGACAGGCCACCAATGCTCCTTCCCTTTGTGTTTCCTGTTTGGAAAAATACAGCAAATAAAAATCACTGAACACCTTCTGAGAAAGTCCGCCTGCACAGTGGGGACCTAATGAGATTAAATAAAAACTTGATTCCTGGATCCTGACAAGGAACAAGTGATTCTGAAGCTTCCAGAAGAAAATTAAAGGTATATAGGTTAATGTTTTCCAAGGCACCCACAGAGAAAGGAAGAACAGTGGTCACCGTTTATAGAATCCTGGGTATTCTGTAGTCCACAGACCTTTTGAATAGATGTGATCACTCCTCATATTAACCACATAGGTTGAAAGCAGATAATGGCTTAATAAGAGATGATCCTCTGATTTTCCTTTTAAGAAAACTAAGAATATGATTCTGTATGCTTAATTTTCCATGACTGGAAATGATAATATCTGGACTTAGAGTGTTTTGTTTTTATTTAGAAAAACTAAACAACCATCAATGAAGAAAAAACAAGGCAATGGATGAAAAATGGAGAAACTAAGCTGTTGCACACCTAGTGTATTAAGCATTGTGTGCTATTATGTTAATGCTTATGCTTAAAAAGTGCTCCATTTTCTCAAATGTATGCTCCTATTCCTCCTCTAAACTGATGCCTTATTAAGCTACTCAGTTTCACTTCCCTTGTATTTCACACAAGGTTTAAATCTTTCAATCTTTCTGTAGCCTTTTGCCTTTTGATCCCTTGGTTCTCTTCATTCAAACTGTTTGCTTAATTATTTAACCTTCTTAATTCTCACCCTCTTCCTCTACTCTCAGTCAACCTTTCATCTTTTTGGGTGTCTTAGCTCATCTTACTCTTCTCACTAACCTTTTATCTCGTGAAACATTTTCTTTTCTTTTTTGAGAGAGAGAAAGAGAGAGCGAGCGAGTGAGGGCACAAGCAGCAGGTGGGGGAAGAGCGGAGGGAAAGAGAGAAAGAGAGAGAGGGAATTTTAAGCTTGACATGGGGCTCGATCCTACAACCCTAGGATCATGACCTGAGCTGAAATCAAGAGTCAGATGCTCAACTGACTGAGCCACCCAGGTGCCTCTTGTGAAACCTTTTATACATTGAAGAAGGCACAGAGATTGAGGATAATTTCTACTTACCTAAACAAAAAGTAACAATATTTATATTTCCTTTTCGTATATCATCATGGGAATGAAATAAAAATATTGTCATGTTCATGGTTTCATGTATTATTGTTAAGTCCTTGCTAGGATATTATTCACCATATAGAAGAACCATAGATAATTTTGGAAATTATAGTAACTCTTAACTAGAAATGAAGAGGAAGACTTTATCAGTCAGTCTCCTCATGAATCCTCCATCAGCAGGATTTTATTTGATAATGCTTGAAAAAAATGATAGAGGTATACATGTGACAGCTGGCAGAACTTTCATCCCCAGGGTTGATTGGGCTGACCTTCTCCAGGCCAAGGGCTCCATTAAAGAGGACAGTATTCAAAGATAGAGGAGAATAGCATTATGGTCAAGTACACATATATGTGAATATTAGAAAATGATTTTGAGAGGGATAATAGGATACCCTAGTACATATACATAAACTTGAGAAATTACTTAACCTCTCTCAGCCCCAGTTTCCTTACCTACAAAATGGGAAAGGTGACGATAATATCTATTTCATAAAAGTGTTGCGGGAATTAATGAGTTGTTAAATCTTGGTGAAATATGTAGACAAATGGGAGCTATTGTTAAATATGAAAATATTTATAAGATTATTACCATGTCTTTTTAAACACAGTAGGCAGAAAAGATTTTTTCCTTTTTTTATGGTTAAGAGTTATAATGTGTAAATAACTGATACTCGTAGTTACTTCTTAAATAGGTAAGAATATATACTCAGACCTTTTTTTAAAAATTTAAATCTAAGTTAACATATAGTGTAATAATAATTTCAGGAATAGAATTTAGTGATTCATTACTTACGTACAACACCCAGTGCTCATCCCAACAAGTGTCCTCCTTAATGCTTCTTACCCCATTAGCCCTCTCCCCACCCAACACCCCACCAGCAACCCTCAGTTTGTTCTCTGTATTTAAGAGTCTCTTATGGTTTGTCTCCCTCTCTGTTTTTATATTAGTTTTGCTTCCCTTCCGTTATGTTCATCTGTTTTGTATCTTAAATTCCACATATGAATGAAATCATATATTTGTCTTTCTCTGACTGACTTATTTCGCTTAACATAATACACTCTAGTGCCATCCATGTGTTGCAAATGGCAAGATTTCATTCCTGTTGATTGATGAGTAATACTCTATTGTTTATATATACCACATCTTTTTTATCCATTCATCAGTCAATGGATATTTGGGCTCTTTCCATACTTTTACTATTGTCGATACTGCTGCCATAAACATTGGGGTTCATGTCCCCCTTTGAATTAGATTACTGTATCCTTTAGATAATACCTAGTAGTGCAATTGCTGGGTCATAGGGTAGTCCTACTTTTAATTTTTTGAGGAACCTCCATATTGTTTTCCAGAATGGCTGCACCAGTTTGCATTCCCACCAGCAGTGCAAAAGTGTTCCTCTTTCTCCACATACTTGCCAACACTGTTGTTGCCTGAGTTGTTAATGTTAGCCATTCTGACAGGTGTGAGGTGGTATCTCATTGTGGTTTTGATTTGTATGATTTGTATGTCCCTGATGATGAGTGATGTTGAGCATTTTTTCATGTGTCTATTAGCCATCTGGATGTCTTCTTTGGAAAAGTGTGTCTATTCATGTCTTTTGCCCATTTCTTCACTGGATTATTTATTTTTTGGGTGTTGAGTTTGATAAGTTCTTTATAGATTTTGGATTCTAACCCTTTATCTGATTGTCATTTGCAAATATCTTCTCTCATTCTGTCGGTTTCCTTTTAGTTTTGCTGATTGTTTCCTTCACTGTGCAGAAACTTTTTATCTTGGTGTGGTTCTAATAGTCATTTTTGCTTTTGTTTCCCTTGACTCTGGGAACATGGCAGGTAAGAAGTTACTGTGGCCAAGGTCAAAGAAGTTGTTGCCTGTTTTTTCCTCTAGGATTTTGATGGCTTCCTGTCTTAAGTTTAGTTCTTTCATCAGTTTGAGTTTATTTTTGAGTATGGTGAAAGAAAGTGGTCCAGGCTTGTTCTGCATGTTGCTGTCCAGTTTTCCCAACACCATTTGCTGAAGAGACTGTCTTTATTTCATTGAATATTCTTTCCTGCTTTATCAAAGATTAGTTGGCCATGTATTTGTGGGTCCATTTCTGGGTTCTCTATTCTGTTCCATTGATCTGAGTGTCTGTTTTTGTGCTAGTACCATACTGTCTTGATGATTACAGCTTTGTAATACAGCTTAAATTCTGGATTGTGATGTCTCCAGCTTTGGTTTCTTTTCTTTTCTTTTCTTTTCTTTTCTTTTCTTTTCTTTTCTTTTCTTTTCTTTTCTTTTTCAAGATTGCTTTGGCTATTCAGGGTCTTTTGTGGTTCCACACAAATTTTAGGATTGTTTGTTCTAGCTCTGTGAAGAATACTGGTGTTATTTTGATAGGAATTACATTGAATATGTAGATTGGTTTGGGTAGTATCGACACTTTAGCAATATTTGTTCTTCCAATCCATGAGCTTGGAATGCTTTTCAATTTTTTTTGTGTGTGTGTCTTCTTCAATTTCTTTCATAAGCTTTCTATAGTTTTCAGAGTATAGATTTTTCACCTCTTTGGTTAGGTTTATTCCTAATTATTTTATGGTTTTTGGTGCAATTGTAAATGGGATCAATTCCTTGATTTCTGTTTCTGCTGCTTCATTATTGGTGTATAGAAATGCAACTGATTTTTATACATTGATTTTATATCCTGTGACTTAGCCGAATTCATGTATCTGTTCTAGCGTTTTTTTTTTTTTTGGTTTTTTTTTTTGATGGGGTCTGTTGGGTTTTCCACAGAGTATCATGTTGTCTGTGAAGAGTGAAAGTTTGACTTTTTACTTGCCAATTTGGATGCTTTTTATTTTTTATGTTGTCTGATTGCTGAGGCTAGGACTTCCAACACTATGTTGAATAAAGTGGTGAGAGTAGACATCCTTGTCATGTTCCTGACCTTAGGGGGAAAGCTTTCAGCTTTTCCCCCATTGAGGATGATATTAGCTGTGGGTCTTTCGTATATGGCCTTTATGACCTTGAGGTATGATCCTTCTATCCTTACTTTCTTGAGGATTTTTATCAAGAAAGGATGCTGTGTATTTGTCAAATGCTTTTCCAGCATCTATTGAGAGAATCATGTGATTCTTATCCTTTCTTTTATTAATGTGATGTATCACATTGGTTGATTTGCCAACATTGAACCAGTCCTGCATCCCAGGAATAAACCCCACTTGATCATG
Source organism: Cryptoprocta ferox (assembly GCA_028646485.1). Classification (NCBI taxonomy): domain Eukaryota; kingdom Metazoa; phylum Chordata; class Mammalia; order Carnivora; family Eupleridae; genus Cryptoprocta; species Cryptoprocta ferox. The sequence goes on along the minus strand of CM053577.1, from coordinate 59,142,340 downwards.
TTGAATAATTCTTTTAATGTATTGTTGGATTTGGTTGGCTAGTATCTTGTTGAGGATTTTTGCATCCATGTTCATCAGGGAAATTGATCTGTAGTTCTCCTTTTTAGTGCAGTCTTTGTCTGGTTTTGGAATCAAGGTAATGCTGGCTTCACAGAATGAGTTTGGAAGTTTTTCTTCCATTTCTATATTTTTGAACAGCTTCAAAAGAATAGGTGTTAACTCTTCTTTAAATCCTTGGTAGAATTCCCCTGGAAAGCCATCTGGCCCTGAACTCTGTTTTTTGGGAAATTTTTGATTACTGATACAATGATTTTTCTGGTTATGGGTCTATTCAAATTTTCTATTTCTTCCTGTTTAAGTTTTGGTAGTTTATATGTTTCTAGGAATTTGTCCATTTTTTCCAGATTGCCCAATTTGTTGGCATATAATTGCTCATAATATTCTCTTATTGTTTGTATTTCTGTGGTTGGTTGTGATCTCTCCTCTTTCATTCGTGATTTTATTTATTTGGGTCCTTTGCTTTTTCTTTTTGATCAGTCTGGCTAGGGGTTTATCGATTTCATTAATTCTTTGAAAGAACCAGCTCCTGGTTTCATTGATCTGTTCTTCTGTTTGTTTGTTTTTTTAAAATTATTTTGAGGGGCGCCTTGGTGGCTCAGTCGGTTAAGCAGCTGACTTTGGCTCAGGTCATGATCTCATGGTTCGTGGGTTCGAGCCCCGTGTCGGGCTCTGTGCTGACAGCTCAGACCCTGGAGCCTGTCTTCAGATTCTCCCTCTCTCTGACCCTCCCCTGCTCACTCTCTCTCTCTCTCAAAAATAAATAAAACATTTAAAAAATTAAAAAAAATTGTTTTGATATCATTGGTTTCTGTTCTAATCTTTATTATTTCCCTTCTGCTGGTTTTGGGCTTTATTTGCTGTTCTTTTTCCAGGTCTTTTAGGTGTGAGGTTGGGTTGTGTATTTGAGACCTTTCTTCCTTCTTTATGAAGGCCTGGATTGCTATATATTTCCCTCTTATGACCACCTTTGCTGCATCCCAGAGTATATACTTATACTTCAAATGGCTTTTTTGATTTTTTTGTGTCCCTCTAGTTGTAGACATTATTTCTGGCTGCTGGTAGCCAGTTTTCTCTTGCTGCTTCCAATATGCTACTATATGTTGCATATCATTCATTCACTCTCAAGACCGGTCCTATCTAATAGTCAAATATGTAATTTAAAATTGTTTCCATAGTTGCATCAAGCAAATTGAAAAGAGTCCAGTGTAATGATCTTTAATGGTTTTTTTATTTAACCCAAAACAGTATACAAAAATATCACTTCAACATGTAATCAATATACAAATATTATGAGGTATTTTACACTCATTTTTCCATATTAAATCTTTGAAATCTGTTGTATATTTTACTCTTATCACACATTTCAATTCCAATAACTTTTTATTAGATACTTGTTCTTTACTTAAATTTCATGAAGTTTACAGTTGAAAATGTAGATTCACATATCCTAGTTGTTCCAAATATATTTAAAAGTTTCCCAGTAAACAAACTGAATATGCATTTTAAATGGAAATAAATTAAAATTAAATAAAATTAAAAATTCAATTGGCACTAGCTACGTTTCTTTTTTTTTTTATTATAGTTTATTGTCAAGTTGGTTTCCATATAACACCCAGTGCTCATCCCAACAAGTGCCCTCCTCCATGCCCATCACACATTTCCCCCTTTCCCCCACCCTTATCAACCCTCAGTTTGTTCTCAGTATTTAAGAGTCTCTTATGG
>CM053577.1:59093183-59140458 GCA_028646485.1 Cryptoprocta ferox | reverse complement strand
ATGAGTGAAAACGTATGGTATCTGTCCTTCTCTGCTTGACTTATTTCACTTAGCATGACACCCTCGAGTTCCATCCACGTTGCTACAAATGGCCAGATTTCATTCTTTCTCATTGCCATGTAGTATTCTATGGTATATATAAACCACATCTTCTTGATCCATGCATCAGTTGATGGCCATTTAGGCTCTTTCCATGATTTGGCTATTGTTGAAAGTGCTGCTATGAACATTGGGGTACATGTGCCCCTATGCATCAGTGCTTCTGTATCCTTTGGGTAAATTCCTAGCAGTGCTATTGCTGGGTCATAGGGGAGTTCTGTTGTTAATTTTTCGAGGAACCTCCACACTGTTTTCCAGAGGGGCTGCACCAGTTTACATTCCCACCAGCAGTGTAAGAGGGTGCCCATTTCTCCACATCCTCGCCAGCATCTATAATCCCGATTTCTTCATTTTAGCCACTCTGACTGGTGTGAGGTGGTATCTCAGTGTAGTTTGGATTGTATTTCCCTGCTGATGAGTGATGTTCAGCCTTGTTTCGTGTATCTGTTGGCCATCTGGATGTCCTCTTTGGAGAAGTGTCTGTTTATGTCTTCTGCCCATTTCTTCCCTGGATTATTTGTTTTTTGGGTGTGGAGTTTGGTGGGTTCCTTATAGATTTTGGATACTAGCCCTTTATCTGATATGTCATTTGCAACTATCTTTTCCCTTCTTTTGTTTGCCTATTAATTTTATTGATTGTTTCCTTTGCAGTGCAGAAGCTTTTTATCTTGATGAGGTCCCAATAGTTCATTTTTGCTCTTGATTCCCTTGCCTTTGGAGATGTGCCGAGTAAGAAATTGCTGCAGCTAAGATCAAGGAGGCTGTTTCCTGCTTTCTCCTCTAGAGTTTTGATGGTTTCCTGTCTCACGTTCAGGTCCTTCATCCATTTGGAGTTTATTTTTGTGTATGGTGTAAGAGAGCGGTCTAGTTTCATTCTTCTGCATGTTGCCGTCCAGTTCTCCCAGCACCACCTGTTAAAGAGCACTAGCCACATTTCAGGTGCTCAGTAGCTACATGTGGTTGTGACCATCACATTGGTCAACATTGCCAAAGATGCTTACTGAGTACCTATAATGTAGCATTAGGCTAGAGACAGATTATAAGACAATGTAATTCCTCAAATGTAGGAGAATTGAGAGGAGTACAAAATATAGTGATGGTCTGAGGGTAGTTCTTTGCTTCTTCCTGTTGAGTGATGTGACTTTGCTGCTGAAAGGACTTACTTTTATTTATTTTTATTTTTTAAAGTTTATTGATTTATTCTGAGAGACAGAGAGAGAGAGAGCGAGAGAGAGCGAGAGCGAGCCTGAGCAGGGGTGGGGCAGAGAGAGAGGGAGAGGGGGAATCCCTGCACTGACAGCGTGGAGCCTGACGCAGGGCTCAAACTCATTAATCCATGAGACCATGACTTGAGTCCTGAAATCAAGTCGGAGGCTTAACTGATTGAACCACCCAGGTGCCCCTGAAAGGATTTTTTAAATATTCCTTTTGAGTTAGTATCCACGACCAAGATGACTGAAGTTCCTGACAGTCTGACTTCTCAGTAGTGAGGCATTTTTTTTATATTTGTATGTGTCACATATAAAAAGACTATACATGATTGTTATAATTGTATATGCTTTTATGATCCAATAGAGCCCTTTCCATTTAAGCTGTGGCTTTAAACAAATAGTCCAATATTTGCCAATGTGCCATCAGATTTCTAATGTCAAAATGTATGCATTTGTCAGTTATTTAAGCTCCCTATTCATATTGTTGTTAACTTCAGATTTCTATCTTATTTCATCCCTAGTTATTTCATTGAATAACTAGCTTATTCTCATTATATTCTGCTACTGAACCCAATGTTGCACAGAAAAGTTGATTTGTTAATTAGTTTAATCGCCTCTTTTCATAATAGCGGGATAAGATTGGCGGAGGAAGCTTGTTATCAATCTGTGCTACTGGTAAGCAGTAATTATAGATAATGATGCTTTTGTCTTGCTGCATTCTGAAGATTGTCTTGAAATCCTCCTCGCTGAATTAGCAAATGGTCAGTCATGTTGAATTCTCCTCTGGTTTCTTCCCATAACTCAGCCCCTACTCTCCCCCCAATGAAACAAAATTGCAGCTTGTTAGGTGGAAGCTCATTTGAAGTCTCAATTTTCTTAAGTATTCAGCCTCATTGGGAAGTGCCAGGTGCTCCATCATGGCCACACCATTTGCCTTTGGCTTAAGGTTCCAACTCAACTGGCATCCTACAAGTCTTTGATTTTTTCCTTTTGCTTGAAGAGGCAGTGGTTGTCTTGACAGCAGAGCTAAAACTCTGTCCTTGTACTTTGATGCACATTGTGGTACAATCTAATAATCAAAATCATTTGTCAAGAAACAGGGTGTTCACACTTTTCTCTGAAGAGATTGGAATAAACAGAATTTAAGCGGATATAAGGCAGAAATGGCAGCCACTACCACTTTAAAAATGTTCCTGGAATGCAAAGCCCAGAGTAGATTTTAACCAGGACCATATCTTTTTATTAGTGGGTTTCAAAAAGGGACAGTTTTGACTCCCAGGAGATATTTGGCAATGTCTGGTGATATTTGTCATTTTCATGATTGGAGAAGGAAGGTGCTAACTGGCATCTAGGAGGCAGAGGTCAGGGGTGCTGCTAACTACCCTAGAATGCATAGGACAGTCCTCCATAATAAGGAATTGTCTGGCTCAGAATATCAATAGTGCCAAGGTTGAGAAACCCTGCTTTGTATGATTATAAAGGGACCACTGTGGCAAAGTTGATCCTGTCCCTCCTCAACCATTTATATGGTTTGGGGAATAGTTCATTCAGTAGAAAAATTGAAATTGCCAAAAGAGTGAATTTCCCATGCCCAGCTATGGGGACTCCTTATGGACAAGAGATAAGGGGAAAAAAATGGAAAAAACACTCTTACATAATTAAAGTAGAAAAGTGTTTATTTTCTACTTTTGCAGAAATGAAATGGAGGCAATATGCTAACCTGACATGCTTCAGAGTCATCAACAAATTCCCTAATAGAACCATATTCTTTCACCAGCAGGGAGAAATGTGGTTCATGAGTGCAATCAGATATATTTTGGTCAAAAGCTGCTAGTATTTTTTGCTTCTTGAGATTAGACTCCATTTGGGGAAAACCCTAATGTTGTAGTTTTGTATGACCCCATGCACAGTCTAAGTCAGAGCAACTTGGAGAGAGGTTCAGATAAGAATTTATCTTATAAAAGTAAAGAGCTTTTTGAAAAGACACAATTTCTAGGGGTGTCTTGGACTGAGGTGGATGTCTGGAGTTGTGGATTGGGATCTCCTTGAAACTGATAGTCACCATCCTTTCTCATATATTCTGCTGAGCAGTGCTACAAACACAAACTAATCTTGGCACTTACAGCCTGGCATGTGAAAATGGGATGACATATTTAAAAATATTTGTATATCTCCATAGGTCAATTTCAGCAAACAATGGTGAGTTCATAAAGGAGACATTTCTAACAATCTGAGCTTTCTTTCTCTTGAGATATGGTGAATTTTCTTTCCCTCGCTGCATATTTTCTGGCTATATAATCACATGTGGATATAATTATTGCACTGAGTTGAAAATTGTGTTAGATGATTTCTGAAATCCTTTGTAAGTCTGTAGTTCTCTGATTCAATGATTCTGTGAATTTATTTTTAAGAATTTATAATTTTTCAGCCTCTCAATTCCCAACTCCCCACTCCTCTGTGTACATTTCTCCCTAATTTGATCTCATTTATTGTTGTCTCCATAACCCTCCAAATGGAACTTCTGTGAATATCTTCTCTGTCCCTTGCACATGCCATGCTCTGTCAGTCTCCCACTCCCCAAATGTCTTTCTTCCTTTAAGGCTTAGCTCACATGTTACCTTTCATGAAGCTCTTTCCTATTGTGGTAGTCTAAATTAAAGGAAACTGTAGTTTCCTTTTTTAATTTTTCCTATAACTATAATCTAGGCTAGAGAATATGGGGAAACACATTAATGTTTTCATAAAACTAGATATACCAGCAGAAGATAGATGAACTTGTACGGTAACTTTTGTGGTCTCTATGTTTACTTCTTATGTACGAGCTCTTCACCTCTTTGTCAGTTATAATGAGGAGATTATTCAGCACTTGATTATAAATTGTCTCTCATAAATTTTTGTCTCTTTAATTAAACTCTAAGTTTTCTGGAGCTATACATTTGCTTTGGTTCCCTTTCTGGGCTCTTACAGTGCTGGGGTCATAGTAGGTGAGCAATAAATGACTGCTAAATTAAATGAGAGGCTGTGGGACCATGTGACCTGGTTAGCATGGTGTGCCAGTGATTCCACAGAAGATTTTCTGCTAGAATCGCATATGTCAGACAGCTTTCGAGATATTCCATTCCCTTGTATGAATGATTTGGGAGAAGGTTATGTTTTAGTTCTCTTTTTCATTGTCTTTTAAGGGCAGAATGAGCAGAATGGGAGAAAGAGATGGAATAATAGAAATAGCTTTGAAAGAAAAGGAGGGAAAAAAAACGGGGCTGCCAATCTTTTCTGAATCATAGCAACTTTTTTCCCCCATTTCTTTCCTAGAAACGGATGGTAATCTCAAAATGTCAGCCTCTACCTAATTTTTCTTTTCTCTGCCTCTTGATATTTTCTCAGCGTCAAAACCACTGATGCCATAAGCTTTCATGCTGTATTTTAACCATTTAAACCTGTTTCTCTGGAGACAAGGAATGTATATCAACAGTGTTGGCTCTACCATCTTGTGCAGCTTAGAATTGAGCTATACCATCCTAGATTTTGAATTCAGTATCTACTTTGTGAATCATCTTTACTTGTTGATACCCATTGTCCTTCAGGACTGGAGGTCCCCTTTGTATACTGACCTAGTTATTGTTTTTTCTGTGTGGAGGGGAATCAACTGAGGTATTAGATGCCCATTTCTCTTTTCACAAATGTTACCTGAGGTCTAGATCTCCTGCCTCTAAGAATCAGACATGGTATTTCACTGGCCTATTCAGTGGCTACATTGATTTCCATGAGTATAAGTTCTAAGTTGGTCTAGTCTTTTTCCTGACTCTGGTGACTCAATGGCACCTGACTTGAATTATGCTTTACAAACTTAACTTGGTGGGGTTGGGGTGGTCTGAATGACTTTTGTCATTTACTAAAGAAGTGGGAATTGTTCAGCCTATATTGTCCAAGATTACATGGGATGTTAATAGATGTTATTTGAAAAAATGTTTCCATGGTCAAATACTTTTGGGAAACACTGAATTAAACATAGTTAAATGGAGTGTTTAACTGAAATATGACTTTCTATGTGGAAGGCTTGAATGGCAGCATTTTCCAGTTTTTTGATCATGGAGCCATTTCTTTTGGGGACATCTCTTAAGAGCTCAGGGAATACTAATGATCCTTGTAAAACCCAATTTAGTTTGGTCTGTTTCTTTAAAGAATAATAAAAAATTTTGCATAATAACATTATGTGGTCATTAGGTTTTATAGGTAGAGAGTAAAGCTAATCCTGTGTAAATACAAATGGCAATTAAGAATAAATCACAATTAAGATTGTTCTATGAAAATAATTTCCATGTTAAGCAAAATATGTATTTATACTTTAATAATCTATACATAAGCTAGAAGGAATAAGAATTGATTTTATTTCAAAAATGCAACAAAAAAAATCTCTAAGCTAGCTTAATGCCTTGAAAAAGACCAGAGGTTCTTTTTTTGATCTCTTTGGTCCTCTGACATAGAAGTGAAAGTCTCAGATACTAAATATTTCTCTCTTAGAAGGTCCTAAAATGGGGTACCTGGCTGGTTTGGTTGGTAGATCTTGGGGTGGTGAGTTCCAGCCAACACTGGGAGCAGAATTTACTTAAATTAAAAAAAAAAAATGAAGGTCCTGGTCTACAAATCCAAAAATGTTATTCCTCTTAAAATATATACATGTGGCAAATGTGAATATGTTTACGAGGTACATAAAAATTAGAACTGCCAAATTTGGCAAATAAAAATACAGATACCTAGTTAAGTTTGAGATAGACAACAAGTAATCTTTAGTTTACTACTAAGTATGTCTCATGCAATATTCTATCTGGAAATGCCAGTATAAATCTACTAAAGAGGCCATTTATCCAGTGAGTTGTGTGGCAGAGAAGGAAAATAAAACGCTCACATCTGGCTTTACTCAAATCTATCACTTATTCCAAAAAACAGGGATGGAGGCAAAACAGAAGTAAATCTATTCAGAAGTTTGTACTTTTTAAGGTCTAGAGAGGTTCTACCATTCAGTAATGTGTTTACTTTCCCCAATCACAGCATTATAAGCCTAAATGTGGTCTACTGTATAGTCATTTGTTACCTGAAGTTCTCCAAAGACTGAATCTCCCAAACTCAGCCCCACGATCCCCTTATGCAGACATGTTGGGCTGCTTGTCACCTCTTCCAAGCATCGGGGCTCCCTGGATACAGGTCATAAACGAATTAAGAAGCATGCGAATTACTTTGTGTGTAATAAATTGACACTCCTGGAGCACCTGGGTGGCTCAGTTGGTTAAGCGTCCGACTTTGGCTCAGGTCTTGATCTTGTGGTATGAGCCCCACGTTGGGCTCTGTGCTGACAGTTCGGAGCCTGGAGCCTGCTTTGGATTCTGTGTCTCCCTCTCTCTCTGCCCCTCCCCCACTCACTCTCTGTCTCTGTCTCTCTCTCTCTCTCAAAAATAAATAAACATTGAAAAAAAAATGAAAAAAAAATGAAGATCCTAAAGCTAATCAGGAATATTTCCTATGTAAGTGGTTTTAGTGCCCTAAATATCCACCTTTAATCTTTCCATTTACATTTATTCAGCACTTCTTTTTTAGATGTCTGCTCTATACCAGCTTTTCTAGCTTCTATTAGAGCTCTTATAGGTTTTTCTTCCCCAAGTACCAGTCTTCTTTTATTGGATGTTAATTCTGAATTAGGATATGAAAGGATTCAAGGGTGCCAGGCAAACGTCATGGTCAAGAACTCCAAAAGTGCCTCCACACTGGGCCCCTTTCAGTGGTACTTGCATAGCCTCTCATGTTTGAGTTCCTTATAATAAGAACAGTAGTTGAATAGCACATAAGCTTCCAGCACCATAGAAATCCCAGCAATGCCCCCTTTCTTCACATTGACATTCTTTAAAAAATGTTTATTTATTCATTTTGAGAGAGAGAGAGAGAGCTCGAGAGAGAGAGCTCATGGGCATAGGAGGGGGAGAGGCAGAGAGGGCGAGAGAGAATCTCAAGCAGGCTCCACACTGTCGGTGCAGAGGCCACGCTGGCTGGATCTCATGATGGTGAGATCATGACCTGAGCTGAAATGGAGTCAGATGCTTAACCAACTGAGTCACCCAGACGCTCTGACATACAGGTACTTGTATTACCAATAGTAACCTCTGTGAAATTCTCCAGTGATCCCTCATCAGTATCTAGCTTGGCAACTCTCCTAACTTCACATCCACCAGCTTCTTCCCCTTCATTGGTATGGATAACACCATCTTGGAGTACTGGGTGTCTGCTATGCTGTGGTGCCCAAGAATTATGTTATAGATTTGCTATTAATCTAGGTTTTTTTTCTTTTTGAGTAAAGGACCATATATATTTTTTCTTTGTACATAGAAAGAAATGTACCATATATATTTTTCTTTTCACAAATCTTTACTACGTAGGGAAAAATTACAAAATATAACTAATATTTACTGTTAGTTTAAGACATTACTTTTCTATAGGTAATGATTACTATGGACCAGAAAAGAATATTAGGAAATTTAAATTCAGTTAAGTAAAGTACTTGTCATCTGTTCCAAATACTGAGCTTGATGGGTGGGACACAGAGATTAATAGAGACAAGAAAAGTAATTCCTTCTCCCCATCTTTGGAGAAATCTGTAACCAAGTGAGAATCCCCCTTCCCAGAGAAATAAAAGAGGGGAAATAAATCCAAAAGGCTGAAAACAGTTCAAAATATATCATTTGACTGTTATTTAAAATAGTTGTCTTTTGTGTCTTTATTTGACCTTTATGGCAAAATTACTGCACATGGAGAGAAGAGCTTGATGACAATCTGAGTATATTAAATGTTATATGGAAATCAGTGCCTGTGTATAATATATTCTATGTGTTTATTTGAGGTCAGACTTGTTCACAAATATGTATAAAATTTTGCTTGGGTAAGGCAAATAGAATTAAAAAAGTAATAGCATATTAAACTATCTTCACATTTATTGTAAAGTTTGAGGTCTGGGGAAATACAAGACAGCTCAGCATTAAGCTTTTCAAATCATGTGTCTCCTACCTCCAACAAGACATGAGAGAATGAAGAACTTGAACAGCACTCTTGAAGAAGTTTCCTGAAGCTCAGGAAGGTGCTCAGTTAGTGAAAGTTTGGACTGAAATTTCAGTGAGATCTTTATATTCTGCTCTGTGAGAAAATACATACTTTTTATAACATAATTTTTCATAAATTTTTTGATGAGCAATTCGTTTTTTTAAATATTAAAAGTTTTTTAAATGTTTACTTATTTTTGAGAGAGAGAAAGAGAGAGATGAGCAGGGGAGGGGCAGAGAGAGAGGGGGACACAGAATGTGAAGCAGGCTCCAGGCTCTGAGCTAAGCTGTCAGCACAGATCCTGACATGGGGCTCGAACCCACGAACCATGAGATCATGACCTGAGCCGAAGTCGGATGCCTAACCGACTGAGCCACCCAGGTGTCCCTTGGTGAGCAATTCTAATGCCATACATTTTGTTTGTTTCTTTCTCGTTGTTTAGAGAGCTTCTCATTAAGCCTTTGAGTTTTGTGTATAAGAGACTTTAGAACCAGACAACATAAATTGCATTCCCAGATCACTGCTTTGCTGGCCATGGGAACTTGGGCAAGCCACTGAAGCTTCTTTGAGCCTTAGTTTCCTTATCTGTAGAACTAATACTTTCCTTACTTATTTCATAGGATTGTTGTAAGGATCAGTGATACAATATATATAAAAATGTTTTATGAATATATTTGAAGTATTATTATTACATTAGAACTGGGAAAATTATTATATAGAGTTTCTCTAACTTCTGCCCTAAATATCTCTTTTCTCTGTCCAGCCACTACTTTAGTCAAACCCTCCTTATTTCTACTCCGGATCAACTGTTAAACTAACCTCTTTGCTTCTCTTGTTTTAAACCTGGTTTCATTCAAATCTGTCCTTTAAGCTACCATCAGAATGATCTTTCTACAATGCAAACCTCATTATCTGTTGTAGTCCCTCAGTGGCTCACCAGTGGCTGAAGCATAAAGCTGAAATGTCTTCACCTGGTAGACCGAGGTCTTTGTGAATTTTTTTCAGTTTTATTTCTAGTCACTGTCCCAATAGCTCCTCTCTGCTGCAGCCATACATAACTTCTTGTAGCTGTGAATAATTACCCAAACCTCTCTCTGCCTTTGCACATGCTGTCCCTCTGACAGGATGCACTTCACACATCCTCATCTAACTGTTGAGTTCTGACTTATCCTCTATGTCTCAGCTCAAGGTAAATCTTCTGGACATCCCCCATTCCTCTCCGCCCTCCAGGAAGAGCTGGGTGATGCCACACACCCTGTCACATCATGTAATAACATTGTATTCATGGGAATAATAACAGTTATCTTCCTCATATGGTGATTATGAATTAATATTTATAAACCTGTCAGTAAATATTAACCATTATCATTCAGAATCAGAGCTATCATTCTGTGGGAGAAGAATGATATGGATGTGCCAGAATCCATATCCTCTTTCTTAGATTTGTTGCAGTTGGAGCACCATTCTGGAATGGGGGTTTTATCAGATGTCCTATGGTCAATATACTAAAGCACACACAATATTCCAGTGGAAATTAATGTTCAACTTAAATAATAATGTGTACTTATTTATATCTATTTTTATATTTCCTGTAACAATAATGGAAATACTTCCCCTCAGATTACTTTGTTTTTCTTTTCTTTTCCCTTTTTAAATGTCATATGTAAGTCTGTTTCAATTCTCCTCGGTCTCGCTGAGGCTCATTTATTTCACCATCCATACCGCTTGGAATGTCAGAGAGGAAAACAGAGAAAAGAGAGGGAAGCAGCAGGTTTTGTAGGTAATTACTACTTTTGTGATGCTGTGTGGCTAAGTGGTACATCTATTACCGTTTCCCCCAAACTCCCCCTGGATCCAAGGGGAGTTATTGTTACAGGGAGCTACTAGGCTGACCACTTCTTAGTCCTTTCTCTTCTGCAAAATGTGAGAGACTGAGAATGATACTCAGGTGTAGATGTTTTCAGTATAATATGAATATGGGACATTGATTATAATGAAAACAGAAGTGCATACTTTTCCGTTTTGCTATATAAGAAAATATAGGTAATATATCAAGAAGTCAAATAGATTATATATTTTGAATTGTTATTATCAGATAAGAAATGTTATTCCTTATTAAAATTCCGTTAACTCTTAGAATTTAAATATTAATCACAGGACTTTGGCATATGAAATTTAAAATATTAAGCTTCGTATTAATGAATGAGGAGCTTGTCAGGGAAACTACATTCCAATTTTCTCCCAACTTTTTATTTTTAATGAAGAGAGCACCAATGGTCAGTTTACAGATGTCTCATTGTCAAATGCATTTGCTTAGAGAACACGGCTTTTATCTCTACTTAGATAAAGTAGATTTCTGTCTTTGATTTCTGTCTCTTTAGTACCTACTGCCCTGTTGGACACGTGTTTATTTTTGTCGATGATTGTAAACATTTTTTTCTAATGTTTTTGATTTCAAATGGTAATTTTTATTTTTACCTCCTGTTCTTAACAGAGTAGAAGATGTCTCTCTTGGTTATGTTTTAAGTTGATGTATTAAACATGGCCACAGCCTGATCATGAAACAGTTTTATTTACTCCGTTGCTTTCAGTTACATAGGCAAAACCAATCCAGCCATTTTTTTTCTGAACTGTGATGTACTTCTCTCTGAATATCACTTTTAGGCTTAGCCAGAAATCTCGTCGTCTTAGTTTTATTTAAAGCCATGTTATTTTGGTTCTTGGCCCAAAGATGTACTATATATTGGTAACATTAAATCATAAGCATTTTCTTGGGGAAGCTGCTTGAAAAATATTCACAGGCTTTACAATAAATCTTTTGTGCTTGAATATTACTGCTGGATAACCTTCAAAATTGCTTTTGATTATGGTGATTATTTTTAAATGTACACATATATCAAAACATCAAGTTGAATTCCTTAAAAACCTGCAATTTTATTTGTCAATTATACCTCAATAATGATGGAAAAAAGCCTAATTTAAAAAAAAAGAGGATCATATATGCCACACTACAGTATGTATATACATATAGAGGTAGGCTGGCAAAAAAGAAAAAGAGAAAACTTTGCTTTTTGAATTTAAACATGCTGAGAACAGGCTGAAAGTATGCTGAAATGTGTTTGGTATGTATCAATCTATATTAGTGGACACTAGGGAGCAGGTTGACTTTATCAGAGACGTGATTTTAAGCAGAGCTTCTTAGTGGATAGAATATGGTGATTTTTAGTTTCTTTTCATATCACAAATTTTGACTGAAGATCATATTGCTTAGAAAAACCTAGAAAGATTTGGGAAAATGCCCCAAATTGTTTTTAAACCTCTTTAAAAAAAGGATAATATAGTTATATTTTTCCCTCTTAGGTATCTGCCAGCAGCTTATTATATGGGAATAATTGTATTTGGGAGCAGATTCTTGTTTTCATCAGGTGATTTTCTTAACTTCAGATTAAAAAAAAATCTTAATTTTTAAAAATGTTTATTTTTGAGAGTGAGAGAGAGAGAGAGAGAGAGACAGAGTGTGAGGGGGGGAGAGGTGGAGAGGGAGACACAGAATCGGAAGCAGACTCTAGGCTCTGAGCTGTCAGCACAGAGCCTGACGCGGGTCTTGAACCCACGAACCATGAGATCATGACCTGAGCTGAAGTCGAACGCTTAACCGACTGAGCCACCCAGCCGCCCCCAGATTTAAAAAAAATCTTTAAAATGAGCATCACACTATAGCAATGCTATATTTTATTTGAAAAACTGAAAAATTATACAAATATAAACTAATTAAAAACTTTTTATCATAGAAAATCTAAATCATATACCAAAAATAGACAAAATTGTATAATGAAGCCCCATGTATCCGTCTCTCAGCTTCAACAATGATAAATTCATGGACAGTCTTATTCCACCTACGTCATTCGGAGAAAACTGTCTCTTTTCTGCTATCCTTTCTTTCTTCAGTTGTTCAACAGTCATGATTTAACTGATTACAAAAAGTCATTGGTGAAACAATGTTAGAAACTATTTAGGAATTTTTCTGCCCTTCTTATGCCCATTTATTTCCAGTGACAGTTCAGTTTAATGCCTTGTAAAAATATGGTTCAGCTGGATGGGTGTGGCTGAATCCATTCCTGAGGCTCTTCTGGTTGTCCTTTGCTTTGGTGATATCCCGTGGCTGATATCAGCTGGTTTTCCAAGGGGCAGATTTAGGTCTTAAGGTGGTACACAGCCTTATGAAAACCGTGGCTGTCCTTTCCCCAGCTGCCTTCTGCAAAGAGAGTGAAGATTGGTACCCAGGCGGCAATTTGACCCCCAGAAACAAATGTACTGACCTTCGAGGAGGAAGCATCGGAGCATTTTGCATCAAACCCCTTTTCAGACTTTTTGATGGAAATAATGAGCGATAGAGGACTTTGCTCTGAAGGAGACACTTCCTAAGTACAGTCCCTTTGTGTCTTTACTGTCTCTGTTGTGCATGTACAATTGAAAGAATAGCTCAGGAGACCCTTTGCCCAGGTCTATTATGCAGTTATTCCATCTGTCTGTGGCAAACCAGAAAAAAACCGTGTTGGGTCTTGCCTTATGGCAAATTCTGATCCACAGTTGCTGTTTTCCCACACTTACTTAAGCTTCTTTGCACATCTACTGGCACAAAGGCCTGAGGGCTTCCTTCTGAATGGGAGATACTTTTATATCTCCCGGCCCTCTGGCCTTGCCTCTGGCAGATACAAACAAACAAACAAAAGGCTGTTTGGAGCAGGCTTCCAACTGTAGGAACTGGTTCCTGGCCAGAAGAGGAGAAAGCATATTAGAACTACAAGTGTGTGCTTTTACTAGGCTGAAGATTGGCAACATTTTGTAATTTTTTGAGTCATAGAGGTGTTTTTACGTAATCTTTTGAAATGAATTAGCATGAAAGAAAGAGCCTCACTGGAGAAAGTGACTGATTTTTTCATGCAAGCCTGTATAACACTGTAATGTGATTTGAAAATTGAGGAATGGTTCCAATACATTAGAGGAAGTATTTAAAAGGTGAATATTAGGTGGCATATTATCATGGTCCTTATAGATGTGAAAAAATATAGGTTGTCTTACAAACAACATTTTATTTTAAGTTACACTGAATTGGGTTTTGGCTTCCACTGATGTGGTGCTGTAACCATCTCACTTGCTGTATCAATGACCAGACTGGGCCTGGAGAATAACTTCAAGGACAATGGAAGTTTTAGGACAAATGGAACACGCACATGGCTCTGGGTTACCCATGACTTCTATTTCTTTTGGCTATCCAACTTCTACCTGAACATAGATGGGCAGAACAGCTTTCTATTTTCAACCTTGATAAAGAAGATCGGAATCGGAATCAATGGTTGAATCTGAAACTTTTGGGAAACTGAGTTTAAACATTTTATCTGGTTTTAGAATAAATAGGAAACCGTATGATGCAAGAATGTCCCTACCCCAGTTGATAATAGTTTTAAAGGTACTAACCCCATATTAGGGAAAATGAAAAAACTGGGAATTTAATTATTATGAAAATAGCATTAACTGAATTTTACCAACATTTTGAATGGAGGAAATAAATAAATGTGATTGAGAATTTCCAGACTTTGAAGAGAAATAGGATGGAATAGAATAGAACAATTAGATAACTCCCTGCATTTGCACGGATATCCTTTCAGCTCCTGTAGCTTCTCTGAAAGTCAGAGGCATTTCCACAAGAAGATGGGATTTCCCATCGGAAGGATTTTGAAAGCAAAGGAGAGGAGGCTCTCCCCCAGCCTCTCTTCACTGTGTCTGGCCTATGGAAGACCAGTTTTGGGTTTAATTCCATCCCAGTTCAGTAGCTGTCGCCTATGTGTAGGGTCACTTGCCCTAGTGTGGGGCAATTTATGTACAGTTACCAGTGGCTGCTTTTCTTACCAGGGGTCTCTTTGTGAGGCAGGACTTGGAAAATCACAGAGTCCGCTGCAATTCATCTCTCCCAGTTTTACCTCCAGGTCCTGGTGGCCAGCTTTCTGAGCTTGTAGTGCCATTTGGCTCTGATTTGTTTTTGGCTCTGCTGTTTTTCCTTCCCTCTTCTTTTCTTCCAAATGGATTTATATGCCCATAATTTTCAACTGTCCATAGGGCACTTTTGACCCATAATTTCAATTTAATTCAGGAACAAAACTGGATGACTATTTAAAATTCTGGTACAGGCTTGTTTTCCTTTGATATTCAATCTGGTCAAAAGAGGGATGATGAGATAATAGATATTTGTTAATATTTCCTTGGGGTTTTTTGACACGCTAGTGTGTTCAACTTGCATTACTTAATTTCCCATTCCTCCTGCCCAAGGATGCAGGTCGCTATAGCTGATTCATCTTGGCATCTGACACTTCTGTGTGGGGTTTCTGGGAAGCTGGGAGCAGATCTTGCCCAGGGTTATCATGACTGTACAGGGACGGGGAGCTGTGAGGCTAGCTTATAGTTTTAGGAGCTAATATCTACTTCTATCATGGACCAGTAGCTATCATGCTCTCATGGACCAACTGGTTCAGGAATATCCTGCATTCAAGAGATTTATCATAGGCATCCCAAAGTGTGTGGCATGAAAAGGGGTTTTCATTTTTTTTAATGTTTATTTATTTTTGTGAGAGAGAGAGAGAGAGAGACAGAGCATGAGCAGGGGAGGGGCAGAGAGAGAAGGAGACACAGAATCCGAATCTGAGCTGTCAGCATGGAGCCCAATGCGGGGTTCAAACCCACGAACCATGAGATCATGACCTGAGCCAAAGTCGGCTGCTTAACCGACTGAGCCACCCAGGTGCCCTGAAAAGGGGTTTTCAAATATGCTGGCAAAATGCTGCATAAGGTGTTATTGTCTTAGAGATTTATAATGCATATTAAGACTCCAAGCAGTCCTGCAGTAAAGGAGCCTGTTTGTCTATATTTAATTCAGTGTTTCTGAAACTTATTTACAAGTTACCTTATTTATTAACATCTTCTGGAATTTCTATTTAAAGGAATACTTTTTTTGGGAATTCTGGCTTAGGCTATTTCTTTTCAATACATTTATTTTTTATTTTTTAAATTAAAAAAATTTATGTTTATTTTTGAGAGAGAGACAGAGTATGAGTGAGGGAGGGGCAGAGAAAGAGGGGGACACAGAATCTGAAGCAGGCTCCAGGATCTGAGGTGTCAGCACAGAGCCTGATGCAGGGGCCCGAATCCATGAACTGTGAGATTATGACCTGATCTGAAGTCAGATGCTCAACTGACTGAGCCACCCAGGTGCCCCTTTTTTTTAATTTTTAATTTTTAATTAATTTATTTTTTTTTTAAAGAGTGAGCAGGGGAGAGAGACAACGGGAGAGAGAAATATAGAGTCTCAAGCAGGCTCCATGCTCAGCACGGAGCCCCATATGGGGCTTAATATCATGACCTTGAGTCAAAATCAAGATTTGGATGCTCAACCAACTGAGCCACCCAGATGCCCCTCATGACATTAAAAATGACTTTATTTTAAATACTTTTTGCAAAGAAGATTTTCTATTTTACAATGAAACTCATGTATTGAGTACTAATTAGTAAAAAGAGTTCATGATCATGGTGGTTGCAAGAAATGTAAATTATATGTTACTTCTGATTTAGGTTGTCTTTTTTTTTTTTTTTAACATTTATTTATTTTGAGAGAGAGAGAGCTGGGGGAGGAGCAGAGAGTGAGAGGAGAGAGAGAATCCATAAACCATGAGATCATGACCTGAACTGAAATCAGTAGTCAGATGTAGGTTGTCTTAATGGAGATCTTGATACTCAGCGCATTGAACTCTTTTGAAAGTTTTATTTCCCCCCTTTTAAAGTTTATTTATTTATTTTGAGAGAGAGAGAGAGAGAGAGAGAGAGAGAGAGAGACTGAGAGAGCATGCAAGCAGGGGAGGGGCGGGGCAGGGGGAAGGAATACCAGGCAGGCTCTGTGCCGTCAGCGTCTGCGCAGAGCCCAACTTGTGACTCGAGCTCACAAACTGTGAGATCATGACCTGAGCCAAAATCAAGAGTCAGATGCTAAATTGATTGAGCCACCTAGGCGCCCCTATTGTGTCCTTTAAATGCAGAGGCAAGAATGTGACTGGCATTTACCTCTCCTGATAGACCAGACCTTTCAAATGGAAAGTCAGCCAGTTAGTAACAAAAAGTGCTAAAATCGGGGAAAATGTGCCTCAAAATTCAGATCTTACAGGATTTTACTGTGGTCTATCCAGCCCAGGGGTCTTCCTTGGTAAGAACATGTGTTCTTTTTGACAAGTTAGTTATGTAATCTGAATGACCATTTTTCCCCCATACTAACCTCTTATTATTTATGATTTTTTCTGAATTGGTTATATTTCAGTCTGTTTAATTTCTTAATGTGCTGGATTGAACTCATATCTTCAATGGATAAAAGGATCAGGGCCAGTGTGCTTGGCTGACTCAGTTGGTGGAGCAATGCAACTCTTGATCTCAGGGTTGTGAGTTCCAACCCCATGTTGGGTGTGGAGCCTACTTAAAATTAATTAATCCATCAACTAATTTAAAAAAAAGTCAGGGCCATTGTTCTCTGTCCCTCTTCCTTGTTCCCTTCAGAACCTCACTGCCCATATGGGGCCTTCAGAACCTCTTTGGCCTTACCCTGATTTACCACAACGTCACTGTTACTCATGCCTGGCTGCTTCTCCAGGTGAGTGTATTGTCCATGGATGTGCCCTGCCTTACTATCTTTGCCTTTCCTAAGCAAGGGCTATTGGTCTGATTGATTCATCACACATTTATCAGTGCTTACCCTTTGTCCAGCATTGTGTTAGGAACTGAGGAAATTAGAAAAGTAAGACAGTGTGTCCCTGCACTTTCAGAGTTAATAATCTAGGAGACCCCAGGCAAATAATGGATCATTTTAATGTAACATGGTATGTGATGATAAAGGTAGGACGGTGTTCTATGAGAGGAATAAGGAGGGTTGCCATATCCAGCATAGGGCAGTCAGGGAAGGCTTCCTGGAGGAAGTGCCTTGTGACTTGAAGGACAAGGGTAACATTTGAAGTAACAAATGAGGCAGAGGAAAGATTATGGATGAAGGCATGGAGGTATGAACTACAAGTACTTTGGTATTGCCGAATGTGAACTTTGAGGCCAAAGAAGGTCAAAGATACACCTCTGTATCCTGTTCACACATAGACTCAACTCAGGCTGGATAACTTCCTAAAGGATGGCAAGAACAAGTTACCTTTGCTAAGACCCAAAGGCAGGAAGGAGGAAAACACTGCTGTCATTTAAAAAGATCACAATACAGAAGGCTGAGGTGGCATGGGTGAGATTCTTTATTCTCTTGGGATTTTCCTGGTTTTTATCTGCATTCTCTCTCTCTCCATATTATATATATTATATATATAATCTCTATTTGAAGAAGGTATGGTTTTTGGTGATGATTTGTCTTACTAGAGTCGAGGCTAAGCAACACTGGAAGTCGTTGCCTTATAACCAAAGGCTGGACACAGATGTCCTGATAATAAGCAATCAGGATTGAGGTTAATATGTCACTGACAGAGTTTAACTATTTATTCAACAAATATCCATTTTCATAAGCAGGCATTGTACTAGGGACTGGGCATTAGTTGATGAACAAAACAAGAGGTGATTCTTGTCCCCTTCCTCGGAGTTTCTTATCCAGTTGGGAAGAAAGAAATTGAAAAAGTAATGATAACTGTGTTACACACAATGGGGTTCTCAAACTAGTATATGAGTAAGAGTGTGCTTAGCAATCTAATTTCCAAGTGTAAAGCAGTGGTCTGAGCACTTATACACACAAGAGAAGATGTCTGCAAGGAGTGTTATCCTTACCGCTGTAGTAAAAGCTAGTAACTCCATGGTCACACTCATTAGTTTTGGGATTTCCTAGTAAAATTTGACATATAAAAGACTATTGCTGAGCAAAATCAATCTTCGAAATGATCATGTTACGGGTTAAAGCAAGTTGGTAATGTGAAAACCAAGCATAACTCTTTTTACCAAAAGCCCAGGAATATTTTAACCAAGGGCTCCATCTGTCAGTAGGGTAACTGTGGTGTGGCGTGTAGGTGGTTAGGTAATGTTGCCAGAAGCTCACTGACTGCAGGTTGTGACAAATGACTGACCCCTAGGGCCACCAACCCTGGCTGCCTGGTGCTCTGCTTGGCCCCTGCCGAGTGGCTCCTATTCTCTCACTTCTGACCAGACCACTCCTCTAGCCTGAGGCGGGTATTTTCATTATGATCCATAATAACATCGAATGGACTTTGTAATTGAATGAGCATCGTACACTGGAGACTTTTGATGGGCTCAGCTCATCAGGATTTGAAGAGGGCCATGTTGAGGGAGAGTGGGGGGTGGGGGTGCAGGGTCTGAAATGGCAGCCAAGGGACACTTGCTGGCTTGTACGCTCTGCTTCTGCAGCCATTTGCTGAAGTAAATCAGAAACAAAGGATCTTATCATTTTACTATGGCATGAATTATAAGCAAGAATTTGTGTTTGTAGTAACAATGATGAATGAAAACAGGGAAAAAAATCCTAGTTGGAAAGATAAGCTTTCTGTGTACACTATTTATAAAACACTATTTATAAAAGTAAACTCTCTCTGGATCTTGGATTCTTCCTCATGATATGTCATGGACACCAAGGTTTAACTGGAATGAAGTCAGTCTCTGCCTGGGCAGGGAGTACATGGTGTGAACAGGAAAGAGTAAACCTACATGTCCTTGCCCTCTTCCCCTAAGTTAATTATTGCTCACATTTCCTGCTGATCCGATACTTACCCTCTTCACCAATGGTTGATGAGACAGTTTCTAGTGAGGCAGTTACAGGCAATATTGTGAACAATGAATATGGTTTAATGAATTTGCATAGTTGAGGGGGAGAGAGGGAGGGAAGGAGAGAAAGAGAGAGAGAGAGAGAGAGAGAGAGAGAGGTTGAGTGTATGCATACATATTGAGTGAGGTAAAAGAATTAGTCATTGTTTGGATAAATGTAGTTATATTCTTTAATGGACAGAGGGCTGTGGCATGAATCATTCCAAATGGAGGAAGAAACTTTATTTAAAATTTTTTTTTGTAGTTCCATTAATATATAATGTCAGGACAAAGAGCCTTATATTCAGTATAGTAGGACACTGTGTGTATTTGACAACATAAGATATATATCAGCGTTGTCAGTGTCTAAGTCATTAAAAAAACACAAGGTAACTGTTTAGTGTTACCTGTTCAAAAGAGGAGGAAGAAACTTTAAAAATTATATCTGATATATGATGTGGGTTGTAACATGCATTTCAAATGTGCATATCTGGATTACCAGGAATTAACAACATTGTACTTGATTCATTGAGTGCCCTCCATACACGTTTGTTAAATTACTTGAGTGCCAGCAGAAAATTCATTTTCTGCCTACAGTTTAGCTTAGGGACCAAGATGCATGTGCAGCAGTGAGGAAACAATTACATGGGAGATGGCATGAGTCAAGGTATGGAGACAGGTGGAGCAGGGATGAGGAACTTCCATGAGGACGTGGAGGGTTGCGGGGGAGTAATGCTTGCAGGAAATACCAAGTGTGGACTTGAGAATGATTGGCGGAAGACTTCAAAGTTAGAAACATCTTCAGGAAATAAGGCTCTTGGTCAGTATAGAGTTGGAGGCACTCAGGGGTTGGACTCCATCGACAAGATGGGGACCAAGTTGGGCAGGTAAGTAGCTTTTCCTTTCAACACCATTCCAGAGCGGAGATGGTGCGGTCTGAACTGGAGTATGACTGCAAAGTGAGACACGTTTCAGATGAAGAACTGGAAAAATGTGGCGAAGAAGATGTGAGGAGGATGGCAAAAATGCGAGTCAAAAATAACCCCCAGTTATAAATCATAGGGCTACAATTAGAGTGGTCCAAAGACGTCCACAAAATAATAAAGCCCTGCAATTATAACTTGTGTTAGAAATTGCTGAGGGGGTTTCTCTGCAATTATTGAGAGGTTCAGATTATATAAGAGAATGGAAGAAGCATGACCTGTGACGTGTGTTTTTCAGCCTGAATCTCTTTTCTACTTCGGATCTGTAATGGATGTCAGAAGAACTCTCCTTTTCCTTAAAAGAGCACACACAGAATGATTACTGCTTATACTGGTACTTTGTTTTTTAATCATTAAAAATATTTTTCAAGAGATACTGAATTGTAAAAGAAACTTCTGAGATTTCTCAGAGTGGTGCTTGGAGATGACAAGCGAACGAGTTCAATATTTAACCAAATCATATATATTTAGTATTCATACGGACGGTTGTCCTTTGGGGGTCCCTGGTTCTGCCGCCTAGCCTGTAGAACTACTGAGATTAATGCTAGCTCTTCAAAAACAAACTGCAAAGTCTTTACAAGAACCTGTTTAGGATCAGTCCCTAAGAGCTGTGTCAGTCTTGGTCTCTGGCTCGTATCACAAGAGATTTGAGCTTTTCCTTCTAGTTTATGTGGTTGTCATATTATTAATTTATTGTTGAGTATCTGCGAATTAATTCCATGAAGCGTGAATTCCATTAATTTCGTAATACTCTATAAAACACATCATGCTCTCACTGCCATTTGTCTGGGGTTGCAGACAGAATGCATGCTATACAAATGGTTATAACACGCACCGCGTGCATTTTAGTCTGGGTATTCCAGAACAGACAGAGAGCAGGTGGTGATTTTCTTATACAAAATGTAATAGTCAACTTTTGTACCTATTCTTACCAAAATGTCCACAATCATGGAACCCTTCTGATTCTTATTGCAATGTAAATTCATATATTGTAATATTTGTTTTCAAAATTTTACATACTGGCTCACCATATGAACATGTTCTCATTGCCTACTCAGGCCTTTGAGCAATTTGCAGTCTTTTGTTAGCAAATAAAGGCCCTCTGAGCCTCCTATTTTGAGCCCCAAGTTTACCAGCTGCTATCCACTACTGGGCCTCATTAGAGGCCTGCCGTTCTGCTGAGAACCACACCACATGCTCTACCCTCTCTTGTCTACATATTAGCCTGTTGCTGCTCCTTAAATTACCTGGTACAAAAGCTTGCTCTATTTCTCTACAGAGAGCTACCACTCCTATCTAGTCTGAAGAGGGTCTATGTCATGATCTCTCAAACTAATTAAGGTTTGTGGGCAGGCCACAGGTTGCTATAGAGGAACTTTCCTGAAGGCTGATATCTATGAGGATTTTTGAGGGGGGCAAGGATTACAGCAGCTGTAGCTTATATTCAGAAGCCTGTTTTTAAAATAAAATAAAAATGATTCTTGTTTTAATCTAGGTGACATTATTCATTTTATACTCAAAAGTTATTTCCTAAGAGAGCTAGGACATAATATTAATTAAAAACATTTGAGTTGAAAGATTTAAAGTATTTTCAGGGATGGGACTAGGAAATACACTGGAAAAGTATTTCCATGAAGATTTATTGGAAATCATAGGTTGTATCCAGTATTTATGTTAATTGGACAGTATATTTCAAAAATTTTTTTCTGATGTTTATTTTCGAGAGAGAGAGGGAGGGACTGAGAGAGGAGGGAGACACAGAAACTAAAGTAGGCTCCAGGCTCTGAACAGTCAGCACAGAGCCCAACAT
The DNA here is from genome assembly GCA_028646485.1 of Cryptoprocta ferox. Lineage (NCBI taxonomy): Eukaryota > Metazoa > Chordata > Mammalia > Carnivora > Eupleridae > Cryptoprocta > Cryptoprocta ferox. The sequence continues at coordinate 59,118,445 of CM053577.1, read as the reverse complement.
GGGACTCAAACTCAGGAGCCGTGAGATCATGACCTGAGCTAAAGTCAGATACTGAACCAATTAAGCCACCCAGGTGCCCCTACAGTATTCATATTTTTAAATGAAAATATTATATCTTTCTAACTATTAAGAGGATTTGTTTGCAATTTAGTGGTTTAAGCAATGGATTAGATAGTGTCCGTTTCCTTATGCTAAATAACCAAAATAAGATTTCAAGAAATTTTAGGATTTCTGGGAAAATAATTTTGAAATTTTGGTTCCAGATTCAGAGAGAATAGTAAAATTACAAGTGTTCCAGATCCAACAAAATGAATTGATGAGCTCTTTGGTTTCTGCCACGGAAAACAGAATGAGGAAGGGGTTGGCGTCATTTGGAAAGCATCGCATTAAGACCCACATGTGTACTGCCCCTCTGGCTCCAAGGCCTACTCCCTTCAGGAATCGACGGGTGGTAAATGTGGCGATCCTGCCAAATGAAAGAAAAAGTATAACTAGAGTGCCAAGCCTAGATGACGAAATACCCCGGGGACTGGTCCAACAAGGTGCCTAAAAATCGTGTAACGCAGATTCAGGCCTGGATTCTGTGAAGGAACAACACTGAAACCCAAGAGGGCAGTGGTTGCACCATCCAGTTCATCTTAAGGGTTTCGATGACTAGTCACACAATATATATTCTGGTTTAAAAGAAAAAAAAAGAATTGATGAAAATCAGTGTCAGCACAAAAGATAAATTACTGAGTGCATCTTCATTAAAAAACATACAGTTTACCAAAAGGACGACTTTAAGTGATAAACTCCTCTCATACATTCAAAAATAATTCAGTTAAATAGAAATTCTGCGTGCACATTGATTGTGTTCAGTAGGAAGGTCTGAGTTAGGTAAGGAGACCTGGCTTATCAACTTCCTATACCTGTTGATGTGTCTTTCACAGAATTTCTTTTTTTTAAATTATTTTTTAATGTTCATTTATTTATTTTGAGAGAGAGAGAACTCAAGTGGAGGAGAGACAGAGGGAGAGGGAGAGAGACAGAATCCCAAGCAGGCTCTGTGCTGCCAGTGCAGAGCCCGATGTGGGGCTTGAACTCTCAAACTGCAAAATGACCTGAGCTGAGATCAAGCATTGGACACCTAACTGACTGAGCCACCTAGGCACCCCTCACAGAATTTCCTATCACTGCTTCTTCATTCTTTACTTCTTTCTCTTGTTTCTTCCCTTTGTCCTTTGTCTTTCCATATTTCTTTTTATTTAATTTTTTTTAAACATTTTTATTTATTATTGAGAGACAGAGACAGAGCATGAGCAGGGGAGGGGCAGAGAGACAGGGAGACACAGAATCTGAAGCAGGCTCCGGGCTCTGAGCTGTCAGCACACAAGCCCAACCGGGGCTCCAACTCACTAACTGTGAGATTATGACCTGAGCTGAAGTCAGACGCCTAACTGACTGAGCCACCCAGGCGCCCCTCCATATTTCTTGAGAATCATATTTACTTGCTGTAAATACCTCTTATATTTCCTCACCTGCTAATTTTTTAGGATAATTTCATTCTTGACCGTTTTCATCACCTCTTCTCTCAGATTTCACCTCCTGCCACCATTTCTTCTCTGGTAACACCTTCCTGGTCAGCCAGCCAGATCTTTCTGGCCACTCTCTTAGCCACTATATGGGAATAAGAACACCGCAGCTACCAAACTGAGAGCACTGCAGGTAATCTTTTGAGTGAAATATGTGTACTTACGTTGTGGGTATATATAGGGAGTAAATTTATCTATGAAAACTTAATGAGGACACAAGCGCTAAGCATTATGTCATGACATGGGGGAGATTTCTGGTTACTGAATCTATAACTGACTTATGGAATGTAGGGTTCCTTAATCTAGTTAATTTGCATGAGTAAATGAGCAGGAGATTTTATCGGCCTACTGTCATTAGGGCCTTAGAGAGATAGTAAATGCTTTTGAATCAGAAGGAAAGTAAAGAATATTTAGGTTAATCAAATCATGGAAGCATTTTCTATGGGTGTCAATAAACACTTTAAAAAAAATACAATTTACTGTCAAATTGGCTTCCATACAACACCCAGTGCTCATCCCAACAAGTGCCCTCCTCCATGCCCATCACCCACTTTCCCCTCTCCCCCACCCCCCATCAACCCTTAGTTTGTTCTCTGTATTTAAGAGTCTCTTATGGTTTGCCTCCCTCCCTCTCTGTAACTTTTTTTTCTCCTTCCCCTCCCCCATGGTCTTCTGTTAAGTTTCTCAAATAAACACTTTTTAAAAGTAACTGTTGTACAGACACAGGGATCATGGCAGCTTCAACGCGACTCCAGTGTACACAGTGTTTTAACAAGTGTTTGTGGATCAGAAATCAATTCGGAGGCGCATGTTTATGGGGTCTGTTGTGTCTTATGGCGTGGATGGGTAGATGAGAGAGAGGGTCAGCCTCTTCCCTGGAAGATGGCGATAATGACTAATTAAACAAATATTTAGTAAGTACTTAGCATGTGCCAGGCATTGTATTCGGTGCTGGAAGGATAAGAGCAAAAAAGACAGACATGGTCCCCGTCCTCATGAAGCTCGTGGACTCGGGGGGGGGGGGGGAGCAGAGACAAATAAACAGAAAACTGCTCAGTGTGTTAATTGGAGCTGTGATGGCAGAGAGCAGAGTGTGCTGAGAGGGCAGATTGGTCCTGCAGGTAGGAGAAATCAGCCAGGCGTGGGCTAGACTAGAGAAACAAGCCTGCGGTTTCTGGCTTTCACTCTCCTCCCAGGGATTTTGGGCCTGGAAACATCACCCTTCATCTGCAATTCTCCCAGAGACAACCATTGTGGTAGTATCTCAGGTGGCCACTGAGGACGCTTGCTTTTTACCAAGCCTTAGAGTGATTTTATGTGTGTGTGTGTGTGTGTGTGTGTGTGTGCGCGCGCACACACACACACAACATGTATTTTGCTATACCGTTTGACAATAAGTTGTAGATATTATTAGACTTTAGTATGTATCTCCTAAGAATAATGTTTATTTTCTACATAAATCATAATCACATTATCTCTAAAAAATAGTAACAGTAACTTAAAAAAGTTATCTAGTATCCAGTTCCTATTAAAATTACCCCAGTTATGCCAAGAATGACTTTTTTTTGGCTATTTCCCCCCTCTGAACAAGGGTACAAATAAAGTTTACGGATTACAATTAATTGTTATGTCTTTCTAGTTTCTCTCCACCCCAGACATAACAATTATCCTATTATTTTTAACCCATCAAGTCTATATTTTTATAATTTTGCTATATATGTTATATATTTAAAGTAAAATATATTACTTTGTATTTCAAATTTTACTTATGAGGGGGGCACCTGAGTGGCTTAGTCAGTTGAGTGTCTGATTCTTGATTTTGGCTCAGGTCATGGTCCCAGGTCCTGGGATTGAGCCCCGCATCAGGCTCTGTGCTAAGCATGGAGCCTGCTTAAGATTCTCTCTCTCTTCACTCTCTCTCTCTCTCTCTCTCCCTCTGCTCCTCTCCCTTGCTCATGCTTTCCCTCTTTCTAAAATTAAAAAAAAGTTTTTTTTACCTGAGCGGTATTGTGCTGTATGTAACATTCAACAATTTTCTTTTAACTCAGCATGTATCCATATTAACACACGCAGGTCTAATTCATTTATTTTTAACTGCTATCACGCATTGTAATTTATCCATTTTTAAAAATTGAAATACATTTAGGTTGTTTCCCTTTTTTCATTAGCTATTTTATCTTGCCTTTTCTTTTAGCATTAACTAGAGTGTTAATAAATTAGACAGGTGCTTTGGCAGATCAGTTAACTTTTCAGTAAATTTCGCCTTTTGTTCAAGTCCTTCTGAGATGTCTTCTGCTGTGAACTTGGTTCCAGTCTTAGAACCCATTTTATCGGCAGCCCCAGGGTCAGATGGCAGCACACTTTTCTTTGCCTTCCAGGAACCTCCACGATCACCTGCTTGCTGATACTGTAGACCAGAGGTTCTAAAATCTTCCAGCATACTAGAATTCTCTTGGGAGATTAAAAAATAGACTGATGCCTAGGTCCCACCCCCAGAGATTCTGATTTATTTGAACTGGGGTGTGGCCTGTACAGCCGTGGTTCAGAACCGTGGTTGATTATTGTGAGAATCACACAGGGTCTTGCTGCAAGAAATCGGCTGGCTGGCTGTTATCTTAGTTCCTGTGCATTATATCGTGCTGATGGGGTTGACACTTAGAACCTAATGAAATCTGTGAAATAATAAATGGCTGTATTTCTCCCAACCCTTTCTTGTGATGAGAATTGTTAAGATCTACTCTCTTAGCAACTTTTAAAATACACATTACTTTAATACTAAGGAAAAGTTTGTCTTTCTGAGATGTTGATATGCTCCTGTGATTAGAGAATGAAAGTGATGTCATGGCTGTGATTCTCTTTTTTGTCTTGGCTCTCAGGACTTTTTCTGGAAGGGAAAACATTTATCCAGCCATATAACATGAGAGGCACTTCACCTACAGTATGTTATTTAATCATCTAAATAACTTTTTGATAGCATTTCCCCCATTTTACATATAAGAACATTGAGGTTGAGGGAAGTTAAGTAATTTGCCCAAATCTAGAAAGAGAGCATGTAGAAGAGTCTGGATTGGAAACCAAGCTTGCCTGACTAGAAAATACAGGTTCTTTCTATGCTCCTGCTGACCCAGGAGGAAAGTTTGTAACAGTTTCTCCCAGTTTCCTTTTCTCAAGCTGACAGGTGCCCCAATCAAAGCCCAGAGTCCTGATTTCCAAGACTCTGGGCTCACAATCTGGACAGCACAAGGATGAAAGGTCTTTAGCAGAGGGTGGCTGGGGAAGCTGGGGACAAGGACACCTGCTGCCACATTTTTGGGGGTCCTTAGGCTCATCACCCCTAGTCCTCTCCTGCACAACCATTTTTCTGTTTCCTCCACCCATGCTACTGGGCAATGGCTCTCTCTAATACTATAATCTTCAGGCCTTTTCCTTTCTCCCATGGCTCTATCCTTTTCCCAGTGCATATTACATATTTCTATCACATATAGGCTTTTCCATGACATTACCTGGTGGGATTGTTTTGGACTAGGTGCTTGGGAAAACTTGGTGAGTACAGAATGATGGGGAGTTGTTGGCTGCAGGAAGGCCAGTGGTCTTATGAAAGGGGAATATGTAACTTAGGGAATTTATTATGTAGTCTGATGAATTAAGGACCAAGGATCCTTTTTGTGTCAGCAAGTGATAATAAGGAGAAATCTAAGGGTTAGTATATCTGAAAGCAGGGTGGTAGTAGCTCACACAAGTCCTTACGTAAATGTATAAACTTGTACAGAGCTGACCTGGAAAACAATCTTTCTATATTTTAGCTGATGTGAGAAGGTAAAGCACAATGCAGGTGGGTCTGACAGACTTCGGTGGTTCCTTTAGAGCTGATGATGATGCCAGCTTAGCCAATATATTTGATTAGGTACGACCTTGGAGGAAAGTAAGCTCTCATAAAGAATAAGGAAGGTGGGAGGTGTGGAGTGTGTGTGTATGTTCCTGGAAATGTAACCTCATTTAAGGTGGCAAAACAATGCCCAATTAAGCCACCACAATTTTGTATCTCTTTGGCAAACTGATGGGGGAGAGAAAGAGAGAGAAGAGTGCTGTGATTTGTTCAGGTGCCTAGAATATTTGGAACAGGAGAAACCAAACCACCTGTGAACAGAATGCCCTGCTTGTTCTGGCCAAACCCTTGAAAAAGATGTTGGCAGGGAATCTAGGTAGAGAGAACATGTGTGGGGGCCATTTGGGGGATTGTGGGGCGCCGGAGGGTAAGCTCTGTTGTTGCTCATGGCGGGAAGTTTCCTGTGTTTCTCCCTGTTAATGCAGATGGTACACAGAGGGGTTCGTGTTGTCTATTTGCAGCCTTGTATGCAGGCAAAGACGTGTTTTCTCTGCACACATCCCTTCTCTGCATGGGATAAGGCGCCTCAAGCAAAGTCAGAGAGACATTGGTTATCCAAGGTTTGACAGGTTCATTGGGTTTGGATGGGAAACTGTACACCCTAATTTGTGAGACTTTTCTTTGTAATCCTTCTTCATAGAAAAATCCTTATTTTTGGGGCACTTGGGTGGCTCAATTGGTTAAGCGTGTGACTTTGGCTCAGGTCAGGATCTCATGGTTTGTGAGTTTGAGCCTGGTGTTGGGCTCTGTGCTGACAGTGCGGAGCCTGCCTGGGATTCTCTCTCTCTCTCTTTCTCTCTGACTCTTCCTCACTTGCATGCGTGCTCTCTCTCAAAATAAATAAACTTAAAAAAAAAAAGAAAATATCTTTTTTCTAAGAAGAATATCTTTTAGGCTTGGTTTGACTTCTTGGAGGCATAGAATCTTTTGGAAGCCAATTGAAGTGAGGCATCCCACCAATCTTGACCTAATTTCTGGCTTTTCTTCAGGTCAGTGGAGGAAACATTGCTTGTCAGACAAATTCCCAGAATGTTAGCTCATCATATAGGATTCCTAAGTATAGCAGTTCTTATGAGCTGAATTGTGTCCCCTTCAAATTCATATGTTGAAGTCCAACTCCCAGTATCTCAGAATTGTGACAGTATTTGGAGCTAAGGTCTTTAAAGAGGTGATTAAGTTAAAACGAGGTAACTGGGGCGAGCCCTAGTCCAATCTGGCTGGTATCCTTATAAGAAGAGGAAATTTGGATACATGGAGAGATACCAGGGATACACCATGCACAGCGGTGAGACCATGGGAAGACACAGCAAGAAGTCAGCCATCTGCAAGCTAGGGAGAGAGGCCTAAGGGGAAACCAAAGTGGCCAACACCTCGGTCTTGGTCTTCTTGCCTCTAGAATTGTAATGAAAGAAATATCTCGTTTTTTTTTTAATTTTTATTTTATTTTATTTTATTTTTTAAATGTTTTTTATTTATTTTTGAGAGAGAGACAGCGTGAGCAGGGGAGGGTCAGAGAGAGAGGGAGACACAGAATCTGAAGACAGGCTCCAGGCTCTGAGCTAGCGGTCAGCAGAGAGCCTGACATGGGGCTCGAACCCACAAACTGTGAGATCATGACCTGAGCCGAAGCTGGACACTTAACTGACTGAACCACCCAGGCGCCCGAAATTTCTCTTGGTTAAGCCATCCAGTCTAAGGTACTTTGTTATGGCAGCCCTAACAAACGAATACAATAGCCTATGTTGATTTTTACCCACCTTTGACAAGAAGTCATATCCTTATAGGCTGCTGGCAAAATTCCATTTAATACCTGTCTTAACCCAGTCTTGTCTTGCTTCTATTACCTTAGTGAACTACAGCAGCTAAATTGTTTAGTTTACTAATATATTCAATTAGGAAAGCATTTAAAAAATGTTTCATTGTAGAAAATTCCATATACAAAAGTAGATAGAATATTATTAGTAAAAAAGTTTTTAAATGCTTATTTATTTTTGAGAGAGAGAGAGAGGGAGGGAGGGAGAGAGAGGGAGAGGGAGGGAGAGAGAGGGAGAGAGTGGGGGAGGAGCAGAGAGTCAGACACACACACACACACACACACACACAGAATCCAAAGCAGGCTCCAGGCTTTGAGCTATGAACACAGAGCTCAAAGTGGGGCTCAAACTCATGAACTGGGAGATCATGACCTGACCTGAAGTTGGATGCTTAACCGAATGAGCCACCCAGGTGCCCTGGTAGATAGAATATTTTAATTAATTCCCATATACTTAATACCCAGACCCAATAACTCATAAATTACAGCTAGCTTGCTTTATCCACCCCCACATTCTTTCTTCTCAAATCTACCCTAAAGCAAATCCCAAACAAGGTAACTCTTTTGCAGATATCTCAGTATATATCTGCAAAAGATAAGCACTTAAAAAAAAAACAGATACCATTATCAACATCTAATTTTTTTTAATGTTTATTCATTTTTGAAAGAGAGAGAGAGAGAGAGAGAGAGAGAGAGGGTGGTGGAGGGGCAGACAGAGATGGAGACATAGAGCTTGGAGCAGGCTCTGTGCTGTCAGCACAGAGCTCGACATGGGGCTCAAACTCATGAACCGTGAGATCATGACCTGAGCTGAAGTCAGATGCTTAACCAGATGCCCCAACATCTAACATTTTAAAACAGCAATTCCTTAATATTATAAACATCCAATTAGTATTAAAATGTGTTTCAGTTGTCTTATAAATGTAACAATTTTTTTAAAAAAAAGGTTTGTTTCTTTGAATCATGATACAAATAAGACCCATGCATTGTAATTAGTGGATATGTCTCAAGTCATTTTTAATCTACAAGTTTCATTCCTGTAATTTATTGGTTAAAGAATCTGAGATGTTTGGTTCTGCACAATTTCCCATGGTCTATATTTTGCTGATTCTGTCTCTAAGGTATAATAGGATATAGTTTTCCCTCTATATTTCTTGTAAATTTTGTTGTTAGACCTAGTGCCTTGATTGGATTCCATTTTTTTTCTTTTTGACAAGAAAACTTCATAGAGGTGGTCTTCTGTTAGGGTGCACATGCTGTTTGGTCATTTTTTTTTTTTTTGTAATGTTAACAGTTGTTGATGATTAATGCCTAGATCATTAATTCATTAGGGATAAAGTGGTGACACTTTGTGAATTATGAATTAATTCTGGAATTTTTTTTTGAGTTTTTTTGTTAATGAACTGGAATGTTTCTATAAAGAGGAACTTCCGAGTATTTGGTACTCGGTGGTAAGGGAGTTAGTATAAGAAGGCAGGATAAATGCTGGATTCTTTTCCAATCAATTTTCATAATAATAAAGTGATATCCTAATGTCTTCTACAGGTGACTGATTTAAAGTGTCATTAGGAATTTGCGATTCTAAACACACTTGATACATTTTAATCCATTATAATTATTATTCTTATTGATGTTCAAATTGTTCCATCTTTGGCTAGTGAGTCGTTTTAGGTTGGTCCTGAGTTCTCTTGACATGACCTTATTAGTCTTTAATAGCTTTTGTTCTATCTGGTAGGACAAGAGATTCCAGGCTTATCTTATTTCCTGCCCTGTATCTGGAAGGAGTCCTGGATTCTTTGTGCTACTATGTTGGTCATCACTTTTAGGGCTCTAAGAGTGTTAAATATTCCATCTCCAATACATCAGGAACAGTAGCTTATATTTGAATCCAGGTATTATGAGGGCCTTGCAGTCAACATTCTGAAGTTCTGAAAGCCCTGCTCCTGGGGCAGAGCATGGTATGGATGCACTCTCTCCTTTGTTGTTCCAGACAAAATCCCATTGAAAAAGTGACTCTAGTTACTTTGGTGGTCATCAACACAATCAATCTGTCCTTATGTTTAGTTTCTTTCATTTCTTTTAGATAATTATTTGGTGATTTTGTATGCTGCCTAATCTAGCACAATATATATGTGATCATGTGGGAATAACTTCATCATCATATTTTGTTTATTTAATAGAGAAAGAGAGAGTGCAAGTGGGGGAGAGGGCAGAGGGAGAAGGAGACTATTAAGCAGGCTGCATGCTCAGTGGTGGGGCTCAATCCCATGACCCTGAGATCATGACATGAGCTGAAATCAGAAGTTGGATGCTCAACCGACAGCCACCCAGGTGCCCCTTATCATCGTAGTTTAAATAGTTGGGCCTAATTATTTTTCAACCATACTTCCATAGACATTTGGAATATGGTTGTTAAGATACATGTTTCCAATTCCAGAAGTTTACTCTGTAATGGGGAAACAAATATTAATGACAATCACAATGCAAAGTGGACACTTTCATGTATACAGGTACATAAAACTGTCAGATCACTAAGGACTGAACATCCAACACTGCCTACGTCTGGGTCAAGGGAGGTTTGCCAAGGGAGTAACAGATGTGTTGTGTCTTAAGGGATGATTAAGAGTTTTCCAGAAGGAAAATCATGGAAAGGATGTTGTCAGCATGTGTGATAGATGCTGTTGTTTCCTGCTCAATAACCATTCCCCTTCCTCCGGTCCCCCATGAAAAAGGCTGGGAGCATCAGATAAGTACCTTCCCATATTTCCTTGCAGCTAAGAGTGGCCGCATGATCCAGTTCTGGCTGATGAGATGTAAGATCAAGTCCGCTGGGTTAGGGTGGGTGGTGCTTCTGGAAAAGATAGATGGAGAAATGTCCAAGGAGGGGGTTGGGCTCCTTCACTTCCCCTATTCTTTGGAATATGCAATGTGAGTTCACAAACTGGACCTGAGGCAGCCATTCTGTGGCCATGAGGCTCTAAGCCTGAGGATGGAAATGCCTGCTGAGGATGTGGCACTGAGGAAGGAGTAAGCCACCTACTTAGAGCTTTGTGTGTGTGTGTGTGAAAAATGAAATGAGTTTATTGTTAATCCACTGCTGGTCAGGGATTCAGTTACTAACACACAGAAGTAGCCTAACTGATTCAGTGTGGAAACTATATTGTTGGTCACTGGATTTTTCAAATAAGTTGTATAATTTGGGGCATACAGATAGAGACTGTTGAAATATATAAGGGCTATTTCATCTCAGGGTTTTATTCTTGAAGATTTCTCTTCTATATTAAGCCAAGTGGTTTCATGTCAAGTTTGTAGATATCTCAATCCTCCACTGTAGAACATTTCATTTCCTGAAGCTGAAAACTTCCAGCATGTCAAGATATTTCTGGGACAAATGGTTTTTGGAGTTTCTCAAGTAGAAAGGGGTAGAAATGTTGTCATCCTATATTGTATCACTTTGAAGCGGAAAAAACTCTGAGGTTTAGAACTGACTTAGGATTTTCAATGAATATTGCTAGCGCTTTGCAACTGTTTCCCGGAAAAAAAAAAATCTTTTCTTTTGCCTTACCCATAAGTGATAGATAGTTTGTGTGGACTTGAATACTACTCCTCAGCTTTACTAGTCACTGAGGATGTGGGTAGATTGCAAGTAAAAAACTTGAAAACCAAACCAAACCAACCGGTAAAGGGAAAGTGTGCAGCAATAAGTACAAACAATACATATTGTTTATCTAATATAGTATTTAATACATGCAAGGCACTTGTTAAGGCATGTAATGCTCCAAGCATTGTGATTTATATTTAAGAGAAAAGGATTTATATTTTAGAGAAAAGGATGGGGGAACTCAGCACTTAAGACATAGTCTATGGTTTGGTTTTCAGAAAAGAGGTGCGGGAGACCTGTTTGTCTTGAACTCCCCAGGCCCTTGCAGTTTGTTATGGCATTATTTTATTAATAACTGTCTTAACACTTGGGCTCTCTTTCTTGAGCTGTATAGTGGCACAGCTGTGTAAGAAGAGCAATTAGAGTTTAACAAAGAGATGCTAATTGTTTATAGATGCATCAGGAAGAAAGGATTTTCAAAGTTATTGTTGTGGTTGCTGAAGGCAGGGCCAGAGTGGTTGCATACATTGCTAATACTTTCAGCTCATATCCCTAAGCTAAATGTACCATCAATTACAATCGACTGCAAATTCTCTATACAATCCTGTTTTGCTACAATTTTCAGACAGTTCTTCTCTGTATATACAGGATGATCAGCTTTTCATAGCTCAGAGAGAGCAATGAAAATTTGGCTGTTCTTAAAAGAAGATGGGAAAATCTTACATCAGGTTTCCCTGAAGAAGTAAATTGTGTATGTATGTAGAGGCATTTTTGTTTGTTAGCTAATGATTGGGATAATATAGATGATGTGGAAAGTTAAAGATTAAGTCAGTCATTTCTTATGCAGAATTGTTCTCTTCTACCTATGTTTGTCAGAGATGTTCTGTATATTGAACAGAATGAAAGAATGGAGAAAAACTGGGGGTGTTTAATTCCTAAAAGGGATGGTTATTCTGAGATTCTTTTTCAAAGTGGCTAATGGTCCTTAGGGCCACTTTTAGCATTCACAGTATTTTCACGTGTGTTAAAAAAGGTGTAGGGGCGCTTGGGTGGCTCAGTCGGTTGAGCTTCCTACTCTTGATTTCAGCTCATGTCATGATCTGAGGATCATGGAATGGAGCCCTGTGATGGGCTATGGGCTGAGCATGGAGCTGCTTAAGATTTTCTTTCCCTCTCCTCTCTCTCTATACTCCTCTCCCCAGCTCGTGCATGCTCGCTCACTCTTTCTAAAAGAAAAAAATGCAAATTCTGAGCTCACAAATTATAGAAAGGTACCTATTTAGGAGGATCATTAGAAAAAAGATGCCACTCCCTCCTACACTGTTGGTGGGAATGTAAACTGGTATAGCCACTATGGAAAACAGTGTGGAGATTCCTCAAAAAATTAACTGTAGGACTCCCCTATGACCCAGCAATAGCACTGCTGGGGATTTACCCAAGGGATACAGAAGTGCTGATGCATAGGGGCACATGTACCCCAATGTTCATAGCGGCACTTTCAACAATGCCAAATCATGGAAAGAGCCTAAATGTCCATCAACCGATGAATGGATCAAGAAGATGTGGTTTATTTGTACAATGGAATACTACATGGCAATGAGAAAGAATGAAATCTGGCTATTTGTAGCAACATGGATGGACCCCTAGGGTGTCATGCTAAGCAAAATAAGTCAGGCAGAGAAGGACAGATACCATATGTTTTCACTCATAGGTCTAACAGGAGAAACTTAACAGAGGACCATGGGGAGGGGAAGCAGGGAAAAGAGTTAGGGAGAGGGAGGGAGACAAAGCATGAGAGACTCTTGAATACTGAAAAGGAACTGAGGGCTGAAGGGGGAGGGGGAAAGGGGAAGCGGGGTGATGGTCATGGAGGAGGACACTTGTGGGGAAGAGCACTGGGTGTTATATGGAAACCAACTTGACAATAAACTCTAAAAAAAAAAAAGATGATACGACAGCAGATTTTAGTAAATTGGCCACAGTCATACAGCTAGTAGTGGGTATTGTGTATTTTTGACAAGTGAACTAGCAAATTTCCAAATACTAATAAAGCAGTGATTTCTACTTAAAAAAAAAAAAGAAAAAAGGTGCCACTACCCCGTCAGTAATGACACCAGGCTTGCAACAGAGTAAGTGCTGGGTTTCAAAGTGCATCCGCACCCCCACCCGGGGCTGCACACTTTTGTTGAAGATGCGGCAACACAGCCAAATGGGATGGCCTTTTTAACCCTGCAGACAGCTCAATGAGATTACAAAAAGGTACGATTTTATTTACACTGACACAGGTAGGTGATTTTACACAAAGATAACATTACAGATACTACATATGTCTTCATGAAAGTGGGCACTTTTTGGTACAGGCATATAATTTATAAAACTTAATTCTTTTATTTAAAAAAATTCTTAAAATTTAACTACAGCATAGTTAACATACAATGTTATATTAGTTTCTGATATACAACATGGCAGGTCAACAATTCTATACCTTACTCAGTGCTCATTGTGATATGTGTACTCTTAACACCTTTCATCTCTTTCACCCATTCCCCCCTCCTCTCTGGTAACCATCAGTTTGTTTTCTATAGTTAAGAGTCTGCTTTCTTGGTTTGCCTCTCTTTTTTTTTGTTTCTTTTGTTTCTTAAATTACATGTATGAGTGAAATAATATGGTATTTGTCTTCCTTTGACTGATTTTTTTTTACTTAGCATTACACCCTCTAGGTCCATCCATGTTGTTGCAAATGGCAAGATTTTATTCCTTTTTATGGCTATTCTATATTCTAAGTTTATATATGTAATATCTTCTTTATGCATTCATCTATGGATGGACAATGGACTGCTTTAATAACTTGGCTAATGTAAGTAATGCTGAAATAAACATAGGGTGCATTTATCTTTTTGAATTAGTGTTTTCATATTTTTTTGGTGAGTACCCAGTAGTGGAATTACAGGATCATATGGTAATATTTTTTTGATTTTTTGAGAAATCTCCATATTGTCTTCTACAGTGGTTGCACCAGCTTGCATTCCCACTTGCAGTGCAAAAGAGTTACTTTTTGGGAACATCTTTGCTAACACATGTTGTTTCTTCAGTTTTTGATTTTAGCCATTCTGACAGGTTTGTGAGATAATATTGCATTATGGTTTTGATTTGCATTTATCTGTTGAGTGATGTTGCACATCTTTTCCTGTGTCTGGTGGTCATCTGGATGTCTTTGGAGAAATGTCTGTTTATATCTTCTGCCCATTTTTAAATTGGATTATTATTATTATTATTATTTTTGTGTGTGTTGAGTTGTATGAATTCTTTACATATTTTGGATACTAACCCTTTATTGGATATGTCATTTGAAAAATTTTCTTCTCCTATTCAGTAGATTATCTTTTAGTTTTGTTGGCTGTTTCCTTTGCTAGGCAGAAGCTTTTAATTTTAATGTAGTTCTAATAGTTTATTTTTGCGTCTGTTTCCCTTGCCTTGGTAGACATATCTATAAAAATGTTGCTATGGCCAATGTCAGAGAAAATACTGCCTGTGCTGTCTTATAGGATTTTATAGTTTAGGCTTCAAATTTAGGTCTTCAATCCATTTTGAGTTTATTTTTTGTATGGTGTAAGAAAGTGGTCCAGTTTCATTCTTTTGCATGTAGCTGTCCATTTTTTCCCAACACCATTTGTTGAAGAGACTGTCTTTTTCCCATTATATAGCCTTGCCTCCTTTGTCAAAGATTAATTGACCATGTAATTGTGGGTTTATTTCTGGGTTTTCTATTCTGTTCTATTGATCTATGTGTCTATTTTTGTGCAAGTACCATAGTGTTTTCTTGGTTTTGTTTTTGTTTTTTTTTTGTTGGTATCTTTTTTTTTAATTCCAATGTGGTAAACATACAATGTTATATTAGTTTCAGGTGTACAATATAGTGATTCGACAATTCCATATATTACTCAGTGCTCATTCAGGTAAGTATACTCTTAATATCTTTTACCTATTTCACCCATCCTCCACCCCACCTCCCTCTGGTAACCATCTGTTTGTTGTCTATAGTTAAGAGTCTGTTTTTTTGGTTTATCTCTCTCTCTCTCTCTCTCTTTTTCCTCCTTTGTTCACTGTTTTCTTCTTAAATTACACATATAAGTGAAATCATATGGTATTTATCTTTCTCTGACTTATTTTGCTTAGCATTATACTCTCTAGCTTCATCCATGTTGTTGCAAATGGCAAGATTTCATTCTTTCTATGGCTGAATAATATTCCATTGCATATATATATATACCACATCTATTTTATCTGTTTATCTATGGATGGACACGTGGGCTGCTTCCATAGTTTGGCTATTGTAAATAATGCTGCAATTATACAGTATCCTTCTTTGTCTCTTGTTACAGTCTTTATTTTATTTAAAAAAATTTTAAAGGACAATTTATTTATTTTTAAAAATGTTTGTTTATTTATTTTGAGAGAGATGGGGGGGAGAGGCAAAGAGAGAGAGGGAGACACAGAATCCCAAGCAGGCTCTGTGCTAACAGCCAACATGAGGCTCAGTCTCATGAACTGTGAGATCATGACGTGAGCCGAAATCAAGAGTTGGATGCTCAACTGACTGAATCATCCAGGTGCCCGTACCCTGACTTTCTTTTGATGTCCACTTGCATGATAAATGTTTCTCCATCCTCTCACTTTCAGTCTGTATGTGTCTTTAGGTCTGAAATGAATCTTGTGTAGGAAGCATATGGGTCTTTTTTTTTTTTTTTTATCCATTCCATTGCCCTATGTCTTTAGATTGGAGTGTTTAGTCCATTTGAAGTAAGTCAAAGTAATTATTAACAGGTATGTATTTATTGCCATTTTGTTACTTGTTTTGTGTTTTTTGTAGTTCTCTGATTCATTCTTCTCTTGCTCTCTTTCATGGTTTGCTGGTTTTCTTCAGTGATATACTTAGATTCTTTTGTCTTTATTTTTTGCAAATCTATTACTGGTTTTTGATCTATGGTTACCATTAAGTTTGTGTATAATACCTGCTGCATATAGCAGTCTATATTAAATCAATAGTCACATAAGTGCAAGCCCATTCTTTACTCTTCTCCTCTCTAGATTTCTGGTATATGGTGTGATACTTTACATCCTTTTATTTTGTGAATCCCTTGACTGATTTTTACAGATATACTTATTTCTAATGCTCTTGTGCTTCATATTTTTGAAACTCTTACTTATGATCTTTCCTTTCTATTCAAAGAATCCCCTTTAACATTTCCTGTAGGGCTGGTTTAATGGTCATGAACTCCTTTAGCTTTTGTTTGTCTGGGGTGCTCTATCTCTACTCCTATTCTGAATGATAGAGTATTGCTAGATAGAGTATTCTTGGCTGCAGATTTTTTCCTTTCAGCACTTTGAATATATCATGCTACTCCCTTATGGCCTGCAAAGTTTCTGCTGAAAAATGCGGAGAGTCTTATGGTATTTCCCTTTGTATCTGTCTTCTTTTCTTTTGCTGTTTTTAAAATTCTTTATTATTACTTTTGGCCATTTTAATTACTATGGGTCTTGGTGTGGACCTCCTTGTGTTGATTTTGGACCTGGATATCGGTTTCCTTCCCCAGATTAGGGAATTTTTCAGCTAATATTTCTTTAAATAAAATTTCTGCCCCCTTCTCTCTCTCTTCTTTTGGGATCCCTATACTGTGAATGTTATTATGTTTGATGGTGTTGCTGGGTTCCTTGTATATTTTCATTCACTCATTATTATTTCTCTCTTCTGTTCAGCTTGATTGCTTTCTATCACTCTGTCCTCTTGGTCACTGATCCATTCTTCTGCTTCCTCTAGCCTACGATTTTTTCCATCTAGTGTATTTTTAATTTCAGTTATTGTGTTTTTAAGCTCTGATGGTTTTTCTCTCTCTCTTTTAATTATTATTTTTTTATTTGAGAGAGAGAGAGAGAGAGAGAGAGAGAGAGAGAGAATGTCAAAAGCCTCCATGCTCAGCATGAAGCCAGACACAGGGCTTGATCCCCTGACCCTGGGATCATGCTCTGAGCCGAAATCAAGAGTTGGTTGCTCAACCAACAGAGCACTCAGGTGCCCCTGTTTTGTATCTCTTTGTTAAGTGTATCACTGAGGTCCTCCACTGTTTTTTCTAGTCCAGTAAGTATCTTTATGAACATTACTTTAAATTTTCTATCAGGCATATTATCTCTGTTTTACTTACGTCTCTTGCTGTGGTTTTGTCCTGTTCTTTCATCTGGGACATATTCCTCATTTTGTCCTACTGTTCATGTCTGTTTATCTGTGTTAGGAAAGTCAAGTATGTCTCCTGTTCTTGAAAGTAGTGGCCTTATGAAGAAGAGGTCCTGTAATGCCCTGTGGTGCAGTGTCCCCTGTTTAGCAGATACTGGCCCTTTAAGGGTGTCTCCTCTGTGTGTTGCGTGCACCCTGCTGTTGTGGCTGAGCCATTTTTGCCTTCAGACCAGTCGTCTGCAAAGACTCTCTTTACCTGTTGTGGGAAGTGTTTAGTTCTTGTGTTGTTAGGGGACCAGTCTAGGGTTGCGTTTGCTAGATACGCAGTAGCACCAAACTGCAGGGTGATTTCCCTTTGTGGTCCCAAGAAGCTTTTGTTGGTGAGGGGAGCCTGTAGTCAGACTATATGTATGCCCCCAGCCCATTGCTGGTGGCTCAGTTGGACTGGTGTGTGTGGTTATCTTCCTCTCTCCGCAGCCACTTTGGAGTGGTGCTGGCCACTGTCAGGGCTACTTGCACACTGCCAGACTTGTAGCACTGTTTCAGATTGGCCCTGGCCAAGGGTAAATTGGAGGTGGAAGGTCCACAGGAGAATGTGGAGTGGGGAGCATGGTGCCGGTAAAGGCCATTACTGGTCCACTGTGGGAGAGAAACCCGAGCTGCTGGAGACAGAGGCAGGCTGGATTGGAGGGCGCAGAAGTACATGGGGGCAAGATGTGTGGTGTTAGCAAGATTTGTGTGGGCCTGCTTGTGGGAGGAGACCTGGAACCAAGGACTGGCTGGAGGGGGTGTGTCACCAAGAGAATGTAGGGGTGGGGGTGCTGTTAGCAAGTTAGGTAGAGAGTGTTGGCACTGTGCTGGTTCTAGCAGGTGTCCCTATATCTAGGCTGGGGAGCAGGGGAAGGAAATGGTACCCACAAGCTCATTTGTTCCTGGAGAAATATCCCAACCGTACCCCCCCCCCCCCAGCACTGGCTCTGAGATTAGTAAACAAATCTCCCTCCCATATACCCCAGGCATTTTTCTAACTGCTCTTTCTATGCTGTATCTCTGTGGGTTTGTTTGTTACACCATCTCTTGAAGGTCAAGGGCTCCTTTCCTTTTACCCTCCAGCTCTCCCAGAGTCCAGCCCACTGATTTTTAAAATTCCAGGTGGTAAGCCTCATTGATGCTAAGAATTTGTGAAATTTGGTCCCTCTGGTTTTCAAAGCCAAATGTTATGGGCATTTTCTTTCCTGTGCAGGTCCCCCATGCCTGGGTGCCTGGTGTGAGGGTCTGTTTATTTCCCCTTTTGGTGCCTGCTGGTCCCCCCTCTCCCATCGACCCCACAGGGTCTGTTTAGCTCCTGACCACATCTCAACCCTTTCCTACCCTCTCTGATGTGCCCTTCTCTACATTTAGCTGTGGAGAGTCTGTTCTGCCAGTTTTCAGGGTTCTTTACACTAATGTGAGTGTTATCTAGTTGTATCCACAGGATGAGGTGAGCCTAGTGTCTTCTTACTTAACCATCTTCCCCTATAAGACTTTATTCTTTTTTAAAAAATTTATTTATTTTCAAATTTACATCCAAGTTAGTTAGCATATAGTACAACAATGATTTCAGGAGTAGATTCCTTAATGGCCCTTACCCATTTAGCCCATTCCCCCCTCCCACAACGTCTCCAACAACCCTCTGTTTGTTCTCCATATTTAAGAGTCTCTTATGTTTTGTCCCCCTCCCTGTTTTTATATTATTTTTGCTCCCCTTCTCATGTTCATCTGTTTTGTATTTTAAAGTCCTCATAGGGGTGTGAATTTATATGATATTTGTCTTTCTCTGACTGACTAATTTCATAGCATAATACCCTCCAGTTCCATCCACGTAGTTGCAAATGGCAAGATTTCATTCTTTTTGATTGCCGAGTAATACTCCATTGTATATATATATACTACATCTTCTTTATCCATTCATCCATTGACAGACATTTGGGCTCTTTCCATCCTTTGGCTATTGTTGATAATGCTGCTGGGGTGCATGTATCCCTTTGAAACAGCATACCTGTGTCCCTTGGATAAATACCTAATAGTGCAATTGCTGGGTTGTAGGGTAGTTCTATTTTTAATTTTTTGAGGAACCACCATACTGTTTTTCAGAGTGGCTACACCAGTTTGCATTCCCACCAGGAGTGCAGAAGAGATCCTCTTTCTCCACATCCTCGGCAACATCTTTTGTTGCCTGAGTTGTTAATGTTAGCCATTCTGACAGGTGTGAGGTGGTATCTCATTGTGGCTTTGATTTGTATTTCCCTGATGATGAGTAATGTTGAGAATTTTTTCATGTGTCAGTTGGCCATTTGGATGTCTTCTTCGGAGAAATTATAAGACTTTATTCTTAATTTATTGTTATATTTTTAAGTTTATTTATTATATATGTGTGTGAGAGAGAGAGAGAGAGAAAGGGAGAGAGAGAGAGGGAGAGAGAGAGAGGGAGAGAGAGAGAGAGAGAAAGAGAGAGAGGGAGCAGGAGCGGCACAGAGAGAGGGGAAGACAGAGAGAGAATCTCAGTCAGACTCTGATGGGGAGCTCGAACCCACAAACCATGAGATCATGACCTGAGCCAAAATCAAGAGTCGAACACTTAACCAACTGAGCCACCCAGGCCTGTGTAATTTCTCATATTTGTTTTAAGACTTGCCCCTTACAAATAAACTTTACATTTTTAAGAAAAATGCAAGTAATCATCAAATAGCTCTTGTATATAGGTGTTGTACTAGGTGGAGAGTGTTAGGAGCATATAGGAATTAAAGAATTTTGTATCAAGATTTTCCTTAATTGTTACCCATATCTCAAGATGCCTTGAGTATCCAAATGACTCTTACAAAAATTTTAATAAAGACTGGAGTGAGCTTGGAACTTCCTAGGATATTGTGAATTCTTATTAGTGGAACCTTATTAAAAATTATACAAAAAGTTTTGCTCGTGGAAAGAGGATCTTGAAACTAAAATCTCAGTAGAGCAAATACTTTCTACTAGACTCTTCTTGCTCCATGAACCTTCAGTAGGGCAAGATTTTCCTATATCTCAAATTATATACGTGTATATATGTCATAACTGAGTAGTAAAATTCTTTCTATATTCTAGCACAAGTCTTTTATAAGAATGCATTTTGTAAACATTTGATCTCAGCCTGTGCCTTGTTTTTCATTGCATTCTTTTTTTAAATATAATTTATTGTCAAGTTAGCTAACATACAATGTATACAGTGTTCATTGAATTCTTGCATTTACAGTCTAAATATATGGCTTATTGCAAATAGAAGCTGAAGAGCCTGATACTGGCATTCGTTTTTAAAATGTTTTATTGTGGCGATGTAAAACTATACATGAATTTAGAGAGAATACAGTAACTTTGCCCTTAAATGTAGTTTGATGAGTTTTAACAAATATATCATCATATAATACATTTAAGATATGCAAAGTTTCCAGGATTTTCTTTGTGCTTTTATATAAGTCAATCCTCCCCCATTCCCTGCACTGGGGCTCTGCCAACTGATTTCTGTTCTGTAATTTTGCTTTTTCCACAATGTTATATAAATGGAATCAAACAGTATGTATCCTTGTAGTCTAGCTTCATTCACTTGGCATAATACTTTTGAGAATCATTCATGTATCCAAAATGTATTCCTTTTTATTATTTGAGAAGTATTCCATTTCATGGATGCAGCACAATTTATTTATCCACTACATAGTTGATAGATGTTTGGATTGTGTCTAGATTTTTGGCAATTATGAATAAAGCTTCTATAGAGATTTGCTTAATGGTGTTTGTGTGGATATAAGTTTTCATTTTTGTTAGGTACATACCTTGGGTTCATATTACTGTTGGGTCATATATTAAGTGTATGTTTAACTTTATTAGAAACTGTCAAATTGTTTTCTAAAGTGGCTGTACCGTTTTGTATTTTCACCAATAATATATGAGAATTCTAATCCCTCCACTTTCTTGCTGGTACTTGATATTGTTAGTTATTTTTAAAATTAAATTTTAGCTCATTTAATAGGTATAAAGTGGTATCTTATTATATTTTAATTTGTATTTCCCTAATTACTAATGACAGTGAGCATTTCCCCCCAATACTTACTTACCACATGTATTTCTACATTGGTGAAGTATATGTTTTTGTTCTCTCCCTTTTTAAAAATTGGATTGTTTGATTTTTTCATAATTAAATTCTAAGAATTCTTTATATATTCTGAACACAGTTCTTTTATCAGCCATGTGTTTTGCAATTATTTCTTCCACTCCATGGTTCATTTTTGCTTTGTCTTTTTTTTAAAGTTTATTTATTTTGAGAGAGAGAGAGAGAGAGAAGGAGGAGTGAGGAGAAAGAGAGAGAGAGAGAGAGAGAGAGAGAGAGAGAGAGAGAGAGAGAGAGAGAATCCCAAGCAGGCTATGCACTGGCCTGATACAAGACTCAACTCATGATCCGTGAGATTATGACCTGAGCCAAAATCAAGAGTTGGGGGCTTAACTGACTGAGCTACCCAGGTGGCCCCATTTTTGCCTTGTCTTTTAAAGTATCTTTTGAGGAGCAGATGTTTTCAATTATGATAAAGGTGAATTTATCATTTGTAAAAATGGATTGTGCATTTGGTGTCATATCTTTTCCTAATCTAAGGTCACAAACATTTTTCTGGAAGTTTTATGATTTTAGGTTTTACATTTAGGTCTATGATCCATTTTGAGTTTCCTTTTGTATGAAGTGTGAAGTAAGGGTCAAGGTTTATGTATGTACTTTTTTTGCAAATGGAAAATCCAATTAATTGTTTCAGCATTTTATGTTAAAAAATAATTTACCCATTAAAATACCTTGGCACTTTTGTTGAAAATCAATTGCCTATATATTTGTGAACCTGTTTCTGGACTCTGCTGTGCTCCATTTTGCCAATGACCACTGTCTTGATTACTGTGGCTTGATAGTTAAGTCTTGAGGTCAGATAGTTTGACTCTGGTAACTCAGTTTTTATTTTTTAAAAAATTATTTTGGATATTCCTGTCTTCTTTTATGATTCCATTTTATCTCCACCATTGGTTTACTAATGATCTCTTTTTAAAAGTAGTGGTTTCCCATGGCACATGGGTGGCTCGGCCAGTTGAGCATCTGACTTCAGCTCAGGTCATGATCTCAGAGTTTGTGAGTTCAAGCCCCACATCAGGCCCTCTGCTCTCAGCGTAGAGCCCACTTGGAATCCTCTGTTCCCCTCTCTCTGCCCCTCCCCTGCTTGTGCTCTCTCAAAAATAAATAAAACATTGAAAAACATATGATGAATTACAATATGCAGCTAACAGTCTATAAATCTATAAACAGTCCATAAACTACCACCAAATAATTTAGTATAATTTAGTTAAAAGAACCTTTTAACAGTGACCTTTATTTCTTCTCTCCCCTATTGTGTGCTCCTGACAATATATTTTACCTCTACAAATGTTATAAGAGAATTCTGTTTCTGTTTATTTTTTATTTTTAGCAGTCTGACTATTATGGGGCTAGTTGTGGGTATTTGTAGTATTTATTCATCCTGCTTGAAATTCTCTGGGTTTATTATGTTGGTCATTTGTTTTCCTTCATTATTTTTGGAAAATTTTGGCCATTATCTTTTTATTGTTATTATTTTTTAAATGCTTATTTATTTTTGAGAGAGAAAGAGAGTGTGTGAGTGGGTGAGGGGCAGAGAGAAAGGGGGACAGAGGATCTGAAGTGGGCTCCATGCCTACAGCTGTGAGCCGGCTCGAACTCATGAACCATGAGATCATCACCTGAGCTGAAGTCAGACGCTCAGTTGACTAAGTCACCCAGGGGCCCTTGGCCATTGTCTTGTAAAGAAATTCTAATTTTGAAATGATTTTAGACTCAGAAGGAGTTGCAAAATGTAGTGAGTTTTCATGTATCCTTCACACAACTTCCTCCAATGGTAACTGCATAATCATAGAATTTACAAAAATCTGGAAATTGACATTGGTATAATATTCTTAAATAAGCTTCAGATATTATTTGGGCTCTGCCAATTTTACACTTTTTTGGTGTATATTTCTATGGCATTTTATGACATGTATAGATTTGTGTAACTAACATGACAATCAGGTTACAGAACTGTTCATCACCAAAAATAAACTTCTTGATATTATCCTTTCAGCCATTACCTTTTCACATATTTTTTTCATCCCTATCTTCTCTCTTTTTTCCTTTTGGGGTTCTCAAGAAATACATGCTAGAACACTTGATATTGTTCCATGGTTCTTGATTGCTCTGTTTCTCTCTCTCTCTCCCCAGTCTGAATAATTTCTATTGATTTATATTTAAATTCACCGATTCTTTTTTTCCCCCCAGATTTTTTGGTCTGCTGATTAACTTATTGAATATATTCTTTGTGTTGGATGCCGTGTTTTAAATTTCTATCCTTTCCATTTAACTTTTTCTTACGGTTTGCACCTTTCTGCTAACATTTCTATCTATGCACATAACTTTTTTTTTTTTTAAACGGGGCCTTTAACATATTAGTCATAATTATTTGAAAGTATTTCAACATCTGGGTCATCTCTGAGTCTAGTTCTTTGAGTTGCTCTATTTCTTGACAATAGGTAGTATAGGTAGTTTTTTTCTTGATTTTATGTTAGTTTTGGTGTTTTTGTATGATTATTTGATATTGTGTATAGACATACATAGAAGACTTAAGTATATACCATTTTTTATAAGAAAAATGGGTGTGCTTCTTTTTCTCTCAAGCTGTTAGTATGGGGTTGAATTATACTAGATGGGGGTTGAGATAGGTTTAGATTTTGTTGTGGCTCTCATAACCTTCAGTGTGCCATAAGCTTAAATTCCTCCAGTGATTGGAATGTTTCTTTGTACATAGAGTGGAGACTTGGTGGGTTGAAAACAAAAATCAGTGCTTCTCCACCTTTTGCTTTCAGCCACTCTCACATCAAGGGGACTCTCTACAAGCCTTTGCTCCTTCCCTAATTGTAGAAATGGTAGACTGATGCTGCTTATTACTTAGTGTTATACTTGTATTGGGGTCACTGGAGTGTTCTGTGTTCTCCTAGCCTAGCCTTACTCAGCAGACTTTGTGTGTGTGGGACATAGGTTGGTGTTTTCTCATATTCCTGTCCTTTCTCCTATGGCAGCCAAGCTCAGTCTTGTATCTCTGGTTAGTCCTGGGGGGGGTGGCAGTGATGATTATCTGATGATTATCTTTGCACACCCACCTCATTGAGGGGGCTGTCTCCAGTTTCCTATCCTGTCCGCATGCTTTCTTATAAGCACTCAGTGGAGAATCTTATGAGTAAAGTCACATTTCCCTTGTATCTGGACCTGCTCCCTATACTACATTGTCATACTAGCCCACACTTGGTCTTAATGAATAAAAACTTTAGTTGGGTTCTTCTTATTTCCTTGTATGGCAGCCATTTCTCTCTCCTGTATTCTGCCAAAGGTGGGAAGGTATAAGTGTCCTATTTCTCTTTGTTGAGGTTTAGAATTCAGTTTGCTTTTCTTGCTTGCAACCTTAGCTCTCTGTTGGGATAAATAAAAGTTCTATATTTTAGATGATTTTTTTTCTATTATCAATGTTGAAGTGAGATTCTCTTTTGCTTTTATGTCCTAAGCAGAAGTGAAACTCTCCAACATTTGCGTTTAATTTTTCACTCATTCAGTACATACTATTGAGTTTATGTTAGGAGCCAGAAATTGGGAATACAATGGTGAATAAGAAATAAATGAATATAATTTGGAGAAAAGGACTTGATGTTAGATTTGTTAGAGAGGGTGAGGGAAAGTGAGGCACCAATTATGGCATAAGAGAAGGGAAAGCATGGGAGTCAGTGAATAAATAGTAAGAAAACCGGGCCATTGTATTGGTCTGCATGTGGCAAGAGAGTCATAAAGAAGGGTGCTGTAACAAAATGAGCTAGAAATGACTGGTTATAATCCAAGGAAGTAATATTTGAATTGAGATTTTTGGAGGTGGTGAAGTTTCTGGTAATGACATGGTCTGGAGAGCAGCCATGGGAGTGGGAGGTAGTGCTGTTGAGGAGAAAAGATCATTAGGGTGAGGAAGATAAGACACTTTGTTTTTTTTTTAATTTATTTTTATTTTTATTTTTTTTATTTTTTTATTTTT
>CM053577.1:58987585-59093083 GCA_028646485.1 Cryptoprocta ferox | reverse complement strand
TCCTCCTTCCCCTCCCCATGGTCCTCTGTTGGGTTTCTCCTGTTAGACCTATGAGTGCAAACATATGGTATCTGTCCTTCTCCACCTGACTTATTTCGCTTAGCATGACACCCTCGAGGTCCATCCACTTTGCTACGAATGGCCAGATTTCATTCTTTCTCATTGCCATGTAGTATTCCATTGTATAGATGAACCACATGGAAGATAAGACACTTTGAAGCCAGAGTGTTTATACTTTACACAAATGGGTGTTGAAATCACCACTGATGATGTGAAGAGAGGATAAAAGAGGAAGACTGTAAGCCAGGAGTTAACAGCTTTTCAGAACACGATGATTGAATGGAAGATTAATGGATAGAGGCAGAGCTGAATGCTCTGGGTGTCAGAGAAGGATTTTGGAAGGGCAGAGGAGAAATGGCCTGAATGTGAGATTTGGGAATAAGGAGAATCCTTCCCTATTATCTGGTGCCGAGGTATGTGGAACTTTGGAGAACAACAAGCATATACTTAAGAAGGCTTAAGGGGAGGCATTATCCTCAGGAGCAGTCAGGTTTCAATTCAGGCAAAGAGGTGTAGGGAAAGATTTTGTGATATGGTTGGGGATCCAGGGAAATCTCAGTTTTTGTGTAATATTGAGTCTATAGCTCTTATTAAAGGTGGGAAGACATAACACTTTAAGTGTTACAAACATATTCATTCAATGAACTAAAACAGTGCTGCACACTCCAGCCCTGTCTCTGACATCTTTGGCTTGGGGGAGTCCAAGAGGCAAGGAGCCAGTCCTGGACCCAGTTCTGTTTCTCCTGAAGCAACGACATTTTGTGCAGTCGCCATTGTGAGTGTTTCTGCACTAAGCCTTCAGTGCATGCCACCTGATGTCGAGACAAGCCTCCAACAGCATGGCGGTGACACGGACTCCAGGTTTTACTGTGGCTGCAACAACCAGGTTGCTAATTAGGCCCAATTGTGAGGGTAGTTTTTGTGCTTTGGACACCTGTCCACTAGGAACTGGACTGAGACCACCAACTCATTTCCCACAGGTCACAGAACAGCTGTCAGATGGTATAATTTGGTCGAGTTCATTTGGAGCTGCTTGCAGAAGCTCTCTGAAGCATTATGCTCTACATAATGTGCATGATTAATGCTTGTTTATTTGGACAATCCTGTGTTGTAACTAAAGTGGTGGCTTATTTTATGCCAGTTATAATATACCACTCCATTCACAGGACTGAGTTCCATTGAGGATATGAAGTAGAGCGATAATGTTCAATCTATTTACTAGGGGACGAACTCATTGCAGCCATTCCGCAAGCTGCTTGCTCCATTTGAGTGAGGATTCCATGCTTACCTCTTTTGAGAAAGGGATCTGGGCTCATTTCCATTCTGAAGGGTAGGCGGAAAACATATCTGAAAGCAGCAGTTATTTTGACAGCAGGGATGTCTTGGTCTAACTGCCTTCTGTAGGAGGATAATGCAACATGTTTTCTGTCCTTAGGGGAAAGTCTTGCCGCCTTGTCAGCCTTGGACCTTATTGCCAGCCAAGCACACTTTGGCAGTGTTAGCAATCTTTGCCTTGTATATTTTAGAGGCTGTCCCATCTTCTCCCATGTCCCTGACATATATACACGGGCTTCCCACCCCACCCCCCAACAAGAAAGGGCACTTTACTGGACCTCCTAATGCAAGTTTGGCCTCTGGCTCTCTCTCATTGGGTGTGGTCTTGGGCAGGTCACCTAGGTACTTTATTTGCCTTTTGCAAAATGTTGGATGGAGCTGGTTAGATGGTCTTTTGAGTCCCTCTCACTGCACCATCCTGCGGCCCTGTGATTCTATTTAGTTAGTTATTCTTTAGTAGTTAGTGATTGTATTTAGTTACATGGCATCAACTTTATGGAAGTTGGTGCTAACTCAGTGTTTTCTTCTGATGTCTTATTATATTAGAGTGTTTCCTGGGTGCCAGGTCCCCAGGCACATGATGGTCCAGAGGGAGACAGCTACATTTGTGTTATTTGCAAACTTTTTATACTCAACATACTTTAGGCAAAAGTATGCAGAACAGCTGCAATGTTTTTGTCCTATTTCGTCTTCACTTTTTGTGCCTTTTCCTGCCTAAGAGTATTATCTTCCTCTTTTAACTTTCTGCTTTCTTCTCTTTTCAGGAAAGAAGCTGATATCAATGAAATTAAATAATAGTGAGAATTTGAGCTGGTGAGTTTTTTCTAGTGATATGTATCTACATGTATAAATGTCATATACATACATCTGCCATGTATCGAGTGCTGATCATATGCCTAATCACCA
The DNA here is from genome assembly GCA_028646485.1 of Cryptoprocta ferox. Lineage (NCBI taxonomy): Eukaryota > Metazoa > Chordata > Mammalia > Carnivora > Eupleridae > Cryptoprocta > Cryptoprocta ferox. The sequence continues at coordinate 59,090,782 of CM053577.1, read as the reverse complement.
CGCCAGCCACTTATATTTGTCATCTCACTTAGTGGGTTTAACAATATTGGGAAGGAACTACTGTTATCTTCATTTTATAAACATAGAAAATGAAGTGGAGAGAGTGTAATCAGAGCTGAATTCTGTCTGGCTGCACATAAATTTAATGGTGGACAGAAAGGCTATCACTGTTAATGGGCCTTTATACTGTAGCCAGCGGATAGTTCTGGGGATACTTTCGACTTATGAAATCTCTTCCACAGTCACTTATAATCTGTTAAACTTAAACATTGTTTAAGAACTTAAAAATTGTTTTGTTATTTTTGTGTGGATATTATACAGAAATGATTTTAAGTAAAATGTTTTAATTTAGAAAATTGTATTATTTAACATTAGATTATAAAGCTTTATTTAAAATTCAATCCCAGGGTGTCTGGCTGGCTCAGTTGGTTAAGCGTCCAGCTCTTGATTTTGGCTCAGGTAATGATCTCATAGTTTGTGGGATTGAGCCCCCCTGTCACGCTCTGCACTGACAGCATGGAGCCTGCTTGGGATTCTTTCTCTCTCTCTCTCTCTGCCCCTCCCCTGCTTGTACACATGCCCTCTCTCTCTCTCAAAATAAATAAATAAAGACAAAAAACTTTTGTCCTAATGATTCTATTTATGATAAGGAAAATGTTGGCATCTTTCTTTGTTGTATGTGATACATGTGAATAAATTTACTTTAAATTATGTGACAAAAGATGATTTATTGGCAAATTAGTCAATGACATATTACTTTTGGCTTAAGGTACTTAAATGGATTTACTTGGGTTTAAAAATCTAATTCTATATTAAAGCATCTAATTCTACATTCAAGCACCTACTTTATAACTATTATAATTCTTGTATTTTGGACTTAAAATCATTTAACTTATTCTTCACAATTTGCATTTTATTTCTAAGAAACAAATTAAGAGAGAATGCTTTAGGCTGCTTCCTGCAGGCTTTGCAATTCAAAGAGCACATTTCTAGTGTGGTTAGTCTTTATTTCCAACAAATGCAAAGATAATTTGACAGTTACTATATTACATACTTTTGAAATAATTAAAAAAATTTTAGAACCATCCTGATATGCTTTTTGGGACTTATAAACAGATAGGTACAATGTCTTGGGTAAAAATCATCTTTGTACAATTTCATTGCATTTTTATACTTCTTATATCAACTTGTTTTCAATGGCAGTATCACTTATGGTTTTTGTCTTTAAAAATTTTTAATGTTTATTTTTGAGAGAGAGAGTGGGGGAGACATTCCAGAATCTGAAGCAGGCTCCAGGATCTGAGCTGTCAGCACAGAGCCTGACACGGGGCTCTAACTTGGGAACGGTGAGATCATGACCTAGGCCAAAGTCAGAAGCTTAACCGACTGAGCCACCCAGGTGCCTCTGTTTTTTGTTTTTAATGACTGGTCTTTTTTTTGTAAATTAAATAATGTGTGATGAAGAATAAAAGCATCTAAAATGTTATAATAGTTAAAACCTCAAGGTAGTGATTAGTATTTAGCTAAATGAGAAATGACTTGAGTAGTTAGGGCTTTAGCAAAAGTATTCACTATCAGTCTTGTTCGTTTGATGCATATCTATAAGCTCTCAAACCATTCTGTTTTGTTGGGGAAATGATTTACATTAATATTTCATGTACTGATGTTTTGATGTATAAAAGCAACTGTTGCTATTATTGCTTTTAAACACAAGGGGCTTGAAAAATGTCAGTTGGGAAGCACAGCTCAATCTGGCCATGTATTTTACTCACGTAGTTTAGAGGCGGACCTGCTGTGCAGGCAGATGCAAGATGAAAATCTGGATATAGGCATGGAGGTTTTCCCCACTTACCCCACCCCGGGCAGTCGGGAGGAGACTAGTGAGGCAGGGCCAGGTGTAGTCAAAGCCTCTTTTCCTTTCATGAAGCACCGAGAGCCCGGGCTGCACCTTGCTGCCCCACCTGCCCACTTGCCTGGCTTCTTGGGCAGCTCTTCTGCACGTCCTCTCCCAAAGGCCTCATTCTGCTTTCCTGGATGGGAACCAAGCAATCAGATAAACTGATCCTAAAGAATGTGCTCATAGTTGTGAACTCTTAACGAAAGGGCAAAGATCTTTGATGCATATTTTCAGAGAACAATATTTTAATTCAGAACAATGTCTTCAAAGGTAAGAATTGCGTATTTATGGCAGTACCATCCCCAGACCACCATGAGAGGATTCTCTACTCTGCCCATGCTTTAGAGGGACATGCTCTGGTCCTCCTCTGGCCCAGCCTCTTCTCACAGAATAAGAAATATTTGGAGGCCAAGGAGAGATGACCTTACGGAGCCTGGTTCTTCAGGAATTCCCTGTCCAAACAGCCTGGTCCTTCTTCTAAGGCAAGTGCAGGCCTTCCCTCTTGGGTTCATTTTCTCAAGTGTGGACCTGTGGTTAGTTGGCCCACAGGGAAACCAGGCTACTGTTTGAGATGGTGGAGGGCAGAGCCTGGAATTACTTGTTGGAGTGAACAATGTATGTGGAAGACCTGCCTGGGTATGAGAAGGAGCAGCAGTGGAAAGAGAGGAGGGTGGCCTGTGGCTGGAGGTCAGCTCTCCTTTCTGTACCATGTTCTTGGTGCAGAGCTCTGAGGAATCTGAGCATTCTAGATTTGAACATGGCCTTCCTGCTTGTTGTAATGTTATATTTAGCCAGGTGGGGATATGGAACATATTTCATTTAATAATATTTTATTATGATTTAAAGATTTTAAATATTTGGACGTATAGTATGTTAGCCTCTATTTGTACTATTTGTACTGTATTTATACTTACCTTGTGGCCCCATAATGGTAGGAGTGAGTCTGTCTATAGAGACGGGGAAAGGTCAGTCCCTGTGGTATTCCTCAAATGTCACCATCTCTAATCTGCCCAGGTAGAGGACAGATTCCTTTCTGCACATACAGAAAGCAACTCAACACACTGTCCTGGGTCAGGGCAATCGTCACAGAGAATCTTTGGTAAGAACTGGAGAACTCTTGAAGGAGAATGATGAATCTCCTTTGTTACTCTTTGAGGAAATAAATAGGTTTCAATGAAGAGAAAATAAACAGGTTTTGATACCTTAAAAAAATCTCATTCATTTGCAAAAAGTATCATGTTAGTTCTGCAACAATTACAATGTATATTAATTTTATTACATTTCTTTGATTTTCATGGTATACTTTCTTGAAATCATTTTGTGGCTGTGTTTTTGAGCATATTAACTATTAAGTGACTGAAACTTGAATAGATGTGGTTTTTCATGAGCTAAAAAAAAGTTACAGTTTCACTCTAGATATTAAATGGTCTCCTTTCAAAACTGATGCAACACATTGTGTGAAAACCATAAAAATGTTAAATTCTTTTGACTCAGTCTCACATCCAAATATATATATGTAATGGAATATTACTCAGCCATAAAAAAGACTAAAATCCTATCATTTGCAACAACATGGATGGAGCTAGAGAGGATAATGCTAGGGTGTGTGGGTATATGACGGGAGGGGCAGAGAGATAGGGAGAGAGAGAATCTGAAGCAGGAATAACCACCCTATTATTCATCCATCTACCCTCCAGCTACATAATTTTGTTGCTGTTTTATTCTCTTTTGTTGCCTTTGCTTTGTTGGCTAGTGCTTAAAAATTGGAGTGCCTGAGTGGCTCAGTCAGTTAAGCGTCCAACTCTTGGTTTCAGCTCAGGTCATGATCTCACAGTTTGTGAGTTCAAGCCTTGTGTTGGGTTCTGTGCTGACAGGGCAGAGCCTGCTTGGGATTTCACTCTCCCTCTCTCTCTGCCCCTCCACGATTTGCTTTCTGTCTCTCTCTTTCTCTCTCTCAAAAAAAAAAACAACAACAAAAGAATTTAAAAATGTCTCTTTACTCTCATAGGGCTTCAGAGAGAGTGGAGGTAAACATATATTCTGATCTCCACCTTTATTCAAAAGCCTGTATTTTATTCTTTCACTATTTAAAAAAGTTTCTGATATACGGTGTTTTAATTTTGTGTGTTTTATATTTATATCTTTAAAACTAATTTAATTTTTAATGGATAGTGTGGATGTAATTCAAAATTCAGGATACAACAAGATAGGTGTTGAGAATCTTCCCTGACCTTCAATTCTCATCTGTGGAGCCACCTAGCATTACTATTCTTGAGTACCCTCCCTTCCAGAAACATTCTTTTTGTATATATGCAACTGGCTATGTTTCATATATTAAATTCATCTTTTTAAAAGTTTTGTTTAAATAAATTCAAGTTAGTTAACATATAGTATAGGATTGGTTTCAGGATTAGAACCCAGTAATTCATCACTTACATATAATCCAGTGCTCCTCCCAACACATTGCCCTCCCTTTTTTTTTTTAAAGTTTATTTATTTATTTTTTGGAAGAGAGAGACAGAGAGAGAGAGAGAGAGAGAGAGAGAGAGAGAGAGAGAGAGACAGTGCCAGCTGGGGAGGGGTAGAGAGAGAGGGAGAGAAACCCAAGCAGGCTTCATGCTGTCAGCGCAGAGCCCGATGGGAGATCACCACCTGAGCCAAGTTCAAGAGTCAGGTGCTGAACTGACTGAGCCACACAGGTGTCCCCAACAAATGCCCTCCTTAATGCCCATTACCCATCTATCCCATCCCTCCACCGACCTCCCCTCCAGCACCTCTTAGTTTATTCTCTGTCTAAAAGAGCCTCTTATGGTTTACCTCCCTCTCTGTTTTTGTCTTATTTTTCCTTCCCTTCCCCTATGTTTGTTTTGTTTCTTAAATTCCACACATGAGTGAAATCATATGATATTTATAATTTCTTTGACTAATTTAATCTTTACAAGTACAAAATTATTATTATTATTATTGTTTTTCGCCAGGGACAGAAAAACAATACAAAATTTGCAAAAGAAGGAAGTTGTCATAGTGTTTGGACAGTTTTCTGTCTCTTCTCTGATCCAGCCATTGCTGTGGCAACGAGCTCCGGGAGGGGGCGTCAACTAGCCTAACTTGGGTTGTATCCCAACAGCGCCTCACCTTGTCTCAGGCCTGTGCTATGAGCACTTCTTGCTGCCTGTCTGGGGTTTGTCTGACACCTGCAGGTAGGAAATCTTAGGATATCCTGTAAGCACCTATAAGTGTCCACCCACAAGTTCAGGGAAACGAAACCCTTTTGGAAGCAACTTTGTCCAGGGGGAATGGGAGCTGATGGTTAACTACTTCCTTCTCTGTTCTCCCAGCCAGGCTTTGATCTGTGTTTCATAAGGCTTCTCAGACATTTCTGCAGAATTGAGGAAGACAATGGTCCTCTAGTGGTGACCAACTAGGAGCCTGTCCTTGGAAGGGCTTTCTTTTCTGTCTTTAGCTGCCTCTCCTGCATTCTGCAACCTGGAAACACTTCCCACCTCAGTGTATAGTAAAGCACTATACAAATATTAGTGATTTTTTAAATTACAATAGTAATAAAATGTTGTATCTTCTTATCTCAGCCTATTATAGAAGGTAATTTCTGCTGATGAGGCTTCAGGGACATAGTGATCTAAATTTCACTGAGATGGAGTGAAAGCAGTAGTGAAAGCACAGAAGGCATCTATTCAAAGAACAGTGGGACATTATTTATCCCAAAAACTTTAAAGAGAGGGATTATATATTTCTTTACTCCTGTTTCCAAAAAAGAATCACCTGGCCTTAACAACCTCTTTTCCGTTCTTGCAATTGAGTAGAACTCAAATGTAAGTCTTAGATCTGCCACTAACTCAACAAAGTGGAGATGAAGGAATTGCCTAACTGGGGGGTCCAAAATGATCTTTAAAGTTTCTATAAATTCTAGGAAGTTGGAGGTCTAGGAGTCAGTTGGATTCTCCTTGCTAATTTAATGGATTAAGCTTTTAAGGCACTTATTTATACAGACCCTAAATCCCAACTTTCAATTTACAAATGTCCTCACATTTGAAGGAGTGGCAACACAGATTAATGAGGGTGAAAGACAGGAGAAGAAATATTCCCTCTGCCAAAAAGGAGAGTTTCCAGGGTGCAGGGCTCGGGGCCCATCTGAAGTGGAAAATTTATATCTCATCTCTCATGCTCTTATAATCCAATGTGGATGTTTCTCCATGGGTAGGATGCAGTCGACTTTTGTAAACTACCTCTACTGATAGAATATATGCATGTGACTCTATGTGACTTCCAAGGCTGAATCCTAACAGGCAGCACAGCTTTCTCCTGAATCTCTCTCTCTCTCAAGACATGCTCTTTTACAGGCACCATGGAGGACATCTAGCTACCTTGAGGTTGCCATGCTGGAGAGATCACGTAGAGAGAGTGTGCAGAGACACAAAGATATCCCTGAAACATTCTAGTGGCTCCAGCCCCTCACTGTTCCTGTCTTTCCAGGCCAGGTGACATATGGGTGAAGAATATATGAGTGAAGAAGCCTTTAAGATGGCACCAGGCACAGTCGCATCCTGACCACAACCTCTCGAGGGACCCTGAGTTAGAATTGCCCAGCTGAACTGCTCCCAGGTTTTTGACTCACACAGAGAAAATAACTAATGTTGTCTCAGTCCACTAAGTTTTGGAGTGATAGATATATAATCATAGTGAAGCTAACATATAGTATTACTGTTATACCTAGTTAACTGTTAAGAATATTGAGATGAGAGGCCAGCTGAAGGTTTCATCAAGTGGTAGAGTTGGGACATGCCCTTGTGTCTTTAACTATAATTTCCATGTACTTGTTCTTCTCTCTGCTGTAGGGTAAGGCATAGTGACACACACAATGTATATTTCCTTCTTCAGTTTTACATAAATCTAGGGGGTGGTGATTTCGTTCTTTCTAGATTCCTGAGTTTTTTGTTCAGCCCACACCTCTACCTGTACCATAGGTAACACAACCACTGTGTCTCTGCTCTGTGACCACTCATCTCTCAGGGTTTTTGACTCTTATGGCATTTTCTTTGGCTCCCCCATGTCTCTGGCTTTAATCAAGCTTCAGAAGCCATGTAGTGACACTACTTTAAGGCTGTCATGGGGAAGGATCCTCCTGAAGGGAAGAGGAACATTTTGCTGTATTATGTGGGCTGCTCATTTAAGCCCATGATAGCCTGGCACCTGTGTCCTAGTGAAACAATTCAGTGCGCTTGTGAGTGGGCAGAGAGCCAGTCTAGCAGATGGTCATGAGAGAAGGGACCATGTACCGTGTGATCATCAAGTGTGCTTGCCCAGGGCAGGAGTCCCTGCCAGGAAGGTCCAAATGCCTGCCCTTAGAACTGGAGTCTTATTTTCCTAAGGATTCCTAAAATAGAAAAAAAAATTTGGAAAAAAAACTTAACAAAAACAATTTTTAAAAACAAAAATTTGAGCTGGAAGCATAGAAGAGAACTGAGCTATGGTAAGAGAGACCTTTTGGAAGTTGAAGTGCTTGGTCATAAAGTACTTACTGTGGAGCTTCTTTTCCTGGGTTAACAATAGCTCACTATGATATAAGAGAATGTGGATATTCACCATGCATGCACAGAAGTTGTGTCCCAAGCTCATAGCTTTACCAGTGGGATGATTCGGGAAGTATCTGAGGCAAGAGGAGGCCAGAATCTGTGGCTTACCTGTCTGGAAATAGGAGTTAGCAGGCAGTTAGGCTGGAATCGAGAAGCCCCATAGCTCAGATCGGTCTAATTCTCTTCTTTCCAGAAAGATATGTAACATGAACCCCATATAACATTTTTGGTTGTCAAACACCCACGATATTGTAGGCATTACCAATGAATTTTTCTTTTTTAAAAATGGTTATCCCCATTCAATCTTCAGTAGACGTTCCTGTATTCATTTTTTCAGAAATTATTTATTATCTTCTCTCTTATTCATTGTGAGAGCATATGCCTCATGGTGGTGGAGGTATATAGAGATTTAAAATCCAGTCACAGAATTCAAAGGCTCTTCCATTTAATAAGGAAGTGAAATTATATCGAGGTAAATATGGAGCAGGATGTGAAAGGCGGTAAGAAAGTTAGAACAAACTATTATGGAGAATAAGAGAGAAAAAGAGGAATGGGTTCCTTACACCCTATTAGCTTCAGCCATGCTTGTAGGAATAGGTAGTGTTTATAACAGACAGTGGCTCTTACTACTATTTCTCCTATTTAGAAAATGCAGGTAATCAAATAGAATAAGATAAAAATTTCCTTTAACATCATCTTTCATAGGCAACCACTCTACCTATTTCAAGATACACAGTTGGGTCATTTGTGTGTGCACATCACACACACACGCACGATAGGATCATACTAGATACCCTGTTTTGTAACTTGCCTTTTTTGCCCAATTGTGACCATTTTTCTAGGACATGAAACATTTTACAACATTATTTTAAGTGGTTGCATAGTATTCCATTGTAAAGGTACACATCTAAATGAATCTTCGGTTTTGGGCTTTTGGCATGTAACTACCCACTCCCCACCCCCATTATAAACGTGCAGAGTAAACATACTAGTAGCTCTATCTTTGTGTGTATCAATGACGACCTTACGATAAAATCCCAGAAGAGCAAATATTGGGACAAAGCAAATCTACCTTTTCAAGGCTATAGATACTTCTGCCAATTTGCCACTGAGAAAGATGTCTTTCAGTTGCATGAAAGTCTGATACTCCTGCAGTTTCAACAACATTTTATGACATTCAACCAATTATCACAAACTCTGAACATTTGGTAGGTAAAAGATGTATTATTACTGCTTTCTGATTTACATTTCTTTGATTACTAAGAAGGTTGGATAAGGTTATAGTAGATTATGTAACATTGACATAGTTGCACTTAGAAACAGAATCAAGGTTTACTAGGCATCTATTTCATTTAACTTTTTATTAGAGTTAATAGGCAAATGAGTCGGAAGAATCATAACAAAATCAGAATCCAAAAAAAAAGGATGACAGAAAAAAAATCTCTTAGGACGATAGTATTTGGTTGAATGCCGCAAAATGTTGTTGAAACTCCAATCACACTTGAAGGATGGGGGTTGAGTGCTGTGGTTTGGTAGTAGCGTGCATTACAAAAAAAGGCATTTTAATGAAGTCAGTATGTTTTTGAATCTGCAAAGTGGTATAGCTGGGGAGAAAAGGACAAGTAGCAGACGACTGCATTAATGCAGATAAGAATACAGTTACTTCGAGGAGGCAGGAAGAGAGGGCAGCACCAAATACTGCCCTGGCCAGGCCCCACTTTGGGATACTATCTCATGGGCTGTTTTTCACATTTTCAGAAGGGTGTGAGCCCCTCCCTCCTTTTCAAATTTCAGAACCTTCTGTGTCCTCATTCAGTGTATTTGGGCACAAAATTCAGGTCCTTAATGGGAAAACCCAGGGGAAATCACAGGTAGACTTTAGAATTTTTTTTTATCCCTTTCAGAGTCCAAGGGGGGATCATTTTATTTGTTAAACTGGATAAATACATGATGATTGTCTTGCATCTTTTTATTTCTGCTACTTCCGGGGATCAAGAGAATCATTAACAGCAAATTACCTCTACATGTTTATATATGTCTGTTTAAATATCAGGATGGTAACGTTGTTTCTATGGGGCATAGGGACAGAGGAGGAAAGGCCGATGATGATTAAGGCTCTCATTGTACATCCTTGCTTTCACTACTTACAAAGAGCATGTATTTTCTTTCAGAAAAAAGGAAAAGACTGGGGTGGCTGAGGGGCTCAGTTGGTTAAGCGTCCGACTTTGGCTCAGGTCATGATCTCACACAGTTCATGAGTTCGAGGCCCACATCGGGCTCTGCGCTGACAGCTCAGAGCCTGGAGCCTGCTTCGGATTCTGCGTCTCCCTCTCTCTCTCTGCCCCTCCTTCATTCATGCTCTGTCTCTCAAAAATAAATAAAAAATGGTAAAAAATTTAAAAAAAGAAAAGATTGCTTTCAAATTTTTGTAAGCAATCATAAAGTTATAAAAAGTTGGAAATATATTTTATATATTTTAAAGTCCTGAACCATTTGAAAATAAATTGCCAAACTGATGACCCATCATTCCTGAGTACTTTAATGTGTATTTCCTATAAACAAGGATGATTTCTGCATGACCACAATACAGCCATTAAAATCAGAAAATTAACATCGATAGATTGCTACATTGAATGCTTACACCTCATTCAAATTTTACCAATTGTCCCAATAATGTTTTTCTTAGCAGAAGATTTAGCTCAGAGTCACTTGTTGCATTTAGCATCATTTATCTTTAGTCTCCTCAGGTTGTAACAGTTCCTCAGTCTTTCCTTTCATGACCTGAAACTTTTGAGGATGACATGACAGGACAGTTATTTTGCAGACTGTTCCCATATTTGGATTTGTCTGATATTTCCTCATGATTAGATTCAGGTAGTGCACCTTTGGCAGGAATATCAAAGATGTGACACTGTTCTTTTCACTGCATGTTATTGGGTGACGCAATTTTGATTGTCCCATTACTGGTGATATTCCCTTTGTTCACTTGATTAAAGTGGTATTTGCCAGGCTTACCCATTATAAAGGTACTCTCTCCCCCTCTGTGATTAATATATATCTGTATGGAGGTCCATTGAAACAATGTAAATGTTTCAGTCTTTTTCAGACTTTCAATGTATTCATTCATTTATTTATGTATGTAGGAATTTGCGGTGTGTTATTATTCAGAGGACTAGAATCCTGTACTCTATCATAATTAAATGTTCCAATTATCCCAGATTTGACTGGTGAGAACCTCTTATTTTTTTAATGTTTTATTTATTTTTGATACAGAGAGAGACAGAGCATGAGAGGGGGAGGGGCAGAGAGAGAGGGAGACACAGAATCCGAAGCTGCTTCCAGGCTCTGAGCTTATCATCACAGAGCCCGACACGGGGCTCAAACCCACGAACGTGAGATCATGACCTGAGCCGAAGTCAGAGGCTTAACCGACTGAGCCACCCAGGCGCCCCTGGTGAGAACTTCTTAAAGCCAGTTTCTCTAGTCTTTTGACATGTTCCCGTCGTTCTTTGAGTACTTCCATACCTTCTGATGCAACAAGATATTTCAGGCTTGTCTTGCACTTTCATTGCCTCAGTGCTGGAGCTGACCATTCTTCAAAGGATCTTTGGTTCCTTTTATTTATTTATTTAAAAAATTTTTTTCTTAATATTTATTTATTTTTGAGAGAGAAAGAGAGAGCACAGGTGGCGAAGGGGCAGAGAGAGAGGGAGACAGAATCTGAAGCAGGCTCCAGGCTCAGAGCTGTCAGCATAGAGCCCAACATGGGGATCAAACTCACGGACCACAAGATCATGACCTGAGCCAAAGTCAGACGCTTAACCAATTGAACCACCCAGGTACCCCAGGATCTTTGGCTCCTTTTAGTGGGAAATGGTATTTAGAAACCAATATCTGAGCAATGAGTTTGTTTACTGGCATTGAGGTGTTGCTGCTCTCAGTGGAAAGAGCTAGGGAATATGTATATGTGTACGTGTGTGTGCATGTACACATATACATATACACACAAAACTTTTATATTGATATTTATTTTGTATAATGATGTATTTTGACAACCATTGTTCATACAAATACATCCAATTCAATCTCACATTACAGAATTCATATCAGCTTTGTCCCATTCTATGTCTGTAACTTTCATCTCTGACAGTGTGGAACCCAGCTTACTTTATTCTAATTACATTTACGTATTTGGTCAACTGCCCTGTATGTAACCAGTTTGCTATCTCTGCCATGCCTGGACATCATTTGCACCCTGCTTGGGATCTAACTCTCAACCCCAGATCACATGTGGTGGGTTTTCTTACCTGGAGCTGGCTCTGATATCACATGCCAGGCTCTCCTTCGCGAGGATGTTCTTCCTGTCCTGCTTGGGCTCTAACTTCCTAGGCTGGCTAACCCCCACTGCCCTGTCCCCCACCTCTGTGATATCTACCTTGCTCTGCTCTTGCTTAAAGATTCACTATTACCACTGGCTTAAATGTCCTTTACTCTTTAAAGCTGCCACCCTCTCTATTTTCTCAATATTAGATATGAACAGGTGAACGTTACAGATGATAGTCACTAATGCCAGTAGATAGGTCAAGATAGTTCTCACTTGGGGACATATGAGAAGTTACTTCTCATGTGTTTCACTTTATAGAGGAAACTGAGATTGAACGGAGATGTAGCCGATAGTGAACAGAAACAGGGCAGGTGCATGCTGGGCAGGATTCGGACCGGCCTCTACGTGAAGAGGCTGGTGGGCAGGGATGATGTGTAGATTCCAGCTGGGCTGAAGTGTCCAAGAAATATGTAGGTGAATTTTTAGAGGAAGAGGAATTGTGTAGAAGAATTTTTCAAAGAGTCAGAACAGTGAGTAGATGGAAAAAGGTGGTTGGTATAGCTCTTCTTGCTTTAGGAGTGAATTGTGTGACAAACTCCTTCACAAATAGTTCATTGTAGTTGACAGTGTAGGGCTTCTACTTGATGACTTACTTTTGAAGGGACAAGTCTTTGAATAAGCTGTAATCAAGGTCAGGAACTGTTTCTGCTCCTGTTGGGATTTCTTCAGTGTGCTGACATTCGCTGACAATATTTGAAATGTTCAGATAGTGCAGAAAGGGATTGGGGCTGGAGACCGTGGCCTCACAAGTGACTGGACTGGAGCTCATGATACAAAAGTGCCATTTCTTTTGGGATTCAAGTTTTAGAGCAGTGTTTTCCAGAGACTATCTATATTAGGATAACCCTAGATATTTCTTAAAAATGGGGACTATCTTCCCTCATAGACCTGTGATTAAGAATCTAAAGGGTCTGGTGCTCCTGGGTAGCTCACTCGGTTGAGCATAGGACTTCGACTTAGGCCATGATCTCATGGTTCACGAGTTCGAACCCCGCATTGGGCTCCGTGCTGACAGCTCAGGGCCTGGAGCCTGCTTCAGATTCTGTCTTCCTCTCTCTCTGCCCCTCCACCGCTTGTACTCTGTCTCTTTATCAAAAATAAATAAACATTAAAAAAATTAGAAAAAGAATTTCAAGGGTGGAGGGGGTTGCTGGAAATGTGAATTTTACACAAATTTCTCAGGGATGTCATAAGCGCTCTCATGTTTCAGACACTAAGAAAGGTAAGCAGTACAGCAAACTTGGTTAGAATATTCTTTGTTTAAAATCTTGCCCCTTCACATAATATTTTTCTTGTGTTTTGGTCATGTGTTTTTTATTTGCAAAGAGATCTATTTTTGATGATAGCAAGTTGTCCAACGAGGTAATGTGATCCTGGTACCAAATTTGACAGAGAACTTGTAAACATTCAGCTATTCGACCCACACTGCCATCTAGTGATAGTTCATTCAATTACAGCCAGCCTTGGCACAAATTCTTGAACCTTGGGGTGTTTATGGCAAGGCAAGCAGTTCATTTCTGATTCAAATGAATCCATGTTTCAACTAGAGGTTGTTTAAAGTATCAAATCCTTTCATTCATCCTGTCAGTGGACCATGGCATTATATTAAAAGGTTTCTTGGTACATATTTGGACTTTATTGGCTTTTTTCTCTTACATATTTTATATCTGTCTGTTTGTTCAGAACATCATGATTATGAACCCTAGGCACTTTCTAAAATTTTTTATTTTTCATGTGTGTAATGAGTTTTTATTGGAATCAAATAAGTTCTATTAAGAAATCTTTAGAAGCTTTTTATTAATTTAAGGGAGAAAAATAGGATATTAAGAAAGTTTTGAGGGCATACCTAGTCAATTTTAATAAAATTAGAAACATGAATTAATGTACAATTTACAATAAGCTTAAAATACCTTTTATAAAATTCACTGTACTCTTGCAATATTAATATCAGTTGTAAAAGCTTCTAATGTATGTTAGTGGTGAATTGAGTAAGGTATTGAAATATTACAGACCCCGCAAATTTAATATTATCTTGTGGTTATATAGGTAAGAATAGCTATGATTATTATTTAAGATATATAAAAATATTCATGTATGGTTACATAGTCATAGTTCTGTATACAGACTTGTCCTATCATTTTCATAGAAAGTTTTTCTAGTAAAATCTCAAGTTATTTCAATATTCTTATGTAATTGCATGTACAGATATTTACTAATGAAACTATTTTTAAATTTTGGGTGATAAAGTATGCAATCTTCTGAATAAAAATTGGACCTAGTAGAGATTGTTTTAGTGATTACTTCTATTATTATGATCAGGTCATGATTAGTCTAATATTAGAAAAAAGTTTTGAACAACAAAAAGATAAGGATAAAGAGTTTCAACAAGGATAATGAGATGAGTGATTTTTACTTCTTAATTTTCTTGTAACTATTTGAAATTCCAGAGATTTTTTTGGCTTTATTTTTATTCTTTTGATTTTAAAAGTAACACCAGCTCATGACTTTGTTTTGTTCACTGCTATATCCTTGGCCCCTAGAAAATTACTTGACACACTGTAGGTACTTAATTAATATCGATTGGATGAATGAATGAATCAGAAATGTTCAAACAATATTGAGTAGAACCCTTTAATCTGCTAGAGAAAATCACTGTTTTTTTTTTTAATGTTTATTTATTTTGAGTGAGAGAGAGAAAGAGATCACATACAGGGGCAGAGAGAGAGGGAGTGAGAGAATCCTAAGCAGGCTCTGCACTGTCAGTGCAGAAGGGCTCAATCCCACGAACCATGAGATTGGAGGCTTACCCGTCAGAGCCACCCAGGCGCCCCTAGAAAGTCACTCTTAATAACACACTACATATTCCTCTAAGTTTTTAACACATACATTTCCTTGCATACTATTTTTTTAATGTTTATATATTTTTGAGAGAGAGAGAGAGAGAGAGAGAGAGCAAGGGAGGGAGGGGCAGAGAGAGAGGGAGACACAGAATCTGAAGCAGGCTTCAGGCTCTGAGTTGTTAGCACAGAGCCTGATGCCAGGCTCGAATGCACAGAATGGGAGATCATGACCTGAGCCGAAGTCAGACGCTTAACCGACTGAACCACCCAGGCGTCCCTTCTTGCATACTAATTTTTGAAAGAGACTATTTTCGTATACTTAGTGTATCTTTTACTAAAAAATATATCTGTCCCAGTACATGTATTCTTTCTAATTGATATATAGTATTTTATTATACAAATAAATCATCACTTTAGTCAGCTTCCCATTGGGACATTTGGCTTGTTACTCGTGTTTTTCTTTGTTTGCAAGTATAGACTATGGTGCAACAAATGTCTGTGTACACAGAGTTCTGAGTATATATGTGCGCGTGCAATTCTTCAGCTGGAGGGTATGGCCATTATTGTTAAATTTCCCTCCAAAATTATTTAAGAATATGGGAATTCCTTTTCCCCACCATTTTTGCCAGTAATGAGTAGAAATTTATCTTAACTGAAATAGAAATGAATGGAATTGTTAGTTAATCTGATGAGTGGCATTTCAACTCTGAATATTCCATGTTAAGAAAAAAATTTCTGATAGCAAGATGCTTAGCCTCCTGCACAAGTTTTTATGAATTTGTTGGCATTTCCATGGTGGACTAACTTTTAAATTTATATTTTAAAGTTCCACATTATCAAATAGTTATTGATTGTCCAAGTTTTGGTTAATGTAAATTTAAAAGCTCCAAAATATAAAATAATAATTTGCAGGGCTGACATTGTTTCAAAGATCACAATAATTAATTTTGCACATCGATTTTGCAAATGTTATTTTGCAAATGCAACTTACTGAATCCTTAAACCGACTATGCAGTTTCTTGGAGGAAAAATTGACATTTTATAAAAATAGATTCATTACTAAGAAGAAAGTCATCAGTTCTACTTTGCAATCTTACTAAAGATCAGTAACATAAATAACATTTGTATTTATTATTCCTTTTGCCTGTTTTCTAAAACATTGATAAATAATTGTAAGAAACTGTAATACATTGTAAGAAAAAGGTACAGATAAAACCAGACATTCTTGGTGTGCTTATTTTCTTGGTCTTACAGTTTGGTGAGAAGGGTGCCTGGAACATTTGCATCTTGTATTGCATAATGAGACCAACGCAAAATGATGGCAGCTCATGTAAAAGACAGGGTGGCATGTTTTCAGTTTTAATGGGGACACTCAGAAAAGTTCCAATTCTTCCTGACATTTCTTATAGCCAAATAAACGTGGTCTAGGTTGGAGTGTCTATTATGGAAATAAGAGGAGAGCAAGTCAATTATATTTCAATGACTGAATAGCCAGGGGTCCTCATTAAAATGATCACAAAGATTGCAGTGTTGCTTTCTTCTGTGTGGCTGCTGATTAAGTTGTATAAGAATGACATGGCCTTTTGGGGAGCAAGCTAGAGTGTGCCTTAGTATGTGGAGCCAGAAATTGTTGACCCCTCCCAGAGTGTAGTGTGTGCTACCTTGAGAAAGAAATATTTTTCTTGTATTGGATGATGGATTTTGGAACTATGTGTGTGAAATATGTTAAGGTTATTGTATAAAAGCTTCAATTTGTCCTTTGCTGCAAGAAAAATGCCCTTTAATATAGTAATGATGAGATATACTTCTCTTTACATTGACTTCAGTTAAGTAGATCTAGTTTACTAGAGTAACATTTATAATGCAAATAAATTAATGTGTTGAAGGAATATTTAGTTTAAGAATCTACTACTATTCTCTTCTTTTAAAAATTTCTACTTACCAGTTTTTTTGGAGGGGAGACTATAGAACATTCTGTTCCTCCTTTTCCATGTGCATTCAGAGACATTAGCAACATAGCTTAAGAAGAGCAAACCCATTGCTTAAGATAACAGATCCTTGTTTTACTTTTATATTTTTTAACAGTTAAGAGTAACAGCCTCAGGTCCTAAGTCAGATCTCAATAGTTAAGATACCAGAGTACTCAGAGTCCTCAAGTAAGAGTTGCATACATGTTAAGATACATGTAAGCCCCTGAACCTTCATTTAGTTGAATTTCCAATATTGTATATATTTTTAATGAGAGAAGATATACATGATTTATAACAAGGCTCAAGCTCATAGTATAAAGAGACTGAGTTTTTAGTTCTTTAACAGCAGTGAAATGAACAATGATTATGTTTTCTAATACTATCTCTTTTCTCAATGAATTATGTGAATTGTATTTTAATTAATTACCTTTGATTTGCATAAGATCCTATAAAAGAAAGGTGTCAATATTATAAATGTAAACAGTACTAAGACATAAAACTATATCAACTTCAGCTGGTGTGTTTCAAATAAGTGAGAAAACTTTCTAATAGTTACATTAGATAAATAATTAGCTCTCTCTTTTTGCTAACTTCATTGATCAACCCAATAAAAAATAGTAAAACCTATTTATTAATCTAGAAGTGGCAAAAAAAGGAGAGCTATAGCTGAATTTTATTCTAATAGCATCATTTATCATTAAAATTACTTAAGATAAATTTTCCAATATTTAACATTATATTATGAAAGTCATTATTACTTATAATGGTGTCGGAGGAGTTACAGATTTTAAATGAATTGTATTTTGGGATAGATTCCTAATGCTAGTCAATAGGAGTGCAAGTAAGGACTCTTTTATGTTGTAATCTTATAATTTCACTCCTACTAAATAACAACACTTTAAAGTTGACTGTACCATCAAGCACCTTTCAAAATAACAGTTAGAGAAAAATAGGGTTATCATGATGCCTTTTTGTGTGTGTGTGTGTGTGTGTGTGTGTGGCTATTCTGACATGCAATTCACTGTGAGAGAAAGAACACAATGAATTGCAGCCTGGATTAAAGGAGCCCAATTATGTGTCTCTCAAACACACCACAAAATTAAGCAGTGCACAGATTTTATAATACTATCATTCTGCCCCATAGTTTTCTTCAGATTTATGCCTTGACCACATGAAATTTGAAAATATATCTTTTCTTTTTTCAAAGGGAATAAAGTATTTATGTAAAGTGTTAAAACAGGTTCCTTTTCACATCTACAGTGCTTCTGGTTTTAGAATACTAATGCTGTTTATTTTACTGAACTATATTACATGGAATCAAGCAAATTGTTGCAGAACCACTCCTCAGGAAAGTGCTGGTTTAAGGATCACAAGGATGGATGCCAAGGCCGTATTTCCACAAACCCCCTGCAATGTGTATTGTACATATACACATGGGAGTGAATATAGCCATATCTAAAGTAAGGCTGGCCTCTCCCGGCTATGGCTCTCAAGCTGTGTCTCACTGCACATTCATGTACCTCAAAACCAAATTTTGATCAGCATGTGGAATGTATTGTTTAACAAGTGGGTATATATAAGATGCTATCCTGTTATGTATATAGGAAGAAACATTGAACTGAAACGGAATATGGCACAGTATGCAACTTCCTGTGAGTAAGGCAAGAGGCATCATTTAGGGTCAGGCCAGTGCACACTCGCTGGGACACATGAGAACTTCGCCTCATGAACATGTAAGAGAGAGGTAAGAGTGGTAGGTAGCTCCATCACAGAACAACAGCATATAATATAAGGTGAATGCATATTTAGATACTGTAGATCTTATGTTGCATTAGTGATGGTTTGTAATTACTGCGTCTTGTTTACTGCTCTTTGAGTCATTTGATTCCTTCAAGCCTACTGTTAGGGATTCAAATACTCAAAAGTGTTCTGTGGACATCCAAAGTTTGAAGGGCATTGCTCTGTGCTGCATTTCATTTTCAAGTATTAGAAACCATTTTGAGGTGAAGTGTTCTTTCATTATACAGTCAAGTAAGTCTTGGAAACAAATAAGTTAAACAAGTTTCTTAATTGCAGGGTTTCTGAACTTTTACAATATTCTAATACACATTTTGATCCTGGCAAGGTATTTAGATTTTCTGAAATTTATTTAGCCCTAGACTCCTTCTTTTAGGGACAAGTCATGTTTGGAAGACAGGGAAACTGGTTGGAAATGACTGTGAAGTCTCTCTTTTCCCCTCCCTCCCTCCCTCCCACTTCATAAACAGAATTGGTGGTGTGGGAAACCTTACCATTCTCTGTGTACTTACAGTAGGTACACTAGCTACACAATGGAATCACCTGTGAAGATTAAAATATGTGTTTTTTAAAAATTGTGGTAAAAAACGTATACCAAAATTTTTTACCATCTTGACCATTTTTAAGCATATAGTTCTATGGTGTTAAATATATATACACTGTTATGAAACAGATCTCCAGAACCTTTTCATTTTGCAGAACTGAAACATTAAAAAGCTCTGTCTCTCCCCCTCCCCTCATCCCCTGGTATCTAGGAAGATTTTATTTATTTATTTTTTTAAATTTTTTTATTTTTTTAACTTTATAGTTTATAGTTTATTGTCAGGTTGGTTTCCATATAACACCCAGTGCTCTTCCCCACAAGTGACCTCCACCATGACCATCACCCCACTTCCCCTTTCCCCCGCCCCCTTCTACCCTCAGTTTGTTTTCAGTATTCAAGAGTCTCTCATGCTTTGTCTCCTAGGAAGATTTTAAAACAAAACAGACCCCAGGGCCTCCCAACCCTGAGATTCTGATTTAAGTGGTGTGGGCATAAATAGTTGAAAAGCTCTGTTGGTAATTCTATTGTGCGGCTAGGTTTGAGAACCATTGAATATCATGCTTTTGGGGTCTTTATTTTATTTAACCCAATACACACATGGTAAGAGTGGGGGTGCTGGGGATAGAGTAACAAATGCAACACAATCATCGCTGCGTAGGGCACAGCCCACAGGGAGATGGCCAGGAAGGCCCTCAGTGGCAATTTGGTGAGGAATACCACCATGGAGTAACGAATAGGGACCCCAGGTAGCAGTAGGGAGGGAGTGACAGTCTGAGACACTTTTTCCCAGAGCTTATATTTAAATAATTTGATATTGAATACAAGCAGAGCCTAGGGGAGGAATTTAATATATCAGGGCCACTGGATAATTTTAGTTCTGAGATGAGGGAAGACTGTATTTGCAAGTACGTATCTCAGTTCTAGACACTTAATGGCATTTTCCTACTCCTGATATTTATCTTAGACTTTCTGTAGGTGGAAGTTTAGTGCTTGTTCAAATTTGAAAACATTTCCTAAAAATTTTTTTAGTGTTCTTAATGGACCACTCTAACATATCTTACACCCATAAGTTTAATTCCATGTTGAGAAATCAACCACAGATATGATTATTAAGTGAATGAAAACTTGTCCTTTGATACTGAGTTTCTTGAGTTATATTGGCGCTGAAACTGGAAAAGAAAAGGAAATAACCTGACTTAACATTTTATTCTCTAGTTTTATTTTAATATCTTACTTGCATTTTAAAGGTAATCTATTTTACTTTAAATGTTAATGAAGATAAGTTAAAGTATGTGAAGTTATATGGTAAATGTTCTCACTGTGAAATTAATTTATACTATCAAAAGGAACCATAACTATCTCAGAATGACCTAATGCCAGCAATGAGCTTTCCATCCTGGGTATCCTCAGAATAATTGGCCTTTTAGTTGATTTGAGTACCTGACAGCTAAGTCAGTAATAATTACCTATGGCATGCTTTACTTTTGATTTTACATTAGAATACTTTGCTAATGAATGAATGTATGGTATCTTTAAACAATTATATTTGACTGTATTTGAATGCTTTGCTCTTCATTTAAATAATTCTCTATGGAAATATGTTCACACATCAATAACTACGGAATAGACTTTTTAATTTAATTAAAAGAAAAGCAGCACACCCATGAGGCCTCCTTAGGGTTAAACAATTGTGACTTAAAATTGTATATTAATTTTGTCAATTTACCAGAATATCATTTCAACTTTATGACAAGCTTTCAGGTTTATTTAGGGACAGTCAAAATCCATAATATTATACTCTTAATAACTTATGCTTTATGTTATTCTCCAGTACACAAGGAATTCTAACCACTGGGAATCTTTCATTCATCTATGATAGAGGTTTTTAGTAGTAATGTTTTCTCAATAATCAGTAGATCTAAACTGAGCCTTGCAGTTCATTTTTGCTCAGTGGAAATGTCCAGCAAGTTAATCTATGGATATATTATATTGGCTAAATCAGGACTGAGGTAAGTTTATTTGAAGAAAAAGAACATGTTGGTCTATTATTATTCATAGTAATTCTGTTTTATTTCACTCAAATATAATTGCATTTGAGTATTTAATAGTGCTTTAATGTTAATTTGTATAAAGTGATTTTTATGTTAAGTATATATTTAGAAAAAATTGGTAACTAGAAAGAAATTTTAAGCCTTAGGAAATGTATCGTTTACTTGATTGAAATCTAGTTCCTAATAGAGTAACGGTGATGGTAGATTTAAAAAAAAAAAAGACAGCCCTTCTTCAGAAAGTGCTTTTTACGGAGAAAGTAAGGAACGTAAGACATTATTTGTAGTTAAAAGGCAAGGGAGGGTTCTATATAAATGGACACCATATCTGTTATATCTAGCTTTTCCTTATGAAAGGTCATTTTAAAATTTATGTATTGATCATAACAAAGTGTATACTATTCTAGAGTCGGAGGTTTGTTAAATAGGAAGTAAATGGTCATGTTGTTTTAAGCATTGTTGCTAAGAGTATGCATAGATTTACATATTTATACAAATATTGTTTATAGCTATATCTTCATGTATGTGCATATATTAATATACACCTTAATATTTTTGTATATTACTAGGCTGTGCCTTATGACAAAAATTTTTAAACACGTTCACCATATCATCTTACTACAAATTGTTTTTGAAAATGTGTATAACTAGAAAAATTATGACTAATTTTTTATACTTCAGTTTGATATTTAGAATGTGTAACAATGTTTTTTTGTACATATATTTTATATTGTTTTATGAATCATAGGCTCTTGGAATTGAAAGGAATTTCTAATCACCTATTCCAGTGGTTTTCAATTAGGGGTGATT
Organism: Cryptoprocta ferox; assembly: GCA_028646485.1. Classification (NCBI taxonomy): domain Eukaryota; kingdom Metazoa; phylum Chordata; class Mammalia; order Carnivora; family Eupleridae; genus Cryptoprocta; species Cryptoprocta ferox. The sequence continues at coordinate 59,068,901 of CM053577.1, read as the reverse complement.
TTTGTCTCCCAGAGGATGTTTGGTAATGTCTGGAGAGATATTTGATGGTCCTACCTAAGGGGGGTGTTATTGGCATCTAGTAGGTAGAGGCCAAGTTTGCTGCTAAATAAAGTACAATCCACAGGACAGCCCCCACAACAATTACCCAGTGCAAAATGTCAATAGTAGCAAGGTTGAGAAACTCTGACTTAACTTCAGCTACCTGTCTTTGAAGTAGCTTATCCTTATTGTGAAACAAGTTTCAATATTTAGAAAATTAACAAATCATAGTTATAGAAAACACCAGTGGATGTTTATCTCATTCTTGTCCTTTATTAATATAGAAATAAAGTATTATGTATTTGCAAAGTAAGTTGGAAACAAAGATTCCATATACATATTCTTTTCGAGGTGATCTCTTTAGGGAGCTGAACACTTGTTCTAATGATGAAAATATCTCAAAACATTTCTAAAATGCCTTAAAACAATTTTAGGAAACACTCAAAAATCAAATATATCCTATGTAAATATTTAAAAATGGTACTGATTTGACAACTTTGGTTGTCAAATCTCTAAATCAGATTTTCTTTCAGAGACTTGGATCTGCCATTATTGAGGAGAGGAAAAAATGTTCTAAGTTGTTCCAAATATTTTGTGTGATGGCAAATCATTGCATTAAGTGTGTCTTTCTCAGACAACTCTGTAATGATAACTGAATATTGATTAAGTTCTGAATATGATTTGCTTTAAAAAGACTAATATAATTTTGTACCTTTTTATATGGTCAAATGTTTTTTATACAAACATATAAGGCTAGATATATTTATGCTTATATTCTATTTTATGCTAACAAATTTAATGTTGTTTTAAACCTATAATTCATAAGTATGTTATTTAAAAAAAACTACAAACTGTGTATGAGCCTAACATATGTATTGATTTTTGAAATAAAAATTTAATTGCCAGGTTTCAAAGAATCTCACAATCTTATGATGGAACTTTTTTCATGGTGATAATCTTACTTTTTAAAAATAACCTTACTTTTGAGTTGCATGAATTCTAGTCCTTAAATAGTATATTAAGAAATATATTCAAAAAAGTAATCTCTTATGGGATACTTGAGAAATATAGATGAAAGTAACAAATATTGGCTCATAAATTAATATGATTTATGTCCTTATTGGTAACACGAATAGTATGTTTCTTAAATATAAAATTGTTTTGAAATTTTGTTATTTTCTAAAATTATCAGTTCTGATTGCATATGATTAGTGTTTAGATATCCAAAGAAGGAAATAAAAAATTCTGAATCTTCTGCCTTGTAAACCAGGATATAAATTTTTGAGTTGGGAATGAGTATAAGGAGTATACAAATTTTCACATCATGGTCAATGTCTTTTGGTATCTAAATGTGACAAAAATTTCCACTTTTCATTAGTAAGCTCTGGCCTTGATTAACAGCTACTGAGTTTCTTGACAATGTCTTAGAAGAAAAAAATTTCTATTATGGTATTGGTAGGGAATTGAATCATTTCAAATAACATATGATCAGTGTCTGAATATATCATATGCATGCGTATGTTGGTCCTAAATACTAATGTTAGCGTCTTACTATCATCCTCTTGGTTTTATACCTAAAATTGAAAAGATAGTAAAATGATCTTAGGTTTGTTTAAGATGCAGTAATATATGCCTAGGATTATCTAAATATATAGCTTTTAGATGGTACCACATATATTTATTATGAATTCTTAACAGTAAAATAATGAATATGCAAGAGATATGAAGTGAACATTTATTTTTTTTGTTTCCATAGAAATAAATGCAATGAACATTTCATGAAATTAAAATATGAATGTATATTTACATTTGTAACAACTTATTTATAGAGATATGTAGAAGTTATTGGCATTTTATAGCAGTTTGAAATAAAATTATGAGATATTATAATAAAAGTTTCCATGAAAATTGTCTTGGAGGTAAAAATATTGATGAATTGATGAGTGGAAAATGAAATCATCTATGTTGTCAGAAAGCCAAACTAAGCAGATTTTGACACATTTTCTTTAAATCTCAGGTAGTTTTGACTCTTCCTTAGAAATGTCAGATATAAAAAATGGCAATTTATAATTAATTTAGCAGTTTTGACTTTTAGGAAAAAATTGAGAGGAAATTATGATAGGAAAAAACTGACGACAGTTACAAAATGAAATGTTAAAGACAAAATCCCCAAATCATTATGCACATGGAGAGAAAATTGCCAGAGTGGTTGCCTATATTCAAAGGCCAGGTAGAAACAGAACGAAATCTCTGGATGGTCAATTGAATCATTGTCTTGTGGGCCAGTAGCCTATCTGGGTCGAGTGGTTTATCCTTTCCCTGGTTGTAGATAAACAAAATGAAAGGTGAAAAATTCCATCATAACTATTTTCAAGCAACTGAGACCTTTGGGTGATCCAGGATGATCATACTTTTCACTTTATATCAGCATGCTTTTCTTTTAGTGTACACAGAAATATTCTTAATCTTGACTGTCCATCAGGACTTATTAATATTTTTTTTGTAAAGCCTTGAATTTGGCAAATATGAGCAGTATTTGTGGAATATTGGAAGCATTAACATTATATGAACTATGCTTATACTGGATAGTCAAAGCAATTTTGGAAATAACTATTAAAATGGTATATTGCAAGTTGATTTAAAGTGTTAGGAAACAATATGTTAAATCCAGCTCTCCTGTTCAAGCTCCATTGGTTCAATGATAGTCACGTCCCAAAACCAGTAGAGGAAGTAGCTTTACTTACTCCTCGGCAATAGCCGACCATTTATCTCAGTCACCTATAAATCCATGTATGTCACTATTTGCAAGTCAGAGGTCTGCTCTCCCAGTGTGTTAATGTATTTCTAACACCATTATAACATGATATCACTGTGAAATAAGAAACTATCATATTTATTTTCTCCCAAATGGATACAATGAATATCAAGTGCTTACAAGAGCATTTTAACATTTATCCTCTTTCCAGAAAAGAAATACAAGTTAGAAAATTGAGGTAACTTTTGCATCTTCTAAAAACGAAAAATACCTAGGATTTCAAAACCACAAAAGTACACCTCTTTCTATCTTTAAACCTCTAAGAATCATAAGGCAATGGATTTACAGAGTTTTAAGGGACCTAATCCAACCCCCAATCTGGTACTTACATCCCCACCACAACCCTACAATTAAGAAATTGTCTGGTCTTTGCATGAATGCTGCCTATGAAAGGGAATCACAAATTCCTGGTGCAGATCATTTTATTTTGGGACACTTCTCACCTTTATGATTTTTCTGACTAAATCAAATATTATTGAAATGTTAAGTATGCACTATGAAGACACTGACATTTCTAGATGAAGGAGGTCCTGAGTAAGGCAATGTGATGTATGTTCACATATGCAAACAGCAGGCAATCAGGCTGCTAGCTAGATTTACATTTCCAGGAGTTTCATGAAGAATTTCTATCTAGACTGAGTTTATTTTTTGAACAAAATTGGAGAAATTGCATAAAGTTTTTGTGTACTCCCCTGTTCTGCTTTTACATGTAGAGTTATCTTTGATAATTTAATAAAAATGATATGAACAAATAAAAAAGATATGAACATTAATTTATGGAGAATCACATCATCTTGTTTTTAATAATTTATATCATAAACACAGCATGATACATTTGCTCACTCATTGTATATTTAGATATTTTAAACAAAATTCAAATTCATTGCACATTAGCCTGATAATTTATGTGAGCCTATTGTGTAATTTTTATGTTTCTACATTTCAAAGTGAATATAGAGAATTTTGGAATACTGTCATAAAACATTACTCTTCTGACCTTTATATCCTTGCCCCCAAAGGGTATTTTATTCTAATGTATGTCTACTCCCTTAATTGAAATTCATTTTCTGTAGTAAAAAGAATTCAGACTGATCCCTGAATTTTTAGATAAACTAGAGTAACTTGAAACACAACATTATGGGTAAAACTGTGTATACGAAGCAATTATATGGATACTATTTACCAGTAGCATTGATTACTGTGCAGAAAAGGAATACATATCTTGACGAATATTTGCATGCACTAATGAATGTTTATCTACACACGACTCTTATACTGCTCTATAGTTGCAACTGCATTGTGGCATAAAAACTGTGTATAATGTGGAACTTTACGCTCCAGGTCGCTCCTCTCTCCTGCGCATTTGTTGTGTATACTCCCTTGTTTCATGGTTTGACCTAATCTTAATTTTTAGACTCTTTGTTGAAGAACATCTCTATGTGGATAATATTTGTTTCTCTTAGACGAATCTCTGTTGAACTAATAGTATACTTTAGTATAAATGATGGTTTCATAGCAAAACTAAAACAAAAATATCAATACAAAACACTGTTCACATGACACAGAGATAGATGGTTACAGAAAACTTGGGATTCACTATCAGACTCCATCAGTGAATATTTGCATAGCAGTGTAATATCAGTGCAGCATAGGGAAGACGAAGGGTACAACATTTTCAACTTCAGATTTTTTTCACCAGGCACATCTAGTATTTATCAAGAAAGCATGCAACAAAAATGTTCATGAATCTCCTCTATTTATCACTTGAGCAGATTTCTTATAATCCTATCATTCTGTTTGAGCTAAAATTAGATGTAATAAAGAATAGAATCCTTTTATTTTCCCAACTTTTTATTTGAAAAATTTCAAATATAAGGAATAGTTGATAGAATAGTAGAATGAATACCTGTATTTACCTAAATCCAACAATTGTTAACATTTTGCCACATTTGAGATCTCTGTCTCCCCATCTTTATCTCTCTCTGTAGATATGCATTTATACATGTATACAGTATAAATATGTCTGTATATATGTAACTTTTTTTCCTGAGCTATTTAAAGTTAAGTTAGTTGCAGATGTTGGGACACTTGCATTCTTACTTCCTTCTCAGAGTAAGGAAATTCTCCTTAATAACTTGAAAACCATTATCATATTTAAGAAATGAATAGTAATTACATAAAATAACTATTCCATATTTTAATTTTTTCCAATTAGCTCCAATTTCTTTTTTTATGTATTTCAATTTTGTCCTGATCCAAGATAAAATCAAGGCTCATGCTTTGCAATGATAGATTTTTTTTTCCTAGGTGATTTTCATTGGGAGGACTAAAATAATTTTATGATGAACTCTAAGTGAGGTGATATTTTGTTCTCAGATTTTGAACCAATTATACATTTGTATCTTGGTTTTTTATAATACTTTCTGACCTTTGACAATATACCAAGGTTTTGCTATTTTTCATAATGTCTTTAGACCAAGCACAAAATTACCCAGCAGAAGGGTGACGCATATGGAGCCGATCACAGAACAGTGGCTTAATAGAGTTAGTCGTGTGACCTGCCAGAAGTTGACCTCATTTCAGAATTCCATTGGAGCACGATGCATCCAATTCCATGTAGAATTTGAAAAACATGCTAACTAACGTTAATGGTAGCTCTCATTTTGACTTTGGTTCAAAGAATGAGGTATAATAATTTTATGCTTTTCCAAATAATATTTCTACTTCCACTAATATACGCAGAAAAGAAACTGTTAAGCATAAGGCTGAAATTACATTTATTTTGTAATTAATTTTGCCACAGTGTGTGGGTCCCATTCTTCCAGAGAAACTATAAAAGGACTTGTACCACCTTTCACTTTCCTGGTTTTCTTAGTGTCCTTTGCACCCTACTTCCACATGTCTGCCCTCTATTATGATGGTCTTGAGGATACATTAGTGTAAGAGTTTGAATTCCCTTTGAGAGAAAGCCATTTTCATCTTTCAAGTCTATTTTCATCTTTCAATGCCTGTCTTGAATGTTGCTTCTTTCACAACCATAGGTGTGGTGTAATTTTACCTTCCTTTGAACTTATATAGTGCTTGGTCTTTATTTCTGTCAGGGCCCCATCACATCCTCTTCCAATTATGTCCATAGACTTTATCATGCCATTTTCTGCTCTTATCTCCCACATTGCCTAGTGAAAGAATGAGTTCACTGACCAACCACCTGCTCTAAGCTAGCACTGTGCTTGGGGTCTGGATGCACCATCTCATTTAATTCTGACAACAGTCCTGCTTGATAGGTACTATTATTCCCATTTTATAGCTGAAGACACAGAGAGATTAAGAGGTAAAGTGATTTGTTGAAGCTTGTATAGCTGATCAAAATGGTGCAGATATTTGAACTCAGATCCATTTGACCTGACCAAATTTCACATTCTTTCAATCACAAAAATTTGCCTAGATCAGGGCCTTTCCTCTAACTGGTGCTCAGAAAAATTGATGAGGTCAACTGATGGATGAATTTCCCCTTGACTGTTTTCTGATTGCCTTACTATAACCCGTGGCTAGTGAAGCAACTCTGTCCCCAAATCTCAAGAGACGCAGCAGTGGAGACAGGTCTGGCAGAATAAACCCCATAAGATTTTTATTATACAGCCCATAAGAAAACCATACAAATGTATAATTATAAAAAGGTCTCTTTGAAATATGGATTTATATTTGCTAAAAGATGAATCTTGATCTAAGTGCAGAGCATTCCTTAAGATATTGGCTAACTATATGTTTAATAGCTTTATTTGAGGTATAAAATTAACGGCACCTACTAACTGTGCAGTTATTAAATTTCGACATGTATATCACCTGTGAAACATCACCACAACCAAGCTTCTTAATAACATATCCATCACCCTCAAGAGTTTTGTAAACATGCCCTTTTGTTATACTGCCTTTCCAACCCTCCCCATCTAATCTCCATGCCCAGGCAACTGCTGTTTTACTTTTTGTCACTATAGATTAGTTTACATTTTCTAGAATTTATATAAATGGAGTCATTCAATACTTTTTTCCCCCTGACGTCTTTTAGTCAGCATAATTATATTGAGGTTCATGCACATTGTTGCATGCATCAAGAGGTCATTTATCTTATTGCTGAGTATTACGAAGATAATCATAATGTATCTATTCACTTGTTGATGGACATTTGAGTTGTTTCCAGGTTTCATCTACTACAAGTAAAGCTTCTGTGAATATTCATGGGCAAGTCTTTGTATGTGCTCCTTTTCTCTTAGAGTGAAATTTCTGGATTGTATGGTAGGTGATTAGCTTTTTAAGAAACCATTAATCTGATTTCCAAAGTGCTATGTCATTTTACATTCTTGCAAGCAGTCTATGAGAGTTTCCACATTCTTGCCAGCATTTTGCATGGTCTTTTTTAATAAACTTTCTGGTTTATATGTCTTGTAATTTTTTGTTGAAATTTATTCATTTTAAATAATATAATGTCACAGCTTTGGAAATCAAATTTTCCTCCTTCCTCCCCACCCTGCCCCAAGGTTTGCCATTATTGCTGCTTGTTTAATGGTTTTTATGAACAAATTCTATAGAGCCTTTATTCTTTGTCATGTGTGGCCACTGAAATTTCTACTCAGTTTAGTGGTCAGCTAGTATTGGAATGGTGATTCCCTTAAGTGTCCAGAACCAATAAATCTCCTGTCTTTCCTGAGGAATCCTGTGTGCATGTTGAGGCATGACTTCAACACTCAGGCAATTTTCAATTTACCTTAGCATTAACTTCTTGTGCAGAGTCTCAAAGTCTGCTAGGGATGAGAGCTTATAGACTTCTCGGGTCTTTCCTGAGCACGTACATGGCTCTGTGCATGGGAACACTTAATGCATGGTCTTCTAAATATCTTGGTATGTCAGAACTTTTCAAAGCCACCTATACTAGTTTGCTAGGGCTGCAATAACAAAACATCACAGATTGAGTTGCTTAAACAACAGAAGTTTATTTTTCTTACTTTTAGGGGCTAGAAGTATAAGAGCAAGTTATTGGCAAGTTTGATTTCTCCTGAGGCATCTCTCCTTGTCTTGCAGATGGCTGCCTTCTCATTATATCCTCGTATGGTCTTTTTCTCTGTGTATGCACATCCCTGGTGTCTCTTCCTCTTATTATAATGACACCAGTCATATTGGATTATGGTCCTAACATTATGACCTCATTTAACCTTAATTACCTCTTTAAAGGCCCTATCTCCTTTACTGTAGTCACAGTGTAAGGTGCTGAGGTTAGGACTTCAACATAAGAATTTTGGGGAGATACAATTCAGTCCATAATATCTCCTATGGACATCATTCCCAGATTTCCTTTTAAGCTTTTTGATTAGCATATTTTGTGCCCAACTGTGATCTACTGGATCAGGCAGCCATGATGTCAAACAATTGCTGCTGACTTTTCTTGACAAATGCCCTGGGAGAAAAGACTGTTTGTGGTAGGTAAGCTCTGAGTCAGGTCAAATAAAGAAAAACCTTGTGAGTGGAGTCTTCCAGGGAACCAAAAGGCAGGTAAGATAATGATAATTTTCTTGGAGTGGGGCTTTGGAGGAGCTTCAAAACTATGCTGTCCCCTCTAGTGACTTTCAGGTGTAATTGTGGGCTGTTAAATTTATAAGGCTACTGAAGAACTGTGGAAAGGAAGGGATGGCAGGGAAATAGAGCAAGTTAAAATACCACAAAGCTTAGTGTTCTTACTGTTATTCAGCCTTTTCTCTTGAATAAGTGTTCTGCAGATTATGACAAGCCTTTGGTTATTTCCGTAGCACTGAAACGTTGATTTAAAAAAATGTTTATTTATTTTGAGAGAGAGAGCACGTGAGCAGGGGGAGCAGGCAGAGAGAGAGGAGAGACGGAGAACCCCAAGTAGGTTCTGTGCTGTCAGCTTGGAGCCCCATGTGGGGCTTGATCTCCTGAACCATGAGATCATCACCTGAGCCGAAATTAAGAGTTGGAAGCTTGACTGACTGAGCCACTCAGGTGCCCCTGAAATTTTGATTTTTCTTTTTCAGAGGAGAGATTTTTGGAGGTTCATACTCATCCATTCCCAGTGATGTCCTATTTATTTTTTTTTAGTGAGCTCTTGTAGTTTTTTTTTTTAAATTAAGTTTTAATTTTAATTCCAGTAGAGTTAACATACAGTATTATATTAGTTTCAGGTGTACAATATAGTGATTCAACAGTTCCATATATCACACAATACTCCTTATAAATGCCCTCCTAAATCCCCATCACCTATTTCACCCATCTGCCCACCCACCTCCCTCTGATAACCATCAGTGTGTTCTCTATAGTTAAGAGTCTGTTTCTTGGTTTCTCTCTCTTCTTTCTTTTTTTCCTTTGCTCATTTTTTTGTTTCTTAATTCCACATATGAGTGCAATCGTATGATATTTGTCCTTCTTTTATTGACTTATTTCGCTTAGAATTATACTCTCTAGCTCCATCTATGTTGTTTCAAATTGCAAAATTTCAGTTTTTAATTGCTGAATAATATTTCATTATATGTATACCACTTCTTTATCCATTCATCTGTCTTAGGCTGCTTCCCTAATTTGGCTATTGTAAATAATGCTGCTATAAACAAAGGAGTGCACGTATCCTTTTGCATTAGTGTTTTGGTATTCTTTGGTTAAATAGCCAGTAGAGTGATATCTGGATCATGGGGTATGAGGAGGTATGTTCCCTCTAAACCTACTTTGTTGCAGGTTTTTATCATGAATGAATGTAGTACTTCGTCAAAATTTTTCTCTATCTATTAAAATGATTATGTGGTTTTTATCCTTTCTCTTGTTGATGTGATGTATCATCTTGATTAATTTTTGAATACTGAACCACTGCTGCATCCTAGCAATAAGTCCCATTTGGTCATGGTGAATGAGTTTTTAAATGTATTGTTTAGATTCTGCTTGCCAATATTTTTTTGAAGAATTTTGCATCTATGTCCATCAGAGATATTGGCTTGTAGATCTCTTTTTTGTAGTGTCTTTATCTAGTTTTGGTATCAGAATAATCCTGGCCTGGTAGAAGGAACGTGGAAGATTCCTTCCTCTTTCATTTTTTTGGAAAAGTTTGAGAAGAATAAGTAGTAACTCTTCTTTAAATGTTTGGTACAATTAGCCCATGAAGTCATCTGGTCCTGTTTGTTGGGAGTTTTTTTTTTTTTTTTTTAATTACTGATTGATTCAATTTCATTGTCTATAATTGATTTGTTCAAATTTTCTATTTATTTCTGTTTCATTTTTGGTAGGTTATACATCCCTAGGGATTTATTCATTTCTTCTAGGTTGTCCAATTTGTTGGCATATAATTTTTCATAATATTCTCTACTGTTTGTATTTCAGTAGTGTTGGTTGTTATTTCTCCTCTCTCATTTGTGATTTTGTTTATTTGAGTCCTTTCTCTTTTTTTCTTGAGTCTGGCTAAAGGTTTATCAATTTTGCGGATTTTTTTTCAAAGAACCAGTTCAAGATTTCATTGATCTGTTCTATTTTGTTTGTTTTGTTTTTTAGGTTCTATATCATTTGTATGTTCTAATTTTTACAATTTTCTTCCTTCTGTTTTGTTGTTCTTTTTCTAGCTCCTTAAGATGTAAGTTTAGGTTGTTTTTATTTGAGAATTTTCTTGCTTCTTGAGGTAAGCCTATATTGCTATAATCTTCCTTCTTAGAACAGCTTTTGCTGCATCTCAAAGATTCTGGACTGTTGTGTTTCCATTTTCATTTGTTTCCATGTAAGATTTATTTCTTCTTTGATTTCTTGGTTGACCCATTCTTTGTTTAGTAGCATGTTTTTTAAGCTTCATGTATTTTTTCTCTTTCCATATTTTTTCTTGTGGTTGATTTCTAGTTTTATAGCATTGTGGTCAGAAAAGATGCATGGTATAACTTCAATGTTTTTGAATTTGTTGAGACTTGTTTTGTGGCCTAATTTGTGATCTATTCTAGAGAATGTTCAATGTGCACTTGAAAACTATGTGTATTCCACTGTTTTAGGATAGAATGTTCAAATATATCTGTTACATCCATCTGGTCCAGTGTGTCATTCAAAGCCATTGTTTCCTTCTTGATTTTCTGTTAGATGATCTGTCCATTGCTGGAAGTGGGGTGTTAAAGTCCCTTACTATCATTGTATTTTTATCAATTAATTCCTTTATGTTTGTTATGAACTGTTTTATGTATTTGGGTGCTCTCATTTTGGGTTTATAAATGAGCTCTTATAGTTTTTGTCTTACAAGGAATAATATTCCTTATTATTGTTTTAATATCCATAGAATTGGTAATGATTCCATTTCTCTCATTACTGTCTATTCTCTTTTTTTATTAGTCTGGGTCGAGGTTTGTTAATTAAAAAATATTCTTAAAAAGTAGCTTTTGGCTTCATTGATTTTCACGGTTATAATTTAGTTTTATGTTTATTGATTTTTGTGCTAATTTTTATTATTTTCTTTTCAATCAATTTAGGTGTAATTTTCTCTTCTTCTAGTTTCTTAAAGTAGAATATGAGATCTTTCTTCTTTCTAATATAGGTGATTATTGCTTTAAAAATATTCCCAAAGTGCTGTGCTAGCAGCATCCACAAATTTAGGTATGTTGTGATTTCATTTATATTTTGTTTAAAATACTTTGTTCTTTTAATTTTTTTAATGTTTATTTATTTGTGTGAGAGAGAGAGAGAGAGAAAGAGAGTATGTGTGAGCATGGGGGAGGACCAGCGAGAGAGAGGGGACATAGGATCCGAAGTGGACTCTGTATTGACAGTAGACAGCCTGATGTGGGGTTCAAAGTCACTAACTGTGAGATCATGACCTGAGTGGAAGTTGGATGCTTAACTGAGAGAGCCACCCAGGCATTTAAATTTTAAATTTAAAATTTAAAAAAATTTTAAAATTTTTTAAAAATTTTTTAAAAAAAATTTTAATTAATCTCTACACCCAAAGTGTAATCTCTACACCCTGAGATCAAGAGTTGCAGGTTCCACCGACTGAGCAAGCCAGGTGCCCCATAGTTTAAAATACTTTCTAATTTCCCTTTGATTTATAGTGCCCATTGAGTTCTTTAGAAGTGTGTCATTAAGTTTATAAATGTTGGGGGATTTTTTAGACATTTTTAATTATTGATTTGTAATTTCATTCCATTGTTGTTAGAGAACATACTTTATTTGATTTGAATCCTTTTCTATATTGCCCTGAATATGGTTTATCTTGGTAAAAGTTCTTAGTGCACTTGAAATGAATATGTACTCTGCTATTGTTGGGTGGAGGGTATCTTATGAATGTCAATTAGGTCAAGTTGTTTGGTAGTGCTGTTCAAATTTTCTATACTTTTACCAATTTTTTTTGTCTATTTGTTCTATCAGTTATTGAGAAGAGTTTTGAAATCTCTGATAATATCTTCTTACAGTTTTATTAGTTTTTGCTTCATATACTTTGAAACTGTGGTGAGATGCATAAACATCTAGAATTTATATCTTTTTGACCAATTGACTACTTTATCATAATGAAATGACCTCCTTCTTTTTTTTTCTGGCAATACTTTTTGTCATAAAATTTACTTTGTCTAATATTAAAATAACCATACTGTCTTTATTTTAGAGTTCTCATTATATATGATTTTCCATACTTTACTATTAACCTATTTGTGTCTTTATATTTGAAATTTGTTTCTTATAGGCAGCATATAGTTAAGTTTTATGTTTTTATGTAATTTGACAACCTCTGCTTTTACTTGGCACTTAGACTATTTACTTTAATGTGATTATTAATATTGTTAGGTTTAAATCTATCTTTTGGTGTTTGTTTTCTGTTTGTTTCATGTGTTCTTTATTCCCTTTTCCCTTTATTTGACTGCCTTCTTTTGGGTTAAATAAATATTTTTTGTGATTCAATTTTATCTTTGTTGGTTTATTAGCTATTGTTTTTTGTTCTGTTGTTTTAGTGGCTGCTTTAGAGTTTATAGTATACACTTTTTTTCAGTCTACCTTCAAGTGATATTATACATATAGTATAAGAACCTTACCATAGTATACTTCCATTTCTTCCTTCCCAATATTTGTGCTATTGTTGTCATACATTTTACTTCTACAAATCTTATATGCCTTACACTACATTGTTATTGTTTTGTTTAAATCAATTATCTCTTAAGGAGATTTGAAAAATAAGAAAAAAACTTATATATTATTCATTTAGGTGCTATTTCTGCTGCTTTTTGTTACTTTGTATAAGCCCCTATTTCCATCTAATGTCATTTTCCTTCTTCCTGAAGAACTTACTTAATTAACATTTCTTGTAATGTGGGTTTGTTGTGGGTTTGTTGCTAGTGAACTCTTTCAGTTTTAGAATGTCTCAAAAAGTCTTTTGGGGCACCTGGGTGGCTCAGTCGGTTAAGTGTCTGACTCTTGGTTTCAGCTCAGGTCATGATCTCACGGTTGGTGAGTTCAAGCCCCGCATCGGGTCTATGCCGATGGCATGGAGCCTACTTGGGATCCTCTCTCTCCTTCTCTCCCTGCTTCTTCCCCTGCTTGTGCTCTTTCTCTCAAAATAAATAAATAAATAAATAAATAAATAAATTTTTTAAAAATGTCTTTTTCTTCCACTTCTTTTTTGAAAGATATTTTTACTGGTTATAGAATTCCAAGTTAACAGCTTTTCTCTTTCAGTTTTTCAAAGATGCTATTCCACTGTCTTCTTGCCTATATTGTTTCTGATGAGTAAACTACTGTCATTCTGATTCTCATTTCTATCTTCATAATGTGTCCTTTATCTCTGATTGCTTTTTTTCCCCTGATTTTCTCTTTTTTGCTGCTTTTGAGCAATTTAATTATGATGTACCTTGGTGGAGTTTTCCTTGTTTCTTATGCTTGGAGTTTTTGACATTCCTGGATCAGTGGGCTTATTGTTTTCATTAAATTTGGAAAACTTTCTGCCATTAGTCCTTCAAATATTTCTTATGCCTTCCACTTCAGAGACTTAAATTACACATATGTTAGGCATATTGTGATTGTCTCACAGCTTACTAATGTTGTATTCATTTAAAAATTCTCTTTTGTATCTGTTTCATTAAAATTATTTTTAATTTTAGGGAGAAAAAGATCATGAGTGGGGGAGAGGATCAGAGGGAGGGAGGGAGGAAGAGAGGGAGGGAGAGAGAGAGAGAGAGAAAGAGATTCATAAGCAGTATCCATGCTGAGTGTGGAGCCTGAAACAGGGCTCAATCCCACGACTCTGGAATCATGATCTAAGTTGGTTTCAACAGTCGGATATTCCACCAACTGAGCCACCCAGGTGACTCTTATTTTTAATTATTTTTATTGCTATGTCTTTAATTTCTCTAATCTTTTCTTCTATAATGTCTCATCCACTATTATTCCCATCTAATATATTTTTCATCTCACACATTGTAGTTTGCATTTCTGGAAGTTCAATTTGGGCCATTGAAAATATCTTTCATGTCTCAAAATCTTTTTGAATATACAGGATCGGGGTAAGCTATAGTTTGTGAGGCCCAGTGCAAAATGAAAATGTGAAATCCCTTGTTCAAAAATAATAAAGTTTCAAGATGGTGACAGAAGAGCGTGAAACCAAGGGGTGAAGTCCTTCCAAAGATGGGCTTCTGCATGACTGCGCAGATCTCATGCTCATGAAGCTTGCCTTCTGTGGAATAAAGTCATAACAAATAATTTAATTTCCTTGTCTGCTAATGTTAATATCTGTGCCAATTTTGGGTTGGCTTTAATTAATTGATTTTTCTCTTCATTTGTATATAGAACAATTTTTAATTGAGTGCCAGACACAAGAGGTTTTATCTTTTTATGCTGGATATTTTTTTATTCCCACAAATATTCTTGAGTTTCCTTTTCAATATAGTTAATTTACTTGGAAACATTTTATTTCTTTGCACCTTGCCTTTAAGGTTTGTTTGCCTTAGGATACAAACATGAAGAAGACATAGCTCCTGTTCTAATTAGAGATATAATTAACATAAAAAGCAGAATATAACAAATGGTACAAATTAAATGTGGATGTCAAATGGTACAAACAAAACACTATAGTAGGATTAATAAAGAGGGGATATTTGAGAATAAATCTGAAAGATGATCAGGGTTTAGTCAGATGTTGAGAAGGGTAAAGTGTTCCAGATGGAGGAAACATAGCAAGCAGACACTTTTGGGAAATAGTACATTTTGGAAAAATAGTACATTTTTGGAAAACAGTACATAGTTTAATATGACTAGAGTCTGTGTGTTCATAAGTATCAGGGAATAAAGATTCTGATCTTTATCAGCCTATCTTTCAATGAGATCTGAGGCTAGATTTCAGTATTATCCCTGTCTAGATCTTTATTAAAGGCTTATTTCTGGTAAAAAAAAAAAAAAACACGTCAAGGTATTATGTCATTATGGCTGAGAGTGAGAGCTCTGGAGCTGGATGTCCTGGGTGAATTCAGATCTTAGCTCCACACTCTTAGGCTGAATTCTGGTTAATTTCCCTATCTAAGCCTCACTTTCCTTACTTGCAAAATGAGTATCATGCATTAACACTTAGCAATTTTGGAAGATGAAGTAAAATAATGCAATTGAGGAGCTTGGTACACAGTACATAACTATACAAGTAGACTTTCCGCAAGCTTGTGCCAAATATTCTCTGTGAGAGCTGCATGTGAGCACTAATGACAGTTCTGCCTCAGATGCACAGTGTCAGCTACATGATGTTAAGCTCATGTTTTTCTTTCTTTTTTTTTTCCTTTTTTTCACATTTATTTATTATTGAGAGACAGAAAGAGACAGAGCACGAGCTGGGGAGAGGCATAGAGAGGGGGAGACACAGAATCCAAAGCAGGCTCCAGGCTCTGAGCTGTCAGCACAGAGCCCGATGTGGGGCTCAAACCCAGGAACTGTGAGATCATGACCTGAGCCAAAGTCTGACACTTAACCGACTGAGCCACCCAGGTGCCCCCAAGCTCATGCTTTTCAAAATACCTGTGATAAGATTGTTAGGTTTGTTCCTGGGGCCTGATAATAACTCATAGCAACTCATAGTTGCTGCTTCCGTGCTCTGCTGAAGTATTACTGGCGATCAGTGGACAAGGCCATAGGAACATCTATTTGTCATTTTTCTTTCATTTTTTATAACTAAGTGTTAGTTAGTGTAGAGATTCATTAACTGAGCTTATTTTTCGACATCATTAAATCCTACAATTTAGAAGAGGGTGTATTTAAACCAGGTATGTAGATGCTAGTGTATTTGCTAATTTTCTTTGAATTATTTTACTTTTTACTTAACACTTTCTTATATTTTATTGTCATTATATTTCAAGATAGTCTCTCATATCAAATACACATATTAACTTGCTTCAAAGCTCTTAAAGACACACTCAGCCTTGTCTCCATCTTGGCTTGTGGATGGCGATGGAAAGAGACATTTGATTCTCTTCTTCTGGGCCAGGGAGATAGGCCATCCACTGGGTGGAGTATGCAGTGTGTCTGCAGTGGCATGGGTAGGTCAGGACTGCAGGAGTCTTCAGCCTCTCTCAGGAGACTGCTGGGCTTCAGAGGGGTCTATCTCCATTGTAGAGATTTAGCATTGTCACTGTGTATTGACACATATTAAAAAAAATTGAATCCCAATCACCCTTAAACTACCATTGGTATTTTGGGGATTGTTTCTTTCTAATTTTTTTTCTACTCATATTTTAAAATAATTTATTATTTTTTGATTTCAAAATGTCAATTCATTGTAGAGAAGTTGGAAAATAAAATCTCAAATAACACACAATATGTATATGAAACAATATAAACGAAGATCACTGGACATATTAATTTATAACAATCATTTTACTTCATGTTATATCATTTCTTTACTGTGTCATATGTATTTTATGAATTTAATGGAAAGGAAAGCAAATATATACTTCTGCATTTTGCTTTTTTCAATCAAACATTCCTGGGTGACCAATTTTCTAGGTTACTTTCTGCTCTTTATAAAACATTAATGCAACAGAATGGTCGTAATATAATATACATAAAAATACTCTTGCTATTTAATATTTAGGTTCTTTATACTTTATTTTATTTAAAATATAGTGGGAATCTAATTTTATGTAAACAGCCTTTTCCATATTTTCAATTATTTTGTTAAGGTACATTCTTAGAAGTAGAATCACTGTATCAAAGATTATATATCCTTAAAGTGGTTTTAAATATTATTAGTTAATTTCCAAAAATGTTGTACATGCAACAGTAGTATATGAGATGGCTGGTTATACCATATCCTCAAAAATTTTAAATAAAATTAATTTAATAGTTTAGAAATAATATCTTCTGGTTTTCATTTGCAATTGACTGGTATAATATGTTTTTAAGCAAGCTGTACATTTGCTTGTGTTAATTATCTCTCTGTGTCCTTTGTTCATTTTTTTTCTATTGGATTTTGGATATTTTTATAATAATTACACAATTATTCTTAAATTGTATAATTAAGGTAAATATCTCAATGTTGTATTTGTTTCAAGAGTTCCTCTCCATCCCTGTCCCTCACATATTTTCTTGTTTTTCATTTCTATTAAAAGGAAAATGTATTACAGATAACTTCAATTCAAATACACAATAAATACTTGATTCCTTATTGAGAAGCGACAGGATTTTTGGGGTGGTGGGAAATGAAGCATAAAAGTTTAGATTATACCACAGTGACATTTATGCTTTTTATCTCTAGTTCCTTTTTCATCTGAAAAATATGAGAACTTCGTGTTGGTGGCTAATCCACATCTTAAGAGACAGTTTTTATTTTTAAACAAAGTATATATGTCAAATGTTATGTTGACAAATTAATTGACCATAATTGTCAAAATTGCTGGTTATTAATTTATTTTCAGTTTTTGTGTGTGAAAATGTAAACCTGCCCAAGTGCCATGGTCAATTACGGTACATTTGATGTGACCTAATTAGTATTGTGAGGAACCAACACATGGAAAAACAAATGGGACACATGCTAGGGACAAAATTGAATGTGACATGAATACTAATTTTGGCTTTATATTGTTTTATTCATTAAAATTCCTCTTCTATAAAAGAAGAGAAAATAGACCTAGACAGTTATTGATCCTTATGTGGTAGGGGCGGTGTAAGGTGCATTGATGGACATTTATTTAATTCTTATGAATCTGTGAAGGAGGAATATTATCCCCATTTTACAGATAAGGTAAAAGACTCAGTGAAGTGAATACAATTTCCCCAAACTGTATCCTGTATGAAGCGACTAAGATTTCACTCCATCCCTTTGACTCCAAGATAACCTGAGTAAATTTTTTTTCAATTTTAGTCTTAATTCCATCCCAAAATTTAAAAAAAGGGATTTTTATAGAAAACATTTTTTTAAGAACCAGATATTAGTGAATGAGATATCATCCCTGATCCCCAGATGGTATATTTATTTGTGAGAATACATCATAGCTCTTTGAGAAAAGATTCATATTCATCAGAACGTCTCTACTTTTTCCTATAGGTGCGAAGTCCTAGTATGATACCAACATTTAGACTTGGGCAAGTGGGGTCCCTGCCCTGGACCCTGGATCTTTGGAAGCCTGCTTTTCTGAAATTTTCTAAGTCCTCTGCAGTGCCATCTAGGCAGGGTGTCTTTGCCCAGGCTGATATATGGACCCTGTCCCATTTTTCTCTTCAGGACACTTTCTAAATCTCTATTCCCTCTCCTCATACCATCCATGTATGAAGTTGACTAGGTGTCCAGAGAAGCTCTGGGCCTTGAGCCTACTGAGTCACCCCACACCCTATTTTTGGGTCTTTGTCCCAGCAGGGAGGCCTAGTTAGCAGAAACTAATTTCCCTTTTCCCTCTGTTTGATCTGGTATTTCTTTCACAGGGTAGTACCATGTGGACGCAGGAGGAGTTCAAGACTCTGGACTGTGATAGCCCAATGGCACCCTTTCAGCATGTGTGGGCCCATGTGTCAGCCCCCATCTGTGTTCTGGTTGTGGGGCTGCCTTCAGGCTGCATCACCTGAAGGTGAGGGTGGGGGGGGGTCATGGCATTGCATCCTGTGTCCGATCTATTTTCTGAACCTGGCACCCAGGTTGTGACCCTGTCTCCTATGCAGGCTTTATGCTATATGACAGGCAGTCCCTCTGAGGTGACCTTTCCTGTGTCTTTTCAAGATTTTAACTCTTCAATTTTAACAGGTACTTTAATCAACATCTTCTCTTGCCAAAAAGATTGATTTTGTGATGTTGCTCTTCCTAGTTTACTATAAGGCATGCCAAATGATGGACACATTTCTTGGAGCAAATGGAGCCATTCTTTAGGCTTTTTCTAAGTGTCCTTTGCCTATCTTCCTGGCAGGTGGCATGTATGGAAGGCAGGAGTACAGTTTGAAAGAGGTAATGCTCTAAGAATGCAGTGATCATGGCCTGAAGAATGAAGAGAAGATGGGATTGGAAGATATTGTTTTACATTTATTCTGTAAAATTCTGAAGAGTGAATTTTTCATGGCCAGAAGGTGAGTTTTCTTGTGTGTTCTGAGTAAGATTTGCATTTGTGGTTATTGTCAGTAAGGCATAGTAATAAATGTTGAGAATCACTGGAAGGTGGCATTCACAGGTGGCCTGGTAAACAAAGCAGTGCCATGTGTAAAGGTGTGACCAGCATTGGCTAATGATATTAGGAAACTGCAGGGGCAAGATCTGTATCATTTCAATGCAAATATGTTCTGAAGAGCCATGTTCTTGTGAGTAATAACAGCACTGCTAACTTTTTCTCAGTGGGAGATATAAAATTAGCCAGCAGTGGTGCATTTGACAATAAATAACGGAGAGATGGTTCCTTGAATAAGAAGAGATGTTGACTAGACATTATGAAGACTCTTCATGAACTAAATGGACAATAAGCAAATATGTAAGTACATTTTCTCAACCTAGTATTCTAAATCTTCATTCATAAATCACCATGCTTCACATGGACCTATGAATTTAGTTATACTTTTATTTTATTTTATTATTTTATTATGTTTATTTATTTTGAGAGAGAGAGAGAGAGTGTGTGTGTGCACAGGCGTGTATGCATGAACGCAGGGGTAGGGGCAAAGAGAAAGGAGAGAATCCCAAGCAGGCTCTGTGCTGTCAGCTTGGAGCCTGATGCAGGGCTTGATCTCATAAACCATGAGATTATGACCTGAGACAAAATTAAGAGTCAGATGCTTAACCGACTGAGCCACCCAGGTGCCCAAGTTATACTTTTAAAAATCAAACTGATTATATATATAGGTGATTGTAAAAAATATTTGGCTAGGCACCTGCACAACCTAGAGGCAGTCTTGTAAGATATGGACATTTAGTTTGAACCATAAAAATCATGGTGGGGGGGTGCCTGGATGGCTCAGTTTCTAAGACATTTACAAACGTTTCATAACAATAAAGATCACATGTATTATAATGAAAATCAATCACTATCTCCTAGTACTGTCTGGATTTTAGCTGTGCTCTCTCAAAAATACTGAAAAGGTAAATAAGGTGAGCAGAGATTTGGTCTCGGCTCCAATTTCCCATCTGTTTTCTCTCTCCCTCACCTAATTACCCTCACTGCCCTAACAATTCTTCACTGGAATCTGTATGACTAGAGTCACACCCAATCCTTCCTTGCCTTTCTTCCTGCTTTCCTTGTGGCTGGGCAGGCAGCCATTATTAGGAGGCAGGGAGGGAAGACAGTAGGACATAGGAAGCATACAGAGGAGAAGGAGGGACACAAGAGGAGGTACTATAACTCAGGTTATAGTGGAGAAGCTGTCACACGTATAGACTACTACTTAGTGCCAAAAGGTAAATGTCTTAGAAGATACAGAACAAAGCAGTTACAAGCATGGAATTAGTAGCCGGACTCCCAGGGTTAAAATACTGGCTGGGCCGGGGCACCTGGGTCGCTCAGGCAATTAAGTGTCCAACTTTGGCTCAGGTTATGATCTTGCAGTTCATGAGTTGCAGCCCCACTCTGGGCTCTGTACTGATAGCTCAGAGCCTGGAGCCTGCTTCGGATTCTGTGTCTCCCTCTCTCTCTGCCCTACCCCTGCTTGTGCTCTGTCTCTCTCTCCCTCTGTCTCTGCCCCTCCCCTGCTCACTCACTTTCTCTCTCTCTCTCTAAAAAATAAACATTAAAAAAGTTATTCTTCATGAAACTCTTTCTTGAAGTGGAGATTTCTTCACAGAGTGTCCATTTTTGAGAACAAAGAGGAAGTTGTCTTTATGTTCAGATTTTAAGTATCCAGCACAGTTGTTCACCATACATTTGTTGTACTGAACTGAACATGCTCTAGGTTGGGTCTTCCCCATCAGGGAACTAAATGCTGCTCTTCTTGAAAGCAGGTCTCAGCCGTGTCCATTGTTGTTCAGTTGGTATAAAAGTGTGTTTGTCAGTCTTCGTGTTTTCTCATTTCATTGTATGATCCTGAGAATCCCAACTCAAGAGTTTCTCCATGGAGGGAACACACCACAGAGAAGGCCCAAGCCTACTGGTATGAACTTGACAGAGACAAAAATTTTTGTGTTTGTGTCTGTGTGGCAGATTTGCCTGTTTCTGGTGGATTGCTGGGCCTCCTGGTTTAACTTGTCTGTCTAGATCCCACCCAGAATTACCTAATTAATACAAAAGATGCTACTAATGCTCTCATCACTTAGGAATTTACAAAGGTCTTGGGAACCCTGTAGTAAGAAAGGGATCAAAGACAAATCTTAGAACAAGAGATGCTCCTTGTGCTCTTATCAGTTAGGAAATTACAAGGGTTTTAGGAGCTTGGTGCCAGGGATGGAGGACAGAGACCAACATATGTCTTTATAGTTCATGAAATAAGCTTAATTAAGTTTTATTTACATGGCTTTACTGTTTTTGTCTGCTTGGGGATCTTCAAGTCTGGTCTCCCATTTTATTTTAACACCAGCAAGGGGAAACTTGGTGGATTTATCGCCATTTCTTCCTGACCACCTCTTTCCTCTCTACCTGCATAACATTAAAGAATAAGAGAGCATAAACCCACAAGGGCAAAGAGACAAAGAGGATAGCCACAATATGTTAGAAGTTGATAACTAGGGACCTCCAGTGGAATGACACAGACATTTTGGTGAGGCCTGCCTCCACACATTGGTTTTTAATTTAGTTTTTAAGTTCTTCTGTCTTAAATATGGACATCCAAGAATGAGAGACATTTGAGGAATGCCTCTAACATGCATAAAGGGATGAAAACATGAAAACAAAACAAAACAAACAAAACAAAAACCTGTGGGGAAAAGAGTGCAAGGAACAGAAGAAAACTTAAAAACAAAGCTATAGTTAATAGTCTCAGAGAGAGGATACTTCATCACTGAAACAAGAATAAAAGGCAATTAAATAGAATAGGAAGATTCTGGGAATAAGAAAGAGTTCCTGCCAGTTGAAAATATTATATAAAAATTAAAATTTCACTAGGCTGAGATGACGTTGAATATGTTTCCCAGTTAAGGGAATAAAAATATGAAAGGATGGAAAATCAGAGAGGAAAAACTAGTAATGGTTGGGAATATGTATAGGCAGATGGTCCAGAGGACCTCAAATTCTAGTGTGGATGGAAAGCAGCTGAGTGTGTTAGCATTTCTCCACCTTAACTCCAAAGGGTGCTGTGTGAGTCAGTGCCCCCTAGAGGGCAGCCATGCGGTTGGAAAAAGTTGGATGAAGGCTGTGTAGACTGATGGCTGAAGTTTATGTCAGGGTTGACGACATTAGCAAAGGTACAACGACAAAGATACTGTGCCCCAAATCAAGTTAGGACACTGAGTGGAGGCCAGATAAAAAAGACTGGCATACAAGCAGGTACCCCTCTCCCAAGGTTGGGACTTGGTGGTGTCAAGTCACTCTACAACCCAGATGCCAATGGGGAGACAAGAAGGAGCAGAAGCCAGGGGCTGAGTGGGACTGGCAAGAACTTAAGAGGCCAGGTTTACTTTTATTTATTTATTTATTTATTTATTTATTTATTTATTTTAAAGTTTATTTATTTTGAACCAGAGTGAGACAGAGTGTGTGCATGAGCTGGGGAGTGGGGGAGGGGCAGAGAGAGAGAGAGAGGGAGAGAAAATCCCAAGCAGGCTCCAGTCTATCAGCCTGGAGCCTGATGTGGGGCTCTATCCCATAAACTGAACCATGAGAACATGACCTGAGCCAAAATCAAGAGTCAGATGCTAAACCACCTGAGCCACCCAGGTACCCCAAGAAGCCAAGTTCAAATAGAAGTCAAACCCACGAAACATGAGATCATGACCTTAGCCAAAGTTGGACACTTAACCAACTGAGCCATCCAGGTGCCCCATGTACTTTTTTTAAAGTAGGCTCCACACCCAGGGTGGACCCCAGTGTGGGGCTTGAACTCATGATTCTGAGATAAAGACCTGAGCTGAGGTTAAGAGTTGGATGCTCAACTGACTGAGCCACCCAGGCACCCCAGACTATTATTTTAATATCCAAAGCACACAAATGTGCATACATTGTGTATCACATATTGCTGATGGTGCAGTTTTTATTGAATAGTTATTATGATGTGCATGTTACCATGTAGTTACCAAAAAATGAAATTAAATGATCCTTGGTTTCAAGAGGCTTATAACCAAGAAGATAGGCAGTAAATAAATGTTAAACAAGAGCTGCACATGATAGAAACTTACAGGATGGAGAGAATTTCATGGGCTTGGGTGTTCAGAGAAACTAATGAGAAGACAGGAGACTTGACCTAGATGTGGAAGATTAGGGAGGATCCAGCAAGGAAAGAAACATTAGCTTCAACCAGCATGGCAGCCTGGAAGTCATTGTTGAGACACATTTTTGGATGAGTCTAATTTCAGTGGGAGAAGGGCAGTGGAGAACTAGTTATGCCTTCTGTGGGTGGAAGAAGGAATAGGGACATATGGGGCATATTGTCCCAGTAAGGGAATCTGTTTTTAAGATTGGCAGATGGGCAGAGAGGTGAGAGGCAATATTCCATGTAGATGATACTGGAATAGCAAATGGTCAGACCGAAATATGTATAGTGTATCCTGGATCCCACAGAAGATTTCACTGGGTGGAGTAGCTGCTGGTAATAATGATGATAAGTCAGGAGGACCAGATGGAAGGAGCCTTTGAAAACCAAGTTAAGTAAGAACTTAATCTATTATCTGTAGGTGATGCAGAGCTATTAAGATTTTTTGAATAGAAAAATGACATGATCAAAATGAGAGCAAGCAAGATGAATGGTTTCAAGATCTGAAAAGACCTTGAAGTAATAAAAGCAGTTAGCTTGGGGACCAAATAACTGATAAGTCTGAGTTTGTCTTGGATGTCTTTTTGATTTGTTCAAAGTTCTTTAACAACAATTTGCTAAAAGTTCAACTTCTGCCTCTTAAGTATTTGGAAACAAAATTCTGCCCCTCACTAGTTGTGGGAACTTAAGAAAATTGATTAATATCTCTGGGGTTTAGGTTTCTCATCTGTATAATGAGCTGATAAAATATATTATTTCTTTTTTTAAGTTTATTTATTTATTTTGGGAGAGACAGAGAGAGCGAGCAGGAGAGGGGCAGAGAGAGAGGGGAGACAGAATCCCAAGCAGGCTCCCTCCTGTCAGCACAGAGCCTGATGTGAGGTTTGAACTCGGGAACTGTGAGATCAGGACCTGAGCTGAAAGCAAGAGTCAGACACTTAACCATCTGATTCATCCAGGTGCCCCCAAATACATTATTTCTAAAGCTTCTCCCAGTGTTAATATTTTATTCAGTAGTATTGATAACTAGTGACTTCATTTTCTTCTTCATCTTTTTTTCAGAATTAGTTCTCTTAAGAATAAATCTACTCATTATGACCAAAAGGAGGTAAGTTGATTTACTTGTATGTTGCTCATCTCAATTAGCATTTGTGATATTTATTCACTAAATCCTTAATGGGAATCCAAATCTAAAATGTTAGGAAACATGTTTGGGCATAAAGCTCTACACATGTATATATTATTAATTTCATAATTTCCAAGCACATTTTAATCCATGTTCAATGTTCAAACGGTTTCATTTCCTGGCACATGAAATGGAAACTACATTGTTTCCCCTGCCCTATGTACTCCCCTTTTATCCATCTATAACTACAAAAGTGGAACCATTTATTTTGCAAAAGGTTTATCAGAGAACTAATTATAACATCAAGTGGGGTGGTGTTCAGAACAGTCTGAATGATAAGTAATGAGAAAAAATAATCCAATAATTATTTAAAGTAGTGGGTGTTAGCTTCCACTGTGATCTGATGATGGTGGTAGCTGGGAAAAGCTTCAAAGTAACAATACGCATCCAGCCATTGATGATATTTTGTTCTTCTATTCATACTTTATTTCATTACAAAAGTCCAGGGGATTTGGTCTATTTTTCCATTACCCTGGCCACTTACTCGCGGGTATTGTGTGTGGTTGCTCCACGTGTGCTGTGGGCCCTCTGCACTATTATCCTGGTCAACAAAAGGCAATTATTAAATTCTAAAAAAGCTTTAGATGAAACTGCCGTGACAACAGGCATAGGTAATCAGAGGCATAATCATGTTCGGCTGGAAATCTGTGCCCATAGAACGAGCAGGAACACAAGGTAGTCTTTGAAGTCCATTTTCACATAAACATCAAATGATGCTGTTGGGTTTTTCGACACAGGTTTGAGGCATAAATGTGCATCATCAGCTTAGGGTCAAGAGATGACTTATGGGTCTCAGTTTTAGTGTCAGTGTATTTGCAAAATACACGATTTTCCAGTTTAGGACCAAATCTATTAGGGATATTGGTACAATGCCTTTTCGGGGTGTGGAATAGAAACACATCATAATATCCCTTGAAAAACAGATGGGTTTAGGGTGAATTGAATCACATGCTCAGGAAAATAACAACCCAGACAAATAGCCTGATAATAGGCTAGAGCGAAAGGCTGGTGTCGGTCCTGTGTTGAAACATGAGACCCTACAAAAGGGTTTGTGTCAGTATGTTTCTGAGAAAAAGCATTTTTAGAAACAGCTATATTGTGGTGTTGTTAATGTCTGGATTGACTCCGGCATTTAGGTAGCCGGTGGGACCATGAGGTATGCCTAGGTAACTCAAAGGCTACTTTTTCATACTAAAAAGCAATAATGGCAGATTCTGGCCTGTGCTGTTATTGAAAGGAGTTACAATAGTCCCAGTTAAGTGTTAATCGAAGAATGCCGTGAACCTCAATGGCCTTAAAATATTTCCTTTTGCCTGCCTGACACAGTCTTGTATTTCCACAGGGTGAGTTATTCCTTTAAGCCCTGGTTCCTCAGTCTTGTCACTGTGAACAGTCGAGGCCAGATCCTTTGTTGTGGGGGCTGTGCTGCACATTGTAGAGTGTTCGACAGCATTCTTGGCCTCTATTGATGTGCCAGTAGCAACCATCTCCCAGTTGCTAACAACCAAATTCCCAGACATTGTTAAATGTCCCCTGTGAGCAAAATCACCCTGGTTGAGAAACACAGCTTTGAGAGAATCTCAGGGACTCTAACCAGTCCCTGTTAAAATGTGGGGCACCTGGGTGGCTCAGCCTGTTAAGCGTCCGACTCTTAATTTCAGCTCAGGTCATGATCTCATGGTTCTGACAGTGTAGAGCCTGCTTGGGATTCTCTCTCTCCCTCTTTCTCTACCCCTCCTCTACGTGCATGTATGTGTTCGCCCTCTCTCTCTCTTAAAATATATAAACTTAAAAAAACTGCAAGTGTTACCTTGTAGGAAAAACCACTACTCCAGCCAAGAACACCTTAGCATTCATTAGCTGCCTGATTTTCTAGCAGGAGAGCAGGGCTCAGAATGAGATATAAGTCAAGCTGATGAATGGAAGCAGGAGAGTCCTGGATGGAGAAATGGCGAAGGCGAGGAAAGTGTGGCGGTGGAATACCTCCTCAGGGATCCCTGTGCAGCCTAGAAATTTCATGAGGTGCTACAGTGAGAGAAGCATGATGGCAAACATGGGGAAACTGGCTTGAAAAGAAGTAAAGAGGCATTCAGCATGCCAAGGGGCACTCTTGTGCTGTAAGACCTTTACAGAGCTCTGGATAGCATGTTGGTCAATTTGTCAAATTATTTTTTGCTGTAGTCAAGCAAGCATGTTTACTATGATGTCAGTCAAAGACGGCTGAGTAGTGCAGCAGGCGGCCATTCCCTCTGAGTGGGAGCTAGGAGGCGCACTCTGAATCATGCAGGTGCAAAAGAAAGAGCATGTGCTGTCAAGGACTTCTTTTTCTCTGGAGGATGTAGGAGCCGGGGGTCCAGGTGAGAGCTTGGGTGGCAGCCTTTCACACAAACACTTCCCTCCATCTGCTGCGAGTCAGCTGAGCCCGCAGTGAACACCTGGGGGGCAGATCCATCCTTTTGAGTATGCCAATTAAAACTATGGTATTTGAAAGTTTTCCAGGGACACATACAAACTCAGCAAAGGATGGGGACCACAGGAATAGGGCTCCAAAGTGAATGTTGACTATTTCAAAACATGGGCCTGCTAGATGTGCATGGGAAATAGAGTTTAAGTGAAAACAACTGAAAAATTCTGGATTCCCCTTCATTTCTCTTCCTTCTAATCCCTATTCTAGTTTGTTTTTGCTCTATTTTTAATTGTTCCTCCTCCTCTCACCAACTTCCTGATTTGGATTATTTTAGAAAATGTAGAAACAAAAAATTAACAATCTGTACTGTGTTCTGGTTTACTCTTATTCTTAACCTCCTTTTTTTATTCGGTTTTCCTCTCTGCCCCCATTTCCTCTATATTGTTCAATTTTTCATTTTCTTCTGCTGTCTGCCTTTTCTCTGCTATTCCAAAACTTGAAATCATCTAGTCTTCATATGTATGGCAACCTGGTGGCTTTTGGAACAATATCAAGTTCAAACACCATATTATTCCCATGAATGCCTTTGTACTTGTCATCCATGAGTCACAAATTTTGTTTTGGATATATCGTCCTATATCCGTCTGAAATGTGACATACAGGGGAAAGGGGTTGACTGTAAAGTGTCATGAGGAAACTCTTTAGGAATGATGGAAATGTTCTATAGCCTGACAATGGTGTTGGTTATACAACTACATACAGCTGCCAAAACTCATCAAATGTACATTTAAAATGGATGGATTTTATTTCATGTCAATTTCAAAAGTAGTCACTATAATAGTAAAACTAAGCACATGTTTTGACCATGGCCATTTTCCCATTAAAGTTGCCATGTGGCATGATTGTGCTTTACGCATTTTCATCCTTCCAGACTTTTCATTTCTTCTGAGAACACGTGTGACCTGTGGTGTCTTCATTTCCCATCCTCACCCCCAACCCTATCCCAGAGAGCAGGCCCTAGCACATCTGCACACGTCTGCTCTCAAAAGAAACCACAGCGTATGCATCAAAGTGCAAAGGATAAAACACAAATGCAGTGGGGTTTCTAACTAAGGCCCGGTAAATAATAATATGTCTTTTAAAAAAGTATCAATCAAAATGATAAAAATAGCCTCAGTAATCTTGATCTTTTCAATTCAGTAGCTGTCCACAGTCAGATTTTGCAACCTGAAAACGATGGCCCTAGCAACTCAGGTCACAGAACCTTCTTTTTTCCCACTTAGAAGGAAATCTAGAGAATCTTCTCCCGACATTAAGGCTGTGTGTACGTACAAACCCATCCATGCATTCTGAGGGACAAGTGGACCACACCAAAGGAGAAAAGGAGGGGTTACTTAAATCTTTCCATTAGGGAACCTGGAGCTACACTTCTTTTCTTAAAAATTATTTTTCCAGTTTTATAGAGATTGACACATAACATTGTATAAGTTTAACATGTATAACATGATGACTTGATATATGTGTATATTGCAGTAAGGTGAGTTAACACGTGGGTTACCTCACATAGTTAATATTTGTGTGTAGAGAACTTTTAAGATCTACCTTCTTAACAGCTTTCAATTATATAATACAGTATTGTTAACTATAGTTGCATTGCTGTATGCTAGATCTCCAGAACTTATTCATCTTGCATAACTGAAACTGAGGGGGAATGGGAAAATGCTGAAGCTTGAATTTTTATAGTGCCATGAAACAAACAGATCCCAGGGCAGGATTTTAAGTAAGGAGGTCATTGCCTATATCATTCAGTATTTTTTTTATTTATTTACTGTTAATGAGATACAATTCTAACAAGAATGCCAATAATATTATAAATAAAAATTTCCCTTTGATTAGCAAAGTAAATCAGTCTTTGTGCAGAGAATGTGGACTTTAAAAAAGGTGCAAATAAAATGATGAAAACCACCTGTAATCTCACCATCCAGGCACACTCAATATTAACATGTTGATATAGTCCCAGGTTTTTATTCTGTGTGTGTGTGTGTGTGCAATTTTTATAAAAATTAGGCAAAATTAATTTTATTGTATGTTTTTTCCTGAGCATTTCTCTGTATCATTAAACAAATCTTCAGATACATAAATTTTAGTGAGTTCATATTATTCTATTGTATGAATGCATTATAATTTATTTTACCAATTTTATATTTTTATATGTTTAAATTGTTTCCTTTAAAATACATAATATATGAATAGTTTCTGGTGATTTGTTTACTTTTTATTTATGTACCTTTGATAGGTATTTATTTTTCTAAATACTAAATATTTTAATGTGTACCTGGATAGTTGACCTTCATAAGTTATTAAAAAAAGTCAACTTGATGTCAATTTTGACTTTAGAACATATAGTTTATTCTTTTGAATATACAAATTAAGATTAGTACAAGGAACCAAAAGTGGTACTATTAAACAAAGATTATATGATTTAATATTAGAGCGCCACCTGCTGGTAAATTTTAAACTGGCTTTTAACAGACCTCGGTTAGCTCTCATTATTTATAAAATTACTGTATTTGAACTATGACTGTTATTTAAATTCTTTTAGTGAACACTAAGGCAATTGATAACAAGAAAAATCTCATAAATTTAGCTTTTATTTTTTAATTCTTTATGTCAATAAAAATAACAATATTTTCAGTGTTTCAACAGTCTACAAAATGGAAAACCTCATTGTTTGATATAAATTGGTTAAGTGAATAGATGAGTAGGCAAAGTATAAATTGAAAACAAATTGAAAAGTTAGTAAAATATATATAGTGAATGAAACCACCAGGATCAGATAATTTTATGAGTAAATTCTAACAACTTTTTAAGGAATAGATAATTCTATGCTATTTAAACTATTTTATAGCATAGTTGCTGGAAATTACTGCTTTGATTTTACAAGTCTAATTGACCATAATATCAAACTAAAGGAGGATACACCACAACAAGGAAAACTCTGGGTGGATCTCATTTAGGAACATAGTCCTAAAATATTAAATAAAATATTGACGTACGGAATGCAGTAGTATTTAAATAATAATAATAATAATAATTATATCATTAATCTAACATTTCATTTATACCACACCACACAACTTTTAGAGTCTTAAATCAATAATCATTTATAAGCTGGTGATTCTATGGGTTGGTAACTTGTGCCAGGATCATTTGGACAGTTCTCTCGCTAGTCTGGCTATGGACATTCCTGTGGCTGTAGGCTTCTGGTTGCTCACCTGAAACTAGGAGGCCTAGGATGTTCTCCCTCACATATCTGTCAGTTGGTGCTAGTTGTTGTCTGGGTCTCTCTGTCCTTGTGGTTTCTCATCCGTAAGGGCATAAAGAGAGTAAGAACAGAAACTGCAAGAACTTTGGAGGCCTAGGTTTGGAAGTCACACCATGTCCTGTGGCATTTTGTTGGTCAAAGCAAGTCACAAGGTGGACTAGTTTTAAGGGATGGAGCAAGATACTACCTCTTATTTTAAATTATATTTTTTTAGACTTTAAATTCAAGTTAGTTAACATATAGTGTAGTATTGGCTTCAGGAATAGAATTTAGTGATTCATCACTTACATATAACACCCAGTGCTCATCCCAACAAGTGCCACCTCCTTAATGCCCATCACTCATTTAGCCCACCCCTCACCTAAACCCCTCCAGCAACTCTCAGTTTGTTCTCTGCATTTAAGAGGTTCTTATGGTTTCCCTCCCTCTCTATTATTTTATTTTGCCTTTCCTTCCCCTCTGTTCATCTGTTTTGTTGAAAGAGATTACTTCTTAATAGAGAGGATAACAACATCCCATTATAAAGGAATGTTCATACAGGGATGGGAGGCAGCCATCTTCGAAAGCAATCTACCACAATCGTTAAATGAGTGAATCTTTGTAAAATACTGGCATATAGTGTTATATAAGTGTTTGTCAAACAAATAAATAATCAATCTGGTTAATTCCAGGAATGCAAAGAGAGTTTATCATTAAAATATCCACTGGAAGAAAACCCAAAACTACTCTCAGAAAGGAGGCTAATACTGGTAATACAGATAGGCACCTTTCATTAAGGAATTTCAAAGAGAAAAGAAAATTGATTACTTTCCCAATTTTTTGAGCTTTGAAAAATTTATGGGAGCTTCCAATTTTAAGACGGGACATTGCATAATGCCCTCCACTCTATTCCACAGACAGAAATACTTAAAAATGTACTTTAAAAAATTATAAAGTACACATACAAGCTTAAGAACAAGAGGAAGCTCAGGGGATGAAGAGTGGACAGCGATGAGTGGGGACAAACCGTGCAGGCCTCTGATGTTGGCATTGGACGAGGGCTATGGCACCCAGAGCTTCCAAGCCTAATCAAGAACACATCCAAACCCTCTCAGGCTAATATTGCTGGCAAGTTGGAGCTGAAATAATTATGCCACATTACCTGGGTTGCAGCTAGAAGTGGACTCCTGCCTGTAGCTCTAGTAGATAAGAGAGACATGTGAGCCAAAATGGAAAGGATGCCTGGGCTGCTTGTGGACAGAGCCCTTGAGATTGCTTTGTCTCTAATGGGCAGCAACCCCAAGCCTCTAAGCTGATCTGTGCCTGGGGAACAGTGTGTGGGCTAAGGCAACCTCATAATCCTCGAGAAAGACGTGGATGGGGTAAAAACTCCCATGCAAAACAATAGCACGAAGCAAAATTTCAAAGCACATGAAGAAATTCATGGTTATGAGACATTATAGAAGCAGTATTTTTTCTTGGGGATAAATTTCTTTCAGATGATATGCTAAGATTATTAACTTATTTACACAACACATATTATTCAGCATCTACTATGTACCAAGTACTGGTCTAGTGACTGGGAATAAACAGTGAATAAAACACACAAAGACCCCTCTCTTTGTGGAGTTTATATTCTAGTGGGAGGTCATAAGGAAAGGAATATTTCAGGAGTAATATGGATAGGTGGGTAGAGAGTCATAGAGGGACAGACACATGGCTGAGAGAGATTCATGAACCCCTAAGGCCCTGAATCCTGTCCTGCTCCAGCTGCCCCTCCACTTGAAATATTAAATACAAATCATTTAATCTTTTTTTGATTGAACTATATAAATACAGTGAAAATGAAATTAAATGTAAGGAAAATGTGCTTTTATCTTGCTCTTTGTTAAAAAGAACATACTGGCAGGACTAAAAGCCACGGAGGATATGGTTCAATTTTATGCAAAAATGGTTCGGGACCTCCAGTGTGGACCAGAGAAGGAAAAAAATTAACAGTTATTCAAGCAATTTAGAGATTGGGTAGAATTATGGGTCAGCAAGTACACTATAGTCTTTTTTGTAGCATCTGGAATTTTTCTAGTATTTAAAAAATATATAATGTCAGGCTTTTTCTTTTTAAAGGCAACCCAACCTGTGTTCATGCGTTTTTCATTTTGTTCAAACTCGGGCCAGGTGTGTACGGGGCAATTTTCCTTTTCTTATTACATCTGAACTTGAAGCAGAGTAGAAAAAAAGTGGTCACAATGGTAAGAAGCTTCTGTGCTTCTTTCCTTTCCCTTGTTATCATCTTGCTCTAAAGCGTTTCCATTGGAGGAGTCACAATTATCACAGTGGAGGAGTTTAATTAGCTCCTAAAATTATTTTTTGAGAGACAAAGTTGAACTTCATTGACCACCGTAACACTACTCTCTCCTTATTCTCCTCCTATGACTCAATCTTCTTAGATAAACAGCTCTTGATTTTTTGTCAGGTCAGATATCCTATTTTGAGAATTTGATTACATTTATGAATTCACTAAAATACATACATACATATAAATATATATATTTATGCATACAGTTTTATTGTAATTGCCCAATAAAATACATCTTTGGGAGCTAATGGCATGAACCTCTGTCTTAGATAGTTTCTCTTCCTTGGTTTACATCTTTTAGTGTTGAGGTTCTCAGGGAGTTGTCATTGACTATTTTTATTCTAGGCCCCCTAACTTTGTGCCTTTATCTACTCCCAATGCTTTCGACTCTCTCCCATAATGTGGACTTCCAGATTTACATTTCCAGTCCTGACATCATCTACCCACTGCCAAACGAGTATTCCCACCTGGTTGTCCTGGTGTGAAGTCGAATGGAATATATCCTCGTTTTCTCAACTTGTCAGGTGCTAGCTACCACCAACCCATTGCAGCAACCCAAGCTGGAAACATGGACATTATCACCGGAAATGTGCACATTATCATTGAATCTCTTCTCTAACCCTCAATGTCCAGACAACCATCAAATTATTTTGATTCTAACCCCTAAAGCTTTCTCTATCCACTCCCTCCCTTCTCTTCTACTGCCCTTGCTTCAGTTCAGGCCCTCAGCTCTGTCCTGAACTGTTGCATTCAACCTCCTGCTGCCCTTCTGACTCTAGTCTGGCCCTGCCTCCAGTTCTCCCTCCATGATGTTGCTAAAATTGCCTCTAAAATGCAACTCCAGTCATGTTACTCCTCTGCAGAAAATGCTTAATTGTGCCCTATGACTTTTTGAGGAAGGCAGTCCAGGCCTTTCATGATTTGGTTCCTCCTGCTCTCTTTCCTTTCATTCTCTTCTCACCCCTGTCTCTCCTGGTAAGCCCCCCTTCTTAGTTTCATCAGTGTTGAGTATGTGTAGACTTTGGACAAGGCTAAGCTCTTCCACACTTTTGGACTTTGATATACCTGGTCTCTTTGCCCAGAATTCCAGCAGCCCCCCACCAAACATGCCCATTTCATATTTTTTCCCCCAAAATTTCAAGGGTCAACTTAATCTCCTCTGAGATGATTCCCCTCTCTCAGGTGGAGTCATATACCTCTCATCTCTGCTGGCTTCGATCTTGGACATCATTTTATAACTTTATATGTAGTGCATTATAATTATTTCCTTATTCAATATCTACATTACAAGACTGACAACCTCTTGAGGGCAGGCTCTGTGTCTACTCAACCTTTCTCTTCCCTAGGACCCGACACAGGGCTTGGCATTTATTAAGTATGGAGGAAACACGAAATTGAATTGAACATCTGGCCCTGTAAGGTAAAAGTTGGATGGTCTGTCCCTTATATGGTGTTGCAAGTACCGCTTACTCCATCAGTAAACCTCCATAAGGGAAAACCAGTTTCTCCAGCCCCATCACTGTTGGAATAAGAACAAATAGCAGAATAACAGACTAATCCATATACTCCGATCAACCACACTATGTGTTGCAGATGGGACAACCTGCCCCTTCTTGTTTCATTTTACGGGTGTTGTCATAGCTAAATATCATGCAGCTGTGGAGAAATCATTGCAAATTGTGGGGCAGATGAGGCTTGGTAATTGTAGTGAAGGATTTATTACTTGAACTCTACAAAACTACCGTGAAATGTTAGCAAATAACTAGGCCTCAGGGAGCAATAATTACTTACATTCTGCAATTGCAGATGATGTAAAAGAAAAACAACAGAAACTGAAATTTTAGATACTAATATAATGTAAGTAGAAAGCGGGGCTAGAGAAAACCAGCCAAACAATTTTCTGTCCTCAGAAATGAGGACAACATTTTGGACTGTGAGCCAATGACTTTTGGCATAACTCCTTGCTGAAATTCCCCAGTAGAGCGCACCATTGGAGTTTATTGACCTTTTAATCTGTTCCTGTAATCCATTTCTGAAGAGGCTTTTTAAAAACACTTTATGACCAATTGGATATAAATGTTACTGTCTCATTTGAATTTACCCCATTTTCCCACCTACCTCACTTGTTACATCTGTTTGTACTAAATATCCTAGAGGTGAAACAGAGTTATTTTTTTATTAAACATTTCTTTATGTTTATTTATTTTTGAGAGAGACAGACAGACAGCATGAGCAGGGCAGGGGCAGAGAGAGAGGGAGACACAGATTCTGAGGCAGGATCCAGGCTCTGAGCTGTCAGCACAGAGGCTGATGCAGGGCTCGAACCCATGCACTGTGAGAGCACAACCTGAGCCGAAGTCCGACGCCCAGCCGACTGAGCCACCCAGGCGCCCCCAGAGTCCTTTTATAATCATTTGCAGATACAATATCTTTTTGGATTTAATGAGTTTTTCTTCCCATGGCACACTGGTAGTAAATGAAAGCAGTACCAGGCTAAATGTGAGTGGAAAGGCCTCTTCATCAATGTCTGACAGAGGGCTTACACTACTTCCCTTAGAAAACATTTTTTTTTAATGAAATAAAAAAGGTAGGGAGGAAAGCTAAATATTTTATATTCTTAGGAGTTGGTCACAGAGGTGCTATGAGCGCTTGATAATTTCTACCCACACATAAAAGGGTTCTATTCAGGGAGTCCATGAAGGCATTATTGAATTGTTGATATACTGCAAGAGTCCTCTCTTCTGGAGTCTGGAAGTCTATATTCATAAGAAGAAAATTGTAACGAGAATGGAGCATCTGTTATGTCCTGACTCCTGCACAGGAGTATCATATTAACTCCTTTTTCGAAGGCTCTTCTTGTCAATTAGCTGCTGAAAGTCTCCGTCTGGAACAGAAACCCTGAGTTCCCTCTCCTGGAGATTCTCAGTAAAACCAAGAAAAAGGGGGCAGAACAAAGAAACAATTGTACGCTTGCTGAGGAGACCGTGTAAACAGGACTGGTGGACCCCGTACTCCTGATTTTAGCTTCCTGTAACTCACATATATCAGTTTTCCCAACAAGTTCACGAATATTTATTTTCTATTTCATGTCCTTTTCTTCCAGTTCATTATCAATCAGTTAATTACTGAACTACCACTGTCATTACCACCCAGGAAATTTCATGGTTCATCCTGAGAAAGTTGTTGGTCTGTCCCTTCTTGGGCACAGCTGAATCTTCTTATTCTGTCCTCTCCTGTTATGAGCTCAGGTCACAACTCCCAAGAAAAAACAGTTTGTTTCTGATGACTTGCCTTTGCCTCAAATGTGATCTCTGATAATTTTCTGGGTAACTATCTGATAATTCTGCGCAATTTTCTGAATATTTTCTGTGTAATTTTCCTTCAGGACTTACTAAAAGTCCTTCATCATCATTTTATTAGGTCTGAGTGATTTTGCTGGCAATATTGATTGCATACTGGACATTGTGAATTTCATGTGTTTGGGTGCCAAAGATTTTGCATCATTTTAAATATTTTTGGGTTTTGTTCTTAGATGCAATTAAGTTACTTGGAAATAATTTGATCCTTAAGAACCTGGCATTTAAGGTTTGTTAGGCTGGTCTAGACCAGTCATTAGGCAGGGCTAATATGGCCTCATTACTGAGGAATATTTATTGAAGGACTCCACTCAATGCCTGTGTATTATGGGGTCTTTCCACCATGGCTCTGGAGGACATTATCTATTTCTGGTCCTATGCGACCTTCAGGAATTGTTTTGCTTCCTCCGTGGAGTTTCCTGGCTTCTGGGAGTTTCGTCATGCACATGCTCTGAGTACTCAGCCAAAGAGGGGGTTCCCCGGCAGATCTCTGAGCTCTCTCCACTTTGCTACGTTACTGTATGAGTTCTACCCATCTTCAAGTCCCTGAACTCTGAACTCTGTCTCCTCAGCTCAGGGACACTGTTGAGTTCCATTTGGGTGTCTCATTCCTGAGCTGCAGTTTGGACGTTTCCCCCAGGCTGTGAGCTGTGGTAATTGTTTGGCTTACCTCACATGTTCCCTTCTTACTGGGATCACTGCTTTGTGCTGCCTGTTGTCCAAAACCTAAGAACCATTGCTTCCCCTATGTTGTCTGTTTTCATAATGGTTTAGGGTGTGAAGGTAAATTCAGTTCCAGTTACTCATTAATCATGGCCTACAGTGGAACTTATTCAAGTGGAACATTTTGGATTAGGAGTTCTGGTTGGGAGAGCATAGGATTGTGGTCAAGAACACCAGACCTGTCATCAGGCAGCCTGCATTCAAATCCTGATGCTTGTGACTGGCCTATGGCGATTATGTAATCTCTCTCTGTTCTCAGTCCTCTCATCTGAAAATGGAGGTAATAAATGTGCCACAAGCCCTAAAAGTAATGGTGATGACAAAAAATTGAAAATATTTTCAGTCATGGCAGCCTTACTGGAATAAGACCTTTGAAAGCTCATGATAATTTAGATACATAAATTCTGGAAAAGTTGTTAAGAAATCATTTATATTATTTCCTAAGTCAAATCTCATTTATTTGTTGAGAAAATAGAACTTTAAAAGACTATTTTCTCACTTCTGGAAGGCCACGAAACTAGTCATTTTGAATTATAGTAATTGGATAAAGAGAATTCTTTGCTTAAGAAAATTTCAGTGCGATAATCCACCATTATGGAACCTGCCACATTGGGTCATGATTTATCTGAACATGTGAATTATAACATTTAGTTTTTGCTATGTAACTATCAACTTTAATCTCAGCAGCTTACAACACTAAATCTTTGTTTCCACGATCATGGGTCTGCAGCTTGGCTATGGGTTGGGTGATCTAGGCTGGGCCAAGCTGGACTCTAGATTTTCACTCAGGTTCAGGTCTGTTCCCTGTGTGTTGCTTCGGAGGTAGCCCTGCACGCCGTCACCAGATTCATCCTTGAAAAGCAAGAGCTTGCTCCTGTTTCCCTCGGACTGTTCAGTGCTCACCTTTGGAATAAATGCATCACTGGTATGAGGGCTTCATCATGTCCTCATGTATTGGAGTAGCTGCTGCCATCTGAATGGCTGTTCCAATTCCTAAGAACTGAAGCTTGGTCTTGGGGGAGGTGCTTAAGAGGAAGCTTTAGTTCCTCAGAGTTGAACAAGTGGCCTGCTGGTGGGCTTATGGTGTCAGGAAGGTGAAGACATCCTGTTTGTTTTTAAATTTATTTATTTATTATTCTTATTATTTTATTTTATTTTATTTTATTTTTTTGTAGTCATAGAACTTTGAGCCAAAAATAAACATGATAATTTTGTATAGTGAATTCAAAAGTATAGTTAATATTATAAGTGAATAGCATCATTTAAAGAAAAAAAAAAACTACTTAGGTACAATCCATATCCCTCTCATCCATTTCCTGTTTTGTTCATGAGGCTTTCTCAATCTTTGTTTTCATTCTACCCAGAGACTCTGATGCTTTGGCTCATTGGCCGACTCAGAGACAGTCACCCAGGACTTAACTATTGCTTTGCTCTCCAGCTGTGCACAGGCTGCTGTATGACAAGTGGGAATCCCCACTGCTCTGCCTGTTTCCGCAGCACCTCGGCTTCCCTGAGGCAAGCGCCCATCTCTCAGGGAGGAAGTGCCAAGTTCGGCACGTGGCTGTGGTTGCACGGTTCCATTCTTCACCTCTGGTCCACCCCTGCTGTCTCCCCACGCAGTCACACTGCACATCCTGACAATCTTTCACTATTATGAAAAGAAGTCCAGATTAAGGATTTGGGTAATTAAGAACAACAATAAATAGGT
Organism: Cryptoprocta ferox; assembly: GCA_028646485.1. NCBI lineage: Eukaryota > Metazoa > Chordata > Mammalia > Carnivora > Eupleridae > Cryptoprocta > Cryptoprocta ferox. The sequence continues at coordinate 59,030,217 of CM053577.1, read as the reverse complement.
GAGTTAAGTTTCTCAGTGTAGTTCTTGTTTTAAGGTTCTAATCTAACCCATTTTTAGAATTCTAATTTAATCAACTTGTCACTTTACCTTCTTGGCTGTTAAGGTTTTCTACAGAAACTCAAATTCCTTCCAGATCATAGTACTGCCGTTGGGTGATCTCTACTATTTACCTGCTCTGTGAGCTTTCTGAGACAACTCTATTTATCCTCTTCAACAATTTATGCTGAATTCCTTCTTTATTGCAAGTGTAACTTCTCTTCTTCCCCTTTATATATTTTTTACATTACCACCAATCTGTTGATAGAGACTTTAAAAATATTTTTTTTAATTTTTAATTTTTTCCAGCTTTATTGAGGTATAATTGATAAATAAAAATTGTATATATTTAAAGTATACAATGTGACATTTTGATATTTGTATACATTGTGAAATGATTACCAAAGTCAAGTTAATTAACACATCTGTCACCTCATACTTATATAGTTTGTATGTGGTGAGAACATTTAAGATCTACTTTCTTAGCAAATTCTAAGTATATACAATACAGTATTATTAACTATAGTCAACATGGCATACATTAGGTTTACAGTACTTGTTAATCCTGTATAACTGAAACCTTGTACACTTTATATTTCTGCGATGGATCATTTATAGTCAGGGCCCCTGGAAGCCTGAGTGCAAGGAGATGGGCTTGGTCCTGAGTCTGTGGGGGCTGGGCTAGTGCCGAAGTATGCTGGGGTTAGCCTGGTGTCTAGGTCTACAGGGTCAGGACTGGTGCCTGTGATGGCATGCCTGGAACCTGTGTATGGTCGGGGGTGGGGATGGGGGTGGGTAGGTCTACTAGGGTGGGCCTAGAGCCTGGGTCCACTGGAACTTGAGGCCAGAGAGGCTGGCCTGCTGCTTTACGACAGTCGTGGAGTCTGGGTCCATGGGGGATAGCTTAGAGCTGGGGTGGGCCTGGATTCTGGGGTCCCAGGGACTGGCCTAAAGCCTGGGGCTCAGGGGCTGGCCTGGCACTGGGATTCACTGGAGAGGGCCTGGGCTAGGGTCTGCAGCAAAGTCAGGTACTCACTTCACTCTCCTTTGCCACATGGAGGGTATCTCTCCCTGTGCTGCTCTGTGCAGGCTTGGAGGAGAGGCGATGTGGGTAATGTGAAACTGACCTTCCCACCATCTTCAGTGTGCCTTATTTTCACTGTAATCTTTCCCCTGGATTCCTTCCTTCCTTTTGTGACGGTCTCTTGAGTGTGGGTTGTTGTTTAGGAACCTGTAATTAGTAAATTTCTACCTCTTTGCAAAATGACTTGCAAAGAGAAGGAAATAATCTTCTGGATCTTTATCTGCAATGCAGTTTCTTTCTTGCTTAGTTACTCTAAGGTACTCCTCAGCCGGTGCTAGGAGCCAAGTCTGCATACCAAGAAGGATAATATTTCTCCTGTGACTTTCCTCTTTGGGAATTATTAATTTCTCTGGCAGTAGTTACAGAGATTTACAATTTCCGATAGCTGAGTGTGAAAGTAATATTTGCTTGAAACCAAACAGAATGAACTTCTGGCATCCAAAAGATAATTCTAGAATTTTATAATAAAAATACTTACTGTTAAAATTTTATTATTAAAATTTTTAGTAATGAAAATGAAAACCTTCGACATTAGCAAGCAGTAGAGATTGCTCCTGCATATTTCTTTCTTAGTAATACTAAGTAAGACTTTCACATCTGGTTAAGGCTGGTAGAAGAGAAGAAATACTTGTATAATCTTATTTTTCTCTAACACTTTCCTTTCTTTCCCTCCATGCTCTTTATATTCATGATGATGTTTGGACCAAAGGTGATTTGTCATAGACATTGTCATATCTGATTTTGCTAGTTTTCCTCTTCATGAAAATTTGAGGTAATAAAATTGTGTTCATTCTTAGTTCATTGTCACAAGATGGAAAGAATTCTAAAAAGCACTTTTTATTAAAAAACTCAGGAGCTGAATGACATTTTTAGAAGTATAAATTAAATATCTTTCTAACATTGATGTTCCATATTATTCCTGCTTTATATATCAAACAATTAGATTGTATCTTATATCTACTCTTCAGTCATTCATTATTATTAAAAATTTTGAACATTTTTTGGCTCAAAAAAGATGTAATATTCTTACTAAATTATTTAGTTAACACACTTCTAATATTTACATTAACTATAAATCAATTTCCTTATCAATTTTGATATTGGAATGTCCTTAATTATTTTGATATATAATATTAACAGCCTACTCAATTATCATTAATTATTGTAGAGTTTTATTTTTGCAATTACATACATTTTTGAATCAACTAGATAGAAGTTCAACATAAAAGCATAAGAGATTTTCACTTTAATTTATATCTAAAAGCCTTATCTATATTTGGAAGTAAAAATTCAGATAATAATAAACCAGAATGACATGCCTCATAGCTATTACTGATGTTGTCATGCTGGCTAGATATTTTAACCTATGTCATCTTGTGATCATTGACCAGGCGCAGATTCAGGGATAACTGAACTGATGCTCAAATGGGCATTTGGCTCTTCAAACTTCCAAAGCCTGGAGCCAAAAAAAACAGAGTTTTGGCCAAATATCAAGGATGAATGGTGGGTGCATCACTACATAGATTACAAATCATATATCTGAATCAGGTAGTATGGCATGAGATACTCTGATTGTATTTGTTAAAGAAGCCAGAAATAATTTTCACTTGCTTTAGAATAAAAAGATAAAATAATCTACTCCCCCAGAGGAAATGCTAGCAGTAGTTTTTGGGAGAGGTATTGTATGAGTTTAAACACAGTGTTGAGGCATATGGGTGACTTGGTTTCGCCTCAGGTTATGATCCTATGGTTCATGGGTTCGAGCTGCGCTTATAGCAGAAGCCTGCTTGGGATTCTCTCCCTCTCTCTCTGCCCCTCCTCTGCTCACACTTGCTTGTGTTAAAAGAAATAAAGTTTAAAAAATCACTGTGTATTTAATTATGCATAACTGTCAAAGGAATGAGGTAAGAGCACCCAAATCTTCAAACTGTTTTTTTTTAAGTTTATATATTTATTTTGAGAAAGAGAGAGCCAGCGAGTGAGTGGGAGAGGGGCAGAGAAAGAGAGAGAGGGAGAGAGTCCCAAGCAGGCTCTGTGCTGTTAACATGGAGCCAGAGTGGGGCTCAATCTCACAAACCATGAGATTATGACTTGAGCAGAAACCAAGAGTCAGTTAACCAACTGAACCACTCAGGCACCCAATACACAGTGTTTTTAAAGAAGTAATACTATCTCTTCCACTAGTTTTATAACTTAAAAACAACTTTAAGTCAGAAAACTTAATGTGGCTTTAAAAGGAGACTTACTACAGTTAGATACATGGTCTCCTTGTTGTTCAGAAAATTGCCTTTAAAAATATGAATATTCACCTTAATAAAAAGTCCCACTATTACAGAGTCTTAAAGTTATTTATGGAAGTGTGGTATAATTAAGATTCTTCTACTGCCATTACAATCAGCATATGGGTATATATGACAGAAAGAACAATGACAAGTAAAAGTGACTTTATTTATTTATTTTTGCTTTTTAAATGTGGTGTTTAGACAGTGCTATAGGTTTTATGGAATATATAATAGAAAGAAGTTAAAAGTAAACATATTTCATGTGACAGGTCTCTGGTAGTTCTTCACCAAATATCAAATTGATAAATCGGACTAGGATCAGTAGGTCAAATGGTCTTTGAAACTGCTGTTTCATTATCTAAAGGTCCACAAAATGGCAACTCCCTATACCATTTGCTAGTTGATAATAAAAGAAGTTTACTTAAGGGTAACATCTGGATTATTAAATGAGTGTTAACCTCATGGAAAACTAATTATACTTGAAGTTATTAAGTCATGAAATAAGATAATTAAGGGAATTGTTCAAATTTGTAACAATTGCTGTGGTAAGATCATAAATGCATATTGTAAGTATGCATTTGGCCAGTTTTTGCCAATGCAATATGATTGATATGTGTTACTTCTGGGCCAAGACTATAAAATGGACATGACTTCACACTCTGTTTTTCTCCATCCGTTGGCTGGATGCAGAAGACTGAGACATCTGATCCAAGAGACAATCTATAGCTGGTCAACAACCTCTATTTTGACTTGGTGGAAAGGGTCTCTTAGATTCTTACTCTTTGGAATCTAAATGGAAAATACAGAATCAGTCATGGAAATTAAAAGCTGAAGTTTCTAGAAATAAGTGATTGTTAGTACACAGGGTTTTGTATCTGAGTCTCTGAGTCTAAGAATGGGGTCCATCTAAGTTAGCTGTGAAAGGTCCAAGACCTAGATGCAGCCTGGGAAAAAGAGCTGACTAAAACTGGAGACAGGGGTGAGGGCTGTGTTCTAAAAGGACATGGTTCAAGGTCAGGGAGAACAAGCCACCACAATAGAAGGTCATCCAAGACAAGTGGTACACACAATGGAGTTGGTATGTGGGGCAGGTGCCATCCAATAAGCAAAAGGTAACCAATAAGCAAAAAGTATAGCAATAAAGGAGGCTTTAGAGCCTAACTACCTGGCTCTACAACTTGCTAGCAGTGTGATCTTAGTTTACTCAATCTTTAAGTTTCCCCATCTGAGCAAGCAGGGACCAGATCATACAGAACTTGGTGGGCATGGTGAGGAGTTTATATTTTTTCTTAGAAGTAATGCAAAACCGGTGGAAGCTGAGGCAGGGGAGCTAGGTGATCTGATTCATGCTTTAGAAAAGTTGTTAGGGCTTCTGTGTAGTGAATGGAAAGTAAGGGGAAGCTTGCAGTTAGGAAGACCAGTTAGGACAGAGACCCAGATGGCAGAGTGTGATGGCTTGGATTTAGGTTGTGGAAATGGAGTTGGTGGGATGTGATTGGAGTTGGGGTTTTTGGGAATTAATGCTGACAAGTGTATGAAATGTATGAGAGGAAGAGAAATCAAGGATGCATCCTGGTTTTTGGCCTAATCAACTGGATGGATATTGGTGCCATTTACTAGAGTGCAAGCTTTCCTTATTTTGTACCTCAAGTACTTGGAACATGTCTAGAAGATGATAGTTGCTTAATAAATATTTGTATAATAAATGAATGGGGAAGGGTTGATGGGGGGAATGTGTATGTAGATATGTCTTTATCTACGTCTATTTCTCTACTTACATCTCTGTGTCTTCATCTATATTTGAATCTAGATCTAGTTTTATATTTTGATGTGGGAGAATCAGCTTTTCAGTTTTATCCATAGTAAGTTTTAGGTACCTATTAGGCATCCAAAATGATATGTTTAGTAGGTAGTTGAATATATAAGTCTTGAGGTCAGGAGAGATAGCTGGGGAGGATGATATAAATTTGAGGATCATTAGCATATAAATGATACCTGAATCCATAAAACTAAATGGGAAAATGTATCTAGAGAACTGGCCTGAGAACTAGCCTCGGGACGTCCCACCATTTAGGGGTTCAGGAGTAGAGAAAAGGAAATGAGAAAGAGTGGGCAATGAATGAGAAGAATATCAGATCAATGAGGTATCAGAGAAGTCTAGAGAGGGAGCACTTAATTCTGTTAACTCTTACTGAAAAGTCAGGTCAGTTGACTACTTGGAATTCAACATTGATTTTGACAAGATGGGATCATCAGGGTAGTTCGTAATTGAAACCGTCTCATTGGGTTGATGGTGTCAAAAACTATTTCCTGATGGGAGTGGATTGAGCAAACAATGGGAGGTTTAGAAGGTAGAGAAACTGCTTTGGAGGAGTTTTGCTTTGAATAGACTACGGGAATGAGATGGTAGTTGGAAAAGTACATGGGATGAAGTGAGACGTTTTTAAATTTATTTATGTTTATTTTTATTTTAAAAAGAGAGATGTCACACCAATATGAATGAAACTGATGATACAGGTAAGAGAGGGAATAACTGAAGCAGCACTGTCATTGAGAAAGCTGGTGGGGATGGGATTGTGTGCTTAGACGGGGGTTGGATTTAGGAGCAGGGACACTTCTACTGTAATAGAAGGGAACATCAGTGCATGGGTTCAACTACATAAACACTGGTGGAATTGGTGAGAATGATTACAAGGTATGGTTAAGGGAGTGCTGACAATTTAATGGAAGATGAAGATTGATATAAAGAAAGTCTTAGAAAGCAGGAGAGTAAATTACCAGGAGAACAAAGTAGAATTTTCTGGCAGTTGTAAGCCTGTTTGAGATTTGTGGTCAGAAATCTGAAGTGAGTCCATTCAGCATAATTGTGTGCATCAACAACAGAGATTTGGCCACTCAGGTTTAAGTAAATCACAGACTCACCAAACTCCAATCGCCAGTCAGGAGGGAGCTCCCAGGACACTGTCAGGTTGGTTACCATTGGCTTAGGATCTGGTTGGAGTTACCTTGATGTCTGATGATGGCTGGTCAGATGGGACCATTGCTAAGTTGGTGACCACTTAACACAGAGGTCACCAAACCCCATAATGGAGCAACGATGTGATTGGAGTAGTTTGGGTTAAGACAATAGGGAGTAGATGGTGTATTACAAGCTAGAGAGTCCATGATCTCTCTAAGGACCAGCTGATCTTTAGCTGAGCCCATCATTGCCATGTGAGTTTGTGGGGCCGACAGATAAGGTCTTATTATTTAAGAGAAGCTGAAAATAAGGATTTTTATTTGAAATGTTCTTTTTTTATTAATTTAATTTAAAAATTTTTAGTTTTATATATAGAGAGTGCATGAGTGTGAGGGGGGAGAGGGGAAGAGGTGGGGAGAGAGAAATTGAGAGAGAGAGAGAGAGAGAGAGAGAGAGAGAGAGAGAGAGAGAATCTTAAGCAGGCTTTATGCTCAGTGTGGAGACCAATGTGGGGCTCAATCCAATGACCTGGGATCATGACCTGAGACGAAATCAAGAGTCAGATGCTCAACCAACTGAGCCATCTGGGTGCCCTGAAGTGTTCTTATTTTTAAATGCCAAAATATAATAGTCATGCATGCCAAAAATAAAAAAGTCAATGGGCCATCAATTTGCAATCTGTCATGTATAACTTTTAAGTCTTCGGTAGATTAATTGTAATTTTATATTACATCTTATAAAAGTGCTTTCACATACATTGCTTCCTTTAACACTTAAGAAAAGCTTAAGAAAATTGGGAAGTCTTACTTCTCTTTACAATACCCTATAGCATCCTTGCAAGTCACTACACAAATTATATACTCAATAATATTTGTTGAATTAAATTTTCCACCTATTCTCAATGACAGAATGGAAGCTGTACATTTATTGTGCAGTACACAATGTGAATAAAGACTTAAGTTAAATTTAGTAAACTTCCTGAGTCAGCATAATAGGGAAGCACATTTCCATCCACAGAAGAGGGAAAGGCCCAGCCTGTGAGCTAGCAGACAGCAGGAGTGGATCCTCAGAACTAGTATAGATCAGCACGAGATGAGGGTTAGATCATATCTCATTCACCAATAGCTGGCCAGCAATTACCACCAACAGACGTTGCTATGGCTTAGTTCCTTTCTTCAAAGATAAATCAAGATTTTCAAAGAGTTTATTAAACAATTTCTTAGAGACTATATACCTCATGTCACAAAGAGGCCCCAGCTGATGGAGCATTTTATTTAAGCTCTTAAGAAGGTAAAGAAAGAGGCAAAATGCAGTTAGACGTTTTCTTGCCACTAGTGAATCAGAAAAAAGAAGCCACTGTGTCTCTGACAGTGTGATGAAAGCAGGTTCATCTATTATCTGGGGCTAAGTATGGTACAGTATTCATTTCCATCAACTCCGATTGAGAATGAGCACAGAGAATGTTCAGAGTTGCATTCCCTACTTGCTGCTTTCTTCTCATTTTCAAACTGCTTCTATTCATTTCTCTATCACTGAATATGAAATGCTTTACTCATGCTAATATAATGCTTTTTTTCTCAGTCTATTTGATGTCTGCCAAGAACTAAAGATGAATTTTTGCATTAATGTTATTAACTTGAACCAGTCAGGAATTAATGAAGAAAGATGACAAAAAGGCAATATTTTTGTTTTAAATAAATTCATGTTAATGTGTGTGCTTCTGATTAAGTTAAAAGTCCTTAGTACATGTATGATTAAAATAAAAATTCATGAATGCAACAGTATTTAGACAGATGGATGAATGGATGGGAAAGGTGGTGGGAAAGTTGCAGATGTTTATTATAATCAATTTAATATCCTGGGTTGAGAAATAATTTCTGAACAAGTCAATTATTATTAATTAGCTTGTCAGGATTTATCTTTTGATCCTTAGCTGTCTTCTGCTCAGCATCTCAGTGGGAACAAGGACATTTTCTGGGAAAACAAAGGGCTCCCCAGCTCTCTGCTTAATTGGTAGCAATAGCTGGCTTTGGAATTAGCTTCCAATCATATACTTAAAAATTAAATTATACTTAATGTAGTCAAACTTTTTGGAAAGTGATCAGTTACAGGAGCCAGACATAATAAATCAGTAAGACAGCTAATGTTTATTTATTTATTTATTTATTTAATGTTTATTTATTTTTGAGAGAGACAGAGTGTGAATGGGGGAGGGGCAAACAGAGAGGGAGACACAGAATCCGAAGCAGGCTCCAGGCTCAGAGCTGTCAGCACAGAGCCTGGTGTGGGGCTCAAACCCACAAACTGTGAGATGATGAGTTGAGCCGAAGTTAGATGCTTAACTTACTGAGCCACTTAGGCGCACCAGACATCTAATATTTTTTTAAATACACTTTGAAAAATTCCAATATAGTTAACATACAGTGTAATATTAGTTTCAGGTGTACAATATAGTGATTCAACACTTCTATACGACACTTGGAGCTCATCTCAACACTTGTGCTCCTTCATCTCCATCACCTATTTCACCCATCCATCCACCTCCCTCCCTCAAGTAACCATCAGTTTATTCTCCATAGTTAAGCATCTGCTTCTTGGTTGTCTTGTTCTCTCTCTCTTTTTTTTCCATTTGCTTCTTCTCCAAATACACAGCCCAAGGAATTGGGTTTAGGATTTCAACATATGAAATTTTGGGAGATACAATTCAGTCCATAATATCCCCTCTGGACATCATTCCCTAGCTTTCTTTTTAAGCTTTTTGATTAGCATATTTTGTGCCCAACTGTGATCTACTGGATCAGGCAGCCATGATGTCAAACAATTGCTGGTAACTTTTCTTGACAAATGGCCTGGGAGAAAAGACTGTTTGTGGTAGGTAAGCTCTGAGTCAGGTCAAATAAAGACAAACCTTGTGAGTGGGGTCTTCCAGGGAACCAAAAGACAGGTAAGATAATGATAATTTTCTTGGAGTGGGACTTTAGAGGAGCTTAGAAACCTATGCTGTCCCCTCTAGTGACTTTCAGGTGTAATTGTGGGCTGTTAAGTTTATAAGGCTACTGCAGAACTGTGGAAAGGAGGGGATGGCTGGGAAATAGAGCAAGTTAAAATACCACAAAGCTCAGTGTTCTTACTGATATTCAGCCTTTTCTCTTGAATAAGTGTTCTGCAGATTATGACAAGCCTTTGGTTATTTCCGTAGCACTGAAATGTTGATTTAAAAAAATGTTTATTTATTTTGAGAGAGAGAGCACGTGAGCAGGGGGAACAGGCAGAGAGAGAGAGGAGAGACGGAGAACCCCAAGTAAGTTCTGTGCTGTCAGCTTGGAGCCCCATGTGGGGCTTGATCTCCTGAACCATGAGATCATCACCTGAGCCGAAATTAAGAGTTGGAAGCTTGACTGACTGAGCCACTCAGGTGCCTCCGAAATTTTGATTTTTCCAATATTCTTGTTGCGTTTTCAGAGGAGAGGATTTTTGGAGGTTCATACTCATCCATTCTTAGTGATGTCCTATTTTTTTTTTTTTAGTGAGCTCTTGTAGTTTTTTTTTTAAATTAAGTTTTAATTTTAATTCCAGTAGAGTTAACATACAGTATTATATTAGTTTCGTGGTGTACAATATAGTGATTCAACAGTTCCATATATCACACAATACTCCTCATAAATGCCCTCCTAAATCCCCATCACCTGTTTCACCCATTCCCCCACCCCCACTCCCTCTGATAACCATCAGTGTGTTCTCTATAGTTAAGAGTCTGTTTCTTGGTTTCTCTCTCTTCTTTCTTTTTTTCCTTTGCTAATTTGTTTTGTTTCTTAATTCCACATGAGTGAAATCATGTATTTGTCCATCTCTTATTGACTTATTTCGCTTAGCATTGTACTGTCTAGCTCCATCCATGTTGCTGCAAATGGTAAGATTTCATTCTTTTTTTATGGCTGAGTAATGTCTCATTATGCATATAATATATATATTCTCTATATTATATATATAAATATATAATGTTAATAAAGTAAATGGTCTATTTCATTTAGCTAAAGGTTTGTATTTATTCACCAAAATCTTAAAAAAATTGCTCTTTCCCTCTCCTTTCAAAAGTAATACATATAATTAAGTGTGGGGACTTGTGAGGCTGATAGACTGGCATTGGGATCCCTCCCTGTCTTTACCAGCTGAAGAGTCAGGGCAAATTACTAGTCCAAGGTTTCATTTCTTCCCCAAGTAAAATTGTACAACTAAGACTTCAGATGTCTCAATAGTAGATGAGACCTGGCACATAGAATGCATTCCACAAATAGCTATATTACTATCACGTTGTTATTTATAATATATAAATAAGAAAAGATAGAAGAGTAAAAATTAACATAATCCCTTAATATTGAGATATTTTTTCTATACGTATTTGCACAAAAAATGAGATTGTGTTGTACCTGTTGCATTCTTCTCTCACTTAATAATATTGGCAATGTCTTTGATAACATTATATATTAGAAGACATTTTTTAAAAAACATTTTATTCATTATAAGTTTTTGTGAGGTGAGTTTGGGATGATATGTCAGGGTTTTAGAACGTCCATCCTCTTGGGTGACAAAATTTTTTTACCTGTTGGACTAACTAGGTGGGGGCTGCCACTATTGGCTGCAGCCCCGTCAACAGCATCCATTTCTTTCATGAATAAACATTTATAAAATAATGGGGGAGGGGTGATTCATGAGAACTAAGAAAAAAAATTTTTTTCAGTAGCCTGGAAGCCAATTTTTATAAACAACCAAATGCTGATGAAAATTTAAGTTATTGGGCTCTCCTTAACCCCAGACACAAAGTTAAATGGAAAAGTCTAAGGCAAATGTTTTTCTTTTTAAATGATAAATTCTTATTTATTGAAAGACATCCAGTTGAGAAATAGAGAAATAATTGTTAGGTAGGCATATATGGCACATGATTATGATTAAGTTCCACTAATTCATATTTCCAAATTATACTCTCTGCTAAATTCCAGAGCATTATATTCATGCAGCAGTGGTAGGAAGCATTGATTTTTTTTTTTTTTAAATGTCCGTCCTTTCGATAAAGCAATGATAACGTCAGGAACATTTAGTAGAGTCATTTTCTACCATTTGAGTATGTGATACTCTAATGTTAAAAAAAATATGGAACGCTTCACGAATTTGCGTGTCATCCTTGCGCAGGGGCCATGCTAATCTTCTCTGTATCGTTCCAATTTTAGTATATGTGCTGCCGAAGCGAGCACTTAGGCAAATGTTTAAGATGAAAACAATGTTTCACAGAAATCCAATCCCGGGATAGCTCTTCTATTTGTGATGAGGCAGTATCTCATCTTCCTTTAATCCCTTCCTGAGCTGTTTAAAAAAAATTTTTTTTAAAGTTTATTCACTTATTTGAGAGACAGAGAGAGAGAGAGAGACAGAGAGAAAGAGAGAGAATGTGCAAGTGAGGAAGGAGCAGAGAGAGAGAGAGAGAGAGAGAGAGAGAGGGAGAGAGAGAGAATCCTGAGCAGGCTCCATACAACCAGTGCAGAGCCTGGTACAGGGCTTGAACTTGCAATCCACTAGATTATGACCTTAGCCGAAGTCTGGTGCTCAACTGACTGAGCCGCCCAGTTGCCCCTTGAGCTGTTTTCATGTAGGTGGATGCGCATGATTTGGTGCAATAATATAATTGCATTGGAAACTTTCTACAAGTTGGAAATATAAGGTTAAACATGTTAGAATCTTTTAAAAATGTGGGACAAGGCTGGGCTGGTACATTGTCACTACCCTTTAACCCCACTCTTCCTATACTTTGCTCTGTGATGCTGGGGCTCAGTCCCTGCAAACTTCTCCTTTGCCAACTGGATCTGTTTTTCATTCTGTCTAAAGGGGCCACTAAAAGAGACTGGAAATCGGGATTTACTTCTTCCTGTTCCTGTCAGTGTTCCCACGGCAATGGTTCACCTTGGCAGTGACCATTGATTCCAGTGGTAAGCAATGCTTTCAGAACCAGCCTCAGTGCACCCCCTTGGAGGAGACAGCTCAGCCAGGCAGCACCCCTTCCTCAGAGATCTGGATGGCAGCTCTGTGGGGTCCCTCCTTCAAGCTTCTGAGTTTTAATACTTCTAAACTCTTCCTTTTGTTGCCCTTGCTCTAGGGGTGGGAACTGTTCTTTGCAGTCACATCTCTGTGTTACCTCGGTAGACCCTGTTGCATTTCCAGTTCTCCAATACCTGGTTAGCTATTCCTTATGTCAAATTCTCCTTGCTAAAATATCTGGTATATTTCTCTTTCCTGACTGGATCCTGGTGAATACAGGACCAACACCAGGCTGGCTTTATTCCATTCACACTTTTACTCCATGTGGATGTTAGTTTCAGCTGGTGGTGGGTGGCCCCTGGTGGGCTGCTAGATTAACATAACATTTACTAAGAATTTAAAATATTATTTACTCTCAACAATACTCCAGCAATTTGTATTTCTGTGGGGGTTTTCTATATATGTAACTTGTGCATTATATATAATAATGCAGTACTTATACAAGAGTGCGGTAGGAATAGCAGGCTTTTGTTTCTCTTTCAGTATAACTCCATATAATATAGGAAGTCACCGTCTAAAAAACATGGTTTGACTCATGTTTTATTGTTTTATTTATTTTATGTCTACAAAAACATTTTAAAGAATTGCTTGCTGCATTTTGATATGGAAAACAATAAACTGGCCTAAAATAAAAAGTTGTATTTTCTCATGTGATTTAAATAGAACATTCTTGTCTAATTGGCTTCTTTGATCTAAACTTGTCTAAAAATATAAAATTGGCTTCTTCAAAGTCATCAATTTATTTCACCTAGGAAACAGATCTCCTTGAGTACAGAGAGGAGACAAAGCTCTACTCCTGAATTTCTAAAGAGCTAAGATCAACAAATTGGAAAAGGATGCTTCCTTTTCTTCTGTCTGCTATAGGACAAATGAAAGCCATTTTCCCCCTCTTTCTCCCAATATGCTCTCTGAGTCTTGCTCTGAATCCTTCCCTCCCTCTCCTCACTGCTTGATTCTAAAGCAGACGTTTAAAAGGAAGCCGTGGACTGAGAACAAAGCAAGTTTGACTCTCATTCTGTACCAGTTCTGTTGGTAAATGTGGGGTATGGCTGCAACAGCTTGAAATGATTCCTGTGCCCCTTTCTCATCTTCTCCAGGGATTTCTGAAGTGTGCTATCTTTCAGGTGCTGTGTAAACCAGGTTTGTTTTTTTCCTGACAGCTGGGTTGGGACTGGAGCTATTATGAACTGTCAGAGAGCGTGAACAATTGTCCTGGGATGGACATTGCAGGGAGAAGAGGAGAGATCTCTGCTAGATAGGAAGATAAGGCAGAGAGGTAAGGGGCAAAAGTGAGAGTTTCCAAGTTATCTTTTGGCTATTTGAACCATTCCCTCTTACAGCTAATATTGACAGGCTAAGCCCAACTTGAGGGAAATGTATGTAATTCAGAGGCTCTCCCTGGGACACTACTATTTGCAGAGAGACAAGGCTTTCAGATGAGATGGCCCTTTCTTTAAGGGTTTAAGACATCACGTTAAAAAAAAGTGCACCTTTGAGCACTTTCCCTAGCGTGGGCATGTTAATATTGTCCTCTGTAAGGTGAGGTTGGTAGCACCGAATGTTGTTATCAGATTGATGTCTTTATTTAGTGGAAGGACCTACATTGTCTCTGCCACTTTGTTTCAATTTATGTGTTTCTGATAGTTTCCTTTTTATCCAGATTCAAAGTTGAGGCTATTTTTTAGTAATCAGTTTCTTACAATGCCACATATAACGTATATGTTCACTAAGAGCCATCTCTTTCCTGTCATCTCTACTTTGTATAATTTTAAATGTGTATTTTGGAGGTGAGGCAAGAGGTCACAGTTTGAATTGAATGGGATTCAGCTATGTCCATGTAAATCCAGTGGGGGTTGGGGGTAAATATAATCATACCAGACGTCTATTTACATGAGAACTGAAGTTCTCTGGGTGAGAACTCATTCTAAGGAGACCTAATAAGAAAGCTTGGGTTGTCAAGGGCTTCAGCTTGATCACGGCTTAGGCATTATTTCAAGCCACTCTGTGGAGCAATGGAGTCTGGCAGGGATAGACACATTGTGAGCACATGGGAGCCTCCCCTTGCAACTCTATGAATAACAAAGGGAAACTTTGTCCAGGTCAGAGATCTTATTTGAGCAGGTAGGGAAACCAGTGAAATTGGAGATACTCCTTGTGTGATCTTTATGTGACCTAAAGGCTGAAAAACTCAGGTTGTGTTTTGTCTTTCCACCAACATGGTAAATTTCCTCAAAAATAGGGGACAGTATGTTCCCTCCTTTCCATCCCACTGATGTGGCTCTAATTTTGGCTTTCACCATTTCTCATCTGGATTGTCACAGTAGCCACTGTTTCTCACCCTAGTCTTATATTCCAGCCACTCATTCTTACCGCTGCCAGAGTTCTCTCTCAATGAGAATCAGCTATGCCCAAATCAGCAGGTGAATTCTGCACTTTCCCCTTCTCCCCCAACAGTTATCTTTGAAACATCAGAAGAAATTAAATTCATGACAGGGATGGTCACAGGAAGAGAAGAAATGTCAGAAGAGAAGAAAATACTGAGGAACTTCTGGGACATAAAAGACAATCCATTCACAGCTGAGATATTCATGATACAACACAAGCGAAGGAAGGGATCCCTGGAAAACTGTGATTGTAAGAATTTACAGAAAAAGATTATTATTTTTTTTAGGATAAGAATGAAAAGCCACACAGAATTTACTTGGTTTAGGAATGCTTTTTTGAAAAAATGAATTACAGATAATTTTGTACTCATCATCATAACCTGATCACATAAAATATTTTGATTCCTAGCATTATTTTAACTTTGTCTCCTTAACAAAAATAAAGCAGTTGAGCTAAAAATATTAATCAAGCCCCTGGATTTTTGGAGCGTGTGTTAGGAGTCAAGGTACCAAAAAAAGTTAGCTTCCATTCTGACATGGAACTTGGAGAGGTGAGCCTGTGTGTGTGTGTGTGTGTGTGTGTGTGTGTGTGTGTGGTGGGGGGTAGTTGAAACTGTTCTGGTGGGCTGTGGGAAAGGCATATGGAATCTTAGAAAAGGATTGAGTTCTCTTACTGGGTTTTGGGTGGGGGGAATGCTGTGGCTGCTGGTGCCTTGGGGTTCAGCCCAACCCCTCAGCCTTTTCCTAGCTGAGGAAAGAGGTGTCTGGGATCTGAGGGTATTCTACCCTGAGGACCAAAGATTGAAAATGAGAGGTAAGAGGTGCCATTTCATTTCCAATCTTCCACACTTCATGAAGAGCCCCTTTTAACTTTCTTTTTATAGTGATGAATATTTGAGAGATAAATGGAAGCATTTAAAATTAAGTAAATTGATGGGGTGCCTAGGCGGCTCAGTTGTTTAAGTGTCTGACTCTTGATTTCTGCTTAGGTAATGATCTCACGGTTGTGAGATGGAGCCCTGCGCCTCAAGCTTCATGCTGAGAGTAGAGTCTGCTTAAGATTCTCTCTCCCTCTTCCCCTCCCTGCTTGCATTCTTGCATGTGTTCTTTTTCTCTCAAAACCAAAAACCGAAAAACAAAACCCTTAAAATTAAGTGAATTAAGCGTACGTAGAAACAATAGAATTTCAAGATATATAACCTCATGATATAGCTGGGATTATAACTGTAAATACATTATTGGATTGTGCTTTCTTTTTTTTATTTTTAATGTTTATTTTTGAGAAAGAGAGAGAGACAGACAGAATGAACGTGGGTGGAGGAGGGGCAGAGAGCGAGGGAGACACAGAATTTGAGGCAGGCTCCAGGCTCTGAGCTATCAGCACAGGGCTCAATGCGGGGCTCAAACCCACGAACCGTGAGATCATGATCTGAGCTGAAGTATGACACCTAACCGACTGAGCCACCCAGACGCCCCTGGATTGTGCTTTCTTTATCTAACATTTGATTATATGCTTTGTACAAAATTACAAAATGTGGGCAACCTTTGTCTTATGTATTACTGCATTTCACAAATTTTCCAAAATAGCATAAGGTACTTTCTATGGGTAAAAACTCGTTTTTTTTTTAAAAAACATAATTTTTGATGTCTCACTCCTTTACTATAGAGTTTTTGTTTATTTCCACTTTTAGTTTTCATTTTTTAGCCTTTGGCAATATTTGAAAAGTTTTTTATTGTGTGTCTATTTTTTTTTTTTGAAAATAAAGAGCATTGCCCTTCATCTGAACCCATACAAGTGCATCACATGTAATTATGTATATATGGAGGTATTGTGCCTTTTGCTTTTTTGTTTTTATTTTTAGCCAACTTTTAATTTTATAAAAGTATTAAAGTAAGAGTAAAATTGCAAGGTTAATACACAAAGTTCTTACATACCTCATTCCTAGTTTCCCGAAATTATTAACATGTTATATTAGTATAATTATTTTGTCACAACTAATGACAGTTTTCAACCTTGGCTGCACATTTAAATCATCTGGGGAGTTTTGAAAGCCTTCGTCCCAGCCACACCAAACACCAGTTAGGTCAGTATCTCTGGAGACAGGAACCAGGGATCAGTAGTGGCTTTTACAGCTCTCCAGGTGATTTCAATGTATAAAGTTGATGACTATTTCTCTAAGGGAAATAGGATGTATTTTTTATCTGACTTCAAAATGAGATTTTTGAAAGCTGAAAAAGGGGAAGCCCATGCTTCCCAGAGAAGCAGGGGATTTGGCTGTGCTTCTGGCCACACCTCAGAGAAGGATGGCTGTGTGCTGCCTCCTTTGGGGATAGAAGACCAGATGGGCCTTGAAAGGTTTCCAGCCTCACAGATGATTCCTATATCCAACACTTGGTTTAGAAGGAATAGAGAAAGATCCAGTAAGATCTTGGTAGCTTGGCCAAAGAAATTAGCCAGTGACCAGAGGCAAACCCTCCTCATCCATGCCTTCTCTTCTTCTGAAATCGTATAAGCCCTGGAATCTTTATAGGATCCTGAATTTGAGGGTGGAAGAACCTCTATATATTACTGAATTTCCCCACAACCTGATTGGATGGGGCCCTGAAATGATATTAGGTGGATTTATTGAGAACAAACAGATGTTACATTCCTGAAAAGACCTTCAGGTCTTACTATTTATAGAATGAACAAATTGAAGCACTATTTTTACACACTTGAAGACAATACGAGGACAATATATTAAATATTGTCTCTGAGGGGTGCCTGGGTGGCTCAGTTGGTTAAGCGTCCAACTTCGGCTCAGGTCATGATCTCGCGGTTCATGGATTCGAGTCCTGTGTCAGGCTCTGTGCTGACAGCTCAGAGCCTAGAGCCTGCTTCAGACTCTGTGTTTCCCTCTCTCTGCCCCTTTCCCTCTCATGCTTTGTCTCTCTCTCCCTCTCTCTCAAAAATAAATAAAACATTAAAAAATATTGTCTCTGATACTAAAAGAGCACATCTTTATTTTTCTGTCACTCAGTTGTAGAAATATAGTTCCTGGATGCGTTCATAGCAAAGACAGTAATGAGCTAATACTAATGATGGTGGGAATTCAATGTGAGCCATAAAAATTGGGAACATAACTATTACAGAATGTAGCCAGACCCTGAATAATTGCTGAATTAGCAGAGGGCTCCACCTGCGGCCAGTTTATGTATACAAGAGCGGGGCAGGGGTTCACACTGGTTGTCTTTCAGGCAACATTCCTTACGTATAGGTTTGCAGCTTTCCCTATGCTGTCCTTAAGGTATATCACGGAGGGTTTATGTGGTTCACTGGAGACAGTGGGGGCAGTCCGGTGAGGAGAAGAGGTCTGTGAGTCAGGAGGAGTATTTCTGTCTTGCTCTGTGCAAAGTTTCCTGCAAAAGTCATGGGCAGTGACAGGTGCTGTGGATTCCAACATGTAAAGCCACTTTTCGGGAGGTTTATCATAAGGAAAATGGGATGCATCATCTGGCCTTTCAATGTCCAGTGAGAATCTCTTCTTCTGGGTGAGTATAATTTGCTGAAAGAACAAGTTTTTTCTTTCAAATATTTTTATATGTGTTCAATGGTTCTTTTCTTTTTCCGTCCAGTTTAGAAAACTTTATCATACAATGATCATTTGTGACATAATTAGCTCATTGGCCAATCTTAAAAACATTTCTTAAAAATGATTTTCAATGAGAAAAATGGGCATATCTTGAGATAACTACAATGGCCAGATTGAACTTCGCCTGTGTGATCTTATTGGAAATTAATATATTATTGATGTTAGACCTTTTCTTTTTAAAAATTTTTTTTAATGTTTTATTTATTTTTGAGAGGGAGAGAGATAGCATGAACAGGGGAGGGTCAGAGAGAGAGGGAGACACAGAATCCGAAGACAGGCTCCAGGTTCTGAACTAGCTGTCAGCACAGAGCCTGATGCAGGGCTTGAACCCACGAACTGTGAGATCATGACCTGAGCCTAAGTCGGATGCTTAACCGACTGAGCCACCCAGGCGCCCCAGACCTTTTGAATATTGGAAAGAGCCTGTGCATCCTTGTATCTTCACTACTGCTTCTGTGAGCTTTTGGGAAATGACCCCAGCTTGCTTGGGGTGCATTGATAGATGTAGGAAAGGGAAGTGAGACCAGTCACATTTGCGCTGGGCTGGGGCTGAAACAAGTTACCCTGATTCTTCAGGGCCCAGGCAATATGGTGCCAGGATGAGATAGGGACAGGGACTGCATCTGTTCAGGTCATTCTCTGCTTTGAGCTACATTATATAACTTACTAGAGGATAACAGAGAATAATCAAATCTCTCATTACACATGACCCTGGTCTCCTTCATTAGCACAGGTATATATAGAGTATTAATATTTGAATTTGACATTAAGGAGGATAATTACTATGATATTTTGTTTAGCTGGAAGTTTTGCCACATTTTGATCTCTTCTACTTCTGCCTTTTGGTTAAGACTCAGTCAGTGGTGTACTGATATACCATCTCTCTGGGAAACAAACCCCACAAATTCCCTGCTTTGCAGTGTTTGCCAATTTCCATTGTGTAAATACTTCCATCACGGCTGATTACAAGCTACCGACCTGACATCACTGAATATGGAGTTGGGAAGATATATAAAAAAACTCACTCTTGTGACTGGATAGGGCCAGCTCCAGCACACCACTGGACTATGCCAGACAGTTGCATCCTCTAAGTGTGACAGGCATTGGGTCTGACCAGGGTATTGCTTAGCCTATGGCTGTGACGAAGAGGCCTCCATGACCTCAGTGCATGTGTCTGCAGCCATGGAAAGGCAGTGCCTAAAAAGCAGGCTTAGAAATAGTTAGTCTAGCCATAAGCAACTTACATTGTTTTTGAGAAATGGTCTTTTCTTTTGCTTCTTTACCACCACTTTCTACTTTTATTCTGCCTTCTATTTTTTTTCTAGCAGGTAGTGTAGCATAAAGAAGACATACTAGAGGTCAAGACACATGTAGTTCTAATTTTGAGGTCTGCCATGTGCAAGCTGGGTGATCTTGGGCAATCCACTTAATCTTTCTGAGCCCCAATTTTCTTATCTTTAAAATGGAGAAAAGATTTACACTAGCATGGTGTTGGAAGTATTGGTTAAGATACACACAAAATATTGAGCATGTAGGAGGGACTAAATAAATGGAGCTCTTTTTATCGATAATCCTAATTTGTCCCTATTTACTCCTAGCCTGATCATCTTTCCATTCTTCCCTTTACTTGGTGTGCCTACTGGTTGGTTTCCATGATTTTTGTATGCGCTTCTATATCCTACCTTATGGAACAGGATCTTAGAGCATCATTTGCCAAAGTGTTTCCATAGCACATTAGTCCTAAGAGATGCCATGTGACAGTAAGGTCACAGTCTTAATAAACAAGGTTGATTATATTCTATTTGTGGAGATTCATAGGATACATTGGCATATTAAAATCCCTGAGAAGTTCACAGGAAATAATAATCCCATTTAACTATTTGATCTAACATTTCTTGGAATTATTTGACTATACTCTTTTATGTGTATTTTTATGGGTGTATATAAGATACCTGTTAATATCCTGAAGCACCAGAGTTCTGTGGAATGCACATCAAGGAATGCTCTTCTGGATGATTCAGAGGGTAGGGTGAGTGTCTTCCCCACAGTTAGGAAGTACAATGAGTTTTAATGTTTCTCACTGAGAAAACTTCTATTCCTGAGAGGGGGCGCAGAAGTATTAGAAGGATGCATGACTTGGGGAGAAATATCAGTACACCCTGTGGGTTTGCCTTTATTAGGACCAAGAGAAGCATTTTCATTACATTATCTAACTGAACCAATATACACTAAAATATGTATCATACCAAGGAACTTATATTTAATTTGTAGCTTCTCATTGGAGTTCCAAACACCATAATCGTGACTTGATTAAGGAATCTAAATGCCGTTGAATACTATCTTCCCAGAGTGAGCCTCCAAACACATCCGCTAAGTCCTATAGATGCAAGAAGTCACTTGAAACTAATTTCTTAAATTTGTAGGTAACTGCCTCAATTTTAGTTTTTCTCAATTGTCAGTGAGTTGTCCTTTTTGAATTTCATTGATGATAGTGCAGTCTGATGGTTCCTGTCCAAGTTCCTTTTTACTAGGCACAATTCCAGTGCACCTGTGAAGGAGTTTTTATTTCCATAAACCAAAAAGTAATTAAATATTAGAAAGCTCTAAAATTGGAGTTTGAAGAAGTGGCCTGTGCTTGGAGTGCTGTTGCTTGGAATTGAACATTCCATGAGAGGAACAATTTGGGAAGGAGTTGATTACCATATTCTTTAAGGTACGAAAAGATACTAAGCAGGTAATTTTTTTTCTTAGAAAAGATATTGGATGATACCATTCTTATGTATGAAATTTGAAAATACTTGCTAATAAGCCTTTTGATTTCTGACTCAATGCACTTTGAAAAAAATAATGTCTACATTCTCCTTCATGGTTCTGTGTTTCATTAATGTAAAATAATTAGTGTGACATTTCTTGCTTGGAGGATCCATCAATGCTATTCAACATAAGATCAAAGGTCAAAGTTCATGTGGAAATTGGGCTAAGCAGTTTGGAACAATTTTAAAGTGAATAAGCCTTATTTTAATGTGTAATTAGTAGATTTATCACAGTCCAGACTCTAATCGAGTGTCGAAAGTAAATAAATTATTCATTAAATGCAAATGGTTGTATTTTGCCACTTTTTTTTTCTACCGTGTCCTGGTGAGGGAAAGGAAGCATTAATTTTTATTTCAGTTACTTATGAATATTTCCAAAATGTCAGCCTCTGAGTGATGCCTGCTGGAGGCATGCTTAGAATTAACATGAAGCTGTGACAGTCTCCATGGCAGACAGTTTCAATCTTGACTGAAAAACTTGGAGGCAGGGTGCACAGAGGAGGGCTTCTGGCAGTAGATGACAAGGTGGAACCAGAGCTTGGAGTCATGTGAGTTCCTCAGAGCAAAGCAAGTCAAACAAGGGAGGGATTTATGGTTGGGAGAGGGAGTCAGTAAGATGATATCAGCAGCAAACAAAGGCAGTACAAGGCAGGGTGTCGGGGTATAGGTAGGGAGGTTGGCAGGAAGGGCACTTGGTGGGGGCCTAGGAATCAGAATCCTGGATTGTATGGGTCACTTGCCTGTGTGCTGTTGAATCCAGCCCTGCTTTTCTCCAACTCTGCTCTGTGTCACAGGGGTCACAGGGCCTGCCCTCTCCACACTGCATTCTCAGATGTCCTTACTAATTGGCTCCCAGTTAGGCTTGGCCGGTAGGTGGACATGGTGGGCAGTTGGAGGAAGGGAGGAGAAAGAAAGCCACTGGTTGTGTCTCCTTTATTGTTCCAGCTTCTGCTGGTGTCCCCTCTTTGCAGATCTAGCTTTCGTGCCTGGGCTCTGGGGTTCTAATAACACCTTCTTCCTTTGCTCTTGGCCAAGGGGTGGTGGTAGCAGTTTCCTGTAGTTTTTAATGCCTGGGTTGCCTCTCCACCTTGTGTTTCAATACTTCCTATCGCTTACATCTGGCTTGCTTCAATCATTTTTATTAGCTATCTGAACTTCAAAGGCATTTGAGTTTGAGATTCCTGGTCCAAGTTCATACAAATGTTTGAAGGGCCTGTGTATGTCTCATTTATTTTTTAAAATTTCCTTCCTTAGCAGTGGCTGGCATGCACATGAGTTCCCAAATGTTTGATCAGTGAGCAAATGGATGAGTTAGAGTGTGGGTGGAGGAGCTCCAGCAACCTCCGATTGTCAGGTTAGGCCTGGGGTTTGGGAATGCTCAGGATCAGAATAAGGGCATGCTGAGAAGTGGGCTTCAATAGTTTTGGAAGGCTCTTTGGATTGATGCTTGAGCACTGCCTGCTCAGCAACTGCATCATCTTTTCCTCTGAGGCACCTCAGGAGAACTTCTGGGGCTTCATCGAAATGGGATTTCAAATGACAGGTATAGAGGCTACATTGTCACGTGAGTGTGGTAACAAAGATTGGCTCAAATCCCAGCTTTAACCACATGCTGCACCTGCTGCTTTGGATTCCCTATCTGTAAAACATGGGTGATGCTGCCTATTGAGTAGAGCTCTTTTTAAAATGTATGCAACGTAGGGGCACATGTACCCCAATGTTCATAGCAGCACTTTCAACAATAGCTAAATCATGGAAAGAGCCTAAATGTCCATCAACTGATGAATGGATCAAGAAGATGTGGTTCATCTATACAATGGAATACTACATGGCAATGAGAAAGAATGAAATCTGGCCATTCGTAGCAAAGTAGATAGACCTCGAGGGTGTCATGCTAAGTGAAATAAGTCAGGTGGAGAAGGACAGATACCATATGTTTGCACTCATAGGTCTAACAGGAGAAACCTAACAGAGGACCATGGGAAGGGGAAGGGGGGAAAATGAGTTAGGGAGAAGGGGGGAGGCAAATCATGAGAGACTCTTGAATACTGAAAATGAACTGAGGGCTGAAGGGGGAGGGGGAAAGGGGAAGGGATGATGGTCATGGAGGAGGGCACTTGTGGGGAAGAGCACTGAGTGTTATATGGAAACCAACTTGACAATAAACTATAAAAAAATAAAAGGTAAAATGTAAAAAAAAAAAGTTTCTTGCTGTGAAAAAGAACTCCCTACCTGTGAGTTCCTTTATTTATAATCCTTGAAACCAAAATGTATAATGTACAGTTTTCACAACTGTATCTGCTCTAATAAAAAAAAAGTTGATTATTAAAAAAAAGTATGCAAAGTGCTTGAGACAGGTTAGGTGTTTAATAAGTGGGAGTTATTATTTGTTATCCTCTTTCAAAAGAAATTGGAGGAGTCAACATTAATGAGTGGCTTGTTACAAAGGTAAATTCTGAGAGAAGGCCTATGTTTCATGGAATAATTTCAGTATTTTTATTTATGGTATTACCAGAGAGGACAATATTATTTTAAAATATTCAGGTACACGCATGTACATGAACTTGAATACCTATACATAGAATGTCATTTGGTTAGAAACATTCCAAATTGCTATCTGATGCCTTCTTTTTAACAGCTAGACGAGATTAGTTGAAAATGCACCTTATTAAAAACAAATATGCAATCTCCTTTCAAATTTTGAATTAGTTTTTATCTTGTTATTTTTGATATTATTTCAATATTAGATTTCTTTTAAAGAAAATCAAAGTGTTTTAGAAGTAGTATCTAATTTTAGTGAGTCTTATATACTATCTAGTCTGTATAATGAGGCTATTTCTATATTGTTAGCTACAATGATGATTTGTTTTTATGAGTATAGGACTAAAAAGTTTCCTCACCAAAACTTGTATGAGAGACGAACATACAAATTCTTATCATTTTAGGAATCTATTCGTTTAGCAAAATGCTTTTGTCATAAATCTTTTCCTATATGTGCATATATATGCATATGTAATTTTTATGTATTTATATAGTGTTATGTTCATATATATTATATTTAAAACAGTATATGTGTATAGTTAACACTATGGCATGTTTTATTTGAATGCCGAGACAGTAAGTTTTGTTTCAAGGAGATTTGAAAGAAACACTTGGTTATGTGAATGGTAGGAGGTCCCTCCTTCCTTTTACAATTTATTTTCTACTTCTCTGTATTCCCAAAAGGAGGTGCTAATCTGACCAGATTTCAAGACTCTGATTACTGCATTTACTGCATTTACTAGCTGCATTTACTAGGGCTGAAGCAGGCATGCTGTACTGAGAGGGAATACCTCCCCATTCAGCCCTACCTTTTTTCCTATTGCCGCCAGGTCTAAGGATATGCAAGATGAAGCATGGACTCCTTTGGGTTTAGCAATTGCACTTTTTTCTTTTCTCACAAAAGCACTTAAGTGCTTTGGAATTTCTGGTTGTTTCAGGCTGTGGTCGATGACAATATTGACATGTAATAGCGATGGCAAGGGCCTGCTTTGGCTCAAGGCTGAAGAGAGGTGCTGTAGCCCAGATTTGTCACAGAGCCCGGTGCTGGAAGCCCCGAACACCCAGCTAACAAGATGGTGGCACTTTGGTTTTCCATCAGTTATGACTACGTGGTAGCTCTCTCAGGAACCTGAGTGAGAAGGAGTGACCTGGCCAAGGCAGGATTTGGTTCTTACCCTTGCCATATAATTCTGTAGAAGCCTCACTTGTGCTTTCAGACGATCAAATTAATTTCGTTATTCTGTTAAAATGAAATTTTAAGTGTCAGTTTTGGTGAAAATTTTGATTGGTTCCTTTTTTATGGATGATCATCGCAACTTAAATAAAATATCTCAGATAGATATTGAGTAGTACTAAGTAGCAAACCGATATGGACTTAAATACTAGGGTATTTATGCTCAGATTCATCCCTTGGCTTTGGACAATTATTTTTTCTTTATTTTTTTTTTAATTTTTAACGTTTTTTATTATTGAGAGACAGAGAGAGACAGAACATGAGCATAGGAGGGGCAGAGAGAGGGGGAGACACAGAATGTGAAGGAGGCTCCAGGTTCTGAGCTATCAGCACAGAGCCCAATGCGGGGCTCAAACTCACAAACCATGAGATCATGACCTGAGCCAAAGTCGGATGCTTAACCAACTGAGCCACTCAGGCACCCCTGGACAAATATATTTTCAATCTTGATATTGCAAGTATCTGGGATACTGTGCTACTGAGATGCACTGACTTGGATGCTGTCCATATCATTGTTCCCTATGAGTTTATTATCGATAATAAGTGGATAGATGTTTTTAAAAAGTGAAATAACTTCTAATTCTGACCATACAGTGAAACAGCCTGTAAAACTCTTTACTATAGAATACTGTAAACAGTGAATAAAATATGAAAAATATAATTTGAATGCATGGCTGAGATAGCAAAGAATTAAGAGAAATTCTTCGAGTGAAAGCTTGAATCCAAAGAGGTTTATGACTGCTGAAGCTGGTGATCCTGAATGACCAAAGGCTTTGGGTTTTAGCCACGGCAAGAGCTGAAGGCCAGAGGTCAATCAGGAAGGTGGATTAGCAGACCAGGTGCCTAGTATTGCTTTTTTCAATGTTCTCTTCCCCATCTGTCCTTTTCATAAGCAATGTCTTTATACACTGCTTCTAGATTATTAGCCCTCAAAAGATCTTAGAGATTATTTACTCTTAGTCTTCTGTTACATAGGAGGAGATATGAGGGGCTCAGAGAGTTTCAATGACCTCATTAGTGAAAGAACCAGGACAAGAACCAGTTTTTTCCTATTTCAGAGTCCATTCTATCCCATTACCTTGTTTCTCTCTATTATTCTTTTCATTAAAAAATGAAATAATGTGTGTGTGTACAGATGAATCTTTTTGGATAGAAAGCTTGAATAGATAACATACTACATATTTAGTATATTTTGGTCAGAAAGTTGATGTGGAGAAAGGAGACCTTAGAGGAGGGCATTAGACTCTTCCTAGGCTGCTGAGGCTATTACTTCCCTCCCCAGTTCTACCATGTCTATGGAAGATGCTCTTTGGAAGATGCTCTATGGAAGATATCTCCTGGAGGTACAGATTGGAAGAGCTGGTGACACTCATTTATCAATGTGCTTTGGAGTGCAATGGAGTGCTGGGCATCTATTCATAGTTTATAAACTACCATGAGATCATAAGCCCAATACTGAGCTGTGGTCACCTCTCATCAGGACAATCCCTTTTTGGAGGTGTCTGTGTTAAGTATGGCAAGATGCCTAGTGGTGCACTCTAATCTTCAGGGGAGTGGAAGGATTCCTCAATCTTACTTCATTTCTGGAAAGCAGGTTTTAGGATATGGGTCAAGCAGGGCTAGACAGAGGTATTTGAACCTTCTGGGCAGACTAGTAATTTGATGTCCCTTCCAATTTAGATCTAAAGAAGTCATTCAATTTTTATTTAGTGGGACTAACAAAAAGCAGACTTTCTATATAAAAATGTATCAGCAGACTCAGTCACTAAGTTACTTCCATTGACTAAAGCAGAATCAATATTGTAAAAATATTTGGCCAAATGTTTAGTTTTTTTTCCTCTCTTGTCTTCTGTTGCAGTTTTCTGAATGGTACAACTTTTGGGGAAGCATATATATATACATATATATATATATATATTTTTTTTTACATTTATTTATTTTTGAGAGACAGAGAGGACAGAGTGTGAACATGGGAGGGGCAGAGAGAGAAAGAGACACAGAATCCGAAGACAGGATACAGGCTCTGAGCTAGCTGTCAGCACAGAGCCCGATGCGGGGCTTGAACCCACGAACCGTGAGATCATGACCTGAGCCGAAGTCGGATGCTTAACCGACTAAGCCACCCAGGCGCCCCGGGGGAAGCATATTAAAGGGCTTCCAATTAAGACCAAATAGGTTGCTTGTTCTTTTAAGTAGCACTATAATGTGCAATATTTGTTTTGGGACTTTTACCTGCATATTGACTTTTAATAAAGTCTGACTCTTTGTACTATAAAATTGCCCAACAGTAGTTTGAGTCAGCATGGTCTCCTTTTACTTTTAATTTTAAATATGTCTTTTAATTATTTTCTCACATTTGTTGGTGTTGCCTGTTCTCTGTGGTAACTAAGGTAGAGCAGCAGCAGAAGAAAATGAGACAAAGAAAAAAAGGGGTTTTAAAATTATCCATAGGTGGTATTTGAGGCCTGAAGGGTCTAAAAGAAGTTCAAAGGACCCATCCAGGTGGGTTTCATCAGGGTGGAACCTGAGGTATGAGGGGACTCCAGGAACCAGGGGAGATCTATCAGGCAAGGAAGAAAGGATGCCATGATAGATCACATATTTCTTCGAGACACAAACATTTTTTCTGGTAGTAAACTTTAAAAGAAACGGTTTCCTTTATAAGGACTGTGAAATCCTTATAAATTTTGTTCACTGTTTTTAAAATACAGTGAACACACAAGGATTTTTTAATAATGATATTAGAGAAAATTCAGAAAGCTATTTTACATGCCCATTTCTTGTATTATTTAGACAGAAGCTGATGCCATAACATTAAATGTAATTTGTTGAAGGTGTTTTCTTGTGGGAGCAATTTAGAAATTCCCATGTGTAGAGCTTAACAGTAATCTATCTGGTATGAATATAAGTTGAGAGAAGTGGATGGATAGTCCTTTATATTCTTGTCCTTAAGTATTGATGTCTTTGAACAGGAACTGGTATTTATAAAGGTTCATCTTTCTGGGGTAATTTTGGAGCACTAGTGTTTTGGAGTACCTGTTGAAGAAGACCCATATATGTTGTAGACCAAAAGATCAGATAGAGAGAGCATATTCCACTGAGAAATCTTCTTTCTTATCTGGATGAATCCACCTCTGCAACACAAGGTCCACAAGGACCTTTGAATTTAGTTGGAGGAATGCTTGATTTGTCTGATGCCAATGGATATAGTCCACATTATTTTTAGCAATAAAACTATAGGATATTAACTCTAAAAAATACTCTTGTAGGACACTTAATTTTGCACTTACCACATTGCCAAACTTATGCATGGCGTATAAATATTTAAGAGGTTACTAGTATGGAATTTGGGATAGTTTGGACAAGGGCAAGGCAAACTGTCATCTAGAATGGTATAATCTCATAATATTAAAAGTGGTAGGCATATTTTAAGTATTAAGAGAATAAATTGTCAATTACCTTTGAAACTCATATACCTACATTTTATACCAATAATTGACATACCTCTCCCTCACCTCCTTCTTGGAAGTAAACTATGTAAAATCAGAAATAAATGGTTAATATGTAAATTATACATTTACCTTATCTTTTTATTAAACAGGTTCTCAACAGATATTTATTAGGCAATTTTTTTTTGAGAGGGAGAGAGAGCATGCACATAAGTGCGTGAGTCGGGGAGGGGCAGAGGGAAAGGAAGAGAAAGAATCTTAAACAGATTCCATACCTAGACCAACTCAGGGGACCATGAAATCATGACCTGAGACAAAGTCGAGTCAGACACTTAACTGACTGAGCCACCCAGGTGTCTCTGACAATATTTTGGAGTAAAGTATTTTCTTAAACAGATGACTGTTAATACTTTGAACTACAAAATTGGTGTTTAAAAAGATACAATTCAGAGTTTTTACTTTTTCATGTAATTTTTTTCTTAATTAAAATTTCCCCTTACCAGTGCTTTAGTTTTGCCTTAGAAAATTTATTGTCTGGGGGGCTCCTGGGTGGCTCAGTTGGTTAGGCGTGGGACTTTGGCTCTGGTCCCCTCATCAGGTGAGTTTGAGCCCCTCTTTTGGGTGAGCCCGTGCTTCTCTTTCTCTCCTTCTCTCTCTCTCTCCTTCTCTGCCCCTTATGGGATTTTCTCTCTCTGCCCCTCCCTCACTTGCAATCTCTATCTCAAAAAAAAAAAAAAAAAGAAAAAAAAAAAAGAAAAAAAAACACCAAAAAACAAAAAAACAACAACAACAAAAAGAAAATTTATTGTCTGAATTTTTAGATTTGACTTCCAATAAATCTCTCTGACTACACTATCCCAATTTAATCCATTGCAATATTACTTGCAGATTATTACTCACAGATTTTCCTTCTTTTATGGCTTTATTGAAAAGTAATTGAAGTACAAAATACTACACATGTTTAAAGTGTGCAATTTGATGAGTTTTGACATATGTATACATAAGTGAGGCCATCATTACAATCAAGATAATTAACATATTCATCACCCCTAAACATTCCTCATGCCTTTGTAATCACTCTTTCCTGCTTTCCCCAATCCTCACCCTCCCTAAATTTGTCCCCACCAGCGAGCAGCATTGATTTGCTTTCTGTCTTCTGTAAATATAGATTAGTTTTCATTTTCTATATTTTATAAAAATAGAATCATATAGTATATACTTTTTTTGATCTGAATTCTTTCACTCAGCCTAACTGTTTTGAGATTCATTCATGGTGTTGCTTGTATCAATAGATTGTTCCTTTTTCAAGGCTGATTAGTGTTCTATTGTTATGGATACACTTTCATTTGTCCACTCAGTCACCTCTTGCTAATCATTTGAGTTGTTTCTAATTTTGGCTATTACAAATAAAACTGGTATCAACATTTGCGTACAAAATCTTTGATGGACATATGCTCTCTCTTTTTTTTTCTTTTTTTAAAATTTTTAATGGTTTTTTAAAAATTTATTTTTGAGAGACAGAGAGAGACAGTGCGAGCAGGGGGTCTTTCTTTCCTCTATTTTGTTCACGCTTCACTTCTAAACAAAAAGGATTACATTTAAAAGAATTTCTTCACCAGTAATTTATCCTATTGCTGGAATTAGCTAATTGTTGGAAATGTACTGTTTAATTCTTACTAAGTAGACTTATAGGGATAAAAAGACTAAGCTGCCAAACTCCAACTGCAAACCTTGTGAAATCTGTGAATGCAGCTCCTGGCAGAGAACATTTTCTACTCTCTTGCACAGAATTTACCTATATTTTCTTCTTTATGAATCTTTTTCATAATTAGTGTCTAAATTACCTCTCATCAGGAAAACCATTTACGTGTAAAGTTATTATTTTTTTAATTTCAAAGAAATATGTTTGCATTTTTATTTATTTTTTTTAAGTTTTATTTATTTATTTAGAGAGAGAGAGAAGAGAGAGAGCACACAAGCAGGGGAAGGGCAGAGAGAAGTAGAGACAGAATCCCAAGTAGGCTCTGCACCATCAGCTCAGAGCCCAACTCAGGGCCCAAACCCATGAACTGTGAGATCATGACTTGAGCCGAGAACAAGAGTGGGATGCTTAACTGACTGCACCACCCAGACACTCCTGTTTGGGTTTTTTTTTTTTAATGTTTTTATTTATTTTTGAGAGAGAGAGAGACAGCGTGAACAGGGGAGGGTCAGAGAGGGAGACACAGAATCCAAAGGAGGCTCCAGGGTCTGAGCTAGCTGTCAGCACAGAGCCCGATGTGGGGCTCTCACAAACCATGAGATAGTGACTAGAACCGAAATTGGACGCTTAACTGACTGAGCCACCCAGGTACCCCATACCTACAGAATTTCTAACATTGATTTTGCTAATGAATATTTAATAAATATCTTCAATCCCTTAAGTAATGTTAAATCTCAGCTTTTGGTTATATTTCACAAGGGAATGCTACTTTGATATATTATGCCTACTTAACGAACGGCTGCCAAAACAGTTAACCACATGCCTTTTAACCAAAAGCAATTGCATTTGGAGATTTTAAGATAGCATTTGAATTGAAGTGACACTAATTAAATTAAGTAATTAAAAAACCCACAACATTTATATGTGCAATGAATTTATTTGTAAATTACATTTGTAATTCTGCAAAATTTGAGTTACCAAGAAGAAAAGATTAAGCCAACTGGCACAGTATTGTATTTCAATATATTTTTTAATGCAGTATTTTAAATATTGTGCAAATATAAATAAAAGTAGAAAGGAGATAAACATGGATTCAGTCTATGTATCTATTCTGAATATTTAAATGCTCTTACAATAGAACTAGGAAAGCAGATCCAAAATTTTGGAGAAGGAACTAGGAAAACTTTTCCCCACCTTCCTCCCACACAGAGGAAGCCTAGAACCCAAGAAACTATTGAAAATGCCCTTGAAAGCTACAGGCAGGGATTCAATAATAATAAGAATTGGAGACTTGGAAACGTTGATATTAGAAGGCTGGGAAAGTCAACATAGAATACTTTAGTCATTAATTAGGGAGTTTTATGGAATTGTGATTAGTATAGGTATGGGGGAGCAGATTTGGCTTATGGTAGGAGGAAACATGTTTAGGAAATTTATGGTGTCGGACTTTTAGAAAATGAGACAATGACGGGGCACCTGGGTGGCTCAGTCGGTTAAGCGCCCTACTTCGGCTCAGGTCATAATCTCGCGGTTTGTGGGTTCGAGCACCGCGTCGGGTTCTGTGCTGACAGCTCAGAGCCTGGAGCCTTCTTCGGATTCTGTGTCTCCCTCTCTCTTTGTCCCTCCCCTGCTCATGCTCTGTCTCTCTCTCAAAAAAAAAAAAAAAACCAAAACAAAAAAACAAACAAAAAAAAGAAAATGAGACAATGAGATGTATTTAATGTGAGTCAGATAGCATTCTGATACATTGAGTTAGAGCATGGATTTGGGGTGGGACTGATGGATGGTTTACTTCTACATGAGAATTATCCTTTTTAAAGAAGGGAAGGTGGATAAAATTTGTTCTGTCAGATGTGCAACATTCATCTCATATAACTTCCTATAAAGAATTGAAAAAGAGATAGACATTAGGAAAAAAACATTCTGGATCAGAAAGCAAAGATCACAGAGAAGGGAGGAAGAAAGGTATTCTGGTCCAATAAACAATGATAGATCTGCATAAATCAAGAAAATTGCCAACAGATGATTTTAAAATGTTTAAAATCCTGCTAAATGTGTTTAAAAGGATTCAGAGAACAACAGAAGAAAAAGAGACACCAGAGGAAAGATGTGGCAGAAAGTGATTAAGATGTAGCCATTGAAAGAGAGTGAGGTGTTCTGGGCTCTGAATATTGGAAAATGACAGGAAATCCTCCTCGACTTAGTGGGCCTTAGAAACCCAGGCTATGATAGTCACATTGTTGGTCAGAAATGTGTTGGCTGCCATAATTGTTTCATATGGCTGCCATAACAAATTACCACAAACTGTGTGGCTTAAAACAATGGAGTTATTCTCACAGTTCTGGAGGCCAGAACTTACTTATATCTGCAAAGACCCTATTTCCAAATAAGGTAACATCACAGTTTCCAGGGATTAGGAAGTGGACATGTTCTTTTGGGGGACCCTATTTAACCTACTATAGGCATAAGGAAGTCTTGTACTTCTCAAATCTATGCTGTAGGCTTTTTCTTATTGTTAGTGTCTTCTCTAGTATGGTAGGCACATCTGATCAGGGTCTGTTTTCTAGTGGTTAAAGTCAGCTATCTTCTACTCTCTTTGTTGTTGTTATTTCCCCCCCCCCCAATTTTTATTTAAAGTCTAGTTAGTTAACATATAGTGTAATATTGTTTTCAGGAGTAGAATTTAGTGATTCCTCAGTTACATATAATACCCAGTGCTCAACATGACAAGTGCCCTTCTTAATTCCCATCACCCATTTAGCCCATTCCCTGCTCACCTCCCTCCATCAATGCTAAGTTTGTTTTTATTTATTTATTCTAGAGTCTTCTTGGGGGTGACAAGTTAGGTCAGCTTTTGTACCACCAAACTGACCATCTTAAAATCAGACGGAGGTAGTTGGCAGCCTCTGCTAGGAGACAACTCTATAGGGATTTCTTGTCTGTCTGTACCTCTTGCAAAAAGATGCACGGACTATATTATCATGGATATTTGCATAGTTAAAAGCCTTGTAAGATCAAGACAGTGTCTTTCCCTGGAGCAGAGAAAAGGTTTAAAATTTATCCTCCAGCATAAAAAAGGTAGTCTCCCTTGGGGCAAATTTCCAGCAGGTTTACTTGCTGCCCATTAGGAAAGATTGAGATCTCCTAAACTTGAGTTTCCTCAGTTGTGATGCAACCCATTGTGTGAACAGCATCCACCTGGGCTGTCTCATGTTGTCCTGTGGGACTTGGACAACAGTCACTGACATGATCATGAGGCTCAAAGCTAAGTAATACATCTCTTGCCTCTGACATAGACTCTTGTATATTCTGCCAGCATCCATGATACTGTAACAGGTTAACTTAGCTTGCAGGTTGGGTAAAATCCCAGAGTCACAGTTATTGACAGTCTCCTTGAAGCCTCCTGGCTTAAGATGAATACACATACTTGCCTCTTATCACAAAGCCAGGCACTGAGTGCTTATCCAACTATTCAGATAGATTCTGGTTCTTATTTGGCTATTATTCCTATTTGTGTGCTTTTCCTATAGAACTCCAGGGGAAGAAGGGGTTAGTGGTAGAGTTTTGGGTAGTGACATCTGCCGTAGTAGCGTGGTTGGAGCTAGGAGAGTGGGCAGAAGATTAATCATAGCAAGTTTAAGGCTGAACAGGAATTTTATGCAACATAAATAAAAACATGAATATGTGAAGACAGATGTATGAGTGAGTTTATTGCAATATGGTTACAGCAGTGGAAATCTGGAAGCAACCTGTATGTCCATTAGGGGGCTTGAATAAAATATAGTACGTCCATGGTATGAAATATTATGCAGCTATTAAAAAGGAGTAAATCTATATGTTTGGTCTCAAAAGACAGTCTCAACACAGTATTAATTAAAAAAATAAAAGTATAGTATAAGAACAGCCTATTCATTTAAAAAACACAACTCTGTGTATTTATACTTGTATAAACCAAATAAAGACTTTGGAAACATACACACTGAATTATTATAGTCAACATTTATTACTTTTATAATCATACTATTAAATAAAAGTATATGACAAAGAGTTAATAGGCTTTGAGTGAGAGGAAGTTAATAGGCTTTATAGTGAGAGGAACTCACTATAACTAAGTTACTAGGAGAGCTTAGTTATACAGAGAAAGAAAGAAATAGGGGAGAATATAAAGTTTGGGGATGTTGGTGATTTTATATTTTTAAAAATGGGAGAGAGAATGTATTTATGGAAAAGGAACCACAGGAAGACGAAACTTCTTCTTCTGTTTTCTCACTGACAGTTCATCTATCTTTCATCCTCTCCACCTCTGCATTCATCCTTCTTCCCTTCCCAGAGCGCGAAAAAGCCAAAGGGAGCCTGGGTGGCTCCACTGGTTGAGCATCCAACTCCTGATTTCGGCTCAGGTCGTGATCTCATGGTTCGCGAGTCAGAGCCCTGCAACAGCTCTGTACTGACAGCATGGAGCCTGCTTGAGATTTTCTCTCTCTCCCTCTCTTTCTGCCCCTCCTCTGCTTGTGCGTGCTCTCTCTCTCTCTCTTTCAAAATTAATTAAAAAAAAAGATAAATGTGCTGGTGATACAGGGATGGAAACGCTAAGTCTCTGCTTTCAGAGCTCCATTCCAGTTGGGGAGACATAGAACAAAAAGTTACCAAATAAATGATACAATTATAGGTAGTAACAAGGGTTGTGAAGAGACAAGAAACAGACTGAGGGGGTCAGTTTGTGACAGGAAAGGTAGGGTGGGGTATTTTAGATAGGGTGCTTGAGAATGGCCTTTCCAAGGAGCTGACATTTGAGCAGAGATCTGAATGCCATGATATGCAAAATATGATGAAGAGGTTCCACGTAGATCGCCAAGCAATAGATAAAGGTATAAGGACCCTGACAGGAGAATAAGCTTGTCACAGACAATGGTGGCAGAGAAGTTCGCAGAGGTCGGTGGCTGCCCCGGGGCCGGAGGTCCAGGTTGTGGTACAGAGCTGTTCTCCTTGGAATGGAGCGAGCTAAGGAGGGAAAACTGCAGTAACGGTGTAGTCAACACTGCTTACTCATTCCATGGGACTCTTTTGTTAACGGGTGACAAAGTTCTGGAAATGTGTTGCAAGTACACCCTGTTTCCATAGCATATTCTCTCTATGTGATCAAAGTAAACTTTCTATCCTGGCAGCTTTTTTTTCTTTTGCTTTATGAGTGTTCGAAGCGAACTGCATAAATAATATCGTGTCAATTTTATTTTGGTCATCTCATCAGGATTGTCTTTTTTCCCCCCTAGAGTAATTGATATGAAAAGCATGTACTATAATTTAAATGCAAATATCTCCTTGGGTCCCGATACATTTTCAAAATTTGAAGGTGGAAATTGCTTCCCAAACAAAGCCAAAAGTGTATTTAGGATTAATGTGCACATGTGGAGCTCATACAACTGTAACAGCATCATTGCTTTGAGCTTCATTAAAAATGGATTAATCTTCCAGGGTGTTTGAGATTAGTTTCTACGTAAGGTCTGCATGGTTCATGGTGCTATGTACTCACCTTTGAAAAATCTGATTTTCTTTTTTATTGACACTTTACAAAATAGCATTTTCCTAGTGGTCATCACTAGAACAGTGCCTTCTAAAGGGTAGTCTTCCACAAGGAGGTTCTCATTGGAAGGTGGGACACATAACAGTGGGTCCAGTGCCAGGAATGATACACAGCAAGGCAGCAGGCTGGGACAGCCTTCACATCAAACACAAAGACTACAAAGTATTAACTTATCCAGGGATACTTGTGGGAATGTTATGGACCCTCCAAACGGCTGGCTGTTGGGACTTTTCCTTTTGGCTGAGGGGCTGGTGCTGTCCGTAGGTGACTTTAAGGAGTATTTACTATTATCTATAGTATTTTCTCAAGTATTCTTATTTCCAGCACTCTTGTAACAAAATGGTAGACTTATGATGAGAAGTCACTTTAAGAGGAGCTGTGGTTGTTATGCATTACCTTTCCAGGTAAGCAGTCCCAAGTGCATTCTCAGTATAATGCCATTTGGTCTTGTAACATTCCAGATGCTGCTACTGAACATAACATTTGCAATTATCTCGCTTTCTGAGCAAGACCAATACTAGGCAACAGGGTTATGCATTTTCTTTTCTTTCTTCCTCATATGCAATCATGCTCTGTGGTGCGACCACCTGACTGGCACTCTATGCTTTATAACTTTTGGTGGGAAGAACTAAATTCCATTTGAAGACAACCTATAAAATTTCACATTGTTATGCAAAAGCCTCAGATGCCTAGCAGCTATAAGTAGGGTCTCTCTGATCCCTCTGGGGCTGCTGCAGTGAGGCAGAGGTTTACTAGAGCAACACAGAAGTTTCACAGTGTGGAGACAACCCAGCCAAGAAGCTACCCTTTCCTTCCCAAAACCCAGTGTTTCATGGAACTTCCACTGAAACACACCAAAGACCAGGGAACTAACAAAATAGTGCATGCGTGGAATCTAGTACAGCACACCCAGAGGCAGCATCCTGAGTGACAGAAGGTTCAGCAGACATTGTGTAGATTCCTGCAATAGAAAACAGGAACTATCGAACCCCTCTGAACTTAAAGATGAACTTTGAACAAGTGCAGGTGGAATTCATATTCTTATATATGAATTCTTAATGAGATAAGAATTCTTACAGTGTACAAATTCCTGTTCATAATAATTGCTGAAATATCCATATATGATGAAGTACCCATTGCCTTGCAAACCACAGCAGACTATGGGATGCTTTCAAACATAGAAGAAAAGCAGAATTAAAACGGCAGCAGAAGTGCAAATCTGGATAAGATCAGAGCAAAAACATTTTCCTCAGTTATTTTGGCTAAGAGTTTTGCAAATCCCAGTTGTATGGTTTGTTTTTATTTATAATTGTACCAATGTTGACTTTTTAGTACACTGCTGTATTGAATTCTTCCATGGTATGCATATTTTTAGAGTCTCTTCTATTGTCTTTATACAGTGTGAAGTTAAAACACCATTTTTATACTTGTTACAGAATCTGAATTAGGTGAATTTTTAGGTTCAGGTGTGCAGAGTGGGCCTACATTTCTAGGTGACTAAGCTGAAAGCACGTCCATTGAAATTAGTTTGTCAAAAACTAGATGCTCAAAAGACATTTCACCAAATGATTAATTGGCAGGGAGAGAGTGTCAAAGATTGTATAAAAGCTAGGGTGGTTTTATATCAATTTCTTTTTAATCTAGACCATTGTCTTTAATACGTGTCATAATTCACAGATTTGTCAAATGTCTTTTTTTAAGTCCATTGATTTATTTTTGAGAGAGACAGAGAGAGCACAAGTAGGGGAGGGGCAAAGAGAGAGGGAGAAAGGGAGAATCCCATGCAGGCTCCTCACTGTCAGCATGCAGAGCCTGACACGGGGCTCAGACTCCGAAACTGCGAGATCATGATCTGAGGCAAAATCAAGAGTTGGATGCTTAACTGAATGAGCCACCAGGAGCCCCTCAAATGTCTTAATAGAATGCATTTAACCAAATGAATGTTTCACATATGTTTCAGCTTTTTGAAAATATTCACTGTTTGAAATGTCAGTCATGCACCTAATTGCCATTCCATTGGCATCCACAAGTCCGGGATTGGGTGACAAGGTGGGGGTGTCATAACTGGAGGGAGGCTAAGCAGAGGCTGGTGGGTGAGACTGAGGAGCTGGTTTATGGTGTAACGAATTAGGGTTTGTCATGAAGAAGCTTGTTTTGTGCTATTACTGTATCAGGCCTTAATTTTATTTTGTGTTAAGGAAATACAAAAAATGTAATTTTCAAAATCCCATGTAATTTGGTGTTTTCTGTACAGAGGAGAAAGAAATTACATCTTCCTCTTTTTGTAAATTTTGAAATACACCATTTGTATTTTCATTTTCTTTTTTCTCATAGAAAGAGCTGTAAATCTTAAGGAGTCAACCCAAATGTATATAATATTCCATTGGTATCTACCAGATTCTGCCTGAAATATTGGCGTGTATATTCTCATTTCTTTCTCTTTGTACTTGTGTGGAAGTGCTTAGTAAACTGTAAAGCACTGTATGAATATGATCTATAATCACCTTAAATGCTTCCCAGATTTAACAGTTTCCAGTCAGTCATGGAATAACAGGTGTTTGCTGAATGCTGTCCAAGAGCAGAACATCATATTAGGTAGTTGGGGGGTCTTGAGGAAGAGACCCAGCACAAGATCTCAAGGAGCCATTAGAATCGATGAGCAGAATAGACAGACTTGTAATCAACATAAAATATTCTGTGCCTACTGAAAGCTGAGATAATTTAAGTCCTTGTTATGGTCACCAGGTAAGACATTTACTCGCAACTCAGCAGAGTTCCGGGAGCACTCTCTCTTCTTTTACCATTCAGAGCCAAATGTTCAGCTGCAAAACAGCAGCTGGAAGCTCTGACTGAACTTGGTTACCTGTGGGACTGTATGGCTGGATTGGAATTAAAACTTTGCTAGACCCCAAAGATGATCATGGCAGACCCCCATAGGCATCTGATTGAACCTGCAATACAGGCATTAATCTTTAAACCCCATTTGTAGACAAATTTTGCTCAGAGCCACCAGATACCTGTGTTGGAATGATTGATCACACATCTACTAGTAAAAATAGATAAAGACTCTGAAAATCATCTTACATTTGGCATCTGTCTAGCTGGCCAATGCAAAGCTTCTCATATGAGAAGACATTATGATAAAGTGGCTACTGTGGCCTTATGAAGAGTTGCATACTGTACTATGAAGATCACTCAGAAGGACCTCTGGTGGACCTCAGGCAAATGTTTTCCAGTAAAAGGTTTTTATTTATTTGAGTTGAGTATCTATTATGTGCTGGCAAGTGGCAAGATGAATATGTTGTATTCTTGCTGTCCGGAAGTCAGTCTTGTGGGGTGGCCACTAATAAAAATAAGCACAAAACATGCTGAGCAATGCTGTCCCTCAGACACAGGACTACAGAAGCAGGGAGACTGGAAAGACTGCCTGGGACATTTGGGAAGTACGTGAGGGGACGATATTAAAAACACAAAGTTCTCATAATTTACTGAACTGTTTTCCTCTGTTGCCTCATGGGTTGTTTCTGAGGTCTCATATAATAGAGAAATATTTCACTAAATATATTTGTACATAGATTTTTTATGTACTTTGGATTATTATTATTATTATTATTTAGAAAATATCCCCAGAAGTAAAATTATCAGATTAAAGGAGAATGAAATAAAATCAAGTTTCTTGATAGACATATAGAGATTACTTTAAAAAACGATCCTACTGGGTTGCCTGGGTGGTTCAGTCATCTAAGTGTCCAACTTTTGGTTTTGGCTTAGGTCATGATTTCAGCGTTTGAGCCCCACATCTGGCTCTGTGCTGACAGTGTAGAGCCTGCTTGGGATCCTCTCTCTGTCTCTCTGTCTCTCTCAAAATAAATAAAATAACCTTAAAAATAAATAAAATAAAATAAAATAAAATAAAATAAGAGTCCTTCCAATGATTACTCCCATGTAGTCATGTAGGAAAATACACATTTCAATGAATTCCTACCAATACTGGATTATCTAAATTTTAAGTTCTGATAATTTCATAGGTGAAACTTTTAGTTTAATATTGTTTTTAAAGTGTTCCTTTAAATTTGGGTGCAAGGGTATTTTTATCTTTATTAAAGTCTAATTTTTATATTAAAAGCTCACCAATTTTAAATGTACAGCTTGATAAATTTTGAAAAATGTATACAGTCATATAGCCATCCCAACACAGACTTAAAACATTTCTGTTACCCTCAGCAAGGTGTCTTGTGTTCCTCAGGCAGCCTGGCCCCTACTCCTGTCCCAGGCAACCTTTGCTCTCTTTTCTGTCACTCATTTTGCCACTTCTAACATTTAATGCAAATGGACTCATATTGTATGTAGCCTCATGCACATGTTTCTTTTACTAAGTATGATGTTTTTGAACCAATACTGTTTTACTATGTATTTCTTTAATTATTTTTGGAGTTGAATTCTTCTTTATGTACTTTTAAATCTGTTTTTTAGGAGGTGATAATACTTTGACCTGAGTATTAAAGAACAACCCAGAAATTCTTAAATGAAAATTGGGGGAGAGAATTCAAGGTGATGGAAACTATATTCTGCAAAAGCAAATCTCATAAAAGACTTGACATAACCAGGGGATGATGGGATGTTCAGTGTCCAGGAGTTTACAGGGTGCTTATTGAGAGAGTTGGAACAGGAGGCTACATCGGATGGGAATGTATTGTGAAAGGCCTTAAGATGAGGCTGGTTTTGGGGAACCTGGCTGGCTTAGTCGGTAGAGGATACGGCTCTTGATCTTAGGGTTATGAGTTTGAGACCCATGTTGAGTGCAGAGATTACTTTAAAAAAATCTTAAAAAAAAAAAAAGATGATGCCGGTTTTTGTTTTGTTTTGTTTTCCTGTAGGCCATTGTGATTTCACAGAGCACTTAAGGAGAGCACTGACAATTCCTCTGGGTTTGAAGAAGATCATTCTAGTTGACAATGGAGGTAGAAATGGATACGGTAGAACAAATTGGAGGCTATGTAGAAGAGGCCTTATTTGGGGAACATTTAGGAAATTGAATCAGCATGATTTGGAAATCAAATGAATACACATATCCAACATGGGACTTGAACTCACAGCACTGAGATCAAAAGTCACATGCTCCTACCGACTGAGCCAGCCAGGCATCCTTTGGAAATCAAATGAATGTATAAGAAGAAGAAGAGAGAAATTAAGAATGGTATTGACTTATCTAGCTTGGGAGTCTGGCTACATAGTTAATTTATTAGTTGTGATAAAGAATATTGAATGTAGACCACATTTAGGAGAAATGATAACTAGTTCCATTTATATATTAAGTTTGTAGAATCTATAATAGTTGGCAGTTCAAATTTGGAGTTTAAAGCAAGGGCTATAATTATGGGCTGTAGATGTAAATTTGAGAGTCATTGGTAAATAGGTAGCAGAGAAATATATAAAATCATCCACTCTGAATAGTGAAAATAGAAAGCAACAGGATAGAATCTTGGGCAACTCCATTGCTGAAGAGCCTTAATGAATTAGTGTAATCTTTTTCCTTGCTGGGAGATCCTGATTTTGTGTTCTAGGGATGTCTCCATCATATGACCTAAGAGTAAATCTGAGAGAATCTAGGGTTAGCTTGATAGTCCCATTCCCTGTACCAGTGACTACTTTTGGTTAGAGCCAATGATATATGAAAGGTAATTGTATGGAAACTTCTGGAAAATATTTTTTTCATTCTTATAAAGAAACATAAGGAAAGAATAGATCTTTGCTAGATACTGCTTTTTGTAGATATAATGATTAGAACAGTAGCAGCCATCTTGTGATCATGAGGATAGATAGCAGAGACACAGCTGGCATATAAATGATGAAACAAAGAAAGATAAAAATAATCTGGGTGTTTATGACATTACTTGCATCAGCCAATTCTAGATCTGTCCAACCTCAGGACTTGTTATGTGAGATAGTTGATTTTCCTGTTTCTTTAAGCCAGTTGAGTTGGCATTTCTATTATATGAAGTTGAAAACATTCCAAATGATAGATTATTCTAGGCAATTACAATCTATTATGTCTGTGAAAAGCTATACCACTAATACATGGTGATCAGAATATATATAAACATCTTGCAAATAAGATAATATTGTGAAACATCAGGACCAGGGATAAATCAAGGCATACTACTCGGCAACTTTACTTTTTTAAAATTATATACATAGAGCTATTTTTAAATTACATGTTTACTTTAAATTAATGACATTATGTACATGTAAAAAATTAATTGCATTTCTTAAGAGAATTTCTGGGAGTGCATTTGCATTATTAAGGGAAAGGAATTAAAACATTCACTAATGTATCATTGTAATTCTTGTTGTGTTCCTCTGATGCGGTAGTCTCAAGATTCGGGGTGGTGATGTTGGAGTGTGTGGTATCATTTCTTGAGTTAATAGTACCACACTATAGATTTCATTTCTGTTAGGCAGAATCAGAGTTTTTTGGGTGATAGGTAGTATCAATCTTGTTGTGGAAGACTCTAGAGTGTACACCCTGGACCTTCCCAAAGAAGTTTCCTAGCTGATATGAAATGAAGAATGGAGTGGAATAGGACATGGGGATACAGTGGACAGCACAGGGAATATAGTTAGGAATATTGTAATAGTTTGTATGATGACAGATTATAGCTAGATTCATCATGGTGATCACTTCAAAATGTATATAAGTGTTGAATCACTATGCTGTATACCTGAAACCAACATAATATTGTATGCCAACACACTTCAATAATAGTAAAAAATATTGGGGTTTAAAAGATTCTACCAACAGCAGCTGTGTGTTTTAGAAATGTTAAGTCTCTAAAACAGTTTTTTTT
>CM053577.1:58672377-58987085 GCA_028646485.1 Cryptoprocta ferox | reverse complement strand
TTCATTGTGTTTTCAAGTCTCTAAAACAGTTCTTGTACATCCTTGCTGAACAGGGTAAAGGAGTTTGACATGATGATTCTGTAAATATGGCTGCAGCAAAGACTGAGATTTCTTCAGTAAGCACAAAAGTCCTGGAGCTATGAGCATCTCTCAGTAACATCTATGGTAATGTACTTTTTACTAGAAACTTTCCCACTTTGTAGAAATCATATCGGAGAGATATTAGGACATCAAAGCAGTTCACCACTCCAGATGGTTGATAAAGTCTGAATGCAGTCTTTTTCACCCTGTTGTGCCATTTTCTGAAACTAGCCCTAACTTAACAGCTGTACATGATCAAAGCAACAGAAGGGAATACTTGACATATTTATAAACAGAAAGAAAATATTTCTGAATGCCTAGGGGCACAAATGAGCATTAGAAAATTAGTGTAATATCGGGTACCAGGAGAAGAGCTAATGCCAGGCATTCTGTTTGGCATGCTTCACTTATATACATAGTATATTTTATAACTGCATGGTGATTTTTAATCAGTGATATGCTCCAAAGGTAATGAGTTCACTTAGATGACAGCAGAAGTCAGATGCCCATTCTGATTGTGTATCACTCTCTGGATGGATCTTACTGGTCGTGGTATAATCATTCAGAGGCCACCACTTTCTCTTATC
This sequence comes from Cryptoprocta ferox, assembly GCA_028646485.1. Classification (NCBI taxonomy): domain Eukaryota; kingdom Metazoa; phylum Chordata; class Mammalia; order Carnivora; family Eupleridae; genus Cryptoprocta; species Cryptoprocta ferox. The sequence continues at coordinate 58,986,417 of CM053577.1, read as the reverse complement.
TCCCTCAGTAGTATTCAGACCAATTAAGCTATTATTTATCAAATAGGGGGTTCTGAAAAAAGTCCCTTTTACAAATGAGTTTTCTCAGATTTCTATGCAGAGGCGGCCAGGAAGATTGTGCTTAAATGCAGGAAATAATTTCAATGTATCAAAAATGATGAGGATTATTAGCTCGGACTTGAATTGATTCTTTGTGTAGATCAGAAGAAATACTCATAGGAGGAAACTAGGACATAAAAGATTTGGAGCAGTTGGAGAAAAGCAAATCAGGTCCAGAAAAATGTGACAAAGAGAGGGTGGTCATGGGCAGAGCATGGAGAGGAAAGAGCAGGAACCTTGGACCTGTTGCTAAAATCTTGGTATCAGCATTCTAGTGCCTGACTTTTTCTATCTTTCCAGCTTATCTGACTCTAACCCTTAAAAAAAATAAAAACTAAGAGATATATATATATATAATCTATTGATTCTGTGGTATTTAACAACTGGCTTTCTAATAAAAATAAAAGTGCTTGCATTTGTATCATTTGCCAATTTCTGTCATGTAAATACTTCCTCCATGGCCAATTTCAACTACCAACCTGCAGTCACTTAAGACAGACTTGGGAAGAGATGTGACTCTTGAGCTGATATGAGTCAGTTCCAGCACATTACTGCAAATGAACGGGCTCCCTGGACCTCACTGCCTCCCTTACCTCAGTTAAATTTGGAGGGCCATCAATATCATAATTCCTTTGCATGCTTCTACTTCCATGATACTTTACATATTCCTCTTTCTTGAACAAAGCCCATTGTGTTTTAGTTGAAGAATGTGTCTTTTAATCTTTGATGTCTCATTGTTTATCACATGGCCAAGCATATAGTAATGGCTGAATAAAATTTTTATGGAATAAACAATGACTGAATTATGAAGGTAGCCCAGGAGGGAAATGCAATGCTCAAAAAATGAAAACCTGGCAGTAAGATACAACAAATATTTTAATTAGAAGAACAAGAGAATATGTATATGGGCAAATGGGGAGGATGGGAAGAGAGAAAGCCCAACCGCCTAAGAGATGGAAGGATGCTCACAAAACTAATAGAAAACATGTTGATAAGAACTTGTAGGGACATTAAGAACCTGAAAAAAAAGGGAAGGAAAATTTACATTGTTTGAGGTGGAAAGCATAGTGTTAAAAATGATAAAAAAATGAGAGGGAAAATTTTGATTTTTAATCTGCCCTCATATTACCTCTTGGTAATTCACAATTTTAAAAGGACTTTGTTGACAAGTTAAGTTTGCAGATGACGTGAAGAGAGAATGGATTGAAAGACAGAATTAACAATCATTTTAGCATGTTTGCAGAGTGGGCTGATCCAAATAATAAGAAATTTAACATCACCTCTGTAAAGTCTTAGACTTGGGCCTAAGAAGCAAACCACACAAGGATAGGGGGACTTAAATAGAAGCTTATGTTTAAAAAAAGAAGGATGAGTTAGCTCTTTAATATAAGCCAATAGTATGATCGGGCAGCCTAAAGTCATTGCAATCTGGAATAACATTTGTAGGTGTTAGTCATTTCTGTTCAGCTAATTCTAGCTTTTGTACTTCATTCTGTCTGTCACATTTCAATGGACATTGCTACTTCATTTTCTTCCTTGCTGAAAGTTCCCTTGTCTCAGAGGCAACCAGTATGAGCAGGTTGGAAAAACCTTTTGACTGTTTTTTGATTGCCATTGTAAATAGGAGCTTTAAAATATTTTCTAATTAGATATTGTTATATGGGAAAGTTATTGGTTATACAAATTTAAATTGTTCTGCAATCTAGCCATCTTATCGAACTCTTACTATTTCTAATAGTCTCAGTTGATTGCATTGGATTTTTAAAATATAGAGTCATATCATTTGCAAATCATGACAGTTTTGCTCAATCCTTTCAGTATTTATAAAAATTGTTTTTAAAATGTCATTATATTGGTTAGAATCTTCCAAATAGTATTGAATGGTGATGGCAGGCACCTTTTAGCCTCCTGACTTGATATATTTCTAACATTTCATCATTAAGTATGCAGTGTGAAGTATAACAGGTGTGACTTAAACATTCCTCTCAGTATTTAAGTTGTTTCCAACTTTTTATTTTATTTTATTTTATTAAAAATTTTTTTATCATTTTTTAACATTTGTTCATTTTTGAGAGACCAAGACAGAGCATGAGTGGGGGAGGGGCAGAGAGAGAGAGAGAGAGAGGGAGACATAGAATCCGAACCAGGCTACAGGCTTTGAGCTGTCAGCACAGATCCCCACGTGGGGCTTGAACCCACAAACTGTAAGATCATGACCTGAGCTGAAGTTGAATGCCTAACCAACTGAGCCAGTCAGGTGCCACCTTTAAAAAATTTTTTTTTCAATGTTTGTTTATTTTTGACAGAGAGAGAGAGAGAGAGAGAGAGAGAGAGCGCAAGCATGGGGGAGAGGTAGAGAAAGAGGGAGACACAGAATCAGAAGCCGGCTCTAGGCTCTGAGCTGTCAGCACAGAGCCTGATGTGGGGCTTGAACTCAGGAGCTGTGAGATCATGATCTGAGCCAAAATCGGACGCTTAACTGACTGAGCCACCCAGGCACCCCACCCACTTTTTAATATTACAGGCAATAAAGAATAAATATTTGTGCTCATATCTTAATACACGTGTGCAAGCCTTTTTATAAAACATATTCCAAATTTCTATGTCTAAGAATATGCAAATTTCAAAATGTGATACACATTGGCAGTTGTTTGTTGTCACTGGTCATCTTGCTGTGGGGGCTATAACCAATGTAATAAAATTTGAAACATTAAAAAACTTGTATCAGTCATCTGTTGCTGATAATCAACTACCTCCAAATTTCATGGCCCCAAACAATAATTTATCCATTCTCAATTATATCAATTGGATGGGCAGTCTTTCTATTGGTCCTGGGCAGACAGGTGGCTCTATGTCAAAAGTTACAGGTAGGACAGCGTGGGTCAGGATATCTTCGTGTTTGTAGGGTGCTTCTTCACAAGGAGAGAGCATCTACTTCCCTAATCTTGGGACAAGAGGTGGGGTGCCTGAGGGATGAAATACTTTGTATATATATATATATTGAGCCCTTAGCAACATTGTTTTTTCATAAACTACCATTCTAGGATGTGCAACACAAAATTCATCACTGATGCAGTCTGTGACCCAAATTATGATCCCAAGGAGACTGGAGATAAAACCTCAAGAAGTGGCTGATCGTGTTTTACAAAATGCAAACTGAGCACGGTTGGAATGATTTGACATGTTCTGACTTGCTACTAGCACAAGGGGGAAATGCTGTAATGATCAGCAAAGATTCATCACCCCTTCCTCCCCAACTTGGCAGCTGTTGGTCATTATGTCTTGGTCGGGTTCTGTGATAGTAAAACTTTAACATTTTTCTACAGATGGCTTCTGTAAGTTTGGGTTGAAGAAAGCTACCTCTTTAAATTCTGCTCAAAATCAGTGCAACAGTGAAGGGCTGCCCAAACCCTTTTGTTACTATTCTAAATCCTATTGTCCTTCAGATTTCGACTTGGAAATCAGCTATCCTCTATTAATTCATTAACTTACTTAATCAACATGTATTTATCAATTGTCTACTTTGCACCAGGCAACGGTGTTAAATATGGGGAATATGATGTCAGCAAAAACAAGTTGAATCCCTAGTTTATACTTTAGTGGAGGAGACAGTTAGACACTCAAATACATTTTACTCAAGCAAAATTATGAAGAGGGTGCCAAGGAAGTCTTTTTTAAGCTTAAGAGTTAACTAGGCAAAGAGAAGAGTGAAGAGGGTCTCAGGCTTGTGTGCAAAGTTCATGGTTAGGGGATGACAGTGTCAATGTTGAACCCATTTAAGGCTGAAATCAAGGCAGCATAGCCTTGGTATGGAATGAAGCTGGAGAGGCACTGAGGCCTGGGTATGTGAGGCCTTATTGGTTAGGTTAAGTGGTATTGCTTTTATTCTAAAAATAACTGAAAGCTATTCTTAGGCAAGATTAGATGCTTTTGACCTTGCATTGTAATTTTCTTTTAATCATCGTTCTTCTCTTTCTAGAATGTAGGCTACATCAAGGCAAGATCTATGCTTTGTTTCATATTGTAACTCAGATGCCTGGAACACTGCTGGGCACAAAGGAATTGTTCAACAGTTTTGCTGAATTAATGGGTTATTAGCAAGACCTTCTTAGTGAGTGATCTGAAACAGGGAAGATGAGGAAGGCTGATGAATGTGACTGTCAAAACAGCTCAGGGATTGGACACCTCTGGGTAAACCAGAAAGCATGATAAGAAGGCTAGGGGTCAGCTAATGGGTTGGGCAGTGCAATGAGATTCAAGTAAGGCTTTGGGAAGCTCCAGAGAGTTATTCTGGGACCTTCCTCGAAACTCTGTAAAGTTGTAGAAATGGAGTTTTACCTTCCACCTATATAAGGATGTACTCTACCACCTTGTTTACTGGGGTTGGGCATCTACCTAAGGCTTGACAATTCAGATGGATTGTTAAATCACCACTCCAGGGTAAGAGACAATCTCCCCAATGTTTTCCACCAGGTTTGAAGTTATTTACCTTTGGTTTTGATATGGCTGAGGCATATCATTTCAAAACCTTTGTGTGACTCTGCATTGTTGGCTTCTTATTTATCATCTGCATAGGTAATCATGGGCTCTGTGTATTATGGTGGTTATAAACATAGACATCCTAGCTGTGAGTCCCCCTTGACCAGTTGGACAGTGAATCTTACCAGGCATCTTCAGTTCAGAAGTTGCAGGAAAAGAACTTTGCAAGATGTGGCTGTCATTCTTCTAGATAGCCAGAAAAGTTGTGTCCAGACAGGGAACAACGGGCCAGAGTCAATCTATGGCAATCTGTGGACTTAACTATGTCTCTTATCCAAAAGGTTAGAAATGGTGAGGTGTAAGGTGAGATGTGTCCAAGCTTCCTGAGACTGGAAGAAGTCTGCAGATAAACTTTCTCATACTGTAGTCATCCCTTGTGGAGTTCTTGGTAGGAGCCTACCTGAAAGGGAAGCCACCCAGAGTCATACTCAGGAGAAATGTATATTAGGTAGGATGCTTTGCCTAAATGTAATAGAAACCCTAAAGCAAAACAAAGATTAAATATGAAGTAGGCTACACATACTGACTGATCAGGCCTCTGACTGCATCTCTTGGTGGTTTTCTTTGGTCTTTCTCCTCTGAGTTTGTTCTTAGGGAGACTTTCCTCTTGATTATAAGATATCTGTTAATAGTAAGGTGTTCTAATTCACACAGCAGGAAAGAGAGGACAATTAGCATCCAATGAATAAAAATTCTTCTCTTTGTCTAATTGAGCCAGCTCAATTTAAAGGCCCATCCAGGACTTTTAACGATTTCCGGGAGAATATCATGGGCTTTTCTTAAAATACAAAGATTATTTTATTTGTATTTTAGAGAGTGTGTGTGTGTGTGTGTGTGTGTGTGTGTGTGTGAATGGGGGAGAGGGGCAGAAGGAGAGAGAGAGAGAAAAAGAGAGAGAATCTTAAGCAGGCTCCATGCTTAGTGGGGAGCCCAACTTGGGGCCTGAAGGTACAACCTTGGGATCACCACCATTTCAATATCAAGGCTGCTCAACTGACCCAGTCACCCAGGTGATCCCCATGGTCTTTTTGAAATAAATCTGGATTCTTGAACCAGTAATTAGCAAAAGGGATAGTATTACCAAGATTGGATTAGATTGGTCCAGATCCATTCTTGGAGCTGGTTCTGCTCCAAAAATAGGTTCTGCTGCCCGTGAATTACATGGTTAGCATGGGGAAGAGTATATACTTGAACAAAACATGGTTTGTTTAGGAAAGAGCAAGAGGCAAATGAACGCTGAACGAGCAATGGTGATAAACACCTGTCATTTATGCAGTCATTCATGCTGTATGAAATCGTTTGCATATACTGCTGATTTGGGTTGTTCTCTACTTTGAGAAATTTCTGCTTAGCCAGGTAGAATTGCCCTGGCATCCCACGCTTTAACGTAAACATGCGTAGTGTCCATCAAGCTAATGCACCTGTGCCAGATTTGAAAAGAGTGGCCGAGTACTCACTTTTCTGGCAAGGTCAGTGTTGGTTTAGAACCTGAGGAGTTGCTGGGTGAAATCTGAAACTGGCCGCCTTGCACGGAGGGCCAGGAGAGACAGAAGAAAGAGGTGGAGCACTCCAGATTGGTAAGTGACAGTACATAATAAGCAAGGGCACTTATGTGGGAAGCTTATTCCTAGTGCAAGAGGAGGTGACAGTATATAATAAGCAAGGGCACTTATGTAGGAAGCTTATTCCTAGTACAAGAGGAGGCCTCCGCACCTGCTTGCCAGAATCTTAAAAGTTTACATAGAGGCCTTAGCAAGGTTGAGTTGCATTATACCATGTAGGTGACCTCAACAACACATTGCTCTCTCAAGGCCAGGTCCTTGAAAATGATTCCCGCCGTGAAAATGGTGGATAGAACATCTACTCTCCATGGACAAGGAAGGGGGTGGTGAGGAGCTTCCTATTGCCTCAGTCCAGCTTGCAGGTCAGCCGGCGGTCATGTCTTCTCCATGACCTCCTCCAACACTGTCATAGAGCCTTTGGTCACTTGCAGAAGCTTTAGAGGAGGTATCTGATCTAAGCTTTATGGGTAACCCAAGGCAAATGATGGGAGCAGTGGGGTCTCCCCTGTGGTGGTGGCATATGTGGTTGAGACTAATTGCACTGCTTCCAACTGTGGAACATCAAATCTAATTTCCCAAACCTCTTCGAAATTCTGCCAGCACACCAGTCATCGTAAAGATCTCTTGAATGTGAAAACTAGATTCTATGGTCTGTGTTCAACCCATCATGCAACAGTGTGTGCACAACACCAAAAAGAGACTTGTTTGTTTCTTAGCAGTCCTTGTATGTTTAGACAAATAACCCCAAATCAGAGTTTTTGTCACTACCCTCTCCATGATTGGTTATTAATCAAAACCCCACTCTCTGTGACAGGAAGAAGTTTCAGAGCTCAGATTGGGGTTTCTAATGGGAGGGAACTTCTTGACCACTTGAAACTTTAGGTGATGAAGTATGTTAGGAATACCTTTGTGTAAAAATAGTAAAAATGGAAACAAAATCGTTAATACCATTCACAATGTACCTGATGCACTGGCCACAAGTGGGACATTATTTATTTAGCTCTCTCTAATATACCTAAATGTTTATTACATTTCTAGCAAAGAGAAAAACAAACTCAAAAGTTATGCATATGCTTTTCCTAAGTGTATTTGATATGTTAAACAAGACATTAAATTAAACATTTGTATAAATTGAATGAAATGTTTTAATGTTTAATGAAGTGTCAGAGTCTCCAGTTTAAGGTGGCAGAGAAACCTTCCTGCCAGCAAACCCGGCAGTTGAAATAATATGTAGATACATCAACAGAACAACCAAGCAAACACAAAAGGTGAAGCCAGCAAATCATGCCAACAGCTAAGATTTTTAGATTTAGCAAACAAAAATATAGTATGGCCAAGTAAATTTGAATGTCAGGTAAATGCTATTTTTTTAGTATAATTATTTCCCAAATATTGCATGGCATCCTGTATTTTTCTGGCAACCCTACCAAAAGCAGTTGAAAGGAGGCACAGGCTGGTGGCCTGTGAAAAAGGGGGACCAAGGTTTCTGGGAATTAGCAAATTTCCATGCAGCATCCAACTCCTCTTTCTCAGAACCATCATAGGGTAAAAGACGAACAAAATTTGAGATAGTCTCACTAATAATCCTCAGCTTGACAAATGGCAGAAGGGAAGATGTGGGCAGCTTGGAAATGAAACAAAATTCCACAGAGATAGAATCCCTTTCTGACCATCTCCATGAACCCCTACAGAGAGGATAGTCCCTGGAGTTCACCCCTGCTGGCTGGAGAGGAGAAGAATGCCTGGCACTCCATCAGTGAGTAATAACTTAGCCAAAAAATGAAATAGTCTGAGGCCTTGGATTAACCTACTGTAAGGGGTGGGGGTGAGTGGGTAGAAGGTGGAGACATAGATGAAACAAGGGCACCATGCGTTTGTTAGAAATAGTTGAAGTTGGGTGATGGGTACACGGAGCTCATTATACTAGTCTCTATTTTTATATGTATTTTAAAATTTCCATTATAAAATTTAAAACCTTAGCCAAATATAGGACAACATACACCCACTGGGAAGAAGATGGACGAAGTGTAAGTAAGGTAATTTCCTGGTGTTAGCTGAATTCAGTAGATCTTGCCTACAAAAAAATGTTAGACATTTTACTTAAAGTTACCAAGGTATTTTTGAGAAGAAAGAAAATGAGAATTGATCAGGAGATAGAAAATGGTGAGAAAAAGTAGGAAGAAGAATAATTTATAGTGGGGGGGTTGATAGATACTGTATAATATTGTAAAATAAGAAGTAGGGGTGTAAGTCTAAAACTGAAAAAGACAAACGATAAACAGACTATAATTTTTTTTAACATTTATTTATTTTTGAGAGAGAGAGACACACACAGAGTGTGAGCAGGGAGGGTCAGAGAGGGAGACACAGAATCAGAAGCAGGCTCCAGGCTCTGAGCTGTCAGCACAGAGCCTGTTGTGGGGCTTGAACCCACGAACCATGAGATCATAACCTGAGCTGAAGTCAGCTGCTTAACCAACTGAGCCACCCAGGCGCCCCAATAAACAGACTATAAATGTAAGAAGGAAATCAGACCAGCAAAACTTTAGTGATAGTAATTTTGCTGAATGAGAGTAGGTGATGACAGCCTGATTACTCTTCAGTCAAGTTTCCCAGCTACTTTTTTCTTATGGTAAAATGAAGATTTTTCTAATTCTATAATTTCTTCCTCTTTTATTAGATGGCACTCTTCTGTACAGAAGAATGTCCTTCATCACATAGAGCTCCATTTACACTGAAGTGCGGTTTACTCAGGAAAGGCAGGATATGTATTTAATTCTTTCCTTTAGTTGCCAATTTTCAGAGTAAGGAGTTTGTGGCTTAGTTACTTTAATGTTATTTGATAAGAAACAGTTGGTTCCTTCCCTCTTCTCTGTCATTGCCTTCCTCTCTCCCTCCTTGTCTCCTTCCCTTCCCTCCTTCTTTCCAGTAGGCAGACTTTCTCTTTTTTTCTTTAGATGCATATGAACTCATGGATTTTAAGCATATTTAATTGGATTGAATCCTTGTTGTGATTCTAATTAGAACAAACCAATGGTACAATACCTTTTTTTTTTAGATCATCAGGGAAATCTATGGGTTGGGCATTAGAGAATAACAAAGAATTATTAATGATTTTGTTAGGTGTGACAGTGATATTGTGTTTATGAAAAAAATGTTGCATTTTTAAGAGAGAATTATACTCAAGTTTGAAGGCATATGTGGTAGTTGATATTTACCTTAATTACTTCAGCAAGGCTAAAAGGGGAGATAGAGAAGCCAATGTGGAAAAATTTCCACAATTTTTAACTATGAGGGAAGGGTATTGGGAGATTATTGTGTCAATCTCTCTTGTGTCTTGGAAGGTTTCATAATATAAGCTTTTAGAATCTTAGATCAAAACATGCACTCCATCCATGTTATTAACAAAGATCACCATGATATATTAAGGGGGAAAAATAAATCAGTGTACATGTAAAAAAAAAAGGGTATAAGTATTTCTTCATGTTTGGGGTGTGGCCAACAAGAAGTGAGCTGCTTTAAGTAAAATAAGACAGAAAAGGAAAAATACCACATGATTTCACTTACATGTGAAATCTAAAAACAAAACAAATGAAACAAACAAACAAAAGCCCAAATAGACTCTTAAATACAGAGAACGAACTGGTGGAGAGGATGCGCAAGATAGATGAAGGGGGTTAAGAGGTACAAAAGTCCAGGTATGAAATAAATAAGTCAGGGCGATGAAAAGTACAGCACAAGAGATAGAGTCAATAATATTGTAATAACATTGTATGATGACAGATGGGGACTACACTTATCATGGTGAGCACTGAGTAATGTGTAGACTTGTTGAATCAATATGTTGTACACCTGAAACTAACATATCATTGTATGTCAGTTATACTTCAATCATAGTAATTAAAAAAAAAAAAAGAAATGAGCTGCTTAAAACACCTCTCATTCTGAGTTGCAGCCATTCGCCTGAAGTTCAGTTATCCAGCAGATGGCGCTCTGTGCCCATTTTTCGTGGTAAAGGATATGTTGGAGACTTCCCCTAAGTAGCCGCAGACTCTGAACAGTCTGCAGTGTCAAATATCAACACTTTGTTTTCAAAATGAGCATCTGCCTTAGAAATGACCGATCTGTCCTTTGGATTTAGACTTTGTCTTTCATTTGTGGCTCAGGTTTTCGGGTCTAATTCTGTAACATGCTTCACCTGAAGTTGGGCACGAGTGTGATACAGTGGCAAGAGCCACTCTCTGCAGTTCTGTACTTGGGTGACTTTTTGGCAAGTTGTTTCCTCTCTTAGAGCCTCAAGTTCCTTGTCAGTAGACTAAGGTTGTTGGACCAGTTGATCCCTAAGATCCATTTATTTCCTCACATTCTGTGATTCTGTAGATCTGCTTCCAGTTTTCAGTCTTCCCTGGGAGAGGACATAAAGGGCACCAAAGAAGTGTCTTTAATAAAGTCAAGTTGGAGAGAGATAGTGAACCAGATGACTTGATAGTAGAGAGAGGGAATAATTAAGAGAGAGGCAGGGGAAGAAACAGAAGGTGGTACAAACCCTAGAAATTAGTCTTAGTCTCTGAACTTTAAGCAAATGCAGAGTCAGCTATGGCTTTATTTAGTAGGTGGCAGAGGAGAGATTCAAGACCTTTCTGTCTCTAAGGCCTGTGGCTTTTCTCTACAGCACAAATCCCCCCCCCCCATGCAGGTTTTGTAAACAGAACTAAGGCAGAAGGGACCATGGGGCAATACAGCTATTGTTTCTACTGCCAGCATGTCTACTCCCTCTGTAACTTAGAGTCTAACTTCAACTTTCTCTGAGTCTGTTTTCTATACCTACCCCTCATCCAACCTCTGTGCTCCTGTCCTTCACTGAGTAGCTTAGGTTTAATTCTCAAGTCCATCTGTTGAATTTTGTTCCTCCCTTGGCTCTCTCTTCTTCTCCTCTCATTGTTGATATGGAATGCCATAACAGATTAAGCTGGTATGTGCCAGTTCAGGGAGGGGAGGTTTAGTGGGATTCTTGTGGAACATCGGTAGAGTGTCATGATAACGGTGTGCCCATATAAGGTGGTGTCTGGTGTCTAAGAACAAGCGAGGCAACATCTCAAAAAAATTGAAAACTTGTCTACTTATGTTTCACTGATCATATCAGATCCTACTTTCTCAACTTCTATGAAGTTTATTATCTGAAAAAACCCTCGGTAATTATTTTTAAATATTGTTTATGATCTTTTCATGTTCATGTCTCATGCCATCAGCTAATCTGTGTGTGCCTTGGGGGTGGAAACTGTCTTGTTTATATTTGCCATGTCACTGCAGTGCATTTCACTTTCAGGCATAAAAACAAGCATACTTGGATTTGCTCACCTCTAAATCCCTTTTAGTGTACTTTTCCACCTGGGAGAGTCACTTCATATTCCTGATGACTACAGGGCTGATTTCAGTTCGGCTATTTAAGTCCTTGATTCTTTTTCTCCCTAGTTTTCATTGTTTGACTTGTAACCACTCTGCAGCTTTCCCCAATTTTCTTTACATCATGATGGAGTCTTCACATCAAGATGTTGGAGACCAACTCACTTCTATTTTGCTACCTGTACCTAGTAGAGTTTGAAGGGTTGAAGAAGAGGGAAAGGTTAGAGAAAGAGGTGGCAACTGGTGAAAATGAAGTTCCTGAATAATTTGGGGCTTGTTATTCATGTTCTTTTATGTGCCAGATGAATAAATTAGGATTTAAAAACCAGAGTTAGCATTTTATGATTCTATGTTTTCTCATTAAATGTGAGGCATATCTACTTGCAAATGTAAAAAGTTTCATTCCTTCACTGTCATTCTTCACTAAAAGAAGAGGCCATCCTCTGAGCCATATTCCAGGGAGACAGAGAGAGAGCACTCAGCACTTTAGTGGGTGGTAGATGGGCAGGGTGGTCTGCACTGTTCAGAATGGGTCACAAGGCTGGGCAGAAAAGGAGGCAATTGGCTAGAAGTAGTCTGTGTGGTATTAGATTGTACTTCTATGTTTTGAATCTGTGCAGCAAGTTATCTTGAGAAGATTCTCAGTAAGTAGCAGTCAGAGACCAGGAAAGAATGTTGGGGCCATTACTTTTCAGCCTGTTTTCTCTTCCATTCAATCCATATTTGCATAGTGATGAAATCCAAGAGTCACTCCTGCTAGCACATTGGGAAGAGGATGTCTCATGTCCATGCCTGAGTCAGTTCTTTAACCTTGAAAATACTGCCTACTCAAGGCTGTGTCTGGAGCTGACTTTACTGGTGGCTTTGAAGCCACAGAGGTGGTCACAGAACAGAACAGAATGTCAGAGCACACAGCACAAGTAAGTTAATTTTGAAATCTAATGCTAAATACACTGTCCTTTGCTCACTCATTTTCCCTTTGTACCCTTTCTTCACAGACCCCTACCTGGTACCATACTGTTCTTCCCCCTTCTCTCTCCTCTTTTCTTTGGGTCCTTCTGTCTTTGGGTTGTAATCTGGAACTTCAAAATACTTTTTGTTTTGCAAAGCAATTTTATTCTTCTTGTTTCCAGCTTTTCAGAAGCTCATCTTTCTGTGGGCAAATGGAGCACTTAATAAAATACCATCTCCCTCAGAGAAAAATGTAAGGAGATAGGAATAGTTGCGGTTGAGCACGTGTGTGTGTGTGTGTGTGTGTGTGTGTGTGTTCTCCTTCTGTCGTACTTGCTGTGTATAAGGTCTTGTGAAAGATATTTTAGAATAACATTTTCTAAACGTTTTTGAGAGACATATAGAAACTACAGTAAAGGACATATTTTACTTCACAACTCATGAAGTAAATATATAAATCTATCTGTACATGTATTTACATATCTATACATATATGTGTATATATATATTTTATGTGAAGCAATGCCTTTGTTGGAAGGGCTATGTTCTAATATTTTATATTCTATTTTATTTATTTTTAAAAAATGTAGCCCTGACTGTCTCACTTGATTTAGGGACCCTTCATGGGTCATTATCTGAAGTTTGAAAAACACTGCCTTGAGGTACACTCAGGTCTGTAAAACTGGGATTTCTGCTCTCAGAATCTCCACAACAACTACATTGGACATTGTTAGCTTCCATGCTAGAATTTGGCAGGAATAAACTTCCAGATCCTGCTTTCAGCAATTAACCCTAAAAAAGTGGGTACAGCCCTAACCTTAAGTCACTCTACCTGGACTGTCCTCATAAATAACATAAGTCAGCATTTGAAAACTTCAGTGGGAGCTTTGATTTTGGAATTTCTCAAACCACTGTTTAAAGAATATATGACTTAGTATAACATGACAGAAAATGTGGAAAGTAGAGGCAACAACGGTCTCTCATCATATACTTACTTTGTTAACATTTTGTGGTATTTCACTATAGACTTTCTTGCTATGCATATCCCAAACAACTTGTTATTGTGGGTCTTTAAAAAAAACAACTCTGGAAAACTTGTCATTTTTCCTCACACCTCAGGCAAGAATAAGAATCCACACATAGGGACCCCCCTGTATGTAGAGGAATACACTTGCACGTGCACTAACACACGCTTACACTCACATACACACACTCTCACAGAAAGGAGGAGAAAAAAGATTTCACTGCTTGACTTTAATATTAAATCTCACTTTTCTCACATTTCTTGTTTTCACACCTATAGTCTGGCGAATCTATTTTCTAGGCAGTTCTCAGCAGAAAAAATTGTGAAGGTGATAGCTGGATTATAACGTGTGAAAAAGCTCCTAGCACAGATTTGAATATATTTGGGAGGGGTAAGAGCATCCTAGATTGTCAGAAAATAAAGACACGTGTTTTAAATAATGACTTTCACATACCAGCCTTTGAGAGTATCTTCCATAGCTATTAGAATGGCTCAACTGAGGGGAAATATTAATGTTATTTCTAAGGATGGTGTAAATCAGAATTAGGTGAAATTTCTAGGCTCTTTCTAAAAATTGAGGTGTGAGTTGGAGTTGCCCTAGTATTGTGTGATGTTACAGTCATGTGCCTAGTATTTCTTTTTCTAATTACTAGAACCACTAATAAATGATCTACACTCCTATTTTATAGAAGATTTTTTCACGTTTGATTTAGTTGATATGTATGTCCTTCATAATTTGAGGCATTTGTCTTGGTGATCTTTTATACTAGATATGGGAGAGGGATTTTATTTCCAGGGAGTGATGCTCACTGCTTGGAACTCTTGAAGAAAAGAAAGAGGGATTGTGATTTGAAGACACATGCCTATGAGTTAAGATTGAAGATGGTAATCACAAGCTGATATAAAAGGAATAATGTTTTTACAATGTAAAATGATTAATTCAGATTTCCTACTTAAATTATCTTCTTCTTGCTCCCTTCCATTTTTAGTCTAAGCCATGAAGCTTACCCTTCATGACAGGAGAGGATGGCGCAATACACAGGAAAGCTAGATATTGGCTGATTGAGAGAACGATATGAGGGGCTGGGTGGGAGAGAGAGACAGAGAGAGAGAAAGAGAGAGAGAAAGAGAAGAAATAGAAAGTAGATTTTCTTTCTATCAATCAATCAATCAATCAATGAAGAAAGCAATCGCCAGGCTTAGAGAACTTGAACACAGAATTATAGACCCAAGGGATAGTGAGAAAGAGACAGAGAAAGCAGACAAGAGAAGGAAGACAACTCTATGCTCCAAGCTTTCAGCCAGAGTACATACGATGTTTTTAAAATCTGAGAGAATACCAAAGTTAGAGGTGATAAGCTCAGCTTCTTATTTGGGACCCCACAAATGGTGCCCACTACCTATTTGTGGCAGCCTAACAGAACAGTGTGACCAGACAGCAAATCTAGTTGAGCTCTTGTCTTCCTTAATTCCTATGTGGTGCAAATGTTAGGTTGAAACTCAAAAAACCTGTCTTGGCCAACCCCACACCCCTGCAGGGCCAAGGTAACCTAATAGTAGAAGCTGAAGGTAGAATACTCAAGCTTGGGGGACTACATGGAGGATATACCAGAACTTAAAATTGTCTCTAGCCATTGAAAGTCAAAAGGAAGGAAGCTAATATTTTAAAATGTAGTATATTTATACCGAGTTTGAGGTATAGTAAGGCCAACAAATCAGGACAGGATAGCCATTGAAAAGATAGTTTGTTACTCACAGTTTTCAAGAGGAGGGAGCATGCCATGACATTGGGGGCCACACAGGAAAGCAATGAGGTTGGTCAGGAGGCAGAGGGGAAGGGAACTATGGGCAAGAACATTTATTGTGGTTTCTGTGGGAAAGGACAGGCTAAACAGGCTTAGGATTGGCTAGTTTGAGTAATTTCAGCAGGCTCTGGGGCATTGGGGCTGTCCCTTGTTGTCTGGGACCTGGCCCTGGAATGATTAGGTAAGGTCCTAATATAGTGGCCCACAGTGTGAGAACCCAATAAAGGAGATGGTTGTGGGTGTGGACTCTGGTTTTTTTTTTGGTTTGTTTATATTCGAATACCCCCAGTTCCCAAGCAGAGGATTCCTCTCTAGGAGGAGGGGGTGTGTGGGCAATAAGGTAGTCAGAAGGTCAAGGCAAGGTAGCTCAGGCTTATTGTTGGGTTTTCTAGAACAAGATATTTTGGCATATGCATATAAGGTAGATATTAAAGCATCAAGTTTACAGAAGCTAGGAATGTGATATTTCACCAGACCCTGGTCAAGTCAAGAAAGAAAGGCCACAAATTTACAGCTGTAAATACCAGCAGTGGATACCGGTACAATGCTAGAAGATGGTCCAGGTCAACGATGATCCATATGTATGCCAGACCAGCCATTCCACAGTTGGTCCTGCAAGCGTTTAGAGTTTACCATGAGGATATGAGGTCCCCTTCATTCTGCCTGCATGAGGTTATTCCTCCACTCACTAACTCAACAACTACTTATGAACCTAGATGTTAACTTGGAGTGGAGTAGTGAATGTAAATAAGAGAAAAGGCAGGGTTAAAATAGACTGAGTGCTTTTACCCAAAGGGTGAATGATACCTAATTAAAGATTGCTTTATTTATTAGATTGGATGACATATTAACTGAGATTAGACTATACCCCCAGTACACTGGGGCTTATGAGAGAGATCATGTCCATTCAAAACAACATATACTGTGTCTTTGTTGAGTGGTGGGGGCTATAATGAGTGAATTTTCAGTCCCATTACAATGATGACATCTCTTTCTCCTAATCCCTTGTAGTATGAAAGTGGTTTATCATGCTGGGAGAGAGTTGGAACTAGGAGAAAAAAATGAAATTTGGGACTAGAAAAAGAGGCCTTCTTTTTTTCTTTTTCATAAATCATCATTTTAGAGTTAGGCAGATGATATTCATACCTAAGTCTCATTGTGTTATGGGGCTGATGGTACCAATGAACTTCTCTAGAGTTCTGTGAGCTTGACTAGTATTTGGCCTTCTTTTAAGTAACTACAGGACCCCCAAAGGCCCTATATACTGAAAAGAGGCTTGGAGCACTCTCTATATTATTAACTAATACTCATTACATAATTAACTCCATTCCAGTTTTCAGGAATCATTAGCTACTTTATTATTTGGGTTGGCAATACTTTGCACAGGTTCTGAGATTAAAACATGTTACCTCCTTTCTTAATTACCTTCAACAAATAGTGAGTGCTTATTATGGGCTAGGAATTGTGTTAGGCACTGACGATACAAGGGCAAAGAAAGTATGAACATGTCCGTAAGGAATATAATGAAGAATACAGAAAAGGCAGTTATCAAAACGGTGGCAGAGATAACTACTGGATTCTACAGGGTGCGTTTTTGGAAACTTGGGAATGATTTTCTGGAGGAAATCCTATTTAAACTGAGTCATAAAGAGCCAAAAGGAATTAGCCAGGTGAAGAGTGAAGAGAGGAATGTGAAAAGATCTAAGGAGAAAGCATTTAGTTCCTTGGGAGAAGTCAAGGGAGTACTATTGAAACTTGTATTACTACACTAGTACTAGTATAACCCGGCTTCCATGGGCTATCGTATTGCCAAAAATATTTCCCAAATCTCGTGTGTGACTCACCCAGCTGTCTGTAATTTGGCCACTAATTGACCTAGACACATACTTTAGCTTTGAGACATTAAAGAATTTATTTAATATCTCTGAGCTTCTGTTTCTTCAACTGTAAAATGAGGATAATAACTTCTTTGAAGAGTTATGAAGATTGAGATAACTATGTGGATATCATGCATAGTTCTACTCTTTCTGTACTTCAGACAGTTGATGGCGTTCCTTGGCTTTTATGGCATTTTTCCTAATTAGGAGATATTACTAGATTTTATCCCACTTTTTAAGCTTATAACATTTAATGGGAGAATTTTTTTTTCTTTTCCTATATGAACACCAAAGTAAACTTCAAGAGTAGGGACCAAAGGAATGATGATTTTTTTTTCATCAGTGATTCTTAGCAGCTAAGACAAGAAAGTGTTATCTCTGAGGGTTAAGTCGTCAAAGGACGGAAGAGCTCCTCTGGAAAAAGATCAGAAATGGCATAATGGGCAGGACTCTTATTTGTCACATTCCTGGCATTTCATGACCAAGGGAGACAGTGACAATTAGTTATCACCCTCTCCCTCCAAGCTGAGATGAGTCTTCAGAATCCGTCTCACTACTATATTTTCCAGGGAAAAACTAAGGAAGGAAGGATTTCGTTGGTGGTGGGGAGAAAGAGATTTTGTTTTCTACCCAGAGGTGTCATCTTCATATTGGAGTTCGTTTGAGTGGAACACCAGTTAAGGGGACTTCTGAGTTGAGTTGCTGTTGGGTTGGGTTCCCACCTTAATCACATCAATTCTTGGAGCACTTAAGATGATCATGAAGCACGTAATGGGAATTTTTTGTTGTAGTTGCTTTGTTTGTTTGTTTGTTTTAATTCTGAAGCCTAATTTTTCTGCTGCCTACTAAATCAAACCCTAATTTATAAGTAAAGCCTCAAACAAATGTCAGGAAATTGTGACAAGTTATAATGTTGGTACCACATTTCAAATTGTACTTTATTAGAAGAAAATTTCATAAACCAAGATTCCATTTTTCTTTCCTATTAAACTAAATATTCATTAAGGTACCAATCTTGTGATTGCATTTTTTATTCTTCCATGAGTGATTAGAACAGATGGCAAAGTCTTCACAGCCTGACACAGATTTATAACCTCTAGTTTCAAATGGATGTGGGTCAAAATAATTTAATGATTATTACTCTACTCTTCCTTTCCAGGCAACTATCAAGAAATTCTATAAAAGTAATAGAAAGTCTTGCTAATTGTTTAGAGCCTTCATTTCCAAGTCTTTAAGGTCAACCTAAGTTAGCATTCCCAAGCTTATACATTGGGAAATGTTCACACAAACAAATCACAAACCTGGGCCACTGGGAGGAAGTGCTGATAATTTTTTCTGTTCTTGGTGGAATTCATTATGATTTAATAATATTTTTATGTATTGGGGACAAGTATAACACCCTATAGCATTCTAATGATATGCATTGTATGTTATCATGCTCCCAGAAGTCATGATTTGCCAGATCCTCAGTTTGCCAGGTCCGGGATGTGGCAGAATGCTTTATAACAGGTGCCCATTAGAGCACACATGCTCTGAATGCTGGTCTTATCTGTTCAGTGTCATGGTCAGACTAGGCAACTTGCTGTGGGAAAGATAGTTTCTAGCCTAAGCAGTCATATTAAATAAGATATGTAACTTACTTGGCAAAGCTGAAAATGGGGAAAGCTAGGTTTTATTTTTGAGGAATGTTGGAGCGTTTACAAAATTGACCTCATTATTATATTTTTCACAGCCATCAGTTACAAAGATGTTGATGTACACTGGAGGAATATCTCTGTGTTTGTATAGTTAGCATTTATGCTATCTACTGCACATTAGTTATACCTAATTAGTTTATAACTGTTTCAGAATAGAAATATTGATATTATTCGATTTATGCTGATGTTTTTCCCCTGAAAGTTACCCTCCCTATTGTTATAGTACCTTTGTTTCCCTTGCTTACCTATAATTGTGTGAATATTTGCATGTTTGACAGTTCCTCTCTCTTTTCTCTTTTTCTTTCTTTCTATCAACAGAGATTTATTTAGATAAGTGCTTCAAGGTGGGGCTGCAAAGATGAATAAGTTCATGGGCACAGACAGCTGTAATGTAAGCCATAAAGTGAAGACTGCTTTGAAAAGGTTAATCTAATGTACTCCTGGGATTTTCAGTATGGCAGGGCTGTTTTAAGATGAACTCCAAACGATTGTGGCAGATTATTGTCCTAGGGCCAGATATGTTGCCCTGAGAGTTAGGTGACACTTTCTCCAGTTGAATCATGCTTCAGAAGTAAGGCTGATAAACTAGCTGCTTGAGTCCTGGTGTGTGCAGAGCAGCCGTGGGTAGGTGTTCTCCCACAGAGGGGCAGCAGGCTGCTGCTGGTGAGGGCAGGGCTGCTTGGAAAGCCCAGCTACAACCATAATGTGATGAAGCGGATCATGCACTAATGAAGGGGGGCAGGATGCCAGAACATTGCTCAATCTCTCAGACCCTTATTTTCTTCATCTCTCAGCAAGATATACTTTTCCTTCATATCACTTATCACAGCTATACACTTAACCGTGTGATATTTAATACTGTTGGTCACTTTCACAAATAAACTCCAGATGTACAGGGATTGTGTGTGTTCTGTTCACCTTATGCAACCCAGTTCCTGGCACAGAGTCTTACACAGGTCAATAAATATTTACTGAAAGTACAAAAAAATAAACAGTGGAAAATTAGTAACCCCAAAGTTTTTTAAAATGAGGATTAAGAAGTAATAACTATTAAAACATTTTTTAAATGTTTATTTATTTTTGAGAGAGAGAGAGAGAGAGAGAGAGAGAGAGAGAGAGACAGTACAAGTGAGGGAGGGGCAGAGTGAGAAGAGAGGGATACACAGAATCCGAAGCAGGATCTAGGCTCTGAGTTGTCAGCACAGAGCCTGATGCAGGGTTCGAACCCATGAACTGTGAGATGGTGACCCGAGTGGAAGTCAGACACTTATCCAGCAGAGCCACCCAGGCGCCCCAGAAGTAATAACGATTTTTAAGTGAATGTATGCATTAGTATAAAATGCCTAGGTGCTCCCTGGCTCAGAGTGGGTACTTAGTTAATGGTTATGAGTTTCAAGCTAAATTATGCTTGAGTTATTTAAGGATAAATATATGAATTAAAGACTTTTAAAACTTTTTGTCTGATATCATTCAGTGACATATCAATGTCAGATAAGTCAACATTTTTACATGCATTATCATTAGAACAGTGTTTATCCTAAAATACTAGGGAGGGTTTTTAGGAATACTTGGTCTTTGGCAGGTGCAGAAATTATCCGGTATTAGAAATAGAAATGTTTCTCTCATGAAGACATAGATTGAGGTCAGATATTCTGGAAGTGAATCATTTTACACGTCTAGTTAAACAACTTAAAGCAATGAAAGCCCTGATTCCTATTGTATGACTTAGCAAACAACTGGAAAATCTGTGTTCTAATGAAATTTGGGGCATCAACTTCTACTCACCAAATACCATGCACTTAGACTGAAAAATCAATTCATAGACAGAACCATCACATAGAACATTGAAGCATTCTCTAACTGGTCTAGCAATTTTCAGTAATAATGATTGCAGAGAAAATTCCACAGAGGGCTGTCTGCTGAGGATTTTCAGCTGTCAGGACTCTCAGCAGCTGGGTAATAAGCCCTTCAATCCATCAGCGGAGTCACTATAGAAGAGTAGGATGGCAAGATCGAGGGTGGCTGACTGGTGTGCCTGGTGGGTGGGTGGTGACTGGCAGTGGCTGGTGGCTGATGATGGGAGGGGCACACTAGGCCACTAAGTCTCTGCTCAAGCACTCCATAAGAGAAATTAGAGTAGGTATAATTTGGAAAGATGTAGACTCAGGCATCAAGTCTCAAAATAGCCATCTTCATCTTCACTAACCTTCTTATGACTGTTATCATCAAGTCTCTTTCAATGAGTGGGCCAGGATGGAGACTGGCCTAAATCTATACACCATTTGACCTATCCTTTTCTATCCAGGTCTCTCTCACAGGTGGTTTCCTTTGTTGTGGCATCTTTTTTCTCTTCAGTTACAAAGGATTCCCAAGTGATCTTTTATCTGGTAATTCTCTTTTGCATTCTCCCATGTTGGGGGGCAAGTATTATTTATTCAGGGACTCTTGATTCTGTCAGAGTCCCAAGAGAAAACCAAAGGCATACTCTAATTAGGATAATTCTAGGAGAGTTTACTTATGAAAGAACTTATTATAAATGTGTGAGCGGAATCTAGGGGAACCTTACAGGGTGGTGTAGGAATATGGGGCTAGTATAAGTGTCCCTGTAATCCTTCAAGCCTGAAGAAACAGAGGCAGGAGAGGTTGCTGGAATTCAGAAAGAGAGAGGGGAATAGATGGAGTAGTCATGACCTTCTGTGAGGGGCATGGCCAATTTGAGGCAACCTCACAGGGAAGGAACCTGGAGAATAAACACTCTGACATCATTTCTTATCCCCCTCTTGTCTCCAGCTGACAGAACCCAAGGTGAGGCCAATGGGTTCCATGATTCATGTTCATCTGCACGTGTTGGGATCCTAGAGCAGATAGCAGGGTGAAAAAAGGTGGAGAGTAGATTTGGAGGGGAAAATAAGGTATCTGACAAAATTCCCACATCTATATTTTAGCCCAACCCCTTCACTAAAGTTGAAATCCAGGACACTCAAAATACCTTCCTCCAAAAATGAATCCTGTTTAAAGTTTTATTTCTGTTAATAATTTCTATAGTTCCTTAGGTTTATAACACCAAAGACTTTATCAATTTCATTAAATGCTAAACTTTAGGTCACAACTTGTGTTTTACATGCCTTTGTATCTTCCATAGCAGGGAAATGTTTGGAAATAGTGTCTAAGACATATTTGTTGAGTTTTCCTGACTTAACTGGCTCAGAGTTTATTGCTAAGTAGAATTACTATAACCCTAGAGATTTTTATTTTTTCACTTGATTGTTGCAAGGTTGCAAAACTAGTAATTGAAAAAAAAAGGCCACCAGGTAATAGTATCAGGGAGAGCACAGAGTACTCCCACTCAATCAGGATGGAGAGGGGAGAGGAGAAAGTGAGCAGGCCTTAGCTACTCAGTAAGTAGCTGGCAAATGAGTTTTTCCTGGCTAGTTACACAGGAGAGAGACTATTTTCTCTTTCAAAATGATTTTTTGTATGTTACCTTATATTTTATTAATTATTTTAATACATTTAAAGACAGAAAACTTTCATATTTGTGGCCCCAGGACAGTTTTGAGATGTTTAGCTGTCTACTTTTCTTGTGTCTCATCTCTCCTCCTGATGTCCACATTCTCTCAGAACATTCATGCTGCCCACCCCCCCAGCCAAACCCTCTTTGGTTCAGTATTCTGTGCCATAAATTGCTTTCTCCGCTGATACAGAGGTATAGATTCAGTGACCAATTCCGATGGAGGTTTTAGCACACAGATGGGAAAGTAATTTCACACAGAAATGAATAAAACCTTAAAAGAACCTTTTAAAAATTAGTAAGTGTTATTTTTAAAAATACCTTTGGGGCATCTGGGTGACTCAGTCTGTTGGGTGCCTGACTTCGGTTCAGGTCATGATCTCACTGTTCGTGAGTTCGAGCCCCACATCTGCTTTGGGTTCTGTGTCTTGCTCTCTCTCTGCCCTTCCCCCCCTCAAAAATAAATAAACATTAAACAATTTTTTTAAAAACAGCTTTAGATTTATAGAAATGTTGAGCAGAGTATGGAGCAAAATATGGAGAGTTCCCATATATCCTTCTTCCTGCACAGTCTCCCTATTAACGTCTAGTATTAGTGTGGTACATTTGTTGCAATTAATGAACCAATGAACCAACATTAATATGTCATTATAATACTGATACATTGATCAAATTGATAATTTATTACATTACAAGTAATGAACCAGTATAGATATATTGAACCAGTATTGATACATTGAACAATATTGATATAGCAATATATTGTCTATAGTTTTTTCAGATTTTATTCAGTTTTTACTCAATGTCCTTTTTCTCTTCCAGGATCCCATCCCATCCAGGATATTACATTAGATTTACTTGTCATGTCTCCCTAGGCTCCTCTTAGCTTTGATAGTTTCTCATATTTTCCTCTTTTATTTTCAAATTTTTATTTAAATTTTAGTTAACATATAGTGTAATATTGTTTTCAGAAGTAGAATTTAGTGATTCATCACTTACATATAACACCCAGTGCTCAACATGACAAATGTCCTCCTTATTCTCATATTTTCCTCTTTTGATGATCTTTACAATTTTGAAGAATACTGGTCATATGTATTATAGGATTTCTCTCTTTGTAATATGTATTCCTGTGATTCAACTGGAATTATGAGTTAGGGGGAGAAAGATCACAAAGGTAAAAGTCCCCTTTCATCACCTTTTATCAAGGATACAAGTATCAACATGATTTATGATTTATGATGTTGATGTTGAAATTGATCACTGGTTTATCAGGTTTCTCTACCATAAAGTTAGTCTCCTTTCTTCCCTTCCCATGTTGTAGGCTTTGGAAAGAAGTCACTCTGTGTAGTACACACTAAAGAAGTTATGCTTCCCTTTTTTTAGGATAAAGAAGTATCTACATCATTTATTTGGAATTCTTTTGCATAGGAGATTTATCTCATCTCTCTCATATATTAATTTATTCAATGATTTATGTTGGTATGGACTTCTAGATTTTAAAAATAATTTAGATTATAATACAATAATACTTTATTTTTGTACAATTTGTTCCAGTTTTGGATGTTGAGAACTCTTTCACTGGGCTCCTGGGCCCCTTTAAAAAAAATTGTTGTTTATTTACTTTTGAAGGAGAGAGAACATGAGCAGGGAAGTGGCAGAGAGAATGGGGGACAGAGAATTCAAAGCAAGCTCCTCACTGTCCTCACAGAGCCTGATGCAGGGCTTGAACTCATGAACCATGAGGTCATGACCAAAGCCAAAACCAAGAGTTGGACGCTTAACCAACTGAGCCACCCAGGCACTCAGCTCCTATGTCATTATAATTCCATCCTTGTGTGTGTTTGAGCACTTTCTTATTTCATGTCACCACAAGATATTCCAGGCTCATCTTGTATGTTTTCTACCTTGAATTGATCATTTCTTTTTTTAATGTTTTTTTTAAATTTATTTTGAGAGAAAGAGAATGAGGTGGGGAGGCAGAAAGAGTGAGAGAGAGAATCCCAAGAAGGCTCCACACTGTCAGCACAGAGCTCGATCTCATGAACCATGATATAGATCATGACCTGAGCTGAAATTAAGAGTCGGACTATTAAGCGACTGAGTCACCCAGGCACCCCTTCAGTTGATCATTTCTTAAGGAGCCCTGGTTCATTTGGGAAGCAGGTGTATTTTTTGCTACTAGGGTACCTTTTATTTTATGCCCTTTCAGCTGACTAGCAAAGAAATATATGTGTGTATACTAACCCATGTATATCTACATATCTATAAATATTTCTATGTGTAATTATATCTATATTAAGTTAAACATGAGTTCTTACTGGTGTTTCAGACTCTAATGGATCACCACATGGATTATTCTAGTCTCCTCCCCTTGCTTATCTGTAAATTCCTACTTTAATAGTGATAAATGTGTTTCCCACCATCCACCATCCAATTATTTGTTAAATTCCAGTATGTGTGTATGTATGTATGTATGTATATATCTATCTCTATATCTAATCTATATATCTGTATCTATTCTATATCTCTATATATAGGCATAACAGTTCAGAATTTTTAGTACTGTACATGAGAAACAACTTTATCAATTAGAGTGCTTATTTGCAGTTCTTTTTGCATTTAATCTTGCAGACTTCATTTATTTTCAAAGTTACTTCGATCAGAACCTGTCAACCCACCCTCTTCAGTGAGGTTGTTTCATACATTTGTAATATGGTTAGTTAGGTTCTCTTCCCACTTCTCTCTTCCTGGAAACCCCACCCTCCACTTCCTAAATGTGTTTTTAAAAATTTGCTTACATTAAAGTTTACTTTTTGTGTTTGCAGAGTTCTATAAGTTTTGACAGATGCATAATGTCATGTATCCACCATTTCAGTATCATACAGAATAGTTTCACCGCCCTACCACTCTAAAAATCCCCTGTGCTCCACCTTTTCTACCCTCCACCTCTAACCCCTGGCAACCACTTTTCTTATTACCATCTCTATAGTATTGCATTTTCCACAATGTCACACAATTGGAATGGTATGGTATATAGCCTTTTAAGACAGTTCAGTGATATAATTTAGGTTTCCTCCATGCCTTTTCATGTCTTGAGAGATAATTTTTTCTTACTGTTGAATAGTGTTTTATTGTATTGTTGTATCACAGTTTGCTTATACAGGCACCTATTGAAAGACATGCTTGGTGGCTTCCAGTCTGTTGTGATTATGAAAAACGCTACTATAAAGATTTGTGTGCAGGTTTTTATTTGGATATAAGTTTTAAGCTCGGTTGAGTAAATACTAAGGAGTATTATTGCTGAATTGTATAATAAAATTATGTTTAGCTTTGTAAAAAAAATGTGCCTGTACCACTTCACGTTCCCACCAGCAATGATTGAGAGTTCCTCTTGTTCCACATCCTCACCAGCATTTGACATTTGTGACATTTTTGGATTTTAGCTATTGTAATAGGTGTAGTATATTATTATAGTATATCCTGTAGTAGTAATATCATTATTTTAATTTTCAATTCCCTAATAATATGTGAGGTTAAGTACCTTTCTGTATACTTATTTGCTATCTATATATTTCCTTGGGACAGGTCTCTTCAGATGTTTGCCTATTTTAAAATTAAGGTTGTTTGTCTTATTATTGAGTTTTTAAGAGTTCTTTGTGTGTTTTAGATACAAGCCATTTATTTACTTATTTATTTATAATTTTTTTGGTACAGGTTCTTTATTAGGTATGTTTTGAAAATATTGTCTTTCAGTTGTGGCTTGAATTCACTCTTTTAATAGTGACTTTCACAGAGCAGAAGTTTTAAATTTTAATCAAGTTCAATTTATTAACTTTTTCTTTTATAAATCATGCTTTTGGTGCTGTGTCCAAATGCTCATTGTCAAGCCCAATATCAACCCAAACCCAACCTAGATGGTCTCCTATGTTATCTCCAAGAAGTTTTATAATTTGCATTTTACATTTAGACCTATGATCACTTTTGAGTTATTTTTTGTGAAAGGTGTAACATCTGTGTCTAGATTGGTCTTTCTACATATGGGAGTGTAATTGTTCCAGCACCATTTGTTGAAAGATTGTTCTTTCTTTTTTGAACTGGATTTCCTCCTTTGTCAGATACCAGTTGACTGTACGTGTCTATTTCTGGATTCTCTATTTCGTTCAATTGATCTGTTTGTCTATAGTTTTGCCAGTACCATGTTGTCTTGATTATGGTAGCTATATAGTAAGTTTTGAAGTTGGGTAGTACCTCCAACATAGTTCTTTTTCTTAAGTATTGTGTTGGCTCTTTTGAGTCTTATTTTTCCATATAAACTTTAGAATCAGTTCGTTCACATCCACAACATAACTTGCTGGGATTTTAATTGGGATTACTTGAATCTATAGATCAAATTGGGAAGAACTGGCATCTTAACAATATTCATGGAGACTTCTAATCAGTAAACATGGAATATCTCTCCTTATCTTTTATTTCTTTCAGCAGAATTTTTTAGTTTTCCTCATGTAGATCCCACACATATTTTTTTAGATTTATATTTAAGTATTTCATTTTTTTTGGTGGTAATGTAAATGGTATTCTGCTTTCAATTTTAAATTCTAATTGTTCAGTGCTGGTGTATAGAAAAACAATTGACTTTTGCATATTAATCTTGTATCCTGCAAACTTGCTATGATTGCTTACTAGTTCTAGGAGACTTTCTTTTTGAGTTTATGGGATATCCTACATAGATACATCATGTTATCTATGTACAAAGATAATTTTAGTTTTTCTTTCCCAATCTGTGTACCTTTTATTTTCTTTTCCTGTCTTTTAAAAATTTTTTATGTTTATTTATTATTGAGACAGAGAGAAACAGAGCACGAGTGGGGGAGGGGCATAGAGAGAGGGAGACGCTGAATCCAAAGCAGGCTCCAGGCTCCGAACCTGATGCGGGGCTCGAACCCATGAACCGTGAGATCATGACCTGGGTCGAAGTTGGACACTCAACTGACTGAGCCACCCAGGCACCCCTTTCTTTTCCTGTCTTAATGCATTAGCTAGAACTTCAAGTACTGTTGAATTATCCTTACTTTGGAGGCTGTCATCCTTATTGATAAATTTGGGCTTTGAGATATGAGGGCAAATTTATTTTGTGAAAATTAAGGGTAAAAATATTTTGGTTATATTTTTCTGTTTTGAACTAATACTTCTAACATATTTTTATTCAAAATCATACTAAATTTATAAAAAATCAGAAGTGTCTAGTTTGAGTTTTCTTGAACAAGATGGGATTGTACACTTAAATACCAATGTGTGCATGACTCTTGACTAGATTCTTAACTTTGAATTATTTAAATTTCCCATTGAAACATACTGTTTCTCTATGTCTTTCCCTCTATCTTCTAGATTTGCAGATTTGGCTATAGAGCAAAAGCTTCAGCGATAAAGGAATCATTTAATAAGCCATTTTTCTACTAAAGTGCATTCACTTATTTATTACCTTTCTTCCCTTTTTAGTCCTATGGTACTCCCTGTACCCAAACAAAACCCTTGATGTATGTCTTTTATAAGGAAAAAGGTAGTCAGATGATGATAATTCAGACTCACGATTAGAAGAGATAGCATTTATCAATTGTCATTACCACAGTCCAGCCCAGGGATGATGATGCCTAAAATGAGGCAATGGGAGAGCATGAAGGGGAGTGGATCTAGGCAGCAGGCTCAGGAAGCCAACCCTGAGTGATGTGAGGAACAAGGAAGGAGGAAGGATAAGGAACTTGTGGTTTCCAGACTCCATGAGGAGAGAGCTTTGCCTGTCCTGTTCTCTGATGTCTATTTATGTCTAGCATCTATCTGGATAAAGAATTTCTCAGTTTCTGCCTGTGATTATCTCAGCTTGAGGGGCAAGAAAAATAAAACAAGTGCCAAACTGTTTTGTGCTACAATGATGAAACAATTAATGCCAAGACCTGGCAACAAGAATGTTTTAATTTTCAGTATTACTAAACTATTGTAGTATTTTTTTAGTATCTCTAAGCTTTGTCTTTTAGTTTTAATTTTTAGTATTTATGTTATAATTAAATGTTTTAAATTTTGGTATTAGTAAGTTTTGTCTGCTAACAACGTAAGACAGTTAAGACAATAGTCTTCTGCTTTTAAAATTATTTTTTAAAAATTTTATTTTATTTTAGAGAGAGAGTGGGGGACAGAGGGAGAGACAGAATCTTAAGTGGGCTCCATGCTCAGTGCAGAGCCCGATGCAGGGCTTAATCCCATGGCCCTGAGATCATGACCTGAGCCAAAATCAAGAGTCAGATGCTCAACTGACTGAGCCACCCAGGTGCCTCTTCTGCTTTTAATAAGATGTTAGGAAAAAAATATATACAATGAAAAAATAATCTCTCTTCCTTGATGTAACAGTCTAGAAGAGGTGGACCAATGGGGAGAGACTGTGCTTCTGATAAATACCAGGGGGGAGGTGCTTCACAAGGATAGACCTCTAAGCCATGAGTTAGCACTGTGATGTTAGGTATACCCTTTTTGCTTGAGTGATGCTAGAAAACCTAAGTGGGTCTTCCATACCTCTGATGCTCCCTCAGTTAGATCCTGGGTTGGGTGAGGGGGGAAAGGGAGCAAGGTTTTAGAGGAGTAACTAATACCACATCCTTGACCAGCTGTGCAATTCCTGTGTGGGGTAAAAAAAGGGAGGGACACATGTTAGTGTCATCTCATTCTTTATTCACTGTAAATATGAAAGTCTCTATCCTTCTCTTTTTTAAAGGTCAGTGCTGTGTTCAGTTTAATCAGGCCATGTAGATAAGACAGGGAGAGTGGGGTATAGCCATTTCTTTATCTCTCCATTTTTTTAGCTAGCTCACAGGCATCTAAAACATGGGCACATTGCTCTTAGCTTGTTGAGTGAGTGAATGAATAAAGGGTAAGGAATAAAAAATAAAGGAAGATAAAGTATCTAGTTTTAAGCAGTTATGGGAAAATAAGAGAATCATTTTGGGTACAATGAATTTCATACCCTAATTTTAATTTTTTAACTTGAAAAATGATTTAAGAGTCATTTATTCAATATCAGCTTATTACTTGTGGTCTTAGCACTGGGCTATGCACAGCAGTAGGTGGGAGGAAATTAAATAAAAGTGGGGTTGGCTGAGATTTCATTTTAGGGAAGTGCCACTTAAAGTGAAAAGTTCTATTAAGACAGATTACATTGCATGTGAACTGTAAAAAGTCTGGATACTTCCCCATTATTATTGTCCCATGAACATTACATTCACTATAAGTATATTACATGAATAATAAAGCAACAAAATATTTTTGTGATCATTCTCAACCTCAAAAATGTTGGCACTGAACTTTATGGAATTGGGAGAATATACTATGCAAAGTCAAAACAACCTATTGTCAAATCAGAGTGAACTTGACAAAAGGGATGTGTGGGTTAGAGGAACCATCAATATCACACTGGTTCTTAACATTGGTTGCACTTTAGAATCACCTGGGGAGCTTTGAAAATAGTGACACCTTGCTTAGTTCACTTATAGAGATCTTGTCTTAGCTGGTCCTGGGATGGGACCCAACATCACTATCAACATCCAGCTCCATTAATTCACATCCACAGCCATGAGGCTAGCCGCTGAAGGAAGGAGAGAGGTTGTTCTTTATGGAATATTTAAAGGTTTTTCCTTCTCTCTGTCCTGTCTTGGGACAGTAAAGTAATAGAGTATCTCTTTTTAAAAGATGATTATATAAGAATCAAATGGTAATATTCCAAAGTTGAAGCCAGAGTGTCTTTCTGACTTATCAATCACATGATTGTGAATATGATGGTTCATAACCAAATGTGGCATGACAGCAGGTAACATCAGTGAGAAATTACACATGAAGGACTGATTTATAATACAGATGTCCTGTGCAAGGTACAGTTACTGCCTTCCATTGTTTATGATCGTGCTGGAAAAGAACTGAAATTAAAACAAACTCTTTCTAGATTTTTCTGAAAGTAAAACTAGATACAATGAAAGATGCAATTTAAAGAAATTATTTTACTGGTGGCCCTTTTTTGTTGCTGTCCTCAGTTCAGGCCTGATCTTGCAGGGTGGTAGCCCAGTGCTGGGGCTAGTCTAATGGCCTCCATGGAGGACTGTGTATCATTTAACTGCTACATTTGAGTTCTTGGAAGGCTGAGACTGTGTCTTGTTCACTTTTGAATACCCCACAATGTCTATTAATATTTATTAATTAAATGTATGTGGACAGAACCATTAATTCTGAATAATTTGCTTCAGAGTTTAAAGTAAAACTCTCCATCTTTCGGTACCTAAAACGGCCTTTCAGAACATTTTTTTGAACCAGTCACTGTTGTACTGTTTTGCAGTGCTAATATTCTAGGGATGAGGCCATAGTCTTAATGATACAACTGTGATTCATCCTCCTCTACAGATAAATTTCTTTTAAGAGATGATGGATGGGTATTTGCTGTTGGAGAGAAGGGAAGAATTGGGAGGGGTGTCAGAGGAGAATATACTTATTAAGATAAATAAACATCAATTTGTATAGGCTCTCAAAACATGCTTTCCAAAAAGGACCCTGCTAGCATTGTTTTTCTGTTCACTTTCAGCTTCTTTACTTTAATTTATTGAAACTTTTGCTAGCCAAAATCTGCTTCTACCAACTGGAAAAACATTGGCTTTATAATGAAGAAAATTTATTGCTAACTGTGCCTTTTGAATTTTATGCATGCTGTTCATTTTGATGTGCAGCATTAGAATTGGTTTTTAGCTTTTATTTGAGTTTGTACTGTCGTATAATTTCTCTTTGTAAAAAAAAATTATAATTTTGTCTTCCTTATGAAGCAGCTCCCCTCCCACTAGTGCTTTGTAAGTATTTTGATGTGAGTCTGGCTTTTGTAAATAACTTGTCTGAATAAAAATGCATGTTATTAGTTCTGCTTCCTCCTATGTTTAAATAGTCATTTGTATTCTACATTATCTGTGTACTTTTAACCTAATGTTGAAGAGCCATGGTTCACAAAACCCAGACTATAAAAAGTTTTTATTGGCTTTCAGTAAAATTTAGCAACAATAGATAATATTGCTTCTTTCCCCATAAGGCTAAATTTAGTCAGTTTAAAGGAATATCCTTCATCCTGTGATTCTGATTAAATATCCTTTCTTTCACAAAATGTAGTGATAGGAGAATGACAGCTATTTTAAAAATTATTCTTATTTAACAAAATAAAAAGTTGGAAACCCTATGGAAGGTGTGTTTTTGTTTGTGTTGTAGACTATGACAACCCTTGGAAATCACTGTAGTAAGGTGGCAAAGACTACTTTTGATCTCCAAATTAGCAGTTGCAGTGTAAAAATTGATTATTTTCTGAAAGAAATGTTTCAACTAAGCATATTAACCTTGGACAAGCTGAAAGAGCTGGTGGCAACTCAGTTCTTCCTATGTGCTGGAAATCTCCCCAAAGACTGAGAATTAGACCCTTAGGATCTAAGTCCTGACCCAGGCTGATAGGAAGCCCAGATCCAGCTTGAAACATGCTCAAGATTTCCTGGTGCTAGGGAAGCAGAAAAATGGGCTTATATATGCAACACAGGATCCTCTACTAGGGAAAGATGAGAACCTCCTTGGCTGGGAGGTAGGGGGTAAAGAAGTTATTGGCAGTAGAGTGATATCAGAGAAGACAAACTACAACTTTGTGAGCTGGGTCTAGTTTCACATTGGCCCGGGTCCTGGGCTGATGAATTCCCTCCATGTGACACTTCTACGGGCAGTCCACTGGTCTCAACAGTAAACAGAACAGTGGTAGGCCCTGACCAGCATTATCCATGGAGGACAATCCCCTGCATTCATTTTCCATCATAATTTAATTCCTCCTGGGGGCTGATAGGTAAGTAGGTGGGTAGAAGTATAGAAACATGTCATTAATAAGAAATCATTCAAGCTTTTAACATTTGCCTTCTCATAAGGACTTTGTTAATGTTGTTCACTTATTAATTTTCTTGCTTTGTATCTATTTGTGGCTAACTCTTAGCACAAAGCTTATTCCCACAGAAGAAATAGGCATCTTTCCAAGCACATGCCAAGATGGTCACCCTCATCAGGCACTCACATAAGCCTACTGTCCCTTGACAACAGTAGTAAGGAGAAGTCAAAGGGCAGGCAGCCCCAGAGAAAAAGCCCACCAGTTAACTTCTGGTTGGTGTCATTCTGGGGTGGGGATGGCATGGCAGGGGACATGGAATATGTTTGGTGGTTCTTGTGGTTCCTCCATTCACTTCTCAAATGTTCCTCCTGTAGACCTACTGCTAAACTATCAGCTGTCCCAGTGAACTATGGTTGTCTAGGAAGCCTTTTATATCCTAAGTACACTTCCTTTGACTCCACTTGTAGTATTCTTGAAGTCAGTTACCCATTTATGATACATACTAATGCACTGATATAAGCATAGGTTCCTCCCTGTCTTAAGAAGCTGGCCATCCATTTGCTTGTACTAATTCTTGGTAAAATGAACTCTATCTGATTATGTTGAGAACAAAATTCTGGCTGTGAAGCCTTGGTATTATTCCCTGTGAGGATCTGACTTTGAACTTTTCCATATTGTAGGGAAAATGCCTTCCCATCACACCCATCCCTATCATAATGGTCAACAGAAGGGTAGCCACTTAAACTCCATTGCCAAAAGGAACTTCCGTTACCGCCTACTCTCCTACTCCTTTCTGAGACAGAGTGAGTGACTTATCTGATTGGTGAGTCTAGGCCAAGAAATGGAAATCACTTCCTTCAAACCTCCTGAGCTCTCTCAAAATTACTGACCTGCATAGAGGGTATATTTGGGCTTTTCCTAGGAATGTGGAAAGATTACTAGTCAGGCTTTGCTTTTAAAGGGATGGTCTATGGTTTCCAGTTCAGCTAATGGTGGAGCAGGGAAGAATATTTCTAAAGTTGATTCAGGATGCCCATGAAGACCACTGAGTTAAACCCCTGTTATGCAATCAGCTTTACCAAAAGTAAAACTGACATGTTCATCTCTATATATCTGTCTCTTGGCTCTTATTCCTCAATCAGTTCCAAACTTGACAAAGGAGTGTTATTTAACTTGGCCTTTAAATCCCAACATATACTCCCAAGCAATTTAGCTAGTGACAGGTGCAGAAACCATTATTCATGTCATCCATGTCCCGGAAACCTTATTTAAAACCTTTTGAACATGTATCCTTACCTTTAACCATCCTATGGGGGTCCTGGGTCTGCTTTCTGCAGCTGAGCTACTATGTGACCTAGATCAGTATAAGTTAATATTGACACCTTTAACCTGAAGGCCTAGAGCTGTTTCTAGGGGACCTGGTCCAGGGGACCACAGCTGACCTAGAAGCTCCCTTCCTTTGTGAACTCTTCAGACTTATGGTCTCCCGGATGAGGTAATATTGGAGTCCAGAGATCATGGGGTCAGTTTATGGAGGTTCTTTTTCAATATCTCTATTTAAAAGCCACATGACCTTTGCTTGCCACCTTAAATTCAGCAGAAAAAACCAGAGGACCCTAAATATGAGTAGCTTTATGAGACTATGCTAAAGTCTGCCCCTACTTCTACTATCCCATCTGACCAACAATAAAGATTTTTGTTTTTGAGACTTTTCCTCTCCCTTCATTTTCCATTCCTATCTACCAAACCCTAGCAGAACTCCATACTAACCCCATTTCATACTACCCTCTGCCAAGCAAAGACCCTTGGTTGGCTTGTCTCTGATGGATTTATCAATTAGGGTATGTTTGGAAACCTAATGTTGGTTTTAAGAAATAAGAATTTATTTGTGTTGTATGATAAAATGTTTGGAGATAGTTGGCTATGCCCATTTTGCACCTTTCTCTGCCCTTCTTTGTGCCCTGGGAGGCTGATCTCTGAGGACTATGTCACCTAGTGTGATGAGAAAGCAGCTATAGTGAGTTGCTGCCTAGGCATTTTACAGCATGACAGCCCTGCTTACACCCAGAGTTTGGACATTTAGATAAGGACCTGATCTTATCCTTAAAATCTTAAGTCTCTGCTTTGCTTTACCTGGGATGCCTTTTAAAATAACCAGTTAGGGTCGAGCTCGTTCAAAATTTAGTGACCTCTGTCCCAACCTCCTTGTAAGTAATAATTACCTGCCACCCTGCTCTCTGTTTTCTGCTGTGATGGAGAACTGCTATCCCCCTGCTTGTTATGCCCCCATACTCCCCTGCCCTGTTTCTGGAACTTGCAAGTAATAAATCTTGTGACTTTACCTCCCTTGTGTGAGTATATTAGGATGCTGAGGAAGCTGCCTTGAAATCTTGTATGAGTGGCTTGTGCCCACTCATTCAGCAGGTCATAATTTGCCTGTCCTTAATTAATATACCAGATCTTACTTCTTAACATATCTGTGTTCTTTTACCCATGGACTTAAGGTTGAATTTGGCTGATGGATGGCAACAGCTGGAAATATCAAGCAAGCAGGACAGATAAGTTGGGATATTTCTTTTCCTGGTTTCCTCCCTGCTGAGCCAAGTTGGATTGAAGCTTGGATCTTTTACATAATACCACAGCTCCTATGGGCAGCCCCTCTTCTCTCTCTTCTGGTTCAGGCCTGTTGTGATAATACCTTTTTCTCTTTCCCTTTCAAGCTATGGGTCATGATAGCTTTTCTGTGTTGCTTGGTCCTGGGGTTTCATTATTCCTTTTGGTTCTCTTAGTCCTGTCCACACCATTATAAGAAGCTCCTTTATTAAACTCTGCTTAGTTACTTTCTGAGTGTGCCACCTGTTTCCGACTGGCACTATAGCATCCAGTGCCATTGCTTAAGCAGAATGGAGATATGGGGTTGACACCATTTCTGTAATTTTTTTGGCCTTTCCTTCATGTTTTCAATGTAGATGCTATTATAACTGTGTGTGAGGCAAAAATGAGGGAGGAATGGTGACAGTTGACTGTTGTCCCTTTTAGCAAGAGAAGTAAAAGTCTTTTCCTTTGGCATTATGGTGTCTTATCATCAAGGACCACCCAGTGCCTTTAGGATTTTCTAGGGAGATAAGAAAAATGGGGAATTAACATTCATAGAGCACCTAATATGGATTGGGTACTGTGTTAGGTGCTTAACATGTCTCACTGAATCCAGGTGAGGCAGTTAAAGGAAAGTAAAGGGAATAGCTCAAGTTCACTCATTCAGAAACTGACAGATACAGGATTTCAACATCAATGCCTTTCCAGCAACAATCAAACCCTTTATTCAAATAAAGTCTTATATGGAATAAAAAAAAAAAAAA
Source organism: Cryptoprocta ferox (assembly GCA_028646485.1). NCBI lineage: Eukaryota > Metazoa > Chordata > Mammalia > Carnivora > Eupleridae > Cryptoprocta > Cryptoprocta ferox. Next base: position 58,950,662 of record CM053577.1, on the reverse strand, counting down.
GATAGCAGTTGAGCTCCTCTTATAAGTCAGGTAAGGGATCTGAGATGTTGATTTGCATTTTCCTGATCATTAGTGACATTGAGCATCTTTTCTTACATACATTGGTCATCTGTATGTCTTTCCTGGAGAAATGTCTGTTCAACTTCTTAGTCCATTTAAGAAACTGGGTTATTACCATCTATATGCTGCCTATAAGAGACTCATTTCGGACCTAAAGACACATGCAGATTGAAAGTGAAAGGATGAAAAAGCATTTATCATGCAAATGGAGTGAAAAGAAAGTTGGGATAATGATACTTACATCAGACAAAATAGACTTTAAAGCCATGACTGTAACAAGACAAACAAGGGTACTACATAATCATAAAGGGAACAATCCAACAAGAATATATAAAATTATAAATATTTATGCACCCAAAGTGAGAACACTAAAATTACATAAAGCAACTATTAGCAGACATAAAAAAAGTCGATGGTGATACAATAATTATAGGGGACTCTAATACCTCACTTATACCAAGGGATAGATCATCCATAAAGAAAATCAACAAGGAACTAGTGGCATTGAATGACATATTGGGCCAGATGAATCTAACAGATATATTCAGAGCATTCCATCCGAAAACAGTGGAATACACATTTTTTTCAAGTGCACATGAAACATTCTCCAGAATAGATCACAAATCAAGTCTCAACAAATTCATAGATTGATATCATATCATGCATTTTTTTCTGACAACAACTGTATGAAACTGGATATGATTCACAAGAAAAAATCTGGAAAGAAAACAAATATGTGGAGGTTAAATAACATATTACTAAATAATAAATGGGTCAACCAAGAAATCAAGGAGGCAATCAAAAAATACATAAAGACAAATAAAAATGTTAGCACAGTGGTCCAAAATCTTTGGGATGCTGCAAAAGCTGTTCTAGGAAGGAAGCTTATAGCAAGAAAAATGCAATGGGAAAAATACATTTTCTTCAGCAGACTGGGAAGCTATATGTAAAAGAATGAAACTGGACCGCTTTATCACACCATGCACAAAAATAAACTCAAAATGGATCAAGGACCTAAATGTGAGACCCCAAACTATAAAAATCCTATAAGAGGGCACAGGCAATAATTTCGCTGACATTGGCTGTAGCAACATTTTCCTAGACATATCTTCTAAGGTAAGGGAAATAAAAGTAAAAATACACTATTGGGATAACATCAAAATAAAAAGCTTCTGTATAGCAAAGGAAACTCAATAAAACAAAAAGAAAACCTACTGAATGGGAGAAGATATTTGCAAGTGACATATCTGATAAAGGATTAATATCCAAAATATCTGTTAATGTGGAGTATTATGTCAGTTGATTTTCATAGTTGATTAATCTTTGCATCCCAGGGATAAATCCTACTTGGTCATTGTGTATGATCCTTTTAGTGTGCTGTTGAGTTTGGCTTGTTAGTACTTGTTGAGGACTTTTGCATCTATCTTCATCAGGGTTGACCTGTAGTTTTTTTGTGGTGTCTGTGTAGCTTTGGTATCAGGTTAATGCTGACCTCATGAAGTGAGTTTGAAGTACTTTCTCCTTTCAGTTTTTTTTGGAAGAGTTTGAAACGGATTGGTATTAATTCTTTATGTGCTTGGTAGAATTTACCAGTGAAGCCAACTGATTCTGGGATTTACTTTGTTGGGATTCTTTTTTTTTCTTTAATTGATTCAATCTCCTTACTAGTAATTGATCTGTTCAGACTTTCTATTTCTTCATGACTCAGTCTTGGTAGATTTTATGTTTCTAGAAATTTTTGCACTTCTTTTAGGTTATTTAGTTGGTATATAATTGTTCATAATAGTCTCATCATCCTGTTTTCCCTTATGATGTCAGTTGTAATGTCTCCCCTGCCATTTTTTTTTTTATTTATTTGAGTCTTCTCTATTTTTTTCTTAGTCAATTTTGTTGATCTTTGCCAAAAACCAACTCCTGGATTCATTGATTTTTTTATATTTTCTATTCTTTATTTAATTTGTTTCTGTTGTAATTTTATTAATTACCTTCTTCTGCTATCTTTGAAATTAGATCTTTTTCTAGATCCTTGAGGTATGATGTTAGGTCATTTATTTGAGGTCTTTCTTTTTTTTAAATGAGGGTATATGTCACAATGAACTTCCCTCTTAGTACAACTTTTGCTGCATTATTAATTTGGTATGCTGTGTTTTTGTTTTCATTTGTATCAAGGTATTTTCTTTTTTTTAAAGTAAAGCTGTGTAATATTGCATATAAGCTAAGACTTTTTTTAAAGTTTATTTATTTTGAGAGAGAGTGTGTGTCGGGGAGGGACAGACAGAGAGAATCCAAAGTGGTGTCTGTGCTGGCAGCTCAGAGCTTGATGCCGGGCTCAAACCCACAAACCATGAGATCATGACCTGAGCTGAAATCAAGAGTCAGACACTTAACTGACTGAGCCACCCAGGAGTACCAATATATTTTCTGTTTTAAAAAATGTTTGTTTATTTTGAGAGAGAAAGAGCAAGCCGGGGCAGGGCTGAGAGAGAGGGAGAGAGAGAATCCCAAGCAGGCTCTGTGCTGTTAGTATGGAACTCACGAACTGCAAGATTATGACCTGAGCCGAAATCGAGAGTCGGATGCTTAACCTACTGAGCCACCCAGGTGCCCCTGCATCAAGATATTTTCTGTTTTCCCTTTTGATTTATTCTTTGACCTATTGGGTTGGCCAAAAGCAAGTTGCTTAATTCTCACATATTGGTGAATTTTTCAGTTTTTTCTGCTATTGATTTCAAGTATCATTCCTTTGTGGTTGGAAAAGATTCTTGGGGGACGCCCAGATGGTTCAGTTGGTTAAGTGTCTGACTCTTGATTTCGGCACAGGTCATAATGATGTTCTGTACAATGTTCTGTAGAAAGCCTGTTACGTCCATTTGTTCTATAGCGTTGCTCAAGTCTGCCATTTCTTTGTTGATTAGTCTTCCTGGTTGTTCTATCCATTATTGAAAGTGGGATATTAAAGTCTCCTACTATTATTATATTGCTGTTTATTTCTCCCTTCAGTTCTGTCCGTGTTTGCTTCAAATATTTAGGTGCTCTGAAATTGAGTGCATATGTATTTATAATTATTATATCTTCCTGGTGAATGAACTCTTATAATTATATATTCTTCTTTGTCTTTTCTCATAGTTTTTGACTTAAAGTCTTTATTTTGTCAGATATAAGTGTATCCACCCCCGCTGTCTTTTTTGTTACCATTTGCATAGAATATCTTTTTCTATCTTTCACTTTTAGCCTGCATGTGTCCTTAAATCTAAAGCAAGTCTCTTATAGAAAACATATAGTTAGATCTTATTTTTTAATCTATAAAGCCACTCTATGTCTTTTCTTAAAGTTTTAATTTTAATTCCAGCTAGTCAACATACAGTGTTCTATTAGTTTCATTTGCACAATATAGTGAGTTAACAATTCCATATATCAGTTGGTGCTCATCACAAGTGCACTCCTTAATCCCCATCACTCCCCTCACCCTCCACCCACCTCCCCTCTGGTAACCATGACTGTGTCTTTTGATTGTGGAGTTTAATCCACTTACACTTAAAATCATTATTGACATTGAAGGATTTATGCTTGCCATTTTGTTAACTGTTTTACATTTGTCTTGTAGTTCTTTTTTATCTCTTTTTCTTTCTTATGCCTTCCTTTGTGTTTCATTCATTTTTGGTATGGCTATGCTTTGATTCCTTTCTCTCTGTCTTTTTGTGTAACTCTACAAATGTTTTCTTTATGGTTACCATGGAGCTTATATGAAATATCTTCTAGATACGGTAGTCTGTTTTAATCTGATACAAATGTAACTTCATTTTTACTTCTCCCCCCTACACTTTGTTATTGATGTCACAATTTATATCTACTTACATGATGTGTTCATTTACACATTTTAAAATGTGTATATTTTATAATATAGATATTTTTAATACTTTTTCCTTTTAATTTTATACTGGACTTAAAAAGTAATTTATTTATTCACCACTCTTACTGCAATATAGTATTCTGTGTTTGTCTACATGTCCTTTACCAATGAGTTTTATATTTTGCTATGCTATTGCTGTTCAGTGTCCCTTTACTTCAAGTTGAAAAACTCCCTTTAAGATTTTTTTGGTATGTAGATGTAGTGGTGATTAATTTCCTTAACTTTTGTTTACCTGAGAAAGTCTTTATCTCGCTTTCATTTTTTGAAGGGCATTTTTGCCAGGTATAATCTTGGTTAGCAGGTTTTCTTCTCTCCCCCACCCCGCCCCCTGGTGCTTTGAATATCATCCTACTCCTTTCTGGACTGAAAGGTTTCTGCTAAAAAGTCCACTGAGAGTCTTATGTAGATTCCTTTGTGTTTGAAGAGTTGTTTTTCTTTTGGCCATTTCAAAATTCTCTTTGTTTTGGTACAAACTACCATCTTTTCTTAGTGGCCCCCTGGAATCTAGAGTATGCTTAGTCCTGTAAGTGCTCTGAGACAGGTGACCCCTAGAAAACTGGGAATGTTAGTGTGGTCCAACTCATTCTTCAATGGAGAAGCTGGAAGCAGTTTTTCTTTCCTTCTGCCCACTTGTGCTGCACTGAGCTGGAGGGCAGGGGCTATGGTGAATGCTTACATGCTAGTTCAAAATGTTGCTTTTGTATGTGCAGTCCCCAGAGTCTAGCATATGCTAGGTCCCATCAGTGCTCTGAGACAGACAATATAGAAGCCAGTCCCTTGGGCAGTACCCAGAAAATTTGAGATGTTAGATGTATGGTCCAACCTTTTCCCTTTTCAGGGAGAAACTGGGAGCTGGACTTCTCCTGATCATGTGCTATGCTAGGAGTGGTTATTATGGCAAGAGGGCATCTCCAGTTTTTCTATCAGTTTCATTGTGGCTGGCTTTATACTTGTACAGGATGCAGTAACCTCCTAACCAGTTTCTAGCTTTTTCCCAAAAGAAATTCATCCATATATTGTTGTTGAACTGGTGTTTCCATCAGATAAAGAGGAGTCCAGGGCTTTCTATTCTACCATATTGCTGACATCACTCTACCTCATGTTTTATATTTTGGGTGGGTTCTTGGAGTATATTAATGATTTCTCCCCAAGGATTCTAGTATATCTGTAACTATTTTGCAAGTTTTGTATTTGTTCTTTGTTTTATTTTTTGGAACACCTTCCTCTCTCTCTCTGCCTTCTCTACTTTTAGCTGATGATTTTATATGATTTCCTTTTCTCCTTTTTTAGCCTATCAATTATACTCCTTTGAAACTATTCTTTTAGAGGCACCTGAGTGGCTCAGTCAGTTGACCATCTGACTCTTGATTTAGGTCAGGTCATGATCCTTAAATTTTTTTTTTCTAAAGATTTGTTTTTCTTTTTCTCTCCCTTTGCCTTTCTCCCTTGCTCATGCATGCCCTCTCTCTTTATCTTTAAAATGAAAAATAAAATAAAATAAAATAAAACTACTCTTTTAGTGATTGCTCTACAGTTTGGATTATACATATCAGTAATTTTAAGTTGACTTTCAAATAACTCCAGACTGTTCTTGGGTAGTGCATGTACTTTATAACAGAATATTCCCAATTTCCTCATCCCATGATGTATAACACTGCCACATTCATCTTGCTTATCCATGTACTCTAATCATTCACTATATAATTCCTGTTATTACTTTGAACAAGTGTTTTTTTTAAAGTTTCCTTTTTTTATTTTTATATGAGAGAGAGAGAGTGTGTGCATGAGTATGCATGCATGAGTTGAGGAGGGGCAGAGAGAGAGGGAGAGAGAGAGAAGCCCAAGTAGACTCTGCACTGTCAGTACAGAGCCGAATGTGGGGTTCAAACTCATGAACCATGAGATCATGACCTGAGGTAAAGTTGGATGCTTAACGGACTGAGCCACCTAGACGCCTCTGAACAATTATGAAATCAGGAAGGAAGAAGAAACATAAAAATTCATTTTACTTTCACTTTCTCCTTCTTTGGTACTTTTGCTTTATTTTTATGTAGATCTGATTTTCTAAACTATATCATTTTTCTTTTCTCTGAAGAACTTGTAAGATATTTTTTCAAGACAGGTCAACTGGCAATAAATTCCCTCAGTTTTATTTATGTAAAGGAGTCTATTCCTCCTTCATTTCTGAAGGATAATTTTGCTTGGTACAGAATTTTGGTTTTTTTCCCCTACTAATATTTTAAATATTTCACTCTCTTCTTACTTGCATATATTTAGACAAGAAGTCCTGTGTAATGCTTATCCTTGTTTCTATAACGTTAAGGTGTTTTTCTCCTATGGCTTCTTTTGAGATTTTCTCTTTGCCTTTGATTATCTGCAGTTTGAATATTGTATGTCTAGGTGTAGATTTTTTTGGATATCTATCCTGTGTGGTGATCTCGGGGCTTCCTAGATCTGTAATTTGGTGTCTGCTTTTAATTTTGGAAAATTCGTAGCCATTGTTACTTCAGTATTTTTTTTGCTTCTTCTGTTTCTACTGGTTCTGATTTCCCATTATGAATTCCTGTAGTTGTCTTGGATATTCAGTTTCCCCCTTTTCCATTCCTTTTCTCCTTGTATTTCAGTTTGGGAGGTTCCTGTTGACATAGCTTCAAGATCATTGATTCTTTCCTTGTCTGTGTCCAATTTACCGAGCCCAGCAAAGGCATTTTTTATTTCTGATATAGTGGATTTCTAGCATTTCCTTTTGATTTGTTCTTAGAGTTTCTAGCTCTCTGCTTACATTACCTATCTGTTCTTGTGTTATGCCATTGTATCTCTTGGTATTTTATTTTATTTTTTTATTTTGAGAGTGAGTGAGAGAGAGAGAGGCAGAGAGAGAATCTTAAGCAGGGCCCACACCCTACTATGAGATCATGACCTGAGCTGAAATCAAGCCACCCAGGCACACCAATCATAGTTATTTTAAATTGCTGGTCTGATAATGTCAAAATCTCTAACATATCTGAGTCTGGTTTTGATGTTTGTCTCTTCAGATTATGTTTTTTTCTTATATTTTCAACATGCTTCACAATATCGTTTTGCATTTTACCATACTTGCATTTCTTTTTTGTCATTGAAAACTGGACATGATATATTGGATGATAGAAGCTGAGAGAGATAGGCCTTTAGTGCAAAGTTTTATGTCTATCTGGCTAGAAGTTAGGCCATGTTTATTGTTTGTTTTACTGTAACAGAAACTTTAGTTTCCTCCAGTATCCTAGTTTTTGTCTCTTTTCTTCTCTTTGGCTTTCCTTAGAGACTCCTTAAATACTGTCTGAGCCTTTGCATTTCCTTCAACTATAATCCATGGTTATTATAAAGAAGGTAGGTGTGCCTCAGTGGCTCAGTCAGTTGAGTGACCAACTCGTGATTTCGGCCCACGTTATGATCTCACGGTTTGTGGGTTTGAGCCCCATGTCAGGCTCTGCTCTGACAACGCAGAGCCTGCTTGGGATTCTCTGTCTCTGTCTCTGTATCTCTCTCTCTCTGTCCCTCCCCTGTTCCACTCATGCTTTTTCTCTCTCAAAATAAATAGAACATTTAAAATAAAAAAGAAGCCTGATTGATGTGGTGGTAATATATAGGAGGAGGGGAAGCATTTTATATTTCTTTTATTTTTATTTTTATTTTTTGAGAGAGAGAGAGAGAGAGAGAGAGAGAGAGAGAGAGAGAGAGAGAGAGCATATGAGCAGAGAGAGAAAGAATTGCAAGCAATTCCACTCCACTGAGTGTGGAGCCTGATGTGGGGCTCAGTCTCATGACCATGAGATCATGATCTGAGCTGAAATCAAGAGTTGGCTGCTCAGCTGACTGAGCCCCCCCGGGTGCCCCAGCATTCTATATTTCTATGATTAGGTCTCTGGTTTGTAGTGGGCCTGTGCCTCTGGGGTATGACTTACATGGTATTTTTCAGCTTCGTCTACCTTCCCCTGCCTTAGATGAGACAGGAAGTCTAGAGGGGGCTAGAGTTGGGTAATTTCCCTTATCCAACCCTGATAAAGCTCTGATGAAATCTTTTCCCTGCCACATAGGCCTTTGTTGTGAAGAATACTCTGGGTTTATTTCAGAATGGTTACTTTTCCACTCCTGGCCAAACATGGGACTTTTCTCTGCTCTTCACCATGGGAACCTGGTGAAGCTCATGGAGGTAAAACCTATGTAAGTGTGACTCCTTCCAACATTGGGTCCCTAATAATTTAACTCTCAAGCTAGTCTTCTCTTACCTCCCAGAAATTCATTAAAGTTACCATTTAAGTGTTCAAATGGCTCTGGCACCAGTGGCTCCTGCCTTAAGTAAGCTAATCTGTATTTTCTGTATTCACCTCTCTGTCCAGTTTTGGGAGTGGTGTTTGTTCTGTGATTTCAATTCTATGATCTAAGAAAAGGAATTGATTTTTAAAATTTCAGCTTTTTCATTGTTGTAAGGGGGGGAGCAATGACTTCTAAGCTCTTTACCCATCATAATGGAAAATATATATTACAGAAGCCCTTGTACTACTATTTTACATGTGTTCAAATACATCTGGTAATCCATCAATTATTATATATTTATTTTTCTGGAGACCTCCTTTCTGGACTCTTCCATTACCCAGACTGAAATAGTCTAAAGTCTATCTCAGTACTTTTGTCCAGGTACTGTCTTGACCACTGTCTGGGGAGTTCCTTTGCCTTTCTTTTTCATTGGGTGATTTTTCTTTTGGTTCTTATGTCTTATTTTTTCTTGATTTACCCTGTCAATTTTGGTAAAGCAGATTCTCCAGAATCTTCCTGGGAAAGGAGATAAATTTTCTGGGTCATTGCACGTTTTAAAATGTTCTTTATTTTCTTCTTCTATTATACTTGATTGGTGATTAGGTACAAGATTATGTATGAATTGGAAATCATTATCTTCCTTAGCAGTTAGAATACATGGTTACCTATTAATAATTTTGAAAATTTTAATACCAAAATGATTTCCCATCTTTTTTCTCTCTAGTTTGGAATCTTTTGGGATTTTTATTGATGTCTGACACTGAAAATTCAAGATTGTCCTGGTGTAGGTCTTTATTCATTTATTGTACTGGGCATTTGCAGGCCCTTTCATGAATTCATGTACCTTTGGAAACTCATGTACCTCAGTTTTGAGAAATGTTTGGTAACTCTTTTGATATTTACTTTCCCTTTTTTTCTTTTTCTGGAATAATTATTTATCAGTTATTGGATACCCTCGATTGATTGTCTGACTTATTTTTTCCATTTTCCATTAAAACTCTCTTTCTTGGAGATTTTTTACTTTTATAATTCAACAACTCTTTTGAATTTTAGCTGGAGCATCATTATTTTAATTTCTAACAGCTATTTCTTATTTGTTGAACTGTTTTTATTTTAATGGTCTATTCTTGTGTAAAAGATGTAATATTTTCACTTTTATCTGAGAATAGTATTTGTAGGTATTTAAAAAGTTTCTTTTCCTTGTACTGTCTATATTTTCTTTTGGTCAACTCTTCTGTTTATTCACATTGCCTTTGTTTTCCATGTTGGAAGATTTTCTTGGACATTGTTTTAAAATATACCTATGATTTAAAAGAAATTTTTTTTAAACATTTATTTATTTTTTGAGAGAGAGACACACAGAGTGTGAGCAGGGTAGGGTCAGAGAGAGAGGGAGACACAGAATCAGAAGCAGGCTCCAGGCTCTGAGCTGTCAGCACAGAGCCTGATGTGGGGCTCGAACCCATGAACCATGAGATCATGACCTGAGCCAAAGTCGGCCACTTAACCGACTGAGCCACCCAGGCGCCCCATAAAATATACCTATGATTTTGTTTTTATTAAGATATGGTGAGTTCTAAAAGGGCAGGAGATTATTACCATTGAAAAGGTGGTTGGTTACTCATAATTTCCAAAAGGAGGGGCATGCCATGGCATGCAAGGCCACATGAAGAAGTACTAATGTCATCCATGAGGTATAATGAGTGAGAGGAAAGTGTGGGCAAAAGTCTTTATTGTGGCCCTTGGATGTCACATGATCTGGGTGTTTAGACACAATATAGAAAAAGATAACTTGGCATGCTTCCTTCAGACTGATGAGTAAGGAATACACTATCTATCTATCTATCTATCTATCTATATAATTTTTTAATGTTTATTTATTTTTGAGAGAGAGACAAACAGAGTGCAAGTGGGGGAGGGGCAGAGAGAGAGAGGGAGACACAGAATCTGAAGCAGGCTCCAGGCTCTGAGCTGTCAGCACAGAGCCCGATGCAGAGCTCAAACTCATGAACAGTGATATCAGACCTGAGCCAAAGTCAGACGCTTAACTGACTGAGCCACCCAGGTGCCTCGTAAGAAATACATTATTTAAAGGGTTCATTAATTATTGTAGCAAGACCTACCCTTTCCTGACTAATATGGACCCAATATCTCCAGAAAATAATTATCTAGTTTCCTGAGAAGAATATGCCTGGTTGTCAACATTTGACTGCAAGAGTGAGTAGGAATGGATGAGAGAGCTTCTCTTACTGCAAAATAACAAAAACGGTAGAGAAATGTGTAATTATTTAGTATAAAGATGTGTATCACCTCTTTTATTCAGTTTCATGCTTTACCTCACCATCCTCAGTACTTGGACTTTCCCGTGTTTTGTTGGGTTTGCTTCTTTTAGTCATCTCTCTCTGTAAGCCCTTAGGTTCTCCTTGCCCTTGTGGATTACACTTTCTCCCCCTTTTACTGACTTTTTGGTACAAGTGCAGAGGAGAGAGACCATAAAAATGCATGCTCCATTAACCGCATTTATCTGGAAGTTTGCTTTCATTTTAAATACTTAGGTTACTATTTTTGGTTTCAGATGGGACTTCTTGCTCTAGGTATCATATTTCTGGTGATCTTTGTGGCTATTACTACACTTGATCTTAGCCAAAAGGCCAAGACGTGATCTTGGCTATTACCGACCATCATGAAATCTTTCAAGTCTTGGACAAATGCTTGAATGTACATTTCTGTTGCCAATCAGATGTGTTTGTGGGGCAGGCTATCCCATTGAGGGTGATGGCCTAGCCATTGAGCCTTGTATCACCCAACATCTTCCTATTAGTCCAGCACCTATCTTGAGTTTCCTCTATCCCTCATGGCCCACGAGCCCCTCCTGGTCCATATTGTAGTAAATCTGGCACAAAATACTTTCTGAAACTTCCATATGCATGAATTGCTCTCTGCCTGATATGCCTTGCCCTATTTTATATACCTGGTGAGCTTTTACTTGCTATTAAGATGAACCTAAGTGGTCCCACTTGCTTTCAGTTTTTGCTGATGACTTTTCTGCTCTCACCCTTAGGTAGAGGTAGAATTCATCTTTTGTGCCCCACATCACCTTGCATTTATTTCCAATATGTAGCACTGATTGATTAATTTTTACTGTTCTTTTTTTTGAGGGGAGTGACTTATTTATATTTGGATCCTTGTGCTTAGAACTGTCCTTGTCATACTATAGTGCTCAAGACATATTTGTTGAAAGTACTCAGAACAAATATTTTCCATTCTTTGACTATTTGGGTAGAGGAAAGCCTAAAACATTCAGAACCCAGGGCTCTTGGTATTTGTCTTGGAAAATTCTGGAAAAGGAGCAATTGTGACTCTCAATAGAAGCCATTTACTCTCAGCTGGCAAATTTTCCCTAATTAACTAAAGTCTCTCAAGCTGAAAGGGAATATATATTCCAACCCCAATATATTCTTCCTAGAGCACATTTCCCCTCCTCCTCCTCCTTCTCCTAACCTCCTCCTCCTCCTCCTTTTTTCCTTCTCTTTTTGTTATTCTTTTTAGAATCCTATAAAATAGTATTGTTAAGGTGAGTAAAAAAAAAGTGAGCCTGATCCTCTCTCTTGTTGGAGAAATGGCTGTGTGTAACACTGGGGTCAATCCTCTGAGCTTTATGCAAGGTAAGGGAATTACCCAGTCCCTCCACTAGCATAGAGAATAGTGGATGGCACTTTTCCCAGAGTAAATACTCCAAATGAGTGCAGAGGGGACATTGTCTCAGCAGGATGCTAACTGTTTCAGCACACCTGCTATGTCCTCTTTCCTTCAGAGAACAATCTGATAGTTCAAGCCAGAGGGATTTAATATTGCAGAGATAAACTCAGCTTGCTCTAACCCTGAGCCAAGGTGAAATCCGAATCCTGTGCCTGTCAGCTTGCCTTTGGTGTTTAAGAGAATGTCAGTGAATACATTAGAGAGGGCCACTCTTGAACAAAAAAACAAAATAAATGAAAACAAAATAAAAAAACCCTCCTTGAATACTAAATATATTGCAAAAAGAGAAGACTCTATTTTATCAATTCTACTTATTCTTTTTTATCTCTAATTTTTAAATAGCACAAAATGTAAAACACACACTTAAACCCTACTGCTAATATACTAAGAGCATATGATAACAAATTTATTATAACCATATATACAAAATGCATTTGAAACTTGAATGGATAACTTTGAGTTTATAACTTTAAATGACATGAGAAAGTAGATCAGAACAATAGACTTTGTGTTAAAAATAACACCTAAAAATGGGTCTTAAAATCATGTAAAAAATCTTCTTAGTGTTTTTTTAAATTTATTTTTTAAATTGTATAGTTGACACACAATGTCACATTATTTTCAGGTGTACAACATAGTGATTAGACAACTTTATACATTATGCTATGCTTACTGCAAGGGTAGCTACCATCTGTCACCATACAGCACTATTACAATACCATTGACTAGATTCCCTATGCTGAACCTTTCATCCCCATGACTTACTCATTCCATAACTGGAAGCCTGTACCTCCCACTTCATTTCATGTATTTTGCCCATCTCCTTGCCCCTTCCCCAGACAGCCATCAGTTTGTTCTCTGTATTTATGGGTCTGTTTCCATTTATTTGTTTTGTGTTTTAGATTCTATATATAAGTGAAATCATATGGTATTTGTCTTTCTCTAACCTTTTGACTTAACACAGTACTCTCTAAGCCCATATTGTTGCAAATGACAAGATCTCATTCTTTTTTATGGGTAATATTCCAGTGTGTGTGTGTTTTGTGTGTATGTGTGTGTGTATCTCACACCTTCTAAATCCGTTCATCTATTGACGGACACTTAGTGTGTTGCCATATTCTCACTATGGTAAATAATGCTGCAGTAAACATAGGGGTGCATATATCTTTTTGAATTAGTGGTTTTGGAATTTTGGCTAAGTACTCACTAATGGAATTACTAGATTGTGTAGTTTTTAAAAAATATATAATTTATTGTCAAGTTGGCTAACATACGGTGTGTAAAGTGTGCTCTTGTTTTTGGGGGTAGATTCCCATGATTCATTACTTACATACAACACCCAGTGCTCATCCTAACAAGTGCCCTCCTCAATGCCCATCACTCATTTTCCCCTCTCCCCATCCCCATCAGTCCTCAGTTTGTTCTCTGTATTTGAGAGTCTCTCATGGTTTGCCTCCCTCCCTCTCTGTTTGTAACTATTTTTTCCCATTCCCTTCCCCCATGGTCTTCTGTTAAGTTTCTCAAGTTCAACATATGAGTGAAAACGTATGATATCTGTCTTTCTCTGCCTGATTTATATCATTTAGCATAATACCTTCCAGTTCTCTATGTTGCTGCAAATGGTAGATTTCATTATTTTTAATTGCCAAGTAGTATTCCATTGTATATATAAACCACGTCTTCTTTATCCATTCATCAGTTGATGGACATTTAGGCTCTTTCCATAATTTGGCTATTGTTGAAAGTGCTGCTATAAACATTGGAGTACACGTGCCCCTATGTATAGAATTTTTAAAAAATGTTTTATTTATTTTTGAGAAAGTGCAAGTGGGGGAGGGGCAGAGAGAGAGGGACCAGAAGACCTGAAGTGGGCTCTGTGTTGACAAGCAGTGAGCTCAGTGTGGGGCTTAAACTTATGAACCATGAGATCATGACTTGGGCTGAAATCGGACACTCAACTGATTGAGCCACCCAGGCACCCCAAGGATTGTATTGTATTTTTATGTTTAATTTTTTGAGGAACTTTCATACTGTTTTCCATACTGTGCACCAATTTAAATCCCCACCAACTGTGAATGAAGGTTCCCTTTTCTTCATTTTCTCACCAACAAGCGTTATGTCTTGTCTTTTTGCTACTAGCGATTCTGGAAGATGTAAGGTGATATCTTTTAAAACAATTTTTTTAACTTTTATTTATGTTTGAGAGACAGAAAGAGATGGAGCATGAGCGGAGGAAGGGTAGAGATAGAGGGAGATACAGAATATGAAGCAGGCTCCAGTCTCTGGGCTGTCAGCACAGAGCTCAATGTGGGGCTCATACTCACAAACTGTGAGATCATGACCTTAGCTGAAGTTGGACGCTTAAATGACTGAGCCACCCAGGCACCCCAGATATAAGGTGATATCTTACTATGGTTTTGATTTGCATTTCCCTGCTGGTTATATTATACTTATTCTTTTCTTTTTTACATTTTATTTATTTTTGAGAGACAGAGAGAGACAGCATGAACAGGGGAGGGGCAGAGAGAGAAAAAGACGCAGAATCCAAAGCAGGCTCCAGGCTCTGACCTAGCGGTCAGTAAGAGCCTGACGCGGGGCTTGAACCCATGAACCGTGAGATCATTACCTGAGCTGAAGTCGGACGCGCAACTGGCTGAGCCGCCCAGGCGCCCCTATATTCTACTTATTCTTAATTAATTAAAGTGTTCTGTGAAAGAGGAAACATGAATATAGATAGTCACTAAAAAAGAATTCACAAACTCGGATGCCTTCTGATGACAGACAAGTGACTTAAAGGGATGAGGCCCCAAGGAATAATACCCTGAGGGATCTGGTGAGTGTGTGTTTCACTTAAAGACATTTAATTCAAATTTTTGAAAAGCAACTTGTGGGCTATAGCCCATAGTCTGTGAGTTTTGGGTTTTGGAACTAAGACGATGCTATCAAATCAGGCATATGATCATAAGTATTACTTGAAATCAGGTTAAAGGCTAGAATCCCAGAACTATCCCAAGAACTTCTAAGCCAGAATCTTCAGGAAAAGCTTCTGAGAATCTATATCTATCTATCTATCTATCTATCTATCTATCTATCATCTATCTATCTATCTGTCTATCATCTATCTCTATCTACTATCTAATTTACTACCCAGATGATACTTTTGACTGGGCAATCTTGGGATGCTCTGAAATACAATGCATAGCCTGGTGCTCTATAACCAGGTGCAAAGTTATCAGATTGGGGAAGGATAGAGGCTGAATGATGGGCTGACTTCAGTGTTAAGAGATGGCAGTGAGGTCAGGCATGTAGATGCTGTGAATACCTTGAAGGCAGTCAAGGAGAGTGATTAAGACTCTTGTGAGATGATGCATGTGAGGCAGTGGGTTTGCTTGTATTTCCACTGTCACAGGGACTGGTTTGAGATGTTTGGAACACAATGAGTAGATGTGTTTTGTCCCTATAGGATACATGCTTGGGACTTAGAAATGGAGGCTTCTTCTGGTAGACCAACTTATTTTTTTGAATGCCTCTGTTGTCATAAGGTCTATTTGCCATTTTTCTGGATAACAAGATTCCAGAGTTGCCTAATTTTTATTTTTCATTTATAAATGTCATTGGCAATAGATCACTTAATCTGCCAACTTTCTAAGGCAAAATAAAATTCCATCATGAAAAATCAATGACTTTCTCTGTGCCTTACTGAAATGTCATGTAGGTGTTAGAGCAAGATTAAAAATGTCCCTACTATGACCTGGCATATCAAAGGTAGGAAAGTTGTCAAGCTATAATCGCATGTTACTTTGCTGCAGAAAAATAAAGTAAGCTCATGATACATGGAAGGGAAAGTTAAACAAATGTAGTATGGTTAATAAAATATTAAAAGTACTCACTTTATAGTGAGTAGATAAGTGCATAAATACAGATACTAGCTGATCAAGCTTGAAAATTTCAACATTTTGTTTTGATAACAACATAATTATTAGATAGTGGGAATAGATAGAATTGGGGAAGGGTAGAGGCTGAATGACTTGGGACGAGTCTTAAGAGATGGCAGTGAGGACAGGGATGTAGTATTAGTAATGACTGATAATACTGTTCATAACAATATAATTATTAATAATGATACACAGGCATTTATTCATTACAAAACCTATTGCTATTGAGAGCTAAATATATGTCAACTACTATTCTAGCAAATACCACTTTGGTATTTCTCTCTCTCTCTCTCTCTCTCTCTCTCTCTCTTTTTTTCTACAGCAACCATCAGAGTAGGTCTTGTTATCTTCATTTGGAGGAGAACTGTGAGTCAGAAAGGCAGAGCTAAGGTTTGCAACAGTCAGTCTGACCCCAAAGCTCCTATTTTTAACCAACTGACTGCTGAAATCAGCAAGTAATTTATTAATTGTCTACCATGAGGAAGGCATTAAGCAAGGTTTCAAAGTAGAAAACAAGGGCCTGGGAATATGAGTATGAATGATGATGAATAACAACTCGAAGTGGCATACAAAAGCCATGAAAGCAGTAAAGATAATACATGACAGAAGTCAGTGGAAGGACTTACCATTGAAGAATAAGGACAGACTTCATTGATCCATCCTGGAGGGAAACAGGATTTAGACGAGTAAATAGACAAGAGGGGTGTTTGGGGCTGTGATGTAGTTTTTGAGGATTAACTTGACTTAGGTGAGATAATAGATTTTTCCTGGAGCAGGTGAGTGGGGAGGTATGTGAAGGAGTTTATTCCTACAGCCTCCTTCCTATATCCGTATCATGTGCTAATGATGATCTAGAAGAGTGAAAATGAAAAGAGAGGTTGCGGAAACATAAAATTATAAGCCTTGCATACTTTACCTCAGCCTTGTCAAAAACATATGCTAGAGCAGAAATTACTATCCTTAGTTAATGGCTATAAAGGAAGAATCTTGGAAAAATGGGGACCGTGGACACAAGTTGGATACAGGTGCTTTGGGAGGACAGGCATGCAGCTGGCCATTACTTATCGTTAGATCAGAACAATACTAGTGAGTGAACACCTGTCACTAAAAAATTTAAATTTTATATGTATTTGTATCCTATCTAATCTCTCTAAGACTCTTTGCCAATCAGGGGAAAGAGTTTTCTTGCAACACAGTAAAATTTTAAATAGTTCTCTATTGACATATAACCTTTAGACTGGAATGTTTGTTATAAGAAACAACATTTACAAGAACATTGTTATATAAAATTGTATTCATTTAAGGTTGTAAGCTTTATTAGGTTTTACCCACCAACTTTGGTATTGATTTAGTATAGAATTAGCTGTGTTTTTTTAAATGTTTATTTAATTTTGAGAGATTGAGAGACAGAGTATGAGTGAGGGAGGGTCAGAGAAAGAGGGAGACACAGAATCCGAAGCAGGCTCCAGGCTCTGAGCTGTCAGCACAGAGCCTGATACAGGGCTCAAACTCACAAACCACGAGATCATGACCTGAGCTGAAGTTGGATGCTTAACCGACTGAGCCACCAAGGCACCCCAAATTAGCTGTGGTTTAACTTTGATAACCTAGATAAAAGCTCTGAAAATTTTTCTTAAAAATAGGCAAATAGCTGAAGGCATACATTCTCCTTGAAGGCAAATTTACAAGTAAAATACAGTTTCTTACAGATTGACTTTTAACCACAAATTTGTTGTTGGAGTGGAATACATTCTGAAGACTTGGTGAGGGTGAATAAATGTGTGGTTTACTGACTGTAAGCAGAACATATTCTGAGTTTCTGTGCATGGTGATGCATTCCCAAGATCTTTCTTTATCCATGCACTCAAGGCAAAATGTCCTGTGTAGGGACTCAGGGTCTTGTCCTGACTGTTCATCTTATCAATGTGGATAAATCTTTGGGTAAAACTTTTTATAAATAATGTAATATCTTGAAAAGGTTTCTGAGGTCTGATGAAGTTCTAAATGCTGTAGTTCTTAGATTCTTTCATTTTCTGGGGACCAGTAGAATATATTTGAAGGGTGGTTTTTGGGGTTTGAGAGCAGCCCAATGTCATGAAACTGGGTGGAATGAACTGGCACTTACAGAGCATAAGACCATGGTTCTGTCACCATGCTTAACTAATTGCTTTCAAATATATCTGACAGTTCAAAGAAAGGCATTAATTGGTTCTCAAGACTCTTTGCAAAATCTGATTGCTTACACAACGATACTCTTAGTTGCTAGTTATTTAAACTAAGGTAGGTAAAAAGATACCTTTGGATAATGCAGTATTGTTATTTTATCAAACTTAAAAAATTCTTTTTTGGTATTATATTTACCAAACTTAACATTTCATGCTCAACTCCAAACATATTTAGACTTGATTTCAATAGTTTTAGGGCCCACCTGTGTCTCAGAGGTAATTTAATACTGTATTTCATTTAATGTTCATTTATATGGTCTGTTTTTGCCATACTTTGTTCTAAATTGATTCAGAAGAATTAATCTTCAAATACTCTTACCTCCTGTGCCAGCTGGTCCCTTTGTAGGTTCATTAGATGATACTGGACTGGTAAGAATAAAGGTCTTATTTTGCTAAGTGGTTATGCTACTGTTAGAAGATCAAAACAGACTCTAGTCAATTTTCAGGCCAACCAGTTAAATCTTCTTGTGTATAAATGGGCAATATGATAGCCATCTGAGAGTTAGAAAACTAAGGAATAATTTATTTGGTTAAAGTTTCTTTACTTATAAAAATAAAGTATTTATAAATATATAAAGTATTCACAGTATTTCATTTTATTGTATTTATTTGCAAATTAATAAAATATAAGGAATAATGGATAAGCATGAGCAATGAAGGTAAATATGGTCTGTATTAGTTGAGGTTCAATCAGGAAAATAGAAAGCCCTAGGTATTTCAAGCAGAGAGGAATCAATGCAGGGAGTTGGTTGATAACTTGTTGGAAGGATGGAGGACAAATCAGAAGAGTATGTTACCCAGATATCAGGTGCCACCCCCTGATACTGCCAGTGCAGCTGCTGCTATTGGAACCCTGCTGTTGCTGCTTCCAGAGGTACTTAGAGTTGTGAGGAGGTGAGACGTTCTCAGGGGGCAGCCAAAGACCCACAGGTGAGATGGGTGCAGAGAGGGTGGAAGAATACTCTGAAGATAGACTGGGGAATGATGGCTCTGTATTTCTTATAGATGAGAAGTAATGAAAGAGGTAGACTCAATGATGACTGAGACATAATAAATTTTTACAGAAAATTGTTGAATCAAGGACATTGTAGCCCATCTCAAGAATTTGGGGAATTAATTTGTTTTGATACTATAATCAGGATGTTCTTTTTCTCCAGCACGGGGTGGTTATATTTCCTTTAGTTACAACATGTAAGTCCTCTCACATGCCCAAAGTCTAAACTTTTCTTGGAGTTTCTCTTTATAATTCAAAGCATAACTTACTGGTTTATGAATTAGTCCTTGTTATTTATCTGCTGCAGCTGTTCAGGAAAGAAGGAACTCTGACACATCCTCAGGGACCCACACATCCTGAAAGTCCACAAACCTTATGGGGCAGTTCTGTCACCTGCGCCCTTCTGCCTCCAGCACTCTTTTTCTATGGAAATCTTTCCTTTCTGGACAATCCTTTTTCTGTTTTATTCTATAGATTAATACTGAAAAATGGGCAGACATCATACATCCCTTCTCACACTATGGTAGAACTGAATCTAGTACATTGACATCAGAAACAAATGCTATAAAATTGAATCCTTGTTTTCTAATTTTTGGGGGGTGGCTGGGAGGTGGCTTTATGTAGAATGAAGGAATCAACCATTTAAACTGGTTTGATTAATTAGTTAAGCCAAATAACTACTTGTTTATGTTCCCTTTTGCTAAATTGACCAGACGTTTAACAGAACTGAGTGATTAATTAAATAAAAATGGCTATTTCAGCACATCATTCTACTCCTGTTTGTTATTTGAAATGTATTTTTATTATTGCCAGTGAATTACTGGGTACTGGTTTGGAAATAATTTGCTTTGTATGACAAGATAACCACTAGAGCTTAATATTTTTCCAAAGATTTATCCAAGATATAAGGACTAGCTTATAGTACAGGTCATTGGCACTTAAATTTTCTTTATACCTGTAACTTAATCAATTACTTCTAATCAACTCTTCTAAGTCCAATATTCTCCCAGTATTTGTCCTTCATAATGTCCCTGTCTTCCCCCTACTTTTTCTTGGCTTTACTTTTGCTTCAATTGGGTGACTGCAGTGCCTACCTATGAACACTTGGATCTGTTCTGCATCATTTTGGTGGTGGAGGAACAGAACTTAGGGTCTATCATTATAGAAAATAGGAACTATCATATTCTCATGACTCCCAATTAAGAGATCTTTTTTGTGTGTGCTGTCAGTGGGTCTCTTGCAGTTGAGGAAAAATAGAAAAATGCTGAGTGTGTTTAATTCTGTTCGCTAAGCATACCACTGCACAAGTGATCACATTTGTGCAGTGGTATGCTTTTCCCCCTCCTAAGTCTCTTGGAAATTGTCAGTGTCTGAATGATCTAAGGAAAAATTCCAGCTGCATTTGGACCAGTACACAAGATGGAGTTTACTGTAGTTGATGAGTCTCACAGTCCATGAAGTTTGTAATTTACCATGAGACCCCAAATCAAATGCATGGCCATTATGCATTGGGATTATTGTTGAAAAACAGTGTGGTATAAACAAAGAAGATAATCAGGAAGCAGGAGGTACATGGTTTGGCAGAAATCTCTTTACTAGAGGTGGACAGGCAGAGATAGGGTAGGCAGTGGGGTTGGCTAATATCAGAGACTCCATCAGGCAAGTCTGGGATGGTGATCTAGAAGCTTGGATTCCCAGCTGTGGTTTAGGCAAAGATTTGGCATCTGTGTGAGCCAAAGAGGCAAGAGGAGCATGGCAATGGATAATATATATGCATGCCCTGGTTTTATCTGTGAGAGTTTTACATGAATAGTTCACACTTGAGATAGTCAATTTTTAGATAGCTGGGACTTGGCTGTTGAGAAAAGTAAGTTAAGAAGCATGCTGTATAGATGGTATAAATGCTTCCTGTGTCTGTGCTTTGACCCTCTAGGTTGTTGTCATCAGAAATAAATTACCATTGGGGTGCTTGGGTGGCTCAGTCAGTTAAGCATCTGACTGTTGATTTCTGCTTAGCTCATGATCTCATGGATCATGAGATCTAGCCCCACATCTAGCTCTGTGCTGACAGGATGGAGCCTGCTTGGGATTCTCTCTCTCCCTTTTTCTTTGCCCTTAGCCTGCTTGCTTGCATATGCACTCTCTTTCTCTCTCTCAAAATAAATAAACATTAAAAAATTACCATTGATATTTCATTCTTAGTCACAACTCAGAAATCTTAACTCTATGTTCTTGAAAGATCTTTAGTTTGGCAAATGAAAATTGTCTGCTACTATCTGTAGAAATCCCTTCCCATAAGGTAAAGCTGACAGCACCATTTAATTAAGTCTAATTCTTCCACACAGGAGAGTTGTGAAGATGAAGCCATTAAAAAAATTCTTTAATATCATATGGTAGAAACAACTTTTAAGAAAAATATTATCATGTAGAGATTTTCACCAAAATAGATTTCACCAATCTATCACATATTTATCTATTTTCTAATATATAAAAGAACTTCTTTCAAATATATTTTATTTTGACCTAAAATAAGAAATACATTTTATATCATACACTAGTGCATGTATGTGGACATGCAACGTACACACATATACACAACTCTTTAAGGGGGGGAAAAGATTAAAAACAGCTGGTCGAGAGTCACTAACCTAGTTTCGTGGCTCTCTGGTTGTGACCTGCACCTTGAAAAACACTATTAGTAATATTTTACATAAATAGATAAGCAGTAAAAAGCTATATGCCAAAACCCATCATAAAAATGATTTAAAGCAGAGCACAAGAGTCAAAAGAGTGTTTAACTGGAGCAGAATTCTTTTCTTTAGGGATCTAGATGTGGTGATGAGAGTTGATAACATGTTACCTTTGATTTCATCCTAATTGAGCACTGCCTTCCCCATGGGTTTCTGATTGAACTTTCTTTATTGCCATGAGTGATGTAGAAATTAACAGGGTAATTCCCATATCTAGTCTATGTGCTATTTTTTGATAAATAATAAACTGATTTTTTAGAAAATAAATATTTAAAGATACTGAATTATTTCATATGTGTTTTTGCATCCATGTGCAAGTTTATTAAATGATAATGGCACATTCAGTTCTACACCCCCTTTCCATTGTTATAGGAGTCTAGATGGCAGAATTTTTGTCTCAGTCACAAGCTGGTGTTGGGCAATCCACAGAGACATTTGTCTATGTTGGCACTCGGACATTTCTTCAAGTCAAAATCTACAATATCTCTGCTCATTTGCTTAGCTTTGTCAAAATAACTGGCCGGTTTTGTGGAAATGGACTGACCTTATACTTTAATGGTTGCCTACACAGAAAGTAACTACCATCTCTGTTTCCCCATGTTAGGAAGTCTAAACACCAATACAGCTTATACTTTACTATATTCTTTTCATAAGTTAGATTCTGCCTTCATTTTTAAGGAGCACAGTGTTTCAGTAATAAATCTGTACAGGGCAGTGATATGCTGTTTTGATTATGTGTCAGCTCATCTATTTTAGAAGGCTGAAAAGTTGTTTCAGCAGGTTTCCTGCAGGTGTGCCTGGTTACCTGGGCTCCATTGTTTCAGGAAGATACATGGAAAACTTAGATCTTCATGAAATAAGGGCTGGAGGGAGAATTTCTGCAATAAACTGTCTTAAAAAGCAAAGAGCTTCTCATTCCTAGAAATCTTTAATCATAGATTTGATGAGTGCTGTTGGAGATATTTTGGAGAGACAGTGATGTAAGATTGTAAGGCTCATAAGCTTATATGGTCTTATCCAATTGAGAGGTTTATATGATTTTAAATAATGTGAAAAGATTGATATATTAAGCCATAGGATCTACTGAATTTTCAATGACATACACATGGGCTGGTACCCATGTAAGGCTGACACCCAGAGTTTTACATTATCATTAGTTGGGTTTGGGTTCAACATGACAGCATCTTCAGAAAAGCTCGTACTATATTTATTCTTCAACTTAAAAACCTCAGTTGCTGTTCTTTAGTCTATTCTTCTTTTTGTGGGATGTCAAAATCTGGATTCGAAAAAAAAGTTTAAGTTTAAAGATTGGGGAATCCAGATAGTGTAAAATGTGAAAATTCTCTGAAGAACTTCTTATGATTCTTAACCATTTTGGAATCACATATCTGTTCAGACCCTACCCAGAAAAGTGCACATTGAATTTTCTAGGCTCAGATGATTCACCCCAGATTAAGAATACTTGTAAAGAAAAATGTGTGCTTTCCCAAATTTCACATTTTCACTTCTTAGGGATTGCCAGAACACACAAAATACTCCTCGAATCATTCTCACGAGGCGCTGAATCTCTGTCTGCAAATTAAATACCTTAACAGAAGTAATAAATACCCTTTCCCACCCAACAAGAACTATGTTCATGCTGAAAATCATCTCAGAATTGAAAAGGAATTCATAAAGTCATAAAAGCAATAGAATAAACCACAAAGTAAAAAGGCCAGTGGATGACTATATAAAAATCAAAGACTGTTCATCAAAAAACACTATAAACAAGATTAAAAGGAAAATGAGAAATTGGGGGGAAATAATTGCAATAAGCATCTAGTATACCTTTTAGCTTTTAGAAATAAAAAACAGGTTAAAAATCAATGTAACAAATGGTAAGAGTATGGGAAAATACCATTCTTTCTACAGCAGTTATTAAGTGATTACAGTGTGGCAGACACAGAGGGTCTTGGTACAGGAAAACACCCCTGTCCTCGAGGGGCTTAATTACCAGTAAATGAAATACAAATAACCAATTAAGATGTGAACAATGCCTAACTTCACCTCATAATCAAAGAAGTATGCAAAATTATTGAGAATCAACTTTGGCCTGTCATTTAGCAGAGACAAATAGTAACAATACTGAATATGATTGAGGAGATGGGGAACAAATGCTTTTATCCGTTCCAGGTAGGGAGTTTCATGGGGTAGCTTTTTGGAAAGTATTTTTGCAACATATATTAAAAGTTTTAAAAACTGGGTACTCCTGGGGCACCTGGAGGCTCAGTCGGTTAAGTGTTCAACTAGTGTTTGACTTCAGCTCAGGTCATGATCTCACGGTTCGTGTGTTCAAGCCCCGAATTGGGCTCTGTGCTGACGGCTCAGAGCCTGGAGCCTGCTTTGGATTCTGTGTCTCCCTCTCTCTCTCTCTGCCCCTCCCCCAACTCATGGTCTGTCTCTCTCTGTCTCTAGAAAATAAATAAATGTTAAAAAAACTTAAAAAAAAACTAGGGTACCCCTTGATCTATTTCTTTCTCTTCTATAAATATGTTCCAAAAAAGTAGTTAAAAACTACTGGGAGTAATCTACATTTAAAACATTGAAAAATGTATACCGTGGTCCAGTATATGTTAAAATAATGTACATGCTTAGAAGAAAAACAATATAGAAAATATTGTGATTTTTATTTTATTTTTTATTTCTAAATTTTCTATCTATATTATTTTTCTAATAAAATAAATATTATTATAATAAAATAGTAGCAATTATTATCTCAGGCTGCTGAATTTGGGATGATTTTTATTTTTTTCTAAAAAATTACTTATTTGCTTCCCAAATTCTCTATAGTGAGCATTTTTAGATGCCTTATAAATTCAGAGAAGAAATAAGGATTATTTAAAAACACATCTTGAAAGCAAGAATATATTCAAAATCCTATCAAATTATAATAATTCTGTGAATCAAGAACAAACTTATTCATGTAGAAAAGACACTTGGTAGGACCAGCAGTCTTTAGAATCTGTAGTTATTTGCTTGATAACATTTATGGGATTTTGATTCATTGAAAAAGAAGATAGAATTGAGTATTATTCTTTGAACTTTCAAATATTCTTAAAATGTACTACAAATTTTTGAAGTTTAGAGATTGCTTTACAGAGGTCCAAGCTTTACATTAAGCACTTGCAATATTTATCAAATATTGTTCTGACAGATTCATAGTAAGACATTTGAAACCACACTGAATCTTTTTATCTCATTTATTTATTTTTTCACATTAAACATTTTTTTTTCCAGGAATAGAATTTAGTGATTTGTCACTTACATGTAACACCTAGTGCTCATCCCAACAATGTTCTCTTTAATGCCCATCAGCCATTTAGCCCATCCCCCCACCCAACACTCTGCCAGCAACCCTCAGTTTATTCTCTGTATTTAAGAGTCTCTTATGGTTTGCCTCCCTCTTGGCTTTTATCTTATTTTTGCTTCTCTTCCCCTATGTTCATCTATTTTGTTTCTAAAATTCCACATATGACTGAAATCATATATTTGTCTTTCTCTGACTGATGTATTTCACTTAGCACAATACACTCTAGTTCCATCCACGTTGTTGCAAATGGTAAGATTTCATGCTTTTTGATCACTAATATTCCATTGTATATATATATCTATATCTATATACACCTCATCTTCTTTATTCACATTAAGTCTTAAGAAATGCGAATCAGATGCCTTTTAGAAAACCCTAGCTAAAACCTAGGTAAAGGCAAAATGTCTGCAAGCATTTTAATACACAAGTGATATAGCAGTGCTTTATTGCTACATTAAAAAAGCGAGAAGGAGATGTTTAAAGAGATTTGTAAGGTATCTCAATTACAAATCTTTTCATGGTTTATATGAGAAACCTTCCTGTATGTTAACATTTAGATATATATCTTTCATGCCCATATGTGACTGTGGGTATAAATATACGTGTGTGTGTGTGTACATTTATACCCACAGTCATATATGGGCATGGAAACTTCAAATATATATATATACACACACAACACATACACACAGGTACCCCAACATCCTTTCAAAGTATGATTTGTCTTCTTGCCTTTCTGACTTATTTATTCCATCAATTGAGAGTTACCTGGACACCTGTTATGTGATAGTTACTTAAGTTTCACTAGTGCTAAGATGAGTTAGATATGTTCTGGTTGAGGAGCTTGCAAGTGTAGGGGTAAGATATGTACAGAAATGTTATTACTGGTTATGCTATTAATAATATAAGACACCACAGAGTGGTAAGTACCAACAAAGAAATGATTAATTAATTTGGCTTACTTTGGGTGTGGGAGTGTAAAGAAATAACATTTACATTGGGTCTGAAGAGCAGGAGTTTGTTAGGTAGAGAGCAAAAGGGTATTCTAGGTAGCAGGAATGGCACAAAAAAAGCCTGGATTAGTGAAAGTATACGTATGTATAATGACTGACCAAATCGTAAGGTAAGTAGAGGAGAATGGCCATTAGGGTTCAATTGTGAAGGGCTTTGTAGAACAGGCTATATTTAAGTCTCAATCACAGTCACCTAGGACATGACCATTATCAAGCCCTGGGTCCAAGGGTCATCTTGTCATCTGTCTGATCCAGTTATCCCAGAAGCATCCGTTTGGCAATACAAATAAGGCCGCCTCTGTGCAGAAAGCAATCCTCCATTCCTGCTGAGGAAGTGCTTTCCCTGAACTTATTTGTCTCTTCAGGTGTACCTTCTTCAGAATCAAATAGTAAACAACACCCACAGTGCTTTCACGAGACCTTCTCATTTGCAATGACCCAGGAAACCCAGCTTTGTTAATAAGCACTGAACACCTACTCAGGCTGGCAACTGGGTCAAAATGTTAATTACTCTTCAATAGCCACATTTTTTTCCTCTCTTCATTTGCTTTTTCACCTCCTCAGAGACTTTAATCAAGTTTGAATTTTCCTTACTGCTGAGACTAGTGCAGTGTTAAAAATAAGTTAGCCCTTTGCCTGTCTCCTGGGCACCTATAATCTCAGGCGTCATTAGATTCTCTCCCTTTCCAAGTTAATTATATTCAGTGTGAGCTTGAATTTTCAAATCCATCTGGTTTCTCCATCTCTGGAGATAGTTTATTTATATCTACTATTTTAAATAGAAAAGAGATGGAACAACAGTTTCCTCATACTCTAAGCATTTTGAGTTTGATTCAATAGCCATTTCCTTTAGAATAAAATCAAGGGTAAATAATTTATTTCACAGCATCTCTGTGTTTAAGCACTGACAAAAAAAACTGTCCAGTGTGGCTAAGGTATGTCTCTGTTATTGTCACCTCTAAGCACTTATCACAGTTTAAAATTATATATGTATTTCTGTGTTCACATTTTTGATGCTAAGCAGACCATAATCTCTGTAAGGGCAGGAAAATGTTTTGTTCATAAATCTATATGTGAAACTTAACATACTATATGGAATATGCTAGATGCTCAGTAAATCTTTATAGAAGAAAGGAAGAAAGGAAGGAATCAAGGTTTATAATAACTGTACTACT
Source organism: Cryptoprocta ferox (assembly GCA_028646485.1). NCBI lineage: Eukaryota > Metazoa > Chordata > Mammalia > Carnivora > Eupleridae > Cryptoprocta > Cryptoprocta ferox. Next base: position 58,923,199 of record CM053577.1, on the reverse strand, counting down.
TTAGAGTCTTACAACTTTTTTTAATCACCAAAGGCCATTTTAGTAATTTTTACCTTAATGGATGCTATTTCGGTTACCTATTGCCAGGGAAAAAATTGCCCCAAAGCTTATGACTTAAATAACAATTTCTTATTTTTCACAATTGTGTGGATTGTTTGGGTGGTTCCTTTGTTGCTTTCACCTGGGTCACTCAAATGACTGTGAACGTTGGGCAGTCAGCTGGACTGTAAGGTCTCAATCACATCTTGGAGTTGGTGTTGGCTACCAGTTGGAGTGCCTCAGTTTTCCTCCACATGGCTTCTCATCCTCTAGTAGGCTTGACTGGCTTTTTACATGGTCTCACTGCAGGGTTCCAAGAAGGCACAGGTAGATGCTACAAGCTCTCGTGAGGGCCTACACTTTGGAACTTACACAATGTCACTTCTGCTACAATCTGTTGGTCAAAGGCAGTCACAAGATCAGCCTAGCTTCAAGGGATGGGAAATAGACTATACTTCTCAATAGGAGTATTTGTAAAATATCGTTCGTGTGTTTTTCAATTTTTAGAATATTTTAAAGTGATGATAATGAAGATGATGAAGGTGATGATGGCACTAAAAGTACTAAGTATTTACACTAACCAGTGTTCTAAGTGCTCTGTTACCGCTCACAAAAAATATGAATTGGATGATATGATCATCCTCAATTTATAGATGGGGAACTGAGGGTTAGAACAGAGAAAGAACTTGCTCAAAGTATTACAGCCAGTAAGCAGAAAATAGGGATGCAAACACAGGTTGATTAACTTCAAAGCCTATAGTTTTCTCCTCCTTCCCTTTCTCTGTACTCTTAATGAAGTAATTAGTCCCTGCTTTCTATGTTATGTCTTTCCATGCCAACATCAATCCTGATTTAAGTAACCAGAGATGATTGTTGTCACTGGGTTGCTAATAAACAACAGAGTTGAATAAATAAGTTGATGTGTATGCATTGTTAGCTACTACTGGTAGCCTGATTTTCATAATTGCTAAAAGAATGGGTTCAGCCCTTTTTATTTTTAAAATTGATTTAAGGACAGGCAGAAACTCTATTTAATGAAATCAGATTGCAGCTTGTCCTCCTCCTGGGTTATCATTCCAACTGGTAACTTTCCCATAGGCTAGAAATCTCAAAACAATTTCCTCTTTTCTTCTTCAGTATGCATAACCAGCTTTATTTTTGGAAAGTTTCTCTTGTCTCCTCCTTTGCATTTCCATTGGACATAACTCCTTGCAGTTCAAAGTGGGGTCTGTGGACCAGCAATATTGGCTCAACTGGGAACTTATTAGATACGCAGAATCTCAGACTGCACCTAGAACTGCTAAATCAGAATCTAAATTTTTTAAGAAAGAGAGAAGGAAAACAAAATTATAAATGAAAGAGGAGGGGTGCCTGGGTGGCTCAGTTGGTTGAGCATCCTCCTGATTTCAGCTCAGGTCATGATTCCAGGTAATGATCTCAGGTCGTGGGATCAAGCCCCACATCGAGCTCCGTGCTGAGCCTGCTTGGGATTCTCTCTCTCCCCCTCTGCCCCTCTCTCCTGCTCAAGCTCTCTCTCTAAAATAAAAACTGAAAAAAAAAATTTTAGAAATGAAAGGAGACATTACAACTGATACCACAAAAATACAAAGGACAATAAGAACAAAGAATCAATGAACATGAATAATCATATGCCAACAAATTAGGTGACCTAAAAGAAATTTCTAGAAACACACAACCTATTAAAATTGAATCAAGAAGAAATATAAAGCCTAAGCAGGCCATTAATGAGTAAAGAGACAGAGTCAGAAAACAAAAAAAAAACAAACAAACAAAAACTCCTAACAAGTTTTACTGGCATTACTGGTGAATTTCACCAAACATTCAAAGAAGAATTAATGTTTATCCTCCTTAAAATAGAAGAGGAGAGAATGTTTCTAAACATTTCATGAGGCCAGTATGCTCAGATACCAAAGATACAATAAGAAAAGTACAGGCCAATATTTCTTATAAAATGAGACACAAAAGTCCTCAATAAAATGCTAACAAACTGAATTTAACAGCACATTAAAAGGATCATGCACCATGATCAAATGGGATTTATCCCTGGGATTCAAGGATGGTTCAACACACATGAACTGTTTGATGTGATATACTACATTAACAGAATGAAAGATAGAAAACACATCGTAATTTCAATAGATAACAGAAAAAGCATTTGATAATATTCAACATCGATTCAAAATAAAAACTCTCAATAAAATAGGTTTAGAAGGAACTTACTGCAACACAATAAAGTCCATAAATGAAAGGCTGGCAGCTAACATCATTCAATGGTGAAAAACTAAAAGCATTTCCTTTAAGATTTAGTAAGAGGCAAGGATGTCCACTCTTGCCACTTCAATTCAACATACTACTTAAAATCCTAACCAGAGAAATTAGACAATAAAATGAAATTAAAAAACACCAAATTGGAAAGGAAGAAGGAAAATTAATCACTATTTGCAGATGACATGATCATATATGCAGAAAACCCTGATTCAGCAAAAACTGTTACATCTAATAAATAAATTTAATAAATTGCAGGATATACAATCAACATACAGAAATCAGTGGCTTTTCTATACACTAACAACAAGCTATCTGGAAAGGAAATTAATAAAATGATCTCATTTGCAATACCAACTAAAAGAGTAAAACAGGAATACATTTAGCCAAAGAGGTAAAGGGCTTATACACTGAAAATTTAAAATATGGATGAATGATATTAAAGAAAACACAGATAAATAGAAATATATCCTTTATACATGGATTGGAAATAATATTGCTAAAATGTCCATACTACCCAAGGTGATCTCTACATTCAGTGACATCTCTATCAAAATCCCAATGGCATTCTTTTCAGAAATAGAAAAAAGAATTCTAAAACTCCATGGAAATACAAATGACCCCAAATAGCCAAGGCAATGTTGAGCAAGAAGAACAAAGCTGGAGGTATCATCCATCCTGATTTCAAAATATATTTAAAAAGCTACAGTAATTAAAACAGTGCTGCACTTGCATAAGACAGACATGCAAACCAATGAAATGGGATAGAAAGCCCAGAAACAAATCCATGCACTTATGGCCAACTGATCTTTGACAGGGGTGCCACAAACACACAATGGAGAAACAATAGTCTCTTTGATAGTGTTGGAAAAACTGAGCATCCACAGCAGGAGGAAATTGGACTCACCTCACACCGCGTAGAAATGTCAGATAATTGGTACAAAATCATCTTAGTATGGATTAAAGTCTTAGTGTAAGATCTTGAAATGTAAAACTACAGGAAGAAAACATAGGGTAAAATCTTCTTGACATTGGTCTTGGCAATGATTTCATGGCTATGACACCAAATGTACAGGTAACGAAAGCAAAAATAGTCAAGTGGGATTGCATCAAAGTAAAAAGCTCCTGCATAGCAAAGGAAGCAATAAATGGAGTGAAGAAAGAGCTTATAGAATGGAAGGAAATATTTTCAAACCATAAATCTTATAGGGGTTGACATCTAAAATATATAAGCAACTCAAACAGCTCAATAGCACGAAAACAAATAACCTAATTTAAAATGGGGCAAAGGACCTGATAGACATTTCTCCGAAGAAGATACACGAATGGACAACAGGTGGAGAAAAATCTGCTCAACTTCACCAGTCATCAGGGAAATGCATATTGAAACCACAATGAGGTATCACTTCATATCTGCTAGAATACCTATTATCACGAGACAAAAGAAGCATTGGCAAAGATATAGAGAAAGGGAACCTTTGTGAGAATGTAAATCGGTATAGCCATTATGGAAAACGGTATGGTGGTTCTTGAAAAAATTAAAAATAGAGCTGCCATATGATTTAGTGATCCCACTTCTTTTAAAAAAAATAATGTTTATATTTGAGAGAGACAGAGATAGAGCACAAGCAGGGGACGGGTAAAGAGAGAGTAGGGACACAGAATCCCAAGCAGGCTCCAGGCTCTGAGCGGTCAGTACAGAGCCTGACACGGGGCTTGAAGTCATGAATGGTGAGATTGTGACCTGAGCCAAAGTTGGATGCTCAGCCAACTGAGCCACCCAGGTGCCCCAGCGATCCCACTTCTGAGTATATATCCAAAATAAATGAAATCACTATCTTGAAGAGATATCTGCACTTGCATGTTTATTGCAGCATTATTCCTAATAGTCAAGACACAGAAAAAACCTAAATGTCCATCAACAGATGTATGAATAAAGAAAATGTGATACACATAGATCTCTCTCTCTCTCTTGCGCGCGCGCGCGCGCGCGCGCGCACGCACACACACACACACATTATTCAGCCTTTAAAAAGAAGAAAATCCTTTCATTTGTGATAACATGGATGAACCTGGAGGATGTTATGCCAACTGACATTAGTCAGACACAGAAAGATAAATATTGTATGATCTCACATATGTGGAACCTAAAATAGTCAAATGAATAGAAGTAATGAATGGTATGGTGGTTGCCAGGGGCCAAGAGGAAGGGTGAATGGGGGAGATTGTGGTCAGAGTAAAAAGTTTCAGTATTACAAGATGAGTAAGTTCTGGAGAGCTAATGTACAGTATGCTGATTATATTAACAATATTGTGTTGTATACTTGAAGCTTGCTAAGTGAGTAGATCTTAAGTGTTCTCACCAATAAATACATAATAAATAAATAAAGTGAGTATGTTAATTAACTTGATTGTGGTAATCATTTCACAATGTATACATATATCAAAACATCAAGTTGTACACCTTAAAAAATACTATTCCTATTTGTCAGTTATACTTTAATATACCTGAAAAAAAGATCTTCTTTTATTCACTTCAGAATGCCCCCACTCTGTAAAGATAGCTTTCATACTATCCTTTCTTTCTGATCATATACTCTAATAAACTTTAGCCTGCTGCTCATTTTATTTTGTGTCCACCTCTTCATTCTTTGAAGTGGCGAGACAACAAATCCCAGGTATTAAGATAAAAAAAATCCTGCAACAGTACAATTTATTTCAAAATTATTTATATATTTTTTCTCAATCCTGTGTGTGAAAAAAGTAAAACGTTTTGTGAGGTGTTTAGTTAATTTTGATCCCTTTATATGATTCATTTATGTGTTTAGATTTAGGCATTTACTAGTAGGGAGGAAATCAGTTGGTAGAGAATTGTTTCATTGAATGATAGAGATGAGTACATTTAATCTTACAAGAAAATGCAATGATGAGTTGTCAGTGTATTTTTTTCTCAATTCAGTGATGTGCACTTTATCCATATGTTAGTGTTTTTGAACTAACTAGGATGTACCTTACTATTAATGTGAATATTTAATGTTGTATTTTTGGTTCCCAAAAGCAGTTATTAACTTAATTGTGCATTTTTAAAATGTTTATTTATTTTTGAGAGAGAGAGACAGCTTGAGCAGGAGAGGAGTAGAGAGAAAAAGAGACACAGAATCCAAAGCTCCAGGCTCTGAGCTGTCAGCACAGAGCCCAACACGGGGCCGAACCCACAAATTGTGAGATCATGAGCTGAAGTCACTTAACCAACTGAGCCACCAAGACGCCCCCAAATTAATTGTGCATTTTACCATCAATTGTTATTTTAGAATCAAGAAATCACTGGAGATTGTTTTCTGGTCCACCCAAGTAGGTAGAATTGATCTATAGGAAACACAAAAATCCAGAGACCTGGATTTTTAATTCTTAAGATTGTGTAATGTTTTAGGCATTAACATTTTTTTCCCCAGTGGAGCCCAGCATATTGTCTTGGAGATAAATTGTTATGTAAATACATGTTAAAATACAAACATCAAAAATCAAAATACCAATTTAGCATAGTCTTTTTGATAGTCATTGCTGTATTTGAGCTAATTGCTGAAAGGGCAAATGAAATACTATCCCTACTGGGGTGAAGTCATAAAGGATTCATAGCCTAGCCTTAGGCAAAGGAGGAGACTACCTGTTCAATGAACTAAATTTTTGGTGTAGAGAGGTGTCAACAAAAAACTGGGGATAGTAAAAGAAAATATTGTTAATTTCTATATTTTGCCTTGGGCTCATTCCATAGAACTCTGTGAATAAAGGGATGCCTGGGTGTCCCAGTTGGTTAAGGTTCTGACTTTGGCTCAGATCATGATCTCAGGGTGCAAGAGCCCTGCATCGGGCTTCCTGCTGTCAGCACAGAGCCCACTTTAGATCCTTGGTCTCCTTCTCTCTCTGCCCCTCCCCCCTCAGATGCCCCCCCCCCAAATATTTAAAAAAAGAATTCTGTTAAATAAATGGAAAATTAATCTCTGCCATACTGACAAAGAAGTCAAAGCAAATTATGAAGAATCAGCTATTTTTTTCTAATTCTACAACTTTTAAAACATAACAACCTTTTTTTTTAAAATTTTTTAATGTTTTTTTAAAATTTATTTTTGAGAGACAGAGCAGGGGAGGGTCTGAGAGAGAGGGAGATATAGAATCTGAAGCAGGCTCCAGGCTCTGAGCTAGCTGTCATCACAGAGCCTGATGTGGGGCTCGAACCCACAAACCGTGAGGTCATGACTTGAGCCGAAGCCGGACGCTCAACCGACTGAGCCACCCAGGAGACCCTAAAACATACAATCTTGATTTATTCACTGAACTATCAGGAATTTGTTATAGCCATTAAGTGTTAACTTTAATTTTCTTACTAGCAGTTTTTCACTGTCCCCACAAGGGAGGGAAGTTTGGTGGCAAGAACTCAGGACTGGTTTCTAGCTGCCCATTAGGGTTGAGTCTCTGGATACACACTGGACTGTGTTAAAAATAACCTGGTATTTCTGGGGGTTATTTTTCTCATTTGTAACATCTGATAATCTCTAAACTATCTTCAAGTCCAGATTCCATGACCCCTGTGACATCATAACTCATGAAAAGCAGTAATACCTAGCACTTCAAGTATGATATAGATGCCTAGATTTCTGAGAATCTGGTGTGATGAGTGCTTTTTAACTATTAGTCATATTTAGGGTACATTTTACTAATTCTGCACTCTTTATGCTTTGTTCAGGAGAAACTATATTAAGGAAATATGAAATCCTTAAGAATACAATCTGTAAGCTAGAAGTAAATTAATATTCAAGCATTATTCACTGATTTATATTAATTGGTCAAAGTTTAAATGAGGTACCTAAAATTGAACAAGCATAGAAGAGGGATGCAGTTATGATTGTAAGTGATGACAAATACCCACGTATTAATTAGATATGGGAAACTGATCATTATCTTGTCTTGAAAATAAACATGTATACATATCATGGGCAAAAAATCAAAACAGAGAATCTCTGTCAAACAGCCTCATCAAATTTGTATGTTTGTGTGTGTGTGTGTGTGTGTGTGTACACTTATACGTAGAAAAACTATGTAAAGCACAAAAATTAATAGTCACCCTTTTTATTTTGTACTTTGATTCAATGCTCAAGTTCTTTACAACTCTTAATAAATGTAAATTGAAAGAAATCACTGACCAATTTACATATTCGAATTATTTGAGGCCTATTGGAAATGTTATTAGAAAAATGTCTGTTGGTTTAAAATCATTTTAATCTTTAAAATCACGATATATTTCGTATTAAAAAAGGCAATGGAGATAAACTCTTCAACTGCCTTTCAATTATCTTAGACTATCCCTTTCCATACTCCCAATGCAGACAAATATTTTACATCTTAATAAGTTAGCATATTAAACTCATTGCATTTGAATGGTTACACTTCCATTCCATGCTACTAAGAGTCACAAGTATACAGGAAGGCTGGATATAAACACAGTGTTTCACCCGCCCTTTCTAATAATACCAATAACATAGCCAAGCCTATCTAGACTTTTGGTGGTCTATGTACTCTCCTAAAAGCTTGATTTCAAGGTATTTTCTATATTGTTGATTTCCTTCTCAGTCACTCTCCTTTGCACTTGAGGCAGGCGTTTCCGGAAATTTCCACTCAGCACAATGTAGAGAAACGGATTAATGCTGCTGCTGGCATAGCTGAAACAGATGGAGAGATAATAACCCACATGGAAAGCCAGCGTGGGCTGCTCCATCTGTAAGTTCACCAGTTGTATCACGTGATAGGGGGCAGCACTTAGGATAAAGACTGCCACCAGCACCAGCACCATCTTTGTCAGCTTCATCACTTGTTGCTTTGGAACACTGGGATTATAACTACAAAGGAAACATTAGAAGAGACAGAACATAAACAACTATAGAAATTATGGGGCAATGATTTCCTAGAACTTTCATTAACAGAGATGTCATGCAGTTACCATGTGCCCCCTGATGTGTTGCGATGTGCAGAACCTATTTTTCCCCAAAACACCTAACTACAGTCTAATTATGATACAATACCAGCCAAATCCAGATTGGGAAAATTCTATGGGATACCTGGCCAGTACTCCTTAATACCCTCAAGGTCATGAAAAACAAGGAAAGAGTAGGAAACTGTCATAGACCAGAGGAGACTGGGGAGACATGACAACTAAATGCAATGTGGTATTCTGCATTGAATCCTGGACCAGAAACAGGACTTTAATGAAAAAACTGGAGAAATCCAATTAAGGATAGAGTTTAGTTAGTAGTAATGTACCAATGTCATTTTCTTTGCTTTGACAAATGCATCATGGTAGGTAGTATATTCATGGAGAAACAAAGTGAGGACTGTCTAGGAACTCTGTACTATTTATGCAACTTTTCTATTAATTTAAAATTATTCCAGGGCCGCCTGGGTGGCTCAGTTGGTTAAGTGTCCAACTTCAGCTCAGGTCATGATCTCATGTTTTGTGGGTTCGAGCCCTGCGTTGGGCTCTGAGCTGTCAGCACTGCTTCAGATTCTGTGTCTCCCTCTCTCTCTGCCTCTCCCCTGCTTGTGCTCTGTCTCTCAAAAGAAAAAAACTTTAAAAAATTATGCCAAAATAAAAATTTAAACTTCCCAAGTTTTATCATGTTTTATGTAGATATTTAATAGAAATGTCCCAGAGATGTAGTTGAAGCAGATGAATAAGCCCAGGGAATAATAGTTAAAAACATTGCAACTGAAAATCATTGTAAGATAATGATTCTTCTGCAGCTTATCAGAGTAGGCACCATCATTCCTCTAAGGTTTGGCATTTTAAGGGATAACTGGACAGTATGAGATTTGTTTCATAAGATGCTCTTTGCATTTCTGAGGAAAGTGCTGGGAACAAAGTGATCTACTTTGGAGAATGGTCTTAAAAGGGCTCAAGCATCCTCTCCAGCTGTCAGTGTCTTAATACTCTATTTGATTCTATTTCAACTGTCTCACCAGCTAGCCTGCCTGTGATACACTAAGAAACTAAATTATTTTTCTATAACTGTGGCTGCTTCCCTTTCCTGTTCTAAACAGACCACCCTTTAAGAAGGCAACATTTCCAGAGAATTTCAAGAAGCTAACTGGGAAAAAATGTCATGGGTCAACAGAATACCTAAACCTTTGGTACCAGAGTTTGCCACATATTTTGACTCATGGTTAAATTGATCACCTATTTGATCTAGATAACACCCATATTAGTTGTAAATAACCCAGAAAATGACCCAAAGACTGGCAGAACAGACTCTACATAGTTAATGATAGAGAAGAGGCCACATCAAAAATGGTAGGAAGGGCAAAGTGTGGTCAGGAGAAAAACTGACATGTAAGACTGTCCACGGGAGGGCAGGAAGCTGAAAGCATGAAGAAGGCAGAGGAGCAGACCCTACACCAGGCACCCCAGGCAGGGGCAATCTGAACTGAGAAGAGGAATCTCCACAGCATTTGGATTTAAAACCATAGGAGATTAACTTCACAAGTTTTTCCAATCAGTGAGGCTTAATACCTGAAAGTTTAAAAATCAGCAGGTTCATCTCTGGGAGAGTTAGAGGGTGCTAGGAAACTGAGTTCCCACCTTTAAAGAGACAGCACAACAAACAGTCCCTTGTAGATGCAGCATAGAAGCAGCAGTTTGAAAAATATCTGTGATTTATTTATTAATATCAGAAAATGTACTGGAGGGGCAGAGATCATTAGGAGACTTCTCCAAGAATAAAAGAGCTGGTAGTGCCATTTCCCTCCCCTGCCCTCAAGCCTAGATACATGGACACCTAGGGAACTAGCAGGAACACTCTCTATCTAGCTTGCTAAAAGTGTCCCCTACCACCACGTTCTCCTCCGGACCTGCCTCCTTTAATATGCCTTTGGCTGGAGCCCATCGAAAGCACTGCCACAAACTTGGCAGTGTGTAAGCAATCCTGAAAGTGGCCAGCACCACTTCAAAATAACCCTGTCTGGGGCAGCTGTGTGGCTCAGTTGGTTAAGCATCCGACTTCAACTCAGGTCATGGTCTTGTGGTTTATGAGTTCAAGCCTAGCTCAATATAACAAGTGTTAATATTTATGCACCCAATATGAAAGCACCAAATACATAAAGCAACTATTAACAGATATAAAAGAAGTAATTGATTGTAATACTCTAATAGTAGGGGACTTTAACACCCCACTTACATCAATGGGTAGATCAGGTAGAAAATCAATAAGGAAACAGTGGCTTTGAATGACATACTGGACCAGATGGATCTAAGATATACTCAGAACATTCCAGTTTAAAAGAGTGGAAAACACATTCTTTTCAAGTGGATATGGAACATTCTCCAGAATAGATCACATAGCAGGCCACGAAAAAAGTTTCAACAAATTCAAAAAGATCAAAGTCATATCATGCATCTTTTTCTAACCATACGCTTATGAAACTAGAAAAAATCTGATAAGAGCACAGATATATGGAGGTTAAATAACATGCTACTAAATAATGAATGGGTCAATCAAGAAATCAAACAGGAAATAAAAAAATGTGGACACAAATGAAAATGATAACATAGTGGTCCCAAATCTTTGGGATGCTGGGGCACTCAGTCAGTTAAGTGTCTGTCATTTGATTTTGGCCCCAGGTCATGATCTCACAGTTTGTGAGATTGAACCCCATATTGGGCTCCAAGTTGACAGTGCAAGAGCCTTCTTGGGAGTCTCTCCCTCTCTCTCTACCCCTTCCCCCCCAAACAAATCAACTTTCTTTAAAAAAGGAAAAAAAACTCTCTGAGTTTTAAATATGGAGAACAAACTGTTGGTTGCCAGAGGGGATGTGGGTGGGGGGATGGGTGAAATAGGTGAAGGGGATTAAAGGGGGTGATGTGTGGAAGATCTAGTGATCTTGTCTTTCCCAGACAAATACAGTAATCTATTCTAAAGACAAAATTTAATATTTGTCTTAAAATCCAACATTATGTGTTCACTGACTTACTTAACTTGGTATAGACAATTTCAAGTAGAAAATAATTTAGATTTATTCATACAGTTTTACAGACAACTATTTTTAAAGGTTCTTCCCAAGTCTATTGTCTTAGGGTAAGTCTTCGGTTTTATTTAGTCCTAATTAATCTCATCCTAAATATTCAAATATTAATGAGATTCTTTTCCTCCAAATTAAATCATTAAACACAAAACTAGAAAGTTATATACAGCATCTAGGATATTTACATATGTACACAACTCAGCAAAGTGTGCAAATAAAACATATAAGTAACATTGATAACAAATATAAAAATATTCTTTTAATAGTATATTGAGTTCTGTTTAGATATTTATGAAATTATTACATCAGTATTGCAACATTTATCACTGGGAGGTCCTCAAATAGCTGCTTCAGAACATGTCTTATTTTCAGAAACTGCCTCATATAGACATTAATGCCCGTATGTCTAAATGTGGTATATTTCAAGTGATTGTCGTTTAAATTTCTGTTGTGGATGTCTTAGGATCTCTGAATTGTTCTTTCAACAAATAAGACAAAATAGGATAAATACTTACCATCTGGCATCCTTATTCTGTTGATACATCTCCCAAGTATAGCATAAAATTAAAATATAGCATACCAAAATCAAAGGCAAAGGGAAAAAAAAAGTTGTTATCGTCAAATAAAGTGTATACCTGTAAATGAGAGAGAGAGAGAGAGAGACAGACAGACAGACAGACAGAGAAGACATAGTTGTTATATTCACAATGCCAGGAACTGTCTTTTACAGTTTATGAGGCATGATTCTCTAATTTTTCAGGGCTCAGGATAAAAGTCCTTGGAGAAAAGTTAAGAATCTTTGCTGCTTTTATGTAGAGAAGTCTTGCTCTTCATTATTTGCCAACAGTGGTGCTCTTCTGTTCTCTAGCCAAGCCCAGCACTACTGAGTACAAACAGGTGTGAATACATATTATTACCATTATCTTTAGTGTTATCTACAACACTACAGAACAGCAAGTAGCATTTATTAAATAGTAGACGCTGATCTGAGTACTTTATAGATTTTAATCCACTGAATCTGTGCAACGCCATGATTGCAATTACCATTTGTATTCGCATGTTATAGAAAAGCAAACTAAGGCACAGAGGGGTTAAGGGGCTTGCCTAAGGGTATCCAGCTAGTAAGTAGGAGAGGTGGGATTTGAATCCACAAGAGAGTTGAGTTGCACAGACCACCATTGTAATCAAGGCTCCAGATGGCCTCTCGATGGGCCTGTTGTGAAATGAGCCCCGTCTTTTCCTTTATGGTCCCCTGGGGAAAATTCTCAGGTAAGCCAATTCCATTTCTGCACAGATGCCAGGTGTCCTCCTGCTTGGAAGAAGCTTGGTGTTGGTGCAAGAAGGCAGCCCACACTGGGTGGGTGTGCACAGGGTGGCAGAGGGAGAACACCTGGGAGCAGAAGGACTCTGAAAGCCACATGGCGGTTCCAGTCTCAGTTCACCATAAGAACTTAATTCTAGGGGAAACAACAAAGGGTAGAACCTCAGAATAGCCCTTATGATAACCAACCAGAAACAGCAGATACAGCTGCTGGTACAAAATAGTCAATCATTGTTATTTCTCTGACACAGGCTGAGTCCTCTAGTCACCTCAGGTTGTGCTGCTCTGTTAGATAGGTTGGGGTCCATATTAATAATCTATCGGCCACTGCTGATTAAATATCATTTCACCTTTAGACTGGCAGATGGGTTTTGTCTGTGAGTGCAGACAGTGCTGGTGGCAGAAAATAATGAATACTAACAATCTATCCTACTGATGTTATGGTCCTCTGGAGATTTTTGTTACTGGATTTGTAGCTTTGCAAGGGCCTCTACCTCTATCCCTCTTGGGCTGTGACTACATGATGCAGAAACGTCTCATCTATTTGACAAGTGGTGGATGGGAAAAAGGAATCTTCCAGATTGACATGAGATTACGTAAAAAGCACCTAGCACAATATGTAGCCTGTAGTAGGTGGTCAAAAAATTTTAGTTATAGACTCCAATGGTATGTTCAAAATTTCAAACAAAATTTTTGACTTAAGTTTTCTTTTCAAATTAAAATGTGAGAAATATACTGTATTGGCTGCTTATTAGTTACCTAGAGCTGCTGTAACAAATGACCACAAACTGGGTGGCTTAAAGCAACAGAAATTTGTTGTCTCAGTTGTGGAGATAGAAGTTAAGGGGCACCTGGGTGGATCAGTCAATTAAGTGTCCAACTCTTGATTTCAGCTCAAGTCATGATCTCATGGTCATGAGATCAAACATCAAGTTGGGGTCCATGTTGAGTGTGGAGCCTGCTTGGGATTCTCTTTCTCCCTCTCTCCCCAAATCTCTCTCTCTCTCTCTCAAAAAAAAAGTATGAAATTAAGATGTTGGCAGGGTTGGGTTTTTTTGGAGGCTCTGAGGGAGAATCTACACCATGCCTCTCTCGTAGTTTCTGGCAATCCTTGGTGTTATTTCACTTGTAGACACATCATTCCCATCCCTGCCTCTGTCTTCACAGGCTCTCTCCTCTGTGTGTCTCTTCAAACCTCACTCTCCTTCTGAGGACACCAATCACTGGATTTAGGGCACACTCGAATCCAGTATAACCTCATTTAACTAGATGATATCTGCAAAGACCCTATTTCTAAATAAGGTCACATTCACAGGTACTGAGGATTAGGACTTGAGTATATCTTTTGAGGGGAGGACAAACTCAAACCAAACTCCAGTGGCACACTGATAAGGTCTCGGTCTCGGTAATGCCTAGACCCTTTTGGAAATTTTACCCCTCCCTTGATTTTTGCATTCCCACTGTGTCTGGTTGCCATGGATCTTTAAAATCCATATTTAAATATATTTGTGTCCACTGAGGCTACAGAATTAAACTCCAACTCTTTTTCTAAAAGTTACTCTCCCTTTAAAATCAAACTACCGACTTGATTGTGGAAAGCAGAAAGAAGTGGGGAGACTGCCCCTTAGAGGATCCCCAAGGACACTTGCACGGCTGCTCACGTGTTGACAAGGAGGATGAAGCACTTCACAACTTAATTCAACTCTATTTTTCTTAAGTTTTAACAACCTACCGGAGCACATCGTCAGGGGATGTTAAATCAAAAGCACAACTCTCCACGCCGTCTTTAAATTTGATGACCTTCGAGTAGACCCAGACAGGCAATGCCAGAATAAAGGAAGCTGCCCAAAGGCCCAAATTGATGCGGATGGTCTTGTACCTCGTTCTCCAACTTGTAAGTCGAAATGGTTGGACGAGAGCCAAGTACCTGTAAAGCCAGTTAAGAAGGGTTTGGGAACAATCAATAAAACACTGAGCTGCCAGGATGAAAGCTTCATGACAAGAGTAAATTATTAGTATTATTATCTTCCCTGAAGCACACCTCTATCAGGATAAAAGAAAGTTCTATTTTTTAAGAGCTGGCTGGTACCTGTAGAGAAAACAACTCTTGACCCTGCAAGTCTGAATAAACCACTCACTGAAATAGCTCTCACTTCCCCGAACACACTGATAATGGTAAAATTCTGCCCTGTGCAAACTCTGTCTTTACAAAAATGCTCCCCATGTAGGCTGGGTTCTGAAAAACTCTGTCTCTGAGCAGGGATTTCCTCCAGGAGGGAGGAGCCCTCTTCTCAGTAGGCTTTACTGACATGGAGGCAGGAAGGAGGCAAGTGCACCGGCTGGTGGGAGAATCCCCAGGCAGGATGAGGTTCTGGGCCATTGGGACATTTTGTCCAGATGGCTTTCCAGTGGGGGCCCCAAGCTCTTGGAAGTTCAGTTCATAGAAATCATAGTGAAGATAAACCAATGTGACTAGTACAGACAAGGCAGATTCCTCCAGGAATCGAGGCTGGAGGCCAGAGAGGGGAAATGGGCTAATTTCATGGGGAAGGGGTCTTTTCATTTCTCTTTTCTTTTCCTTTTCTTTTCTTTTTTTCTTCTCTTTTCTATTCTTTCCTATCTCTTCCTTCTTTTTTTTTTCATTTTTTTGATTCAGAAAAAAAGCATAAGCATTAATTAAGCTTGATGTCCTGACATATCAAATAATTTGGTTCTCCAGCAAATCTGAGAATGTTTCAGAGCCAACTGAAAGCTAAAAGGTGAGAAGGAGCCTCGACCCAGAAGGAAGGGTATCTGCGGAAAGCCAGAGTTTTGCCGGAGGTGGGGGTGTTGGAAGGCAGTATCCATACACATTAAATAAATGTGAAACACGTTTTGATGGTTATTTAATTTTTGTAGAGCTACTTAAGATTTCTAAAAATAAAAAAAATAGCTTGTCCCCTGCTCTTTCAATTTTACATAAGAGGCAGGACGTTTTAAGGGACACTTAGTTAAGGGACCCCTTGGCATTCAGGGAGACACTTGTGGCCCCGAGTACCCCAGCTGCTCCTCTTCTGTACACTGCACCTTCATCACCTGTGGCTGAGGAGAGGAGGACCCCTCCTTCCCTTGTGTACAATCACGAGGTAGTGATTGTGCAGCAGCCCAGCCATCATTCTGTCTGGGATGAAAGGATAATGGAGTAATGGCATCAATAGATTAGGGACTCTTCTCTGGTTATATCTTCACCCCAGCACCCTCCTTCCCTCACTGGTTTTCCATTGCCTTTCAGATAAAATTCAGAATTCTTACCATTACTTGCAAGGTCTTTCTCCACCTGCCCCTCAGGCTGCAGCTTGTTCAGTCTCTCTCTGGCCTTCCTTCAAACTCTCTCCCCTTTCAGGGCCAGGTGCATGCTGTCTTACTTGCCTGGCAGAATCTCCCTCTGTTTCCTCTTGCTCTTCCTTTGAGTCTCCATTTAATAGTCTGTGTGTCTTAGGGCACCTGGGTGGCTCAGTCAGTTGAGTGTCTGACTTTGGCTTAGGTCATGGTTTCATGGTCTGTGGGTCTGTGTGTTTGAGCCCCGTGTCGGCCTCTGTGGTGACAGCTCAGAGCCTGGAGCCTGCTTTGAATTCTGTGTCTCCCTCTCTCTCTGCCTCTCCCCAGCTTGTGTTCTCTCTCTCTCTCTCTCTCTCTCTCTCTCTCTCTCAATAATAAATAAATAAGCTTAAAAAAGTTATTAAAAAATAGTTTGTGTGTCTCAGAGAAGCCTCCCCTGACCACTCACTCTATACAATGACTCTAAATGCAGATGGTGGGTGAACTCTACTTCTCCTTCCTAGTATGTATCACTGTGTGGAAATACACATTTACTGTGTGACTCTTCACTTAATGCCTGTCTACATCTCGAGAGTGGAAGCCCCATGAAAGCATTGGTTTAATGCTCTTGTATCGCCAGTTCCTGGCCTGTAACAATAAATATTTGTTGAATGCGGGATTTGGCTCCTACTTACTGACTTTTGATGTTCTAGAGAATTTATTTACAAAAGTAGCCATCTATGAAAGTCTAGGCAGCTTTCATCTGGAGGTATACACATTTAATATTTTGGATGTTTACATAATTTTTTTGGTATTGATTTGGAGCTAGGAACCCACTATTGATATATTCCACACACCTAGAGTTATTAATCAGAGAACGAGAGATGAAAATTATCAGATGCACTTGAAATTTGTGATCTGTTTAACTGGCAGTATTTAAATGACTTAAATGTAGGGGCACCTGGGTCACTCAGTCGGGTAAGCATCTGACTTTGGCTCAGGTCATGATTTCAAGGTTCATGAGTTCAGCCCTGCATTGCGCTCTTTGCTCTCAGAGCAGAGTCTGCTTTGCATCCTCTGTCTCCCTCTCTCTCTGCCCCTCCCCTGCTTGCATGTGCATGTGCTCTCTCTCTTAAAAACATTTAAAATACTTAAATGTATAAGCGATAAGGCTTACTAATGGCCAATGCCATGGTTCGCCTTGAAAAGAAAACCCCATTTCTGTTTTACAAAATCTCAGATTTTGTTGAAGCTTTATGCATTTAGTACAGTTGGAACTGTAAGAAATGCCGAGAAGTAAAAGGTTCAGTTTTATAGACTCTTAATTTCCCTCTGGGCATGTGATCCTCTAGAGTGAGGGCAAAGAGAAGGTAAGTACCCAAGGGCCTTAATTCTAAAATAACATTTTAGCATCCTGTGTCTATTAGATTAAAAAAAGTGACATTAAGGGGTGCCTGGGTGGCTCAACTGGTTAAGTGTCAACTCTTGGTTTTGGCTCTGGTCATGACCTCACAGTCATGAGATCAAGCCCCATGTTGGGCTCTGTGCTGAGTGTGGAGCCTGCTTGGGATTGTATCTCTCTGCCCCTCCCCCCTTACTCTCTCTCCAAATAAATAAACATTAAAACAAGAAAAAAATTAAGAAGTGACATTCAGATATACAAGACACACAAGCACATGTACACGTACACTCACAGAAAAGAACCTGTGAACATCAGGGAATGTATACAATTGGTCTGTTCCAGTGCAGACAATGTCCATTCACTTTATTTGCAGTAAGAGGTTTACAGAAGAGGTACAATTTCCCATCTTTAAAGAAAGAGCCCAACCTCTCCTGCCTTCAGGGTACAGCGTATAAAAAAGCTTTTATTATCTCTGAGAATGGGCTTATGATTGGTAAGACCTGTGCATTAGATTGCGTTCTTGCAGGAGGCCTGCCCTCTGCAGAGCCCTCTCCCTGCATTGGAACGGTGGCCAAGCTCACCAGGCTTTACCTAAGACATTGTCAGCGATGGCTGGCATCAGATGAACCAAACAGACCTACACTGATTTTTTTTTAACCTTTACTCACTTTCGAGAGACAGAGTGTGAGCAGGGGAGGGGCAGAGAGAGAGGGAGACAGAATCTGAAGCAGACTCCAGGCTCTGAGCTGTCCGCACAGAGCCTGATGCGGGGCTCAAACTCACAAGTTGTGAGATCATGACCTGAGCCAAAGTCGGACACTTATCAGACTGAGCCACCCAGGTGCCCCTACATTGATTTTTAAATGTGCTGTTAATTATAAATTGAGAAGCACAGCCTATATTTTGAGAATTCTTTTGCAGAAAAGCAATAGGATATAAAAAATGCATTAAATGCCAACATCATTATTCATATCTGAATAATGATCCACTGAATGATTTCTATGAACCTTGCTATTCCTTTGTTTATTCATTTGAAAAACTGATCATCACTTCCTCACCCCAAAGACACACATGGAATGGTAAAAGAGGCAGAGCTCAGAAAGAGTTCGTGGATGGACCCAGGGAAATTTAACATAGCACTCGAGAGTGACAGTCATTCATTTGTTAGTACTTTTTTGAGCACCTATATGCCAGGCACTGTCACACAGACACTTGGAATATATTAGCGATCAAGGACCCTGTCTTCATGTAATTTCCATTTGAGGGGTAGAGGAAACTGAACAATAAACAGTACACACACACACATCCACACAAAATGTAAATTAAACTATGTAATATATTGGAAGCAAGGGAGAGAGAAAAAGTAGATCAGAGCAAAAGGAGGTCCAGTGTGCTGGGTTGGGGTAGGGATGGGAAGAAGATGGATGGAAATTTTAAGTGAGTTGTTCTCTGAGACAATTCCTGTTGTGCATATTACTGTGTCTTTAGGGCCTGTTTCTATTTGGGGAATGCTGCTAAGACCTAGTCTGGAGGTCCTGGCATCTAGATAATGCAGGGACATCCTAGGTTGACTGCTTCCTGAAAAGGTCAGACGATAAGGTTGTTACGAGCCAGCTACCATCTCGAGAGAGAGCCTGGATCTGAACTGGGCTCCACCACTCCCTGGCTCCATAAGTACTCACCATCACTGTCATCTCCTCAAATAACATTAGCTTACATGGTTGGTGAATATGGCTATGGCACATTCCAGGTCACAGTCTAATGAGTTTCTAATGATGTTAATTAAATATCAGTATTTGTATTACCTCGTCATAATGGTGGGTGTAAAAGATGTAAAATATGGTCTTCCTGGTACTGTAATATCTCTTCATAGCTATCCAGGAGCCCAGATCTATTCCCCAGATTCCTTCCAGCTGCTAGGTGATAACAAGAATTTATGAGACATTGAACATACCAGAAATAGCCCTGGACAGAGAGTAAGGAGACGTACTTCAGTTCTCAGTTCTGCCATTGACTCTCTATGTGCCTTCAGAAAATACCCTCACTTCTTGGAGCCTCAGTCTCCTATTGCAAGAATTATGGGGGGCACTCATTCTGGTTTCCAACATTTCATGATTTCAAGATATATTTATCTTGCAGTGAATTAGAAATGACCGAAGTAAAAAAGAATGGATAGGAAAAAGATTTTAGTGTTTTAAATTTTCCATTAAAAACATAGTTCTATGAAAGTTGGAAAAAATATTCTTAAGCCCTACAATGAAATAAGCAATGTAAGAGGAACCTTGCTGTTACAAACCAGCAGGTGTTGCTTAAATTGGAATGAGCATGAGAAAGCACAAGCACTTCTGAATTATGTGAAGCCATTTCAGAGTTTCTTCACTTACCTGTCCACACTCATTACAGTCATGATGGCAGTACAGGCAAACTGGTTGCAAGTGTCCAGGGATGTGATAATGGTGCAGAGAGGCCCCCCAAACACCCACTCTCCTCCCCGTGCCCACTGATGAATTAGAAAAGGCATTCCAATGATGTGGACCAGATCAGCCACAGCCAGGTTGCAGATATAAATGTCAGGAATAGTTTTTTTCCTGGACCTGAAAGAAAAGCAGGGAAACTGGTATTGAAATTATGCACCTTCTTCAATTTATGCCACCTGTTACAGATTCCTTATTGTCTAAATGCATTTTAAAAGAAGTTAAAGGAAAACCTACACAAATGCATGTATGAATGCTTAGTTTTGTGTACATTTAAACATTTTGAACTATGTACCTGATAACTTTCTGTGGTGGTTTAAAGATATCTCCACAAATTCTTTGATACTGCTTTCAAAAGATGGAGCCTAATTATCTCCTTTTGAGTGTGGTTAAACTTAGTAACCCACTTTTCACACATGGAATATGGTGGAAATGACAATGTGTGACATAAGAGCATAAAGGATTTTTGGCCTTTTCCTTGCTCTCTCTTGGATCACTTTCTCTGGGGTAGCCATCTTGGGAGGATACTCAAGCAACACTGGGGAGGTCTACATGGAGAGGAACTGAGGTCCCCTGCCTACAACAAGCACCAGTCTTCCAGGTATGTGAGTAGGCTACTTTGGAAGTAGACGATCCAGCTCCTGCCAAGATGACTGTTGCCTTGGAGGACAGCTAACTGAAACTTTATGAGAGACCCTGAGCCAGAACCACCCAGCTAAGCTGCTTCTGGATTGTTGACCCTTGAAACTGTGTGGGATAATAAATGTTGATTGTTTTAAACCACTGAGTTTTGGGGGTGATTTCTACATAGCAACAAATTATACCAATTCCAAGATCACTCTGGCAAAAGGCTTACTCCTTACTTATCCCTACCACCAAAAACAGCTGAACAGGGAAAATAAGTGCTTTGCATTGTACAATGCATTCCCACCCCCCACTGAAGCTTAAGTCATATACTAACAGATCATTGTTAAAAAATTTCAACCATTACTTAGAAATATTCTAATAATATCTAACCCAATAGCAAAGACTATTAATTAAGACCCTGAAATCCAGACAGTGTGGAGAAGAAATCTGAAAAGAGTAAAGTGTTAGAGGGCACAGAGAATAATCTCATGGCTCCTGCTGGGGGGAGTGCATTCGAGGCTATCTAGGTGTGGCACTCTTCTCTGTAGGCAAAAGAATTTTTTAAGAGCAGAAATTTAAATTTAAAATTCAGTTGGTCCCATGGGTCACCTGCGTGGCACAGTCAGTTAAGCCTCTGACTTAATTTGATTTTGGCTCAGGTCATGATCTCACAGTTTGTGAGATGGAGCCCTGTATTGGACTCCAAGCTGACGGCACAAGAACCGGCTTGGGATTCTCTCTCCCTCTCTTTGCCCCTCCCCTATGTGTGTGCATTCTCTTGCTCTCAAAATAAATAAAATAAACTTAAAAAATTCAGTTGGTCCCTATCTTCAAGGTGTTAGGACATTCAGTAATAAACAGGTAACATCTTTATCTGAGAGATGCTGTTCATTAAGTCAACAAAGATTTTATTGAGCACCAATTATGTGTCAGGCATAATATTGTGCTCTGGGTCTGCAAAGCTAAATAATCTATAAACCTAACATCAAGGAGCTTATAGTCAAGATGTGTATAAATAAAGATTGCTGCAGTGTGGTGAAAGCTAGAGCAGGCGCAAGGAGCACACAAAAGGGGCTCCTGCCCCCTCCCTGGAGACAGTCAAAGCAGATTTCTTGTCAGAAGTGGCATCTGAAAGTGAGGACAAATAAGACTGTAAAGAGCACATATAAATTAGCCCTAAGATTATGCCACAATTGTTAGTTCACTCTGAATACACGGCTTTGCTCTGTGGTTTGGAAGCTAGTGTGTTTCTTCATTATCCATGAGCTGAAAATTCTACAGCCTATGAACTTTATTTCTAAGCCATCAAATCCTTGTGTGAGATGAGTTGGAGAGGGTATTTTCTCCAGATCCTGGCAAACACACACTGTGTGGGAAGGTACTGCCTTTGAGTACTTATCAACCACAATTTGGGCATGGTTGATGACACTATAAAACATGTTGGTGCCTCATATAGGAAAGACCCAGAATGAGAAGAGATTTGAACAAAAGATCATGTCAACCAAAAGAGCAGCCAAGTGACTGTCCTTGGTCTCTTATCCTCTGTCCTCTCCAGGCCATTGACGGTGGGAGATGGTGAGGGGACAGGGGAGGAAAATAGCTTGTAGAGGTCAGGTAGAAAGAGTTCCACAGTAAAAAAAACAAAAAACAAAGTAAAACACCATAACTCCCCCCCCCCCATAAATTTTAGCCTATGAACAGATGTTATTTCCACTTGCATTAGGATATAAACTATAAGTGGTTGCTTAGGGTCTAATTGCAGCAATTAGATTCATGGCCCTTGCTCTTCCCTAGACAGGCACCCATCATCTACTGATAATGAATTGTGGTAATTCCATTGTTGAGGACAGTGCAAGCCATTAAGTGGCAATTAAAATGAATTAAATAAAGTGTTTCTAGATGATTTTCTGAATAGAAAAAGAGAATTCTGAAGCAAATGATGATCTGGGCGTAAGATGATAGGGCAATAAAAACAACACATTATATTTATGTTTATTGTTGCTTTCTTTAGTAAGAGCGACAGCATAGAAATTTTTTAAAAATAAGGAAAAATTGTAAAATTTCTACCTATACAACTTGCTTTCTTTTTTTAGGTCTAATTTATCTTCAGATTTTCTGTTGCCAGACATCATTAGATTTCTGTCATGACTCAAACATTTAAAATAAAAAATGTACACTAGTGATCATTTTAGCTAACATGTTTTCCATATGGTTAACATGGCCATATCTAATGCTCACTAATTTGAAGAATGATAAAATAAATTATGGTATTGCACAGTACCCTACAATAAATTATGTACTTGTTACAAATCATAGTTTGCAAGAATATTTAATCAAAAGGGAAACATACTGATTAAGTAACAAAAAGTCCTAATTATGTATATAGAAAAATTTATTTAACATTTAAGTAATTTATTTCAACATTTGTTTAAAAATATGCTGGAATCATATGTCAAGTGATTACAACGATCATCTATTGGATAATAGTAGTATCACTATTATTTATTTTTAAAAAAATTCAATTAACAACATGTTTATGTTTTATGGTCATAAACAACAACATATGCTATGGATTAAATAAAACTAGTAAAACACATAACACCACACATTCAGGAGGCTGCTTTCCTTATCAACCTGCTCTCAAATTCTTTTCCCACCTTTCTCCAGCTTTGTTCCTAGGTGTCCTGGCCAACTGGTTTTGGTTGGTTGGTTTTGGCCAATAGGAAGCACTGTTGGAGGGAAACTGGAGGACAGGAGGAGAGGAGAGGCCCTGGCAGTGTCCGGACATCATCCATGGCACCATCTTCCTCTTGTAGCCCCTATTCCATGGTCCCAGATCCCATTATGGCTACAGCTCTCAGGTGGTCTAGATTCCTGGGGTCTATAAAACTACCTATTTTCTTTTCTCCATCCAGCTCAGGGCCGGGAGAGGGGTGGTAGTGTTAGGGTGGGAGATGGTGGTAGGACATGGTAGAAGCTTCCTGATTTTTAAAAAATTTATTTATTTTATTTTTAAATGATTATTTACTTATTTTGAGAGAGAGTGAGAGCTGGCAGGGGAGGGGCAGAAAGAGAGAGAGGGACAGAGAGAGAGAGAGACAGAGAGAGAATCCCAAGCAGGTTCCATGCTGTCAGTGCAGAGCCTGACTCAGGGCTCAATCCCACGACTCTGGGATCATGACCTGAGCCAAAATCAAGAGTTGGATGCTCGGGGTGCCTGGGTGGCTCAGTCGGTTAAGCGTCCGACTTCGGCTCAGGTCATGATCTCACGGTTCGTGGGTTCGAGCCCTGCGTTGGGCTCTGTGCTGATGGCTCAGAGCCCAGAGCCTGCTTCGGATTCTGTGTCTCCCTCTCTCTCTGCCCCTCCCCTACTCATGCTCTGTTTCTCTCTGTCTCAATAATAAATAAAACATAAAAAAAATTTAAAAAAAGGAGTTGGATGCTCAACCAACTGAACCACCCAGGTACCCCAAAAGCTTCCTACTTTTGGGTATCTTTGGGTTGCCTTACCAGCCCCTGTCTGACGTTTAACTCTAGTGGAATTAAATTCCCCTTGTGAAAAAACCCCAATGGATTAGTAGTGATTTTGTGAAGCACTGTGCTGGGAAGAATTCTGAGTCTTCACACAGTCACTACTTACAGGACAGATCTGTGCACAGATTAGAGATGACTGGTATGGATGGGAGAGTGTAGGGTAGAATGACATATTTGCTATCCCTGCTTTAGATACGTAGTGTAATACAGTTGAAAGAGAACCTAATTGTCAATTCCATTTTCATTTCTATGCCCTCCTTGTGTCCTTGGGAAAGACATTCAGCCCCTTTAGAGTCCAGAGTTGTCTTGGTGCATTGGGCCATAGCAGTGAGGCTTTCCCCACAACTTTCCAGATGTGGGTGAAAGATTCTACAGCATCTGAAACATAGGATATGTGAGCAGCAAGAGTATGGTCAACCCCAACAAGAACTTACATATGGCTGACACTCTGAGAATGGCTGAGGGCTGGGTCAGAGGGAACCAACAGTTATGATTTAAGCTGGGTAGAAAAAATGAAGAGGCTTTGTTCTAAGTTTTTTATCTCCCTGTCTGTTTTGTCAGCTGGTATTCCACCATTAGATCATCAGTGATCCTGGGGCACCTGGGTGGCTCAGTGGGTTGATCATCAGACTTTGGCTCAGGTCATGATCTCATGGTTTGTGAGTTCAAGCCCTACCTTGGGCTCACTCCTGTCAGTGCAGAGCCTGCTTTGGATCCTCTGTCCCCCTTCTCTCTCTGCCCTTTCCCCACTCATGCACATGTGCTCTTCCTCTCTCTAAAAAATAAATAAACATTAAAAAAAGAGTATTTGATTATTAATATTGCTTCAGGTTAATGTACTGACCCTCTTGTAATTTCTGTATAAAATGTAGATACCACTGGGAGGGTTAAAAGTAAGGTGTTTCAGAATTCATGATTTAGTGTGAATTCAATGACTTGACAATGTCAGGGAATGACAGAATAGGACTTTTTATTTATCAGGAAACAGGGCATCCCTTAGAGAATCTCTGCCCACATGAAGCTGTCTGTCAGTAGACAGGTGAAAGATGGGTTCAGGAGGTGGGGGTAGGGAACTGATGGAGAAGAACATCCTCCCCTTTATGGAAGTAACTTCCCAGCCCCCACTATGACTGTGGAGCAGAGTTGTGTAATGGGATTGAGTTCACTAGTCTCTGAAGAGTAAAAGGGAGAAATGATTATGTTATAATTGGCCCAGTTTCCCTCCTACATTTTCTAATCTGACTTTCTTTTGACCTGCTGTGAATTTAAAGTGTGACCAACTAGTAATGATCTGGCCTCACTACTTTATAGTCACCTTCCTAATGTACAAATTGCTTCTTACTTTTTAAAATGGCCACATAGAACCTCATATTCTGGAAACTACATCTTCCTTAAACTTATTTTTTTCATATATGTTTTTAGTCTTTCTTTGGCAAAGTCAGAAGTTAGTTCATTGCTTGCTTCCTAGTATCGCTAATGAGCTTACTGACTTTCAGTTCTGTTCACCCTCTTTAGATACAAATATTCATCATAAATGGGAAAGTCACTAAATTGCCTTTAAATGTATCTATTTTTCCTTATTTTTAGTGTAGTCTTAACATTTTAATTAAGCCACCCATCTGTTAAGAAGGTAACAAATAAAAGATCATGGCAAGGCATGACGAAAATATTAATACAAATTGCCTTAAAATTTTTAGAGAGCAATTTTCCAAAAACAAAGTGTTAGATAAATTCCAAGCCAAAAAATAATTAATATTAATTTACTTTCAAATGACTTTTGAAAGACTAATATATTTTTGGACAGCAATTTACAAAGAAAAATATTAAAGTCCTAGTAATAAAAATTAAAATTAAGTTGCTCCCAGATGTTTTTGGAAAGATTAAAAGATTCATCTTAAAAGCTCCATTAACATGTATCTTCTCACATATTATCTATAAAGCGGTAATGACAAGAAGAAAGGACAGATATTTCACAACAATTGCAAATAAATTGGTCAGTATGATGGCTCAGGTTTTCTTGTTTTCCAGTTAAATGATTTCTTTTATGTTGAGAATCTGTTTCCAGGAATTATAGCTCAAGTAGTGACTTTTAGAAGAGTTCACATTCCACATTTCTTCTTTTTTTCCAGCTTTGTCTCCAGATAAGTAGATAAGGTCAGGCCATTGTCTATTGGTATAATTAGAGGGGAACCAAGAATTTTCTCCAGCCCCGAAGATCTCTTCAACAGCTTGTCACAGGGCCTGAAATCTAACACTGAAGAGTCTTTGCATATAAAAATTGCCTGTAAAAAATGCAACCATTTCTGCAGGGCCAACACATGATGAGAACTTGATTTCTCACCAGTGGGTCCAAGGCTCTATGGATGTGAGATATAGTGTATGTACTTCCAGGAGAGGACAGTAAAGATCCTGAGGGGTATGAGGGAAAGACAGAAGGAGTAGTGGGCAGGGGCAACAGGCAAACGGGGAGAGCGAGAAACATTCCCAAATTTCTGACTATAAACTCTCTACTTGGCTCTATTGCTTCCTTGAGGCTTCCTGAGAATATCTGATTACTTCTGTTTTCCTTCCTGGAACTTATTATTTGAAGCATCTTTTTTTTTTTTCCACTTGATTGTTTTTAATGTCTTGTATTATTTTTCAAATTATTTTATGTGTTTAAATATTAGCTTTTCT
The DNA here is from genome assembly GCA_028646485.1 of Cryptoprocta ferox. Taxonomy (NCBI): domain Eukaryota; kingdom Metazoa; phylum Chordata; class Mammalia; order Carnivora; family Eupleridae; genus Cryptoprocta; species Cryptoprocta ferox. Next base: position 58,896,477 of record CM053577.1, on the reverse strand, counting down.
AACTAGTCTATGAACTTTTTAGAGTCAGATGCTGCTGCATTTCTTTGGTATTTTATGTAACCCTTAGTGATGGGTTTGCAATAGGTATTAGCAATATATATTGAGTTGAACTACTTACAGCACTTAAAAAATTATTTTAAAATGCTTGATATTCACAAATGGCTGTATGGGACACAATAAGAAACGCTTGAATTCATTAAAAGTAGAATTCTAATATACTAAATAAATCTTCAATTATGGATGGTGTAAATACCATTGATATGCTACACTTAACTGCAGAGATAATGACAATAAAAATTTGAGGGGTGCCTGGGTGTCTCAATCGGTTAAATGTCTGACTTTGATTTCGGCTCAGGTCATGATCTCGCAGTTCATGAGTTCAAGCCCCGGGTCAGGCTCCACACTGCTGACAGTGTCGAGCCTTCTTGGGATTCTTTCTCTCTCCCTCTCTCTCCGCCCCTTCCCTGCTTTCTCTCTCTCTCTCTCTCTCTCTCTCTCTCTCTCTCTCTCTCTCTCTCTCTTTCACTCTCTCAAAATAAATAAATAAACTTAAAAAAAAAGAGAGCAATCATTAAAAAAAATTGAAAGTGGGCTGGCTGATAAGAAGCCACTTGGGGAATGCGACCAGTTTTGAGCTTTCTCTGGGATAGTGAAAGTCATCTCTATCACCATCCTTCGGGTTGTTCTCGCTCTTAATTGATTCTGTGAGGATTCTTCTATCTACATAATAAATCCAACCATCTTTCTAGTTTTGATTTGTTTTTATTTATTTTGTAATGTTTTTTCATTTTTGAGAGAGAGACAGAGTGCGAGCAGGGGAGGGGCAGAGAGAGGAAGATAGAATCCAAAACAAGCTCCAGGCTCTGAGCTGTCAGCACAGAGCCCAGAAGGGCTCAAATTCACAAGCCTCGAGATCATGACCTGAGCTGAAGTCAGACACTCAACTGACTGAGCCACCCAGGTGCCCCTTTTTGTTTTTATTTTATTTGTTTCTATATTTATTTTTATATTTATTTATAGAACCCAAGTGGGGGAGTGGGGCAGAGAGACAGAGAGAGAGAGAGAGAGAGAGAGAGAGGGAGGGAGAGAGAGAGAGAATCTTAAGCAGGCTCCACACTCAGCATGGAGCCCAACATGGGGCTCCATCTCATGACCCTGGGAACATGGCCTGAGCCAAAATAAAGAGTCAAATGCTCAACTAACTGAGCCACCCAGGCTCCTCTGTTTGTTTTTATTAATGTGGAGAAAATAACCTGGAATTTGGAATCATGGGATCTGAGTTCAATGCCAGGACTGTCACTAGCTGTGTGATGTTAGACAAGTTATTTTCTGTCCTAAGCCTCTTTCCCTAAATGCGTATAATATTGTACTGCTACTTTGGATTAAATGGGTTTGCAACTGTGCTTTGTAAGTGTAATATCTACACAAAAGATTGTTGAAATTGTGTGTTAATATTCTGAAAATGCTATTAGGTGGTACTCTCAAAAGTGTTTTCTTATATAGAAACATGGACAAATTTTTTTATGATGGTTATAAGCATGATTAGAGACCAGGATAATTAAATTTAACATGTTGATTAAAAGAAGTAAAACTTAAATGTGAAAGTAATCAGGATAGCAAAAATATCAAGTAGTGGTAGGGCATATGTACACTAACTCTGAATCCTTGTCTCAAAACCCATAGTAAGTAAGTAATCTATTCCTTCTCCAGGTTGAATGTTCTGCCCTGAGTTTGAGAGGAAGGAGGAAATTACCTGAATGAGGTGGGAGATGAGAAGCAAAGGCAGGAGGTTCTGGGGAGCAGATGTCTCTCAGTTTGGCCTACATGGGGGTAGTCTACACTGAAGGGAAGAGCCTACTATCTATGACTGCTGGAATCTTTGGGTGATCAGGTAGAGTGTCTCTCTTGCCCAAACGAGTGAGAAATAGTCTCTTTCATCAACTGACCAGACAGACTTCTTAGGATAACTCTTATTGCCAGAAAATAGAATAGTTGCATGCCTGGGCTCCATCTCTAGATTAGACTAGGACGAAACTATATATTAAGGTTTTTTAAAAGTTTATTTACTTTGGGGGAGAGCGAGAGAGCGGGGGGCGGGGGAAGGAGACAGAGAACGAGCAGGGGAGGGGCAGAGAGAGAGATGTGGAAGCAGGCTCTATGATGTCAGCATGGAGCCCGACATGGGGCTTGAACCCACGAACCAGGAGATCATGACCTGAGCTGAAACCAAGAGTCAGATGTTTAACTGACTGAGCCACCCAGGCGTCCCTGTATTAAGATTTTTAAAAGCTCCTCAGGTAATCTGATATGGAGCTAAGATTGAGAATCACTGTTCTAAAAATTCCGTAACCCAGCAGGAAGCATTGCCTTAGGTCTTTTCATTTTGAGTTCTACAGCTCAGATGTTACTTAATACATGATGAAAATATCTGTAGAATCTTCTTTAGTTTTCTTAACCAAATATTTCCAAAACTGATTATTAAGAAAAATCCTATAGAGGGAAAGGAATTCATTTAGGGAGTATAGAATGTGCCTAAATTTCAGAAAAGAATAAGAAGCTCTTACCTTATTATAGTGAATACAATGAGGATGTTGCCAACCAGCCCCAGTGAACAGATAATCCCAATCATGGAAGGGAGGAGAATTGTATCCACAATGCTGAGCATTTGATAAGCAAACTCTTTATTGCAGGATTTGTTCAAAAGTTCAGCAGAGCTGTTCCAACAGGATGAGTGAAGTGAATTCATTGTTCATGAATTTCCAGTGGTTAAAGCTGTGAAGGAATAGGATGTGATTTATTTAATGAATTTTCGAGGCAGTTCCGTAACCATAGATTTTCTTTAACTTAATTCAAAAAAAATTTATTGGGGCCTTCTTTGCCCCAAGAATCCATGCAACCTAAGATTCCAGGTGAATATTACCACTTCCTGTCCATAATGACCTCACAGATTAACAGAGGGGATATGTAAACCGGAAATTACAGAACAGTGTACTGCAATAGTATGCATATGTTATCATACCTTATCGTAGTGCATTCTTTGAACATTGGTGATATTTACTCAGTACACCCTGGTACTGGTGGTTTACAGCTGGTATCTGTTATTGGTCTGTGTATCTACTTGTATTGACTAGTACCCCTGCAATACTTACATTGTTAAATACATCGTCTTTTGCAATAAAGTGCATGGGGAACACCAACTCTGATTATTTAGGAATGGAATGCAATAAGACTTCCTGAGATGATTCCTGGACTGTCTTAAAGGAGGAATAAGAGTTAGCTCAGTAAAGGACAATGTAGGAAGGGAAAGTGTTGTAACCAGTAGGGGATAATTATGGCACAGGAAAAGAATGCCTTAAAAAAACAAGAAACAAAACCCAATAGATATGGAAAATTATTTGCTTGATAAAAGACACTCAAAAATGCCATCTAAGTCTTGTTTCTGGTAATGGTAAATTGGATAACCCAGATTAAGCCTCCCATTGAGAATAATAAAATATGCTGGAGAAGTGTATATATGTATATGTATGAATGTGTGTGTGTATGTGTGTGTACATGTGTGTGTATGTGTGTGTATACAGCAATTTTAAAATATTCAAGATCTGAAAAGTTACTGGGCCCTCCCTGACCAGTGTTTGGATGAGATCTTGTAACTGGGAGGTAAGCAGAATATTGAAGGACCAAGGCCATCTTTATTAGGATGCACTTATTGCTGCCACAACCATTTGGGCTCTGGTTCCATGTCTGTAATTGTGTCCAGAGAGAAGTCAAGGCCCACAGCCTACGAAGGTGGGGGATTTTGCAGGAGAACACTTCCTCTGAGCTGGAGCCCCAGGGGTTACAACCTCAGGTCTGGATGAACTGGATTTAGAGTTTTCACTCCTACCTCCAAAACCACTGGGAGCTGCTGAAATGGCTGCCTTGCTAACTTTGGAATGGAGAAGAAAATGGAAAGGAAAAGAAAAGCAGATTTCCTTGGGGTTGTGGCTTCCAGAGACCCTTCCCTAGGAGGGTCCAGAAGAATTCTCTCTCAGGTTTGCAGCCTGAGTAAGCAAAGCCTAATTAGGCCAGGGACTCTCAAGGCTGATATGGTCCAAGAGTGTAAAGCCCCTATAGGTACCAGACAGATGCAAATGCGAATCCTTTTTGAAGGGGAAAACAGTTATCCTAAGGCCTCAGAGAACTCTCAAAATATTTTTTAAGGATAATGGCCAGCAAACAGTCAAAGATACAAGCATTGCTTATATACTTCTTGATATGGATTAGACTTAAATTTTAAGACTGTAACTGTAAAACTTCAAGAAGAAAATGTAGGGAAAAGCCCCTCAACACCAGTTTTGACAACAATTTTTTTGGCAATGGTACTAAAAGTTCAAGGAACAAAATCAGAAATAAACACATGGGACTATATCAAACTAACGAGGTTCTGCATGGCAAATGAAACAGTCAGCAAAATAAAAATGCAATGTAGGAAATGGTAGAAAATATTTGCAGACATTGCATCTGATAAATGGTTTTTATAAAAATATACAAGAAACTCATACAACTCAATTGCAAAATATAAGCAGTACAATGAAAAAATGGACAAAGGATTTGAATAGACATATTTCCAAAGAAGACATACAAATGGCCAACAAACACAGGAAAAGATACTCAACATCACTAATCATTAGGGAAATGCAAGTCAGAACCACAATGAGATCACCTCACACCTGTCAAAATGGCTAAAATAAGATAAGAAAATAACAAGTGTTGACAAGGGTGTGGAGAAAAGGGAATTTTTTTGTGCTGTTGGAAGAAATGTAAATTAGTACAGTCACTATGGGAAACAATATAGACTTTCCTCAAAAAATTGAGTACAAGTAGAATAACCATAAGATCCAGTAATCCCAATCCTGGGTATATATCTGAATGAAATTAAATCAGTATTTCAAAAAGATATCTGTATTCCCATGTTCATGGTAGGATTATTTACAACTGCCAAGACACGGAAACAACCTAAGTATCCACAAATGGATGAAGAGATGAAGAAAAGGTCACACACACACACACACACGAATATTATTCAGCCATGAAAGAGAAGGAAAATCCTGCCTTTGGTGACAAGATGGATAGAACCTGAAGAGTATTAGGCTAAGTGAAATAAATCAGACAGAGAAAGAGAAACACTGTATGTTCTCACTTATATGTGGAACCTGAAAAGGCTGACCTCATAGAAATAGAGAGTAGAATGGTGGTTGCCAAGGGTAGTGGTAAGGGGAAATGGGGAATTGCTGTTCAATGGGCATAAAGTTTGTGTTGTGCAAGATGAAAAAGTTCTAGAGATATGCTGTATAACAGTGCTTATTCAACATTCTACACTGTACTGTTCACTTAAAAATTTGTTAAGAGGATTGATAAGTTGTGTTATGTTTTTTATTCAGAATAATAATAAAAATGTATGTGAAAACACAAAATTGATGTTTGAGAAATGGGGCAGAGGTCTGTTTCATGTTCTAAATGGAATATTTCAGTCAGTAGCCTATTGGTAAAATATGTTCAGAAAAAATAAGAAGTATGATGGACATTGAAAAAAAGATATTAAGATAGCAAAAAGGCAAGCCTCACAGGATATTTCTAAGGCATATGACCAAGAAAAGTCTTTTGTTCAGAATATATAAAATATGTATATAAACCCATAAAAAAATATAGACACTCAACAGAAAAATGGCCATAGACTTCAGTAGGCATTTACAAAACAGGTATCCATTGGTCAATAAGCATTTTATAAGGTATTCAATATGATTGGTCATAAGGAAAAGGCAATTCAAAACCACAATGGGATATCTACACACACCTATCAGATTGATAAAAACTTTCAAGTCTGAGAGTTCCAAGTGTCAGTGAGGATAGGGAGCCACAGAAACAACCCCCACCGGTGGGAGATATTAATTGATACACCACCGTGGAAAACAGGGAGGCATTATTTATTACAGCTGAATATAATACATATTATCCTGTGCCTCACAAACTTCTCCCAAGATGGGATATACCTAGAGACACATGTTTATATGTACCAGGATGAGCGATCTCGAGTGTTCACAGAAATAGTTATTTTAAATGTCTTAAACTGAAAATAGTAAAAATGCCCATTAACAATGGGATGGATGAATCAATTGTGATATATTCACACAGTGAAATGCTTCACAATACTAGAGGAAACAGACTACAAGTACACAGAGTAACATGGATGAATCTAATGACTCAAGGTTAGGCAAAAGTAACAATTCATACAGTATGATTGCATTTACATAGAATTTACAAACACAGGCAAAACTAATCTATATTATTAGGGATAGATTTAATCATGGTAAAAATATAAAGAAGAGCAAAGGAGTCATAAGTGGAAAAGCCAGACTGATGGGAGGGTTTTATGTATGGTTCTGCAGGTTATATTAACAAAGTTTTAAAATGCAGTCCAATATCTAATCATACGATTTCAGGACAATAATCGAAATCTCTGTTAACCACAAAAGCTCTTAAAATCAGTCCAATATCTAATCATATGGTTTCAAGACAATAATCCAGATCTCTGTTCTTTCTTCTTCATTAATACTTACCTTATGCTTAATTTTCCTACTTTGCCTCTGTTCTCTTTTATTTTTCTATCCAATTATTTCAAGCATTAAAAATCAGCTAATATAAATGTTAAGTTTGATTGTGTTTCTGTTATGCAGAAATTCAGTGTCAAAATATATGCAAAAATCTTGCAAAAGAGCCATTTTCAGGCAAAACAGTTATATATGACTGACTGGCTGAACTCATTTAATAATCTCATACAGAGAAACATATTCACAGTCAGGCACCTCATGTTGTTTTAAAAACAACAAATGTGGCAATTTGAAAAAGCCAAGATGACTAATTTATTTCAGTTTTTCTTCTGTTAGTTAAGTCATGAAAAACCAATTCTTTAAGAAAGATTTTGAGGGATACACAAAACTCTAGTGTTTAATAGGTAAAAATGAACTTTTATGACAATTGTCTTTTAAGCATTTCTGCAAGGTCAATAAGGAAAATATGGATTACATATTCAAAATAATAGGTTTGGGGAACATATATGCATTTTTGGAAACGATGATTTAAGTTTAAGGCATAGATAAACAGTTTCCAATGAATTATGTGTAGCAATATCTATTATCTCCCAAATCATTTATGTATTTAAATATCTCTTCTCCAAATATAATCTACAGGAATATGACTCACCAAGTTTTAACCAACAGTCATGCTAATAAGTATGTTTCTAAGACTCATGGCCTCACATCTAAGATTTGGGAGTATAACTCATATTGCTAAATGTTATCTTTTTTTTAACATTTAACAAAAAATTTTTGCAGAATCAGAAGGGTCACCTGTGATTGACAACTCTTAGGCTATTAAAATCTCAACCCAAATCTCTTCAGCCTCAGTTTCCATATCTCTTACCTTTTCCTTTATTCATCTCCCAGCTCTCAAGTTCTCTGAGGAAGATAAGAACTTCAGAGAGTGGGAAAAACAAGTTATCTTAAAAAGAATATGATGTGTGGAAAGAACCCTGAAAGCAAACTGTAACCTTTAATCTAAAACCTTTGCTCATGTCATTACAAACCAGACAAGGTTAAGAACCCTGTGACCTTGGTAGTTATTGTTTTTCTCTCGAGGTCAATTAAATCCTTTGTTGAGCATCTCCAATGTTGCAATTTAAACTAAAGGCAAATGGGTGTATCTGTAAAAATTCTATACAATTGAAATTTTATGAATCCTTCGGTCACATTTATAAGAAATTTCTTGCTTTACCAATTCACCTAATTTCCACTTTGAGAAATTCATCCGTTGAATAATAAATTCATGTCAAGGAAAATAACCTTCTTGTCCTTTACCTTGTCTTCTTAGCTGCGGCAGGTGGTGGCCTTCTGTTCCTCTAGGTATATGAACATGAAAAAAGCTAAACATGAAAAGCTACTGTTCAACAATATTTGGTGCTTCATAAGGCTTAGCAAATATCCTAATCTTATCTTTCTTATCTTTATTTCTTATCCTTATACCATATTCTTATCTTATCCTTAATAGACACTGCTCATTAGTTAAATATACAGAAACAAAATATTAATTCACTTATGGTTGATAAATATTAGCTATTAAGATTTTTAAGCATTATTTATTTAAATTATGTTCATATTTTAAATATTGTTAATATTTACATAGAAAGTTTTTTTTAATCTTTTATACAAAGGCTCTCAATTCTTTTATTTTTTTCATGTTTATTTATTTTTGAGAGAGAGACAGAGAGCATGAATGGAGGAGGGGCAGAGAGAGAGGGAGACACAGAATCTGAAGCAGGTTCCAGGCTCTGAGCTGTCAACACAGAGCCCGACATGGGGCTCAAACCCACGAACTATGAGATCATAATCTGAGCCAAAGTTGGATGCTTAACCAATTGCGCCATCCAGGTGCCCCAAGAATCTCTCGATTCTTAAGTAAGATTTCATTATATCTAAGGGCCATTGTCATCCAGGACAACTCCCTTTAATTGTATAATGAAAATCAGTGCTTTCTCTGACTTATTTCACTTAGCATAAAACTCTCTAGGTCTATCCATGTTGCAAATGGCAGGATTTCATTCCTTTTGTAATATTCTGTTGTGCATATATACCACCAGTTCTTTATCCATTCAACAGTTGGTGGGCATTTGGGCTCCTTCCATAATTTGGCTATTATAGATAACGCTTTTATAAACATTGGGGTACATTTCACTCGTATATGGAATTTAAGAAATGAAACAAACAATCATAGGGGAAAAAAAGAGAGGCAAATCAAGAAGCAGACTCATATCTACAGAGAATGAACTGATGGTGACCAGAGGGGAGGTGGGTGAGGAGATGGGAGAAATAGGGGATGGGGATTAAGGAGGGCACTTGTGATGAGCACTGGGTGTTGTATATGTAAGTGTTGAATCACAAAATTGTACATGTGGAACTAATGTTACACTGTATGTTAACTAACTGGAATTTAAATAAAAATTAAAAAAAAAAAGAAAACCAGTGTTAAATAAGATTAACTTAATAAATACTCCTTTGCAGAAAACTATCTACATTATCTCTATCAACTGTCATGTGGTACCTCTGGGGTAAACCCATCCACCCAGGTATTACATGAAAGTGCTTCCCCCTTGAAATTTCTAGGCGTGAAACTCTTTTTCATTTATTAAATTGCAAAGTTTGACACTTATTTGAAATATAACTCCAGAAAACTGGTCCTAAATAGTTGAAGACATCTTTTTTGTAGGAAGATTTTCTCCTTAAAAAAAAAAAAAGGAAATTTATGCTTGTGAGGTTGGTGTTGAGAGAAGACTGACAGTGTCAGTTTAATGTATTCTGATTCACATTGTTCATCTATATACACTGACATCTTCATACATACACAATTTATTCATGATGGGTAGGACAAGCAAATGGAGGAATGAACATAAAGGAAATTAGATTTTTTTTTTAAAGAAAAAGAGTGTTAAGAAGTCTGAAAAGTGATAAGAAAATGTACATGGCAAAGAAGAGCATGATGTAGAGAATAAATCAAAAGAACAGATGATGAGTTTACTTACATTGCAGTGATATTTCACACAAGTTTGATTATTTTAAAAAATGAATCCGAACATAATAATCCTCAACTATTCTTCAATGAACATAATCATGCTGATGGGATTAAGTGGATCTAATGAGCCAGCTTTATGGCTACTTGTCTTGTTACTACTTTCAAGTTAAATATCAGAAAAAAATTATATGGGGAAAAATTCTACCGCCAATAACTAGCAAAATCAATAAGGATGTTTAAATAGCCCGAAAGTACAAAAGATAACACTCAACATTTACCTGCTATACCCCTGCCCTGTACTCCCCACACCTATAGGTCCAAGTTGTATAACTTGCTTTCTAAGTTATGGCCCAACTAATTGAGGCTCATTATTTTTCACTTGACTCACCTATCTCTGTCCATTCTATGAAAACCTCTCTTTGGGGAATCTCTCTTTTAATTATCTCCAGGCATTCTATATTTTATGCCACTTATTCATTCAACAAACTTAATGATGTCTATAGCAAAGAACAATCAACAAGATTTCCACTTCCTGGAGTGATTCATGTATATAAGGGCTTATGGTTGATATAAACGTACTGAGTTCTGCCACTTACAATCTGTAACTTTGGTTAAGTAATCTAAGTCTCAGTTTCCCTACTGGTGGAACAGTAATAATAACAGTATCTATCTTAAAGTATGGTTGTGATAGTTAATATGATAATATGAAACAGTGTTGAACATATGTGTTCTAGTTAAGTGTTCAGTTAAACCAGTCGTCGTCATCATCATCATCATCTGCAGTAGAGCTTCCTCACAGTGGCATAGAACCTGAGGATGAGGATGGAGTGACAAAAGTTGTAAGAATAGGAGCTGTGAACCAAGACAGGGCTGAGGTTAAGGTTCCACTTTCTTTTCTTTTTTTTAATATTTATTTTTGAGAGAGATAGCATGTGTGTGAATGGGGGAGGGGCAGAGAGCGATGGCGACAGAGAATCCGAAGTGTCTCACGCTCACAGCAGCAAGCCTGATGTGGGGCTCAAACTCACGGAACCGTGAGATCATGACCTGAGCAGAAGTTGGAAGCTCAACCAACTGAGCCACCCAGGCGCCCTCCACTTTTTAATATGAGCACCTTTAGCAATTGTTGAAAGGTAAACTGAGGCACATTAAAATTTTTCAAGAGTTTGAGTAAACATCGGTTGGAATCAAGTAACACCAAACTGAAGGTGGTTGGGAGCACCCCGCCTATAGGGGCAAGGGGAAAGATTTTTATAGAGGAGATGCAGAAGCAACACAAGGAAATGACTTGATTGGTTTAGCTTACATTGTCCTATTTGGGAAAGCCTAGTTGTCTGTTTGTGACTGGTTGTTCTTAAGTGTTATTTTTCTCAGTTTCAAGGGCATTGACTTCAGTTTAGGGTTTGATTTGCTTGCATAGGGTACCAAGGCATTAGGGCCACTTCAGTCTAATGGCCTCCTTGTTTAATTACTTTAACGAAACATAGTACCGGTTTTAGCTCAAAACGCTTCAGACAGTAAAGAGAAGCAGAAGAAAGGGGATCACTTCCATGACCCCATCTCTGTCTATTGAATGTCTATTTCTGCCTCTCATCTATCTTCTTTGAATAAGTAGAGCTGAACACTATAATCAATGTAGCCTAAACAACTGAACTTTATGTTCACCCTTGATTGATACAAAGGCATTTCACTTTTTATCTCAAATATTCACACCATCTTTCATTTGAATTCTTTTCCTAACTAACCACAGAGAAGGTTCTCTTCATTGGAATGATGAAGAAACTGAATCTCACAGCTAGTGGCGTGAAGGTCAGGAGCAGATGCATATTTGTGGTTCTGTTATCTTATACAATGGGGAAAGGTGCTCTTTAAGAAAAAACAAAGTTACAAATACAAATTCCGGTGCAAATTTTTTTTTTAGAATGAGAAAAGACATGACATATTACAAATTTTAAAAAGCTAAAAATACCCTATACACAAAATCCAGGAAAATAACATAATATTTTTATTAACGGCCTAACAAATACTTTTCTCCTACATGTTTTGGTTGCATAATCTTTAATTATCTCTTCAAATGACAACACATATAAAATATCAATGTCATAGTTCAGAATCTATGGCTTTAGGAAACTGTGATTTTGCATAAGTCTCAACCTTTTTGTCTGAGGTTGCTTTTTAAGTTTATTTTGAGAGAGAGAGAGAGAAAGAGAGAGAGTGGCATGAGGGGGGGGAGGGCAGAGAGAGAGAGGGAGAGAGAATCCCAAGCGGGCTCTGCACTGTCAGCACAGGGCCTGATGGGCTCAAACCCACAAAACCGTGAGATCGTGACCTGAAATGAATTAAGAGTTGGATGCTAAACTGACTTAGCCACCCCAGCGCCCCCCTCTGATGTTTTTTTTCAGCCTAAGGAAAAACCAGTTATAATCTGGTGGGCACCGACTGTGCACGGATTTGGGGCATCTCTGTTGGCCTCTGTGCTCTAGGAGATGCAGCCACTGATGGCGGTGACTGGTGTGAGGGAGCCTGGCTGCTGGATGTGCTGCTCGTGTAGCCCAGCTGCTCCACAGCTCAGTCCTTCAAACCAGCACCTACTCGTCCTGTTGTTCCAAAATGCTACCCCAGGTGTGGCTGCTGCAAGCCAGCCAAGGCTTTCGTCTTTCCGGAAGTATCACCTGTAACTTTCTGACAGCACTCCCCAGCTACCTCATGTTTACCAGTGCCCCTACCTGACCTCCAGCTGTCTTCAAGCCCCTGGGTCCTACTTCAGCTCACTTTCTGGCAGCTTCTTTTGCACGAGTGCCTTTCAATCTCTGCATCCGGACTGCTCAAGCCTGGCTAAGGTAAGGAGTGCTGGCTGGGATCCAAGGCCTGCTGCTCAAATTTGTTTTACCTTTAATTTAATGGATTTGCATTCTTTGCTAGTGTTCTCGTCTCATACACTTGCTTGGCCCCTTGCCACACACATTTCTTTGTCAGCTACTCACATATTCCACATCAAAAGCGATCTTAGACTTATAGAGACCATAATAGAGACTTATAGAGACCATAATAATAGTTACCTGACTTACTGATTGATTTTAAGTTTCGTTTCACTTTTATTATGGAGTTACATTTGGTGGATTTGGTTTGATGTAAGTAAATGCTTAACTTTTGATGAGTGATTAAGGTCTGGGATGCAGTCTGACATGTTATCCCACTCACTCATGAATCACTCTCCAAATGTGTGAATAAAAATGTCTTCCTCTGCTCAAGCATTATCTAACATTTTAATTAGCACGTTCACAATCTCCTTTGACCTTGAACTGTATTAGCTGAAAGGGAATGTTCTTTGCAGATTTCAAACCAGGTTAGATAGTCCAGACTCTCACATTCTAGGCCTTTGTTTTATAAACTCTTTAGATTCTTTGGAAAACTCCAGTTTATCATTTTGTCAGAGAAGGTTTTTTTCTTTTCTTTTCTTTCCTTTTCTTTTCTTTCCTTTTCTTTCCTTTTCTTTTCTTTTCTTTTCTTTTCTTTTCTTTCCTTTCCTTTCCTTTCCTTTCCTTTTCTTTCCTTTCCTTTTCTAACAATAGTTGGAAATACATTTTGAAGGAAATATACTCTTTGCTTAGGAAGAACAGAGTATCTGTTGGCAGGGGCTGTGGTGTGGGATCAGCCAGAGTAGGGCTGTGTCAGTACTTTCATGGGTCATCACTTTGCTTTCATAAGCTCTTCCTCCATAAAAACTTAAAATTATACCTTATAATTGTATTGGTATAAATACAAATATAATCCAGGTTAGATTCCATTTATTTCTCCCTTTTGAATTTACAAGAAATTAAAACATTTTCATTGGCCTCTAGAAGTTTTGTGGGCCCTGGGCATTGTGGCTTCTGTGCCTAATGGATGCATCATTTCCACATATCTTTATATTTAAAAAATTACAACAATGTATTGAGTTAGAAACTCAAAATGTCATGCTATTCTCTCAGATTTGAATGAAGACGACTCACTTACTTACTTACTTAAAAACAAGGCTGTTACCAGTCAATGGAGCCACCATGAAGCTTACTAGATAATGAGTATAATTTGTCACACTAACATTCAGTCTTGGGCTGTATCATATGTTTATTTCTGGAAATAAATATAAACTGAATGTAAACACTTCTAATGTGTGGTGAACTCAATAATTACAGCCACAGATTGAGTGGGAAGGAAAAAAAACACACTCTGAGAATCAGCTTCAGCAGATTCCAGTGTTATGTGACAAAGGTATGGAGATTTGTGAAGGAAGAAAGAAGGGAACAGCCGATGGGCCACAACCAAAGGCAACATTTCAGCAGCTCCAGGAGGATGAGGCTCCACCTACTTGCTTGGTGATGCTTGACACGAATTTAACTGAGAATACAGACTTTCATATCCATTGTGCAAATATTGCGTCTAATGTAAAACCCCTGAGAAAATGAAGTATTGTACTAAACGCATGATGCAGAATTAAGGATCGCCGTCTGAACTTTCTCTGAAAACAGGTTGTGTTGAGGGGACATGTCCTGGTTTTGCCTAGCTTTTAGAATCTGGAAGAGCCTATGGGAAGTCAAGGTGGTTTATTAGAAGCATAGGTCATCCACTGGCCTTCCTTGAAGGAAGACCATAGCGTGGTGGGGGTGGGATGGGGAGGACGCAGATAAAGGAGGCCAGGTACCCTTTTTCACAACTTATACTATAATTAGAGTAAGAGGGCAGTAGACTTTCTGAAGCAGTATTAGAAAGTCCTGTTCTGATGTTGATTGGAGTGTCGACTGGGATGGGACTATGGAGAGGAGAAGGTGCCGTGGCTAAAATTAGGCCAAGGGAACCAGCAGGGCTCCTGGTACAATTGTGCAGGTTGTGCACTGCTTAAGGGTGCCACATCTAAGGGAGAGTGGTTTATTTACTTTGTAGACATCATAGGTTTGTATATTTATTAAAACAGTTTTCTGGCTGATGGCAGTAGAATACTTTGTTTTAATTAAATTGGCATATTTTGTTCATTTTCGGACAGATGGGAGTCAAGTGTCTTGGGGAAGCAGAGATTCTCTAAATTGCAGAAAGGCACATTTAGGTTAGTATCCTTGTACTCCTTCAGGAAGCTCCTTAGCTTGAAAAAATTCCTGCATTTTCTCCTCATTGAAGACAGGAGTCCTGTTTCCCCGCCCATCATCTTTTTCCTATCACATAATATAGGAGCACAGTTTACCTATGATATTGATCTTTTCCCGGAACCATGGTAGTTACTAGACAAATGTGACTTTTGAGCACTTGAAATATGGCTTGTTTGGATAGAGATCCATTGTATGTGTAAAATACACTGGATTTTTAAGACAAAGTGTGAAAAATATAAAATAGCTCCTCAATAACAAGTTTATATTGATTATATATGGAAATGATAATTTTTAATATAATGAGTTAAATAAAATATATTAAAATTAATTTCACCTGTTTATTTTTACTTTTTAAATGTGCCTACTAGAGGGGTGCCTGGGTGGCTCAGTCAGTTGAGCATCAGACCTTGATTTTGGCTTAGGTTGTAATCCCAGGGCAGTGGGATCCAACCCCATGTTGGGCTCTGTGCTAAGCAGGGAGCCTGCTTGAGATTCTCTCTCTCTCTCTCTCTCTCTCTCTCTCTCTCTCTCTTCCCCCCCTTACCTCCTTCTCTCTCTCTCTCTCTCTTCCCCCCCTTACCTCTTGTGCATGTACTTTCTTAAAAAAATAATAAATAATAAAAATATATTTCTCTTAAAAATATATAAAAAATAATAAAAAGGTTGTTAAATGTGGCTACTAGAAACTTAAGTTACATATATGGCTTGCATGGTGGCTAATATTTTTGCTGTCCAGAGCTCTGCCTCAGAAGGCTGACTAGAAAAAAAATCCTTGATAATAATTTATACAATAATCATTTACATTATCGCCAATTTAGTACCCTTTAGTTAATAGAATTCTGATCGACTTCATATTATATTTAAGAATTACAGGAGGCATAATCTTAAATAGGGTTAAAGAAGAAAATTTCTGAAAAATGTGTTTCTTCATGGCAAAGATGTTAAGTTGAAAAGAAAAAAAAAATTTTTTATGACTTGGCACTTTGCCCAGATAATCACAAGCTTTTATTTGGAGAAGAGTGTTGTTTGTTCCTGAAAATCTGCTAGCATTATTTAAGTAGTCTCATATGAACATAATGACTCATGTTTGGTATAGATTTTTGTTTAATTTGATCATTTCAATTTATATACTAATTATGGTTTACGGTTGTATTATTTTGAATTTTTTAATATTTATTTATTTTTGAGACAGAGAGAGACAGAGTGCAAACAAGGACGGGGCAGAGAGAGAGGGAGACACAGAATCCCAAACAGGCTTTAGGCTCTGAGCTGTCAGCACAAAACCTGACGTGGGGCTCGAACCCATGAACCGTGAGATCATGACCTGAGCTGAAGTTGGACACCTAACCGACTGAGCCACCCAGGCGCCCCTACAGTTGTATTATTTTGTAATAGTTTATTGTTTTGTAGTTTATCTATGAATTAATGAAAAAGTAAGCATTCTAAAAGCATACTCGCAAGCTTTACTCAACCAACTAGGGACCTTTGTTAAATACTAGTTTCTAGATATATGAGTTTTCCTTGGAACCACAGATTCTCCTAAGGGCATGAGTGAGATGGACCAAAGAAAGGTCAATATACTCCATTGAATCTGGACTGTTCTTGGGGCGCCTGGGTGGCTCAGTTGGTTAAGCTTCCAACTTCAGCTCAGGTCATGATCTCACTGCTCGCGGATTCAAGCCCTGCATTGGGCTCTGTGCTGACAGCTCAGAGCCTGTAGCCTGTCTTCGGATTCTGTGTCTCCCTCTCTCTCTGACCCTCCCCTGCTCACGCTGTCTCTCTCTCTCTCTCTCAAAAATAAATAAAACATTAAAAAAAAAAAAAAGAATCTGGACTATTCTCATGCTGAGTAGAGATAACCTTGCCTGGGAGCATCTGCTTGCCAGGGCAGGGCAGGGGAGGCTGAGATTGAAGCTGCGTTTGTATGGAAGTATGTGTGTGTGTGTGTGTGTGAGAGAGAGAGAGAGAGAGAGAGAGAGAGAGAGAGAGAAAGAAAGAGAGAGAGAGAGAGAGAGAGAGAGAGAGATGAGCGGGATGAGGACAACAGAAGGGCGAGAGGGAGAGAAGAGAACTTTCTGATATAATCTTTCTAAGGACTAGCTATTACCATCAATAAAACATCATCTATGTTGGGATTTTCACAGTTGAATCAAACCCTGGCTGTCTTAAAAATTGGGAGTGAGGTGTGTAACAGAAATGACAATGTAGAAGAATTCTTTATTGTGTCACTATTCAGTGTTCCACATATAGGTACTGCTCACATAAAACTAATTTCCAAAACATCAAAGAAAAGATATATTCCTTCAGATGGTACAATTCCAGAAGGGATGCATGAAATATTTAGTATTCGTTTCTGCTGCTGGTTTTATGATAAAAAGTTATTATGCATTTGAGTAGATGTCAAGATGGGGTTGTGAATTTAACAAAAGAAACCCTTAGATAATTTACACTTCTTTCAAATAGGTCAAGTGCTCATAAAAGAAGAGACATTTTAGTCTGACAATCAGAAATCTACTACAGTAAAAACAGTCTTGCTAACTGCTAATCCTTACGTGGTCATCAAAGGTAATGCTTCATCTGCTTGGTTATTTTTATTATTGTTATTATTTTTAATTTCAAAAGTACAGATTTCCCTAAGCTGTGGTCCAAATAAAAAGGTAGCAGTTCATATATCTATCACTTATTATTCTATATTGAAGGCAAAAAACAAAGATGTTTTATTTAACAATAAAAAATAACCATGGGCATCTAACCTCCCCATCTCAGACACCTGAGCCCTCAGCCTGGAAAGAAAAATGAAGTTGTTTGTTGCTGAAAATCTACTAGCATTATTTAAGTAGATTCATGTGAACATAGTGCTTTTTGAAATTTTTATTTTATTATTATTTTTTTAGCACACACTTGATTTTTTTCTCAGGCTTTTTAAGACTTGGACCCTTCTGTCTCTAGAGTGAGTTGAATGATGCCCCCTGATAAGGTGTGTTTATGGGAAAGAATGCTTGATATGAACCCAGCCATAGCCTAGGAAACATTTCTGAAGCCTGAAGCCACTGACCTGTTAAAATAATTTCACAAAGGATAAGAGGATTTAGAGTCTTGTGTCATGATTAAGAGTGCAAGTTCTGGAGCCTGAGTGCCTGACACTGAACCTGACTCTGACACTATCTGTGACCTTGGGCAGGTCATTTTACTTTTCTATGACTTAGGATTTTCATCTGTAAGTTGGAGAATAATAATAGTACCTACCTTCTAAGGGTTGTTTTGAGGATTGAATGTAATAAAGCATTTAAAGCCCCATGCCAGATATAGAGTAAGTGCTCATAAATATTAGCTCTACTTTAATTCTTCTCACTGCTCTATGGCCATAGTCTTTAAAGAATTTGTGCAGAAAATGAAATGGACAACTATTAGTTTATGTAATACATTTCTGTAACATACTCTTAGTCCGCTGAATTTCCAATGATGTGACGTTATCTGTTGTTACAGTGGCCTACTCTTTTCTCCAAACTTTGTGGTTCTGCCTCCTCTCTTAGTCAGACTTGCCCTTACACAAGTACACTGTGTGGCTTTAAGATTTCAGAGGGCAAAAAGGGACCAGTCACTTAAATAACCATTTGTAGATGGAAGGGGGCACTTCTTCTGCTCTGTAACCATCTTCTGTAATTGCTTCTTCTGTGCATCTAGGAGATTGCTGTGGAACAACACGTAGGAGGTTTTGTAGATGTTTTATTTACTAGAGTTGAGATGAAATGGATTGGTACTTTTCTGCTAAACACTTCCCTGCAGAGGTAAGAGTTTCAAGAACAAAGGAGAGGGTGGCCATAAAGAAAAAAATGTTTTAATGCTGGGTGTCAGCTTGTGACTGGAGCTGTTTCCCTCAAAACTGTGGTCTGGCCTTTGGGAAAATCCTTGTCCTCGATGGGGACCTGGCCAATGGTATGTGGGTATAAGATTATAAGATTGAGGATGCTGGGAGTGAATCCAGATTCTGCTCTGCCAGGAGTGAGAACATGGGAAAATTACTTAACCTCTTTTAATTTTAGTTTCCTACCTGATCAATGAGAATAATACAGCCCATCTCATAAGGTTGTTTTGAGGAAATGAGATGGTACAGATGAAGCACCTGGCACATAGTAACCATGAGATACGAGCTGGTTCTTGCCGTTGTTACTATTAATTTTCTACCTAGACCTTTGCTCATGTTCTCTCTGCATGAAAGTATGTTTTCCTCCTGGATGATGTGGAGAACTCTTCTTTTTAGGAATGGCTCCCTTGCTTGGAGAACTATCCTCTGATTTATTTCCAGTGCTGTGAGTCTTGCCTGCCTCTATGCTGTCAGGTTTTGTACGTACTCGTGATTTTTAGTGCCATGTGCACATTTCCCTTCCCCCAAACTTTAGATTATGGTGAACACATGGTATATGTCCAACAGCTGCTCTTTGACAGAATTAACAGTTTCTCCCTCCAGCCCTTAGTCCTCCTGACCACTTCCCATATACCCTGCATCTACTTTCCTATTCTAGACTTTAATTTCATGGCCCCTGAGACCCCTAGCTCCCTGCTCATCATTGTGTTCTGTTCAGATGGACCTTCTTTGGGTTCTCCTCCTCATAGTACCACTGCTGCCATCAGGTAGGGCAGGTTCCTCTGAGCCTTGGTCTTTCATAGTCCATGTCAAAGCTGCCTCCTAAGTTAAGCCTTAGTTTATGACTTACACCGACTCACCTTTCCTCCACTCTACTCAAGATGACTGTCCAGAAATGTACCAGTACCGATGCATTTTACAAATGTTCCATCTCAAAAGGTGCTTTGTGGTGAGAGTGGTCTTCCTCAAGGTGTATGTAGCATCATGTAGATGTTAGCAATCCTGCTTGGTAAAAGGATTTCTCTTGCTCCTGGGTCCTCATGCTTAGATGTTTCTTCATAAAGGATGTCATGAGTAGAGAATTATGTCTCAAAGTGCCATCTGAGCCAGTAGAATATGCATGGCGACCATCCCTCCTGTAACTAGGACCCTCTCCTCTTTTATTACACAGCTCTGTCTGCTACTCTGTACTTTCAGAAGCAAGCCTCCTAGTTATTCCGAAAAGAGAACTTGAGATCCTCAGTCTGGCTTTTGCCTCATCACTCCAAGGAAACCATGCTTGTCAAGCTTACATAGTCTGATGGTTGGCTAAATACAGTGAATTCTTCTTATTTTAGTTGACTTCCAGGTAATAGCTAGCATCATTGCATAGTTCTTCCTTAAACACTCTTTGTTCTGACTTTCTTAAAATCATACTTACTAAGTTTTCTTTTTACTGTCTGAATGTCCTGCTCAGTCTCCTTTGCTGGTTTCTCTTTGCTTGCCAGTCCTTGAAGTGTTGATACTCCCTATTGTTTGGTCCTAAGCCACTACCTCTTAGCTCTCCTCATCCCCTGGAAGGTCTTATCTCTTCCTGATTTCAGTGACTGTGTGTGTGTGTGTGTGTGTGTGTGTATGTCTGTATTGCTGCCCAAATGATAATCATGATGTTGATGAAGATGATATATACTGAGCTCTTATTACATGCTCTTTAAGGATTTCACTTGCATTAAGTCATTTAATCATCACACAAAGACTATGAGGTAGAATTATTATTAATCCTGTTTTACAGATAAGTGCAGAGTCAGGAACTGACCAAACTATCTGGCCTTGGATTATGCACTGTTATTCAGTACCCTGCACTGCCTCTTTCAGTTTTATAGACTTCTGTCCTTATTCCTGAATATCACCCTGGGATTTCCCACAGGCACCTCAAATAATATATATTAAGAACTAGACTTACCATCCTGCATGTACTGCTCTTTCTCCTGTGTCCCCTGTGTCACGGATGGTACCACTTCTACCCATTTGGCCAGGGACTCCTGACCTTTTCTTCACCTTCATTCTCACCTGCTATTTAATTAGGTAGCAAATTCTCTCCATTCTGTTCCTTTCCCCAGAAAAACCTTATTTTTCTGGCTTCATTGCTAATACCTTGATTTTGGACATTAAGTACCCTTTTGTCTTATTACCTATTTATTACAGCTTATTACAGTAATAGCTTCATAACTGATTACCCTGCTTCTTGTCTTGCTCCATCTGCAGCCAGTACTGAACAGATGATAGGTTTTGTTTGCTTAACTACCCTTCAGTACCGCAGGCTAGAGGCTCACCACCTCAGTGTGGCTAGCTGGCATACCTGTGCTTCTCTCTTCTGCCTCAGCATGTGCACCTGTTCCTCACACAGTGTTCATGCAGTTCCTGGAGCCTTCCACGAACTGTTTCATCTTTGTCCCTTCACACTCGCCCTTCCCTTTGCCTTTAATTATCTGGCCTCTCCTCTTTACTCTGTTTTGGGCCACATATTATACACTTAGTTTTTAGCTTTGCATGTTTTAGTGTTTTTATACTTTTGATACTTGTTTGGTCCACTTGAGTATATTACACTTTGACTCACATGTATCACACATGAAAGCTCCCATCTTCTTTCCCTCTTCCTCTTCCAGTTTTTGAAAGCTGTGTAATTAAAAATTTTCAGGGTGTATAGCATGCCATTCTAATCCTTACACTCAACTTTAGGATTGGTTCTACAGTTTAATACATTCTGGGCCTCCTGCCATTCCTTTGGTGTAGGCAAGGAATTTGCCAAGAGCCCTACAAAAAGTAGATGGCAGGGCTAGTATTTAAACCAAAGTTTGACACAAAATTTTATGTGTTTTCTACTACATCCTCCTTCTTTTGAAAGGAGAAACACATATATATTTAAAAGATAAACTGGAGTGCTTCGGTGGCTCAATCAGTTAAGCGTCCAACTTCAGCTCAGGTCATGATCGTGTGGTTCCTGAGTTTGAGCCCCGTGTTGGGCTCTGTGCTGACAGCAAGCAGCCTGGAGCCTGCTTCATATTCTGTGTCTCTTTCTTTCTCTGCTCCCCTGCTCATGCTCTGTCTCTCTCTCTCAAAAATATGCACACATTAAAAAAATAAAAGATAAACTATACTGAAAGCAAAAGAGATCAACATATAGTACATGGGAAAAGTAAGCAAAAATATAAAAAGAGATAAAAAGATGTGATGATCTTTTTATGATCTTTTATCTTTTCTTGATAAAGTAGAAATAAATAAATATATGAAAGAGGCTAAAATTCACCTCAGTGCCATAAAACATGTAAAAATCAAAATTATTTTAAAAATTCTATGTGGATACAACAGATTATATATATTTTTTTGATAAGATATTTGCAAGTCAATAATAAAATCAAATCAAACAAGAGGTGAACAACCCTAGAGAGGGTTAATATTTTTTTAAAGGCATTACAATAGGTTAAAAATCATTAAACATAATCTATATTCCTTGGACAAAGGCAGTTATAGACTCTAGCGGAGTATTTAACCTATTTGATCTTATTTGACATCAGGTTCTAGGTCCTTTCCATCTTTCTCCACTGCAGCCCCCTTATCAGATAAGCTTTCCTCCAAGGCTGATCCCTTCAGGGGTACAAGAAGAAGGCAGCATCTCCTAACGCCAAAGCCTCACATAACCATAAAGACCAGAAAAGAAACCATGCCTTTTTTTTGTGGACATGTTGGAGAATGCGCAGTCCTTTCCAAGCAGCCTCTCCTGCAGACTTCCCCACAAGTATCAGTGGCTGGAACTGTGCCATTTGCTCACTGACAAACTCATACATAGTAAGAGGAGTACAGTTACAGTGACTGGTCTAAAATAATCTAGATTTCCCCCCTGTGCCCCCCGGGGCTAGGGATGGACATAAACTCACCTGAAGCACACAGCCACGCAAACCCAACGCAAGGAGAAGAGCGTAATCAACCAACAGCATTTGTCATGGGTAGAAACACTAGAAAGACTTTCCCCTTTCCCTTTGACTGGTCTGCCTCTCATTTTTGACCAGTGAGGATCAGGATGGGCTGGGTGAAGACATACAACTTCATTTTTTTTTTTTTTTGGCTTGTAACAGCTGATTGGGGCACAAGTTGCTATGAATAGGTCTATAACTTTTTAAATATAATGAATGACATACTTATTTGTCTCCAAGAATGTTCATAATAAATATTTACCCATGACTAATGTGAATTTTTTTTAAATGTTTCTTTATCTTGAGGGGAGAGAGAGAGAGAGCATGCAGGGGAGGGGCAGAGAGAGAGGGAGACAGAGAAAATCCCAAGCAGGTTCTGTGCTGTCAGCACAAAACCTGATGCAGGGCTCAAACTGATGAACTGTGAGATCATGACCTGAGCCGAAATCAGGAGTTAGAGATGCTCAACCAACTGGGCTACCCAGGTACCCCTACTCTGAAATTATCGAGATATTTATGAATCAGTGAAGAGACCAAGCTTAATGTCTCCATGATCTAAATGGATATTTACATATACATGCATGTGTAGTCACATTTACAAACACACCTGTGACTCCAGTGAGAAAAAATAAATATAAGGTACATGTTAAAAACAAGCATTTCCAATGGCTAAAGAGGGTCCAATATCATATGTACAGAAATACACCACAAATTTAAAATTACTGCCTAGATTTTCATGAAAAAGGGGAAGACATGAAAACCAACACAAAGAAGTATCAATTATAATAATAAGCAAATGTGTAGAATATCTATAATGTGCCAGATATTGTACTTAGCTCCTTACATATATTATCTCACTTAATTCTTACAATTACATTCATGGCAGATACTACTATTACCTTCATTTTGCAAATGGGGCTATTGCTGCTAAGAGGACAAGGACATGACTCAGTTCACCCTGATAATGAGTGGTAGGGCCAAAAATTAAACCTCTTTCTGTCTGCCTCCAAGGCTGTGTGGTTGGTCTTTGACCTCTACTGAAAAGATGGTGGACAATAGACACACTTCCCCTGAAATGTTCCCTTCCTGTTAGGAGCCCACACTGCTCCAAAGAGCCTCTGGGGACATTGGGTTAATAGACTATATGATCATTGCTGCTTGAAAAGAATCAAGAAACACTTTGAGAAAATTACACATTATCTCATATAGAAGCTCTCTATAAAGAATAAACTGTATAAATTCCCTTCTGGATTTTGAAAATATAAAATATTTTAGGTAGAATTTATACAATGAAATGCTTTAATAGTAAATAATTTTTTGCCATTTCTATTTGAAAGGATGTTGTTTTCATATGTGTTCTATGAAATAATCTCCACCAAAGAGCACACCTTTTCTTTTAAATTTCTGAATAATTTTGTTGGAGGAAAATATTCACCTAGACTTCAGAAAAGAGTTTCAATACATGAATTTATTTAAAAAATTTTAAGATTAAAAGGCATTTTTTTATGCCAGTTTATTTGCAAGATCCTAGGCTGAAAAAAAAAAAAAACCCAAACTACCATCTTAATGAACTTACGTGAAGAGGATTGTAAAATGAGTAGGTCAACTTTTTTAGAAGATTTGGGACTCCAGGTACATTTAGGACAAAGTGGGAACCAGTTGATGAGACTTCTTGTTTTTGATGGCTTTGCAACTCAATAGTACTTAAATTACATGCTTCAAAATTGTGGCAATGAGCTGCTGAATGTATGAGACTAAAGTTTAGGGTAACAAAGCTTTGCCAGTGTTTTACATGCTTTATATAAATCCCTAAGGATAAAACTTCTTCTTAGGAAGCATGGTTTCCATCTAGGTCTCTCAGAATGTTAGAGTCACAAAATAAACACAGTATCGTATGTGTGTATTATTACAATGGATTATCATGCCAAATACTTGGATTCATGAGCAATTCTATTAGACTTGAATATATAGACCACCAGCATTTTTCACAGAACTAGAACAAATAATCCTAAAATTTGTATAGAATCACGAAAGACCCCCAAATAGCCAAAGCAACATTGAAATAGAAAAGCAAAGTTGGAAGTATCACAATACCAGACTTCAAGTTATATTACAAAGCTGTAGTAATCAAAACAGTATGGCACTGGCACAAAAATGGACACAGATCAAAGGAACCAAAAGAAAGCCCAGAAATGAACCCACAACTGCATGATCAATTAACCTTTGACAAAACAGGAAGGAATATCCAGTGGGAAAAAGACAGTCTCTTCAATAAATGGCATTGGGAAAATGGAACAGCAACATACAAAAAGAATGAAATTGGGCCACTTTGTTACACCATACATGAAAATAAATTCAAAATGGATTAAAGACTGCAGTGTGATACATGAAACCATAAAAATCCTAGAAGAGCACACAGGCAGTAACTTCTTTGACACTGGCCCTAGAAACTTCTTTCTGAGGCAAGAGAAACAAAAGCAAAAATAAACTATTGGGACTTCATCAAAATAAAAAATGAAGGAAACAATCAATAAAACTAAAAAGCAACCTATGGAATGGGAGAAGATATTGGCAAATGACATATCTGATAAAGGGTTAGTATCCAAAATATATAAAGAACTTATAAAACTCAACACTCAAAAAATGAATAATCCAATTAAAAAGTGGACAGAAGATGTGAATAGATATTTTTCCAAAAAAGCTATACAGAGGGCTGACAGACACATGAAAAGATGCTCAACATCATTCATCATCAGGGAAATGCAAATGAAAGCTACAATAAGATGTCACCTCACACCTGTCAGAATACCTAATATCAACACAATAAACACAGGTATTGGTGAACCCTCTCATCCTGTTACTAGGAATGCAAACTGGCATAGCCACTCTGGAGAACAGCGTGGAGTTTCCTCAAAGAATTAAAAATAGAACTACCCTACGATCCAGCAATTATACTCCTAGGTACTTACCCAAAGAATACAAAAATACTAATTCAAAGGGATACATGTAGCCTGATGTTTATAGTAGCATTATCTACAACAGCCAAATTATGGAAACAGTCCAACTGTCCATCAATAGATGAATGAAGAAGAAGTGGTATATATATACAATAGAATATTACTCAGCCATAAAAAAGAATGAAATCTTGCTATTTGCAATGACATGGATGGAGCTAGAGCATATTATGCTAAGTGAAATAAGTCAGTAGGAGAAAGACAAATACCATAAGATTTCACTCATGTGGAATTTAAGAAACAAGACAAATGAGCAAAGGGGAAAAAAAAGAGAGGGCAAACCAAGAAACAGACGCTTAACTATAGAGAACAAACTGATGCTTCCCAGAGGGGAGGTGGGTGGGGGATGGGTGAACTACATGATGGGGATGAAGAGTACACTTACCTTGATGAGCACTGAGTAATATATAAAAATGTTGAATCACTATATTGTACACCCTTAACGAATATTACACTGTATGTTAACTATCTGGAATTTAAATAAAAATATAAAAAGACTGACTTGAGTATAGAAAGAGTTAAGAATTTTATTATTTTAATTAGATAAAATGTACCAAAGTTACTTTGATGTGTACTTAATGAAATACACAATTGTTACTGTGATGCATGGTAATTAGCAGCAAGTCATAAGAAATTTTAAAAGGACTGTCATTTTGCCAGCACAAATTTTTTGTCAGCACTAATTTTACACAGCCAAATCTAATTTCTAAAAGCTTCTCTATAATCATACAATTTTCCCTGGATAAGAATCATTCTTTCTCTTCCTTTCTCTCTCCTTTTGGTTTTCCTCCTACTCTTTCCCAAGATGAAGGGACCCCCAGTTCTGACTTAGCATTTGCACTCATCACTCCCTCCCCCTTCCGATCCTCATCCAGGGATCCAGCTGCTTGGAAATGCCAGGCCTTGGATTCTGCAGATCTCGAAGCCATGCCTAGTTTGGGCTCTTAAATGTGCATCTCCTGCTTTATTCATAGGGATCTTTATAATGTCACCATATTTTGGTGCAGGACAGAAAGAAGAAACCTGGAATGGGGTGATAACGTGGTGCTGCAGGGAAAGAAAAGGTATGTGCCAATGCATTTGACAGTTTGGGGCAAGAGGAATGAGCACAGGGATGGAGATAAAGGATGGGGGGACAGAGGGGAGTAGAGTGGCCTCTGGGGTCCACTGACTCTGTGAGAGACCCTGTGTCCCATACATGTCCCTGAGGCATAGGTCTTCCTCCTGGAGAAATCTGGGAGATGGGGAGGCAGGGAGAAAAGAGCCACTTGGGCTTTTCTCACCAGCGCTCACATGCTCACCTTTCTGGAGGAATCAGGTAGATTAGGGCCCAGTCTTAGTCCTATCACTTCCTAGTTGTATAACTTCCACTAGTCACCAGCCTCTCCAAACCTCATTTTCCCCAATGATGGTTTCCCCATTGGTGAAATAGGAGTGATACTCTCTACCTTACACAGTTCTTGTGAAGACTTAATGAAATGAAGCATCCAGACATTGTTTAACACAAAGTTGGCTCTTGACAAAAGTTTTTTTCTTTTTTTCTCTCCTGAAGTATTAAGAAGCCTTCCCACCCTGCCCCACCACGATCTTTCCCCATCTCCAGCTTTCCTCAATTTCCCCCATCTATATTTACATCATTTCACTTCTGAGATCAGAATGTTAAAAATAAATGTACAAAGTTTTGGGGGTGAGTAAGAATGAGACAGAAGATAAGTGACAGCCTTTGGTTCCTTCTTCGTGGGCTGCAGAAGGGAGTGTTACAACACTGGAGAGGGTGTCATAGTGAAAGAGTGTCTTCAGGGCACAGGGGCATTTTCTGTCTTTTATCCTTTGTGGAGTGGGAGACGTGACTGTCCTTCCCAAGACCCCTAGCACCTCTGACCAGACACTGCCCAGCCATCAGATTTAATGTGCTTCCAAAAGTCCTGTCTAGGGAAAGCCCTCTATCTTACTCTAGGACTAACATAGTAAGCTGGGGAGTTGGGGGTGTCTGACAGGACCATTGCTGCACCTTATGCATTTAGCTCATCACTTGTGGTATGTGCTACAGGCTCACTTCTTGATTGATACTGGACTTACCACTATACTGCAGTAGACCTTCCCCCAAATCCATTTCTGGTGTTTGGGAAAAGCTAAGCTGATACTAAAAATGAAATTGGTTCTGTCATAGCATCTTGGACCCACAGAACTATTCCTGGCTCCTCTTTAAACTGCCTGGTGGTTTACCTTCCCAACGTGATCTCTGTTTAACAATCTACATTAACATTTCAGAAACATTAGGTGGCCTGTGTATCGATGGTATTTTATTCCCTAGGCTAGAAAAACTCTTTTCTTGGAATTGGATTGCTTTGGGCAGTTTAACAACCAGTGCCAGGCTAAGAGTCAAAGAATATTGCCTTTGTAATTATCTTGTCATGGCACGAGACGATAGATGAGGGCATGTCTGCTCTGCAAAAGGCCAATTCGATTGTGACATTTAAACAGATGTCATGATCCAAATGAAATACAAATAATGGGTTACCAACCCAACCCAGTCATATCCAGCTAGTCAGCACCCACCTCCCCATCTCTATCCACTGTATTATACTAACAAACATATTTAGGTAGAAAACACCCCACCCACAAATCTACACTGAGCTAAATTCAGTGAAATTTGTGTGCATACCTCAAGTGGACACAATTCCATGTTTACGCCAGATTCTTTAGTAGTAGCTTCAGGGGCATTTTAATATGAAGATTCCACTACATATGAATATACCAGACTTTGGGACAAAACCATATTAAGAAGCATAAGAAAGCACATCTGTCTCTCAATTGCTAAGGAACTTTTAGAAAGAATTTCTCAAAGGCTCTAAGAAGCCCCAGGCTAATGTGCAAAAGTCCACACTACCTCCTTCCCTCTCATCCCAGATCCCCTATAACGGGGAGGCCATCAGAGGAGTTCAGATGACCCTGCACGCCTCATGTGACCAATGAGTAATAGAAAGTTAACCAAGTGGGGAGGGGGCTTCACAGAAGGCTGCCCAAAGGGGCAAGTGAACACCGATACAGTCAGAGGCAGAGAGGGAGATCTATCAAGGGTGTGGAACTGTACTTGGCTTTTCTAGTTCAGAAAAGGCATCCTGAACTCCTGGTTAGGAAAACAACCCAGTGATCAATTCCTCACCGTCGCCACTCTATTCCACCCTTTTTTACTCCCGGAAAGACTGGTGCACAAGCTCCGTCGCTCCATCCTTCTGAGCTGAGCTGATGCTTCCCTGAAAGCCATACTGCCTTTCTTTTCCCACTTTTGTTTCCATTTCTTTACCTAGTATGAAACGAGTCGCCACCCGCCCCCTCTGTCCCGCGATGCCTCCATAGAAGCACTCTGTACCTTCCGGCCAGGAGAAGATGCTCACCGAGATCGGACACCTGTAGGTGAACCCTCCCCTGGGGAGGAGCGGCGGGTAGAGCCGGTAGGGACCGCCCCCCTGCGGAGACAGCGGCACCCGGGGCGCTCCCACTTTCGGCGCCTGTGCCTTCGGGCTCCGGCCAGCTGAACCGTCACCAGAGTGCTCACGGTCCTCCCCATGGAGTGACACGGTGGCAAGCGGCCCGAACGCCCTTCTGTGCGGGGCTGGAGACCTCGCAAAGTCCTTGATGCAAAGCCGCGAGCAGCCAGCCGTCCAGCTGGTGGAAGGTGGGGAGGAGTGGGAGGGTCTGGATCCGGAGCGCGGTCTAAGACAGGTCTAGACCCAAACCCTACCAGTTTCCAAAGGGAGTGTCAGGAGAAACAGCTGCAGCCCGAAACCGGGGTTTACTCTTAACATTTAGCCACTTCATTCAATCAGCACCTTTACCGAACACCTTTTGTGTACCCTGAGACCTTATACGAATGTTAAAACGCCTCTGCTCTTCACAGACCTGCTGTTGTTTCTAGTGACCGGTAATCACATAGGTTCCTGAGAAAATTTGTAGGTATTTTCAGCTAAAGAGTGGAAGAATAGAATTCTGACTTTTTTAAAATTTCAACAAATTTTATTGATGTCCCAAAGATTCAAAGGGAAGGAGGGAGAAGAAACCTACAATATCACCAAGGAACTAGTTTCCTTTTAGGAAATTTGGCTTAGCCTGATTAAATCTCTTTGGTATCCCCCAAACTGTAAACTCAACCCAACAAAGCTGCTTGATAGTAACCATGGGTGTCATGCTTTCCTATTGATCAAATCTGATCAGTTGCTACTTAGCAAATAAGGTGACATTTATAAAGTTGGACCTGGATCACTTCTTACCCAAGAGAGCCACACAGAGTCATGAAGAGAGACAGCCCTGATTTCATCCCAGCCTTATCATTTGCTATTTGGCATATGACCTTGGGTAGATTTGTTAATGTCTCCAATTATCAGTTGCCCCTGCTGTGGAATGAGGATTGTAAATACCTCCCTCCTAGGCATGCTGGAAGGCTTCACTGTGATGGCGTATGCAAAAGCACTTAAGCCATGCCCGGCAGGTAGTAAGTGCTCATTAAGTGGTCCCACTGATAATTAATGGTGATTATAGCACCACTCCAAGTCGGCCTTCCTTCTATAATCTGAGTGGTCAGTGTGCTGTGGTGACTGTCTTGTATTTACATATTAGAAAAATTAGAAAATTTGAAAGATTAAAACATTCAACAGATCAGAGTTTTTAAAAGCAAGTATGGAGTCATTGATTGTAAATTTTAGAAGTGGAAGTTACCTTAGTGTTTATGCAAAGAGATATTGCCTCTAAATGAGTATGTGCTCTAAAATCTCTTGCAGAAAAGCCAAGGGGATGAATATGGGAAATGAAATTTAAAGAGACTTAAAGAGAGTGTCGAGTGGGAGACTGCGCAGCCAAGATCCTAGAAGGGTGTGTGATTATTAGCAAATGTGACATGTGAGATTTTATCACAGCACCTTTGAGGAAAGGGGGGGAAAAACTTCACCTGATCCATCTCTTAGGCTGATTCTCTCCTGTTATTGAAACTTCCACTGCAATGTCCTTGTCGCAAAAGCCTTTACTATTTCTCTATTAATATAGCAACACAGTCTACTGAGTTCATACACGTTATATGTTCTCCAGATTAAATTCTTGAGGCTTATTTCCCTGTACAACTTTATTATCTGAGACCAGATTTTGAGTCTTTTCCAAGTAAACTCAAGGGGGGCCTTGTCTTGTAGTTCTTACCTTGGAGGTATTCATTTAAAAAAGGCAGGGCTCTCGGCAATAATAATTTTTGACACTTCAGTCCTTTGTTCCAGTGATTGAGAATGATGGCAACAATCACATCCTATCTCCTTGGGTACACTCTACATGAGGGCTGAATAAATCTTTTTGTTGTTGTTGCCATATTGTAAAAGTGAAGAAACCAGTTTTTGTTTCCTTAGCCCAATATGTTGCATTGTGTGTTACTAGGCATAGGTAGTGGAAAGGCCTGTGCTAGAGACCACTATTCGGGAAAATGTCACCATGTGAAATTGAATTGCATCCTTGTTTGTGTTTGACAGTTTTCACAGACACTGAGGGAGGATATGTCGCTTCATCTCATAATGTGGTGGCACTTTTATATATACTTTAAAAAGTGTCATCACATATTAATAACAATTTTGGAAGATGTATAGGATGATTTTCATCCAATTTCATTGATAGAAAGCTGAGGTAAGGGTGGGAATAAATGAGAGGCAGTGAGGTAGAGGCATAATCTGGGAACAGAATCCCATCCAGTTCTTACCCTAAACCATGAGTTCTTTTGGTGATGTCACCTGCTTTAGGAAGCACCAGCTGAGCTAGAATTCAGAGTTAAACCCCATCCCTGAAACATCTGTGCCTTTTTCTCTCACCTGGAAACTGGACTTGGGGGGTGAGACAACTACTTCTGTGTTATCGGTGTGTGGGGGAAGCTTCTGCTGGCCTGGTTTTGTCCCACCCTGGACCCAGATTTCTGACTGTGCTTATCAGATAAACTTTCATCTGGTTCAAGAATTTTTAATGGGATTCATTGATTCCAGTCTTATAAAAGCAACAAAAGGATGAATGAGATGACTGACCATACCTGCTCACGAGAACGAGGTCTGTTGTGGTCTACATATGTATAAGTGCGGGTGGCAAGGGCATGCAGTGTGTCCTGGTGTTTATTCCTCCTCATTAAGGGAATGCTCAAGGATGTCTCTGTGCTGACCTGCCATGGCTTTCTTCTGAGGACCCTGGCCTGGGCTGGGATGTCACTTCTCTCCATAATCCACTTGCTGACAGCTTGGTCTTTGGCTCTACACTTAATCAGAGCACAGGCTCTGTTCTCAAACTGAATTCTAATCATTCACTTCCATAGAAGGATCTGCCTCCCTCCAATAAGTTTAATGGTATTCTGGCTGAGGCTAGTGAGAAGTGCTCTCTTCCCAAAATGAACCCACTGTGTTCACATTCACTCTAGAGGTTGAATCCTTTTTTTAAAATCTCAAAATCCTTTTGAGAGAAAGATAGAAATAGCATGAGCAGGGGAGGGGCAGAGAGAGAGAGAGAGAGAGGGAGACAGAAGATCTGAAGTGGACTCTGTGCTGACAGCAGCAAGCCCGATGCAAGACTTGAACTCATGAACCATGAGATCATGGCCTGAAGTTGGATGCTCAACCGACTGAGCCACCCAGGCGCCCCTAGAGGTTGAATTCTTAGTGAGCTATGACAGCAGGAGGGATTTTAAAGTCCCATTAACAGGAAGACTTTTTCTTTGCTAAGAATCTAGCAGTGGATGCTCATGTAGATTCTGATGTTCTAAAACTCCCAGACTGCTGCATCTCTGGATGTTATTGTTTTATGTAATTTTGTGCCTACTAACATGCCCATTGCATAAACACCAATGACGTATGGCAATATTTCTGGAAGTATGTTCCGTACAACACAAATGTTGTTAGATGATCTATAAACAAAGGGTTTTATGGTTGTGATAGATTGAATTATTGGTCCCAGATCTTTTACCCCTCTCTGGATCCACTTCCTCTTAATGCCTCATCATGCACAGAGCATATTTCCTTACCCCTTTACTTTGGGCCTGGCCACGTGACTTGCTTTGCCCAGTTGATTTTGGATTAGAGACAGTGTGACAATTCTCAGACTAGAACTTAGGAGATACTGTACCTTTTTATTGCCCCTTTTGTCCTTCTGCCATTGCCTGAGAACATGTTCTGGCTAACCTGCTGGGCTGAGGAGGGTGAGAGAAGTGCTGAGCACGCAGATCCACAGATGTGCAGCTTGAAGCAGAGCTGTTTTGGCCAATCTGTAGATTTGTGAGAATAAATGATTGTTTTAAGCCACTGATTTTGGGATGGTTTGCCATCCAGAATTACTGTGGCAATAGTAATCCAGAATTACCGTGGCAATAGGTAATTGACATAGTGGTCAAAAGGGTTTGGGACATGATGTGAGCTATATAACTCCTTACTTCCTCTTTAAGAGTCATAATGCACACTGATATATTAAAGTCTCTGAGAAGCACCGCAGTAATGATCACTCCCCAAACTCATTTCATTTTTGTACCTTTATATCATAATAATATCCTATAGAATACACACTTGGAAATTTTTAAAAATTATTAAGAGTAATCTATATAAATCCTAGACTTGCTATTAAGAAACCTGAAATGAACTCTTAACACAATTGTCAATGATTTTCAAGCCTTACCAATCAATTAGAGTCTCTAAAATTTTGCTTATTAGTAAGTTCCCATTTACCTCTCATGACTACTGAATTTCACATCAATGACTTGTATTGTATGGCTCCAAATTTCTAAATGATTAAAAGCTATTTTCCTCTGCTGTTGCCAGCCATATTTCAGAGTGATTTTATAATCATTATAAGAACATTTATTTTTAAAAAAATGGCCAATGAGTTAAATTGATCAATTTTAATTACTTACATTTGTGTTTTTTACCCCAAATCACATTATCTAATATATACTATTCAAGTTACTATTAAAGCTATGTTGGAGTCAAAAATGAGAATGAATTACCTGAAATACTGGTTAATCCCTGTTTCTTTTCATTTTTGAGAAATGTGGATCACATGTAGGAGAGCTGTTTTTCAAGCCTAGCCACAATGCCAAGCAGCAAAGAAAACACAGGGTTTCAGGAAACATGTAAGTAACAACTCCTTTTTTATTTATTTCAGTAACTATTGTCATTGTTGATATCTGTTTATATTCTTTAAGAGGCCTCGGTGTATATATTCATTTCAAACACTCATGAGTGCTTATGTTCAAAACTCACCACTGGCAATGAGGTACATGAAATAATTTTTACATTATTTTATTCCAACTTTTTGAAGAATGGTCATAGATTTTCAAGTATGCTGTTTTAGCAACCATAAATCACTATGACCTAGAATGTCTTAAAATGAAATGAAAAGTCAGTTGATCTTTTATGCCTTTTCCTTCTCTTAGGTGAACTTCTTTCTTTATACTATATTTGCCCATGGCTGGTTGGTCTGTAGTAAGGTGTTATCTATTAACTGAAGTGTATTAGTAAAGCTTCATTATTGTTCTTAAGGCATTTAAATGGTACCTTTTAAGGGCATGCTTAAAGACACCCATATCCAATGATAAAATGATCACAGACTTGAAGAACTTAGTCTATAAGGGTAGAAAGACAAGTGATGAACTTGACAATATTCCATTCAATATCTCTCAGTCATATCTTGTGTGCAGTTGTAAATTCCTGGGAAATACTCTTAGGGATAGGCCAATGATAAAATTGGGATTTCACATCTTGAAGTAGTTATAATTTGCTGCTTAAGGGGGTTACAATTAGTGACGTAACCTTAATTTGCTTTTCTTGGTATTTAATAAAGTTGTGTCAATATAAACTTTTGGAAATTTTGAATGGAAAGTTGCAAAAGTTGATCAAACAACCAGTTAGGTAGCTGGACATAAACCAACCTGCTATTCAGCCATACACCCAACCACTCATCTACTCTGTAGCCAGCCAACCAACCAGTCAACCAACCAACTAATCAGCTAATTAGCCAACCAACCAGTTAAGCAACTAGTTGGAAATCAACCAACCAGCCAAGCAACTAACTAGAAAATCAACCAAGCAGCCAGTCAACCATTCAACTAACAAACCAACCCATCTACTATACACCAGTTATTATTCTAGGCACTGGGGGCACAAAAATGAATAAGATATCATTCCTGCCAAAGAAGAGGGATGTTTGGAATCTTGTTGGAAAAATAAACAATAATTACAGTACAGTATGAGATGGATGATATGCATTTCCAGACATAAGTAAAACATAATTCAGTATTCTTGAAAGAGGTCTACTGTAATGGGTTTGCTCATTTTGGGGACCAGAATTTTGACTGGTTAGTGAGGTAGAAAATACTCAGCCTCACTTTTGTTATTTAAAAAAAAATGTAAGAGGTGCTTTAATTTGAGTTTCAAAAAGGACAACCACAAAGACTCACTGAGAATCACTGCCTTTAATCTTTGGAATGAGAACCACATACTGTCCACTAATCAGTTACCCTAAACATCACTGTACATGGTAAACCACATACAATATAGAAAGAGGGCATAGATGCTAATATCCAACTCCATCCTCAAGAATTTGTGAAAAACTTTGACCAAGCAAATTTAAGGTAAATTGACCCTGGTTTAATACAGTTGGTATTTCTCCTGTTGCATCAGGTTCAATAACCCTCCATCAGGTCTCCAGTCCTTCCTGGGCTGAGATAGAAATGCCAGAACCTCATTTTCAGTCTCAGATAATTCACTTGTTCAAGTTTCACTCTGAGTTCAGAGTTTATAGGGACAATTGACTTCCAAAATGCTTTAAGAAGTGCATATTACTTACTACTCAAGTTACTATATATTTCAGTTTGCTTGGTACAATTCCGGTTAATGCCTTTGTGTGATTATTAATAGTGTCTAATGCCAGTGTTGTGAGTGCCTGGGACAGCTACCTATGTGTCCTACTTACTCTATGGGGATGGGATGAGAATGTTTGCCTTCAAGATTAGGTGTAAACTAGAAACAGAGAAGAAATGTGGATACCATGATACTTCCTGTAGAGCATCATTAGTATCTTCCTTGAGGGTGGTGGCTTAGAATTCTAAGGTTTTACCATTTCATAACCCCATCACATGAGCTTCATGAACCTACATACACACATACATGCGTGCATGTGCGCACACACACACATACATTCTCTGAGAGCACAGAAGGCATGACTAACTTTGTGGAGGGCTCTGAGAAGACTCATCAGTGGTGGTTTGAGTTTGGTTTTGGAAAATGAGCAGAGAAGCAGGTAGAAAGAAAACATGTCATCCTATAGTACAAATGTATGCAAGACAACCATTTGGTTGCATCTCTTTACCACAAGTCTGAATGTGTATGTTACTGCTTATGAGTCATGAATGTGCAAACTTACAACTGGTTCTATAGAAATGTACTAGCAGACATGTGCTCAATGGTAAAGTTAGGAGTCCAGATACACAGAGGCATTTTTTGCAAAGGGATCTACCCTAGTAAGTCCATTACCAGTAGGAACAACCTCACTTCATCCAGCTTTAGGTAGAAAATTGGAGCAATCATTTTGCATGTGCTCCATTGACTGATACCTCTGCAGTCTTCAATTTTTTAATGATTTTATCGTAGAAAGATCCAATTCTTAAAAAAAATTTTTTTTAATGTTTATTTATTTTTGAGAGGGAGACATAGTGCCGAGTAGGGGAGGGGCAAAGAGAGAGGGAGACACAGAATCCAAAGCAGGCTCCAGGCTCTGAGTTAACATCACAGAGCCTGACGTGGAGCTTGAACTCTGAACTATGAGATCATGACCTGAGCCGAAGTCAGATGCTTGACTGATGGAGCCACCCAGGTGCCCCAGAAAGATTAAATTCTTAATTCCATTGCTGTAATCTATATTGAATTCATTTTTAAGAGAAATTATAAAATATTTAAAAGCTCACATTTTTATATTTATAGCACATATTTTTAAATTGTTTTAATAATTTATAAATGTTCTTCATTTTACTAACACACATACTCAGAAAGTGGTTTAACTTATCCCAGTTTTAACAAAGAGTCGTCATAAACCCAAAGGGAAGATTGAGGAGAATTCACTGGCTTACTGTTTGTTTCTCAATCCTGGAAAATTTCATCTCTATTTCAAAGGTGTAAGGTGTCCTTGTGTACTGAGCAAAAATAACTACACCAAACAGTAAAAGAGGCATAAGTTTTTTGACAAATTCCAGATCAGAAAACATGTTTATAGCAGAATTGACCTTAAAATTTTGAGGAACATTTCATACCAGTCTTAATAAATATAATTTTAAAACATTTATAGGGACAATATGGTAAAGAAGACAGATATAGGTATGAGTCTAAGTATGAATTGGAATCAAGTCTAAGGATTCATTTTATAAGTTTCATGCTGTGTGGAAAGTCATTTAGTGTTTCTGAGTTTCAACTTCATCATGGATAAAATAGGGAGAATAAAATTTGCCCTACCTACTCTACAAGGCAAGGAAATGTTAAATATCACTTATTATTAATGTAGATTAAATATAAGAAAGTACTTTATCAAGTAGTAGTTGAGGAGTTTGTCCTTAAGTCTATTTGGAGGTATTGTACTTGTGGAGATAACAAAATATATCTACCTGCAAAGTTGAGCTTCTTAGTCTGGCTCTCTTTCCTTTGGCAACTACAGTCCCTCTTTGCAGACTAAACCAAACAAGTTCAGGTCAACAAGAATTTATTTAAAAAAAATCTGTCAGGATATAGTAATGGGAGTGAGGTGGGCAGAGGGCGCTAGTCAATGGGCACGAAGATGCTAGTCTTTGCATCTTCCTGCTCTTGCCAGTGCCTGAGCTTATTGTTGGACATAAAGAAAAGTAAGACATAGTTCCTGCATTTAAGACCTCATAATCCAGTGAGAGAACAGGCACATACATAGATTAGTTTCAATAGAATTCTATAAATAGTATAATAAAAAGACAGTCACAGAGGAATGTGGAGGCTCTTCACGTAAGTTTGACTCTCACAAGGTTTAAAGAGATATTTTAGGCTCCAAGGATATTGTGTGTATCAAAAAGCCTCTTTAAGGACCATTATGGTAGAATTTGTGGGATTTACAAATGGATCAGAGGTATTTGCTTGTTGTATAGAGATACAAGCACAGTTTTATTGTGGAACAGACATGTGCCTAAAACCTCGTTATGTCAGTTACTTGCTCTACAGTATTTCTGAGACTCAGCTTCTTTATCTGTGACACAGGGGTAATAATACCTAGCTCAGTTCACTGGAATGTAAACTCTACAAGGATAGGGACTTGCGCCTCTTTTGCTGATTACTTTATCTCCATCATTCAGAACTCAGTAAACACTTACCTGTCCTCAATAAATAATTGTTGAATCTGTTGAACAAATGAAAGTAGTTATTTAGCTTCCCATCTTCACTTGTCCCCTAGTTCTTTAAAAAGCCACAATTAAATCAAGGAGAGATTGGAGAGGGTCCACTGGTTAACTATGTGCTTCTCAGTTCTGACTCACTTCATCTTTGTCTTCCAAATGGCCATTTCAAAGGTACACAGTGTCCTTATGTATTGAGTGAAAATAGCTTTTTTATACAGGAGAAGGTGAAAAGTGGAAGAGCAGACTGTGTTCATGACACTTGTGACTATCCATGTCGTCTGTCATCTTGCAGTGCCCATCCACATTGAGAAATTTGCAAGCATCTGAAGATGCAGCTCTGTCTATAAAGATGGTATCAGCATTCTTACTTTTTCTGTTTTTCAGTCTTAGAGTTTTTTTCATAAGTGTACAGGTTTTCTGAAAATAGCATTTTCCCAAATTGTCAGAGAGAAAATTGCAATGTGCTGGAATAGATCAAATATCAGGCTACACCTTCAATGCAATGCTCACTTAATGGGTTCACATATTTCTCATTTCACTGGAAGACTGTCACACAAATGTTACCCTAGAGAGTTGGTAACAACTTGAAAGCTGGGTCTTGGAAAGACAAATACCTCACGAATGATTCTAACACCAATGTGGTTCTCACAAGTGGACACGTGGTGGCAGTGCCAACTAAGTGCCAACTTAATAGGTCAGGGTACAAACCAATGTGCCATCTCTAACTTCTCTTTATTCATTCAAGTTTTAGGACCTATAAGAGGTGTTTGGTCAATTTCCTGGGTTAGGATAAACTTTACTAATTGAAAATGAAGCAATTAGTGAACTTTTTAATAAGTTTCATACTCTATGACATTAGGACAGGCCCATAGTTAGGTGACACCTGGAAAGGTGAAAAATGAACATTTCTGCAGTGTTCTAGGGTCATCTTACCTCCATGCCACATCAGTCACACACTTTCTGGGCCATATCCCAGAACTAGTTATCACCATGAACTTCTCCACCTCTGAAATGTGAAACTACTCTCTGATCACAAACACCTTTGTCCCCTTTTCACTGTTACTGCAAAGGCTGTGTTCCATCCAGACCACAGTCTCTTGAAATCTTCTCTTTACTCCTTGATTCAGTCCAGGCACTAGGGTCCATCAAGCAGCCCTTCCCTTCATTAACCTTTGTCCTTTTTGATACCTCTGAAAGTTGTGGATCCACACCCCCCCACACATGCCAATTCCTTTCCTTTTTATATTTTCTAACATCCTTAGCTTGGGGTGACCACCAGGACTAAGTTCTCACCAATGAACATGAGTGTAAGTGATTTCTGCAATTCTACCTCTCTTTTAAAAAGAAAATACCTTGCTCTAGACTTCCCTGTCTCTCTTCCCCATGAGGTAGCACACAGATGAACCAGCTAACCAACTTTGACTACACAGATGGGGGTGTACTGTAGGAAATCATGTCCATGAATAAATTCATGAATCCAAGTCTTCTGGTCAATTTGAACTTTTCATCTTATGACTATTAAGTGAGAGAGAAGTAAACTTCTATTTTATTTAAGCCACGGTGAGTTGAGGTCTTTTTGTCATAGCTGCTTAACATTTACTCTAAATAATATAGGTCCTACCTGGAGAACC
This sequence comes from Cryptoprocta ferox, assembly GCA_028646485.1. Lineage (NCBI taxonomy): Eukaryota > Metazoa > Chordata > Mammalia > Carnivora > Eupleridae > Cryptoprocta > Cryptoprocta ferox. The sequence goes on along the minus strand of CM053577.1, from coordinate 58,856,894 downwards.
CCATGCCTAGATCAACCCAAATCTCTACATCCTCCATGTTTACAGGTTGAGAGCTTCCTGTGATAAGCAGAATACACAGATTATCTCCATTACACATAAACAATGGCTTTCCTCTTCACTCTCTCACACTGCCGGTGGTCTTTTTTCACATCCTTAGTAGGCTCTCCTATTCTCCTTGGTAGCTTTTTAAACTGTTCCCTAAAATGATCTCCTGCTTTACAGAGAAAATAGAAAAGATCAGGAAGTAACTCCTTCAACTTCCTGCCCCAGTCAATATAATTACTTGCTGCTGACCTAACATTTTTACCTCCTGTCGTAATGGAATTTCTTCCTATCCCTTCCCTATGCCTCATCCTTCCACATGTCCTGGGCCTCATGTCCTTCTATATTCATGGGAACTAGATTAGAGCCATTTTTTTAAAAAAAGTGTTTATTTATTTTGAGAGAGAGAAAAAGAGATGTGTGCATGTAAGGGAGGGGCAGAGAGAGAGAGGGAGAGAGAGAATCCCAAGCAGGCTTCATGCTGTCAGTGTAGAGCCTGATTCGGGGCTTGATCATGACTGTGAGATCATGACCTGAGCCGAAATCAAGAGTTGAATGCTTAGCCGACTGGGCTACCCAGGCACCCCTCTATTTACTGTTTCTAATAAAAATTTTAAAGTTATTTCCCATTTCACACACACACACACACACACACACACATACACACACACATATATATTAAGTTTACTTATTTATTTTGAGAGAGAGAGAGAGAAAGAGAGAGAGTATAAGTGAGGGAGGGGCAGACAGAGAGGGAGAGAGAGAATACCAAGCAGGCTCCACACTGTCAGCATGTTGAGAGCCTGACTACGGGCTCAAACTCACAAACTGCAAGATCATGACATGAGCCAAAATCAAGAGTCGGACATTTAACCTACTGAGCCACCCAGGCACCCCTCATTTCCTGTTTTTTTTTTTTTAAGTATTTTATTGACTATTGATGTTTATCAAGGTGGTTATAGGGTGAATGGGGTCAATACGGATCAGTGGCAGGGTATATTTCAAATAAATAGACTCAAGGAGCACCTGGGTGGTTCAGTTGGTTTAGTGTCCAACTCTTGATTTCGGCTCAGGTCACAATCCCACTTGTGAGATCAAACCCAGGCTCATTTCCTGTTTTTAAACACCAACTTAAAACTTTGCTTTGATCCCATCAAGCTAATGTCCTATCCTTTTGCTTTTTTTCTTAAAAGTCTTATCTACACTAAAAGTGTATATTTTCTATATATTCACATATATACTGATTTTTTGGAGAATCTTATTTAAAAACAAAAAGCTGGGGCACCTGGGTGGCTCAGTTGGTTAAGTGGCTGACTTCAGCTCAGGTCATGATCTCGTGGTTCGTGAGTTCAAGCCCCACGTCGGGCTCTGTGCTGACAGCTTGGAACCTGGAGCCTGTTTCAGATTCTGTGTGTGTCTCTCTCTCTGCCCCTCCCCTGCTCATGCTCTGTCTCTCTGTCTCTCAAAAATAAATAAACATTAAAAATTTTTCAAAAAAAAGAAGCAAAAATCTGTGAACTGGATGCAGGCTTTCTTTTGAATAACTGCAGCTCAATAAATGGTTCCAAAGCTGACTTTTTGGGTAGTATATTCACAAGTAGTTTGATGACATAGATTTATAGCTGATTTTATATACACATATTTTTTTTGAGCATAAAGAAATGGAGAAAAAGAGACAAAATATTTCTTACAGAGGAATTCCAAATAATGGATGTAAATACCGGGCTCCTCCCTAGGAAATGGAGCTTAATTCCATCCTCCTTTTTTTTTTTAAGTAATTTCTATGGCTAACATGGGGCTTGAACTCATAACCTCGAGATCAAGAGTTGCATAATCTACTGACTGAGCCAGACAAGTGCCCCCAATTCTGTCCTCCTTGAGTGTAGACTGCATCTAGTGACTCATATCCAAAGAATAGATTATGGAGAGAGAGAAAAAAAAAGTGGTAACTTTATAGCAGAGAAATCTGGCAAACGCCACCTTAAGCAAGTGGTCAGTATTAACAGCAATAGTGATAAGTCATGTTGATATCACATGCCCACTGATATATGTGATGAGAAAGGCATTGTCTTTGATATTCTTCCCTAAAACCCATAATCCCAGTGTAATCATAAGAAAAACACCAGGTGAACCCAAACTGAGGAACATTTTATAAAATATCTTACCACTACTCCTCAAAATGGTCAAGGTCATCAAAACCAAAGATAGACTGAGACATTCATAGACCAGCAACAACTAAGGAGACATGATGACTAAATGGAATCTAGATGAGATCCTATACAGAGAAAGGGCATTAGGGAAAAACAAGTGAAATCTGAATAAAATATGGAGTTTAGTTTATATTGTTATGGAATAAATGTTTGTTTCCCCAAAATCCATATGTTGAAACCCTAATCATACTGTGATGGCATTTGGAGGTGAGGGCTTTGGGTAGTAATCGGGTCATGAGAGTGCAGCCGTTGTGAATGGGATTAGTGCCTTTATTAGAAGAGGCCAGAGGACTAGCTAGCTCTTTCTGCCATGTGAGGATACAAAGGAAAGTGGGTTCTCACCAGAACCCAATCATGCTGGCACCTTGAAATCAGACTTCCAGCCCCCCAGAACTATGAGAAATTAATGTTTGATGTTAAGGTACCCAGTCTGCCTTCATATGTTACAGCAGTCCAAACTAAGACAGTAATGGACCAATGTAATTTCTTAGTTGTGACAAATTTAGACTACGGTTATGCAAGATGTTAGTGATAGGGGAAACTGGGTGAAGGGTAGATAGGAGCTACTGTACTACTTTTGCAATTTTCTATAAATCTAAAATCATTCTAAAAGAGAAAGTTCATTTAAAAAGTCCTGTAACATGGAAGGCATTGAAATTCAATTTTACAAAACCACAGAGGAACTGAAGAAACTATAGAGGACTCAAATAGTATGTGCAGGTACAAAATTTGAAATTTATAGTTGAGCTTCTAGTATCTCGACTTATGAAAAGAATATATGGATGGAGATTTTACTTTTAATTGGATAAATGTATATTGTCAAATGGAACTGAAAGATATTAAGAAAGCTCAGATTTTGCAATATTTATATATTTGGCAAAATATTCCAAAGAATAATAATAGAATATTTTTATTTTTATTTTTTTAAATTTTTTAAATGTTTATTTATTTTTGAGAGAGACAATGAGAGACAAGGAGGGGCAGAGAGAGAGAGAGAGAGAGAGAAGAGAGACACAGAATCTGAAACAGGCTCCAGGCTCTGAGCTGTCAGTGCAGAGCCTGATGCGGGGCTTGAACTCATGAACCATGAGATCATGACCTGAGCCGAAGTTGGACACTTAACCGACTGAGCCACTCAGGCGTCCCATAAATAGAATATTTTTTAACAAGTTCTTTTTCTTGCAGAAATTATCAATGAAATGTACTCTTTTTAAAAAAATGTTTATTATTTTGAGAGAGAGAGGGCATGCATGCAAAGGGGGGAGGGGCAGAGAGACAGGGAGAGAAAATTGCAAGCAGGCTCCATGCTCTCAATGAGAACCTGATGTGGTGCTCGAACTCACAAACCATGAGATCATGACCTGAACTGGTATCAAGAGTTGGATGTTTAACCTACTGAGCCACTCAGGAACTCTGAGATGTACTCTGAATGGAGGCAAAATCAGCACCTGTGACAATATTTGGGGTAAACTATTTGTGTATTTCAAGTAGAAAAATCAGAATTGAGAATATTCTCTATGATTAGGTCTGAGTTTACGAGGTATACCTCAGGACTTTATGGAGAGAGCATTTTATCAGAGAAAAGTATAAACAAGTGTCAGTTTCAGGTGTCAGGAATTTCAAATGCGTTAACAACCAAAGTAAAATTGTGAAGATTACAATTGATAAGTAAGTTAAGAATAACAAGATCATATTAAAAATGCATTCTTAAATAAACATTGAAAAAGGGGGGGGGGCACCTGGATGGCTCAGTCAGTCAGACTTCGGCTCAGGTCATGATCTCACGGTTCTTGAGTAGAGTCCCAAGTCAGGCTCAGTGCTGCCAGCTCAGAACCTGAAGCCTGCTTCGGATTCTGTGTCTTCCTCTCTCTCTAACCCTTCCCCCACTCACTCTCTGTCTCTCTTTCTTTCAAAAATAAATAGACATTGAAAAAAAATAAAATAAATAAAAATACATTCTTGGGGGCCTGAGTGGTTCACCCAGTGAAGCATCTGACTTTGGCTCAGGTCATGATCTTGCAGTTGGTGAGTTCGAGCCTCACATCAGGCACCCTCTTCTCACTGAGGAGCCTGCTTCAGATCTTCTGTCCCTCTCGCTCTCTGTACTTCCCCTGCTTGTGCGCTCTCTCTCCCTCTCTCTAAAACAAAATAAACTTAAAATGTAAATAAATAAAAAATACATTCTTCAGGGAAATACTAGTGACATATTAAGACAGATGCAATGAAGCAAAGGATACAAACACATGAGTATGTACTCCAAATAGCTGTTCTGTTTATTTCATTTTTAAAGCATTCAGACAATGTAACAAAGTTTTTTTTTAAAAAAATTATAGAATTTGTAGAATTCACTGTGAGTAAATTCTGTGGTCACTCAGTGTATGGATCTTTCTGAGCAGCTTTCAGGCAGACATTGGCTCCTTATTCATTCTTGTCTCCAGCAGGCAACACGGGGATATTTAGTCCATGTTTGTTGAGTGGATAAATGAATGAATGAACATTTTTGGCCTGTGATATATTCAGTGGTGTTGCCAGTAATGAAAGGTAAGCAGTAGCAAAGCTTGACAACGACACTTTTCCTGTTTGCAGCATATGGGCATTTAATACTTGACGAAACCCTGTTCAAGTGCTCATGGTAGAGACCCAGACACTGGGTGGAACACCTCTTTCACATACACTCCCTCTTGGAATCTCTCTCCCCTCATTTTTTTTATTTTGAAGTTTTTAAAATCTATAAAAAAGTTGGAAGTCTAATATTAACACACATGTTTTTCCACCTAAGAAGATGAATAATAATACCCTATTGTGGAAAATACACTTACATTTTCCCAATTGTTTCCAAAATGTCTTACTGTAGGGTCTTTTCCCCCCTAGTCTTGTATCTAAGGAAGCTTCATGCACTGCATTTGTCGTGTCCCTTTTACCTCTTTTAATCTAGAACAGTCCACTGCCTTCTTTTCTTTTGTCCATTTTTTACATCATTGATTTTTTTGAAGAGTCTTAGAGAATGTTCTACATTTGTCTACTGTTAAGTTTTTTAAACATTATAAAGCGAATTAAGAACATGTGGCCAATGTCCCTTTTATTAGAGAATGTTTTAGATAACTGGGCTTTTAGCCTAAATGGCAGTCACAATGTGAAGAGATTTCATCTAACATACAGGTCTCCTTACCATGTAGTCAAGGAGAAAAAAAACCCAGTTATTTCAATGAAGAAGTAATCATTTAGAATTTTTTGATAATTTCTTCTTTTCAAAAACATCAGGTAAAATTCCCACTAAGTAATTTCTGAAGCCCAATAGATTTGAAAAGAAATTTTTTACAAGTTATACGTGTGGAGCACCTTGCTTTTAGTTTATCTTTGCAGCAAACATTATACTGTGAGCACATTTGGAATAAAATGACATATCACCACATGCTAATTGTGATTTGTGTGAATAAATAGCCAAATAGGGGGATAAAGAGGTATTTTTAATTTTATTCAGTTTTCCTACACGGTATCATTTTTCTGTCACTCTTGGTCACTGCATTCTTTTGGGGGCGGAGGAAGAAGCAGGAAATAAAGATGCATAGGCATCCATCCAAATCAATTCTTTCATTTGAATAGACTGACTTGTATTGAATCAGTGAATAGCATTTATTTGGTTTTACTGCACTAGGTGCCAAGAAAAGATAAAGAGAATATAGCAAAGGTGGATCCTGCTTTGGAGATATTATTTTCTAATAGTGTAAATAAGGGAATCACACTGATGGAAGTTTTTCCACTTATCACATTTTGCAATATATATATATTGCATATATTTTATATATATATGCATATTATATATATATTATATATATATAATATTATCTTTTGGGGATATTAAATTTTATTTTAAGTGCATCATTATCTGTGGCCTTAAATCAGTCATCTTTCAGCATCTTGTGTAGAAGATGGTAGTGCTCCATAAGTACCTTTTCCCCGAATGAACTCAAATTTGTTCCATGCACATTGCTATTTTCAAATTGCTGTCACACATGGTCTGGGTGAATTTCATCTGCATTGAAATTTAGAGGATGCTCTTGACAGATGACAGTGCGGGGCCCCTCAGGGTGAGAAGAGTGCAGTGCCAGCCTAGTGGAGAATAACATGACCTTAAATCTGCCCTCGAAAGACAGCGGGAGTGTGTGGCTCACACAGCCTTCCCAGCACCTCCGTGCAGGGCGGTGGGTCCTGAGATGTACATGGGAGAAAACAATAACTACATTAGCATTCAGAGCCATCCACCTCAAAGTGTTGCCTTCTCCAGTGTCATCTGCAGATGGGAAAGCTGGGGATCTTTAGAGGTTTTTTTAAATGATAATTATAATGAAATTTATATGCTCATCCTTCTCTGTAACATTGCTCATGAAACAACTACCTAACCCATTCTGCTGTTGTTAGAGGATATAAAAAATTAAAATAAGGGAATTTCTTTGTTTGCATGGAAGTCTCACCCAGTAGCATAGATTTACATGCATTTAGAAAATATATGTCATTTCTGACACCAAACAGTATTGGATCAGTCCCTTCACCTCTCTGAGATTTAGTTTCTTCATAAGCAGAAGGAATAAAACAATCACTCCGTTTATCTCTCAGAGTTGCCAAAAGATCCAGTGGGAGAAGGAATGTATATGGAAAAGCTACAACATGTATTATTACTATGATTATACTCCCCCTCCCATATGTACATGACCACATGCAGGCATGGAGATTATGGTCATCAAGAGCGTCCACATTCAAGCAGAGACCACTGTGGAGAGTCAGGGTGAGCAGAACAGAGTGGTGGGGGTGATGAAGGATGAGAGTTTATTTGTGGGGGTGAGAAGATATCCCAAGAAAGCCTTGGGACCTTTCTTTAAAGTCAGGAAAGAAGACTGATGGCTTCCGAGAGGTACCTTCTCCCTCTCTCTCTCTCCATCTGTCAAAGCTCAGCTTAGCATTTCCCCACCTGCATCTGTGATGAGCATCCCTGCCCAGAAAGACGTCATGGTGTGGTGGAAAGACAGGAATCCAGACAACAAAAGGCCTGGAGTCCTGACTCTTTTCCTAATTTGGTATATGACCATGTCCACAGTACTGAATCCTTCAGAGTCTCGTTTTTCTTATTCATGTGACAATCTTAGCATTGTTATGATCATTATGTAACACAGAAGGTGTGAAGCAGCACATAGTGGCCTTTCGGAAACTGTAGTCTCCTTCACTCGAAAATCTCTAGCCCACATAACCTGGATTTCTTCATTTTGAGAATGGGGATAATACTTATCTTTGAATTAATGAGGCAATATATGTAAGTCCTAACACAAAGCCTGGCACATGGAACTGTAATGAATTCATTCAGTATCCAACTCTTTTGATTGTCTTTGCCTGGATACAAACTAGGAGCAGAAGTGGGAGACACTCAGTGCTTTCTAACCTGTTTTTCATACTTAAACATTTATTGCATGACCCTTCCCCCTATCCCAGTCTAAGTTCTCTTAACTCTATCTTCAGAATCTATTCACTTCTGGGCATCTGGGTGGCTCAGTGGGTTAAGTATCTGTCTTCAACTTAGGTTATGATCTCAGAGTTTGTGAGTTCAAGCCCCCGCATTGGGCTCTCTGCTATCAGCACAGACCCCACTTCAGATCCTCTGTCTCCCTCCCTCTCTGCCCCTCCCCTGCTTGCTGTTTCTCTCTCTCAAAAATAAATAATCATTTTTAAAAAAGGATCTATCTACCTCTTTTCACGTTTGGACCATCCAGGACAAATCCAATCAGCCCCTGACATCTATCTGGCCAAAAGCCTGGTTCAAGATAGTCCAACCAGTATAAAACTTAGGGCATTGTCGAATAAGTGATGAAGGCATCCTATTCTTTCCTCCCAGACATGGAGGAGATAGCATGAGGTGGTATGCAGACTGGTGGCCATCTTGCACAGCCAGCCCGAGGATGAAGCTACCACAATAGGAAGCAGAGCTATCAGAATCTCAGAGAAATGGAGAAAAATCCATGCCTAAAGCCCTTTCTTTTGAACTTTTCAGCAACATGAACTGACCAATGCTCTCTAAACCATTTTTGGGTCTCTCTAGACAAAGATTCCTAATGGCTACATTCTTTATACTCTAAACAGAGTGATTTTTCCAACAGAAATCAGACCACATCATTGTATTCTCTGCTTGTCCAGTTCTTTGGTCTTGTATTCTTCATTCGGTTGAGTTTGGCTGGTGTGAGCTCAGAGGCATAGAATACAATTTGAATGGTGTCCCTGGGATTTTCTAAGGCCCAGGCCCAAGTCTGATCCTGCCTTCTACCTGGTTATTATTCACTCCTGGACTGGAAATGTCTTCTTGGCCCTAGCCTGGAATTTGGACCCTAACTGCCAAATCATTGGGCCATTATGAGCCATGAGGCTGCTACAAGCTTGTCTTAGCATGGCTACTGCATCAAGAATTACAGTACAGCTACTGCCTTGCTGCTTTGCTCAGCCTACTAGATGGGCACCACTTAGACTCTGTCATCTGCCTTGAGAAAGTCAGAAGGTACCACCCATTGGACCCATCACACCTAATATACATGAGAGCTTCTTATACTCCTCCCTCCATCTCTTCAGGTAGTTTCTCTTCTCTTTCTCTAGAGTGTTATGGAGGATTCAGAATGGCTTGTGGCAGATCTCAACTCTAGGGAATTCTTGACCGTTTTCCTCTAGGACATTCTTGACCATTTTCCTCTGGGGTTTGTTGTTATCAAAGGGGACAAAGAATAAAGAACCAGGCAGTATAGGAAAGTGGACTATTAAGTGAAGGAATGCTTTAGTTGTAAAAAGAGGCACATATAAGATTTAAGACAACTACATTTTCCATAAACCATGACAATAAAAGAAAGCCAAATAATGTAACTGTTCAGCTGTATCTCCCTTTCAACCTCCTAGACTTTCTTTTTGTTGTTACTCACACATGGAGTTGAGGCAGACCAGAAATTAACGGGATCAGGTTTCATGGAAAAGCCCTCAATTCAGCCCTCTTATACCACAGAGGATTTATACTATAATTTGTAGTTAAGAAACCTGGGAAAGGGGGCTTATAATAGATGAAATGTCATTAGGAAATATTATTTCCTAATGCCATGCAAAAGAAAGTAGGTTGACTGGGAATCTAGAGTCTCAAATGCTCAGATCTTTCCTATAATGGAACTGAACAGTACCTCTTAGTCTGGATTTTCCTTTTAATATTCCTACCATTTATTTTTATTTCTAAAGAACTGAAGTGAAATCCTTTATGTGCCTGACTTTAGTCCTATGATTTAGATTAATCAAAGGTTTGGGTAACAAGCTAACAAAAAGCACTTTAAATCTCTCAACTCTCCCTGTTACTCTTACATGATTGGAAAAGGATATCACCACTGTAGGAGGCCTGGGCTGAGAGTCCCACCACCCACTTATGGATGACTGGCACCAGAGCCTTGTTTCCCTGAACCTCAGTTTACACATCTGTGAAACATATGAAGGCTGAAAACCCTTCAACTGTTTCCATGACTCTTACCTTCATTTGGGGCTCTGTTTGGGAGTATTTTTAGAAACAAGGTGGTGGTGTCAGTGGTTACTTTTCAAAAAAGACCAAATGTGAAAGGACATTTAATCTGAAACTGTTTCTATTCACTATTGGAGTTTTAAAAGTCAGGTTAGTCCATAGAATACTGATGATGGTATTTCTCTGATGAGCTCAGATTTGATGGTGGCAGTAGGCAATATAAAATACTTTCTCTTTATTAAGGAATCTCCTAGACATAAAACTTCCCATTTATGAAATTTCACAGATATGAAGAAATTTGCCTACCAGAGCAGAAATGTGTCAGCTCTTCCCAACAGGTGGGGTTAGTGGATGCTTGTATTTTTTTGAACAAAAAGTCATAAGAATAACCTTTGAGACTTTGAGCCATTCATAAATATCTGGTGCCAGTTCAATCTTGTCTCAGGTCACATTGCACAAATATGGACCTGGATACCTTAAAATGCTGCGAGAATGTCTAAGGGCTTATCAATGGGATTTTTATTACTATGACAATATCATTTCTTTACATTGCAATTTTCAGGCAGAGTAGATTCTTACCTCATTTTGATGTGTGTGTGAGGGGAAAGTTAATATATACTTAAAAAGGTAATTTAAAATATCCTGGGTACTTATTTTTATAACAAAAGAATATCCAACCAAGAAAATTTGTGAAACATTCATCCTTCTAATGGGGATTCTGAAACTTAGGAGAAATTTTAAAAATCCATAATTATTTTTTAGTCAAGCAAAGAGGTCCTGAGTCTTTCTTATGAAGGGTTGGGTGTGTCCTAATGTACTCTCAAAGGTCTTCCTGATCTACTCACCTGTGACTCTGTTAGAAGGCACCCTTGAGTAAAGAGTAGAAACCCAAGAAGGCATTCAGCAGTGTGGAAAAACATAAAGATATAGACACACTGTTTTATATGATGGCAAATGAATGTTTCTGTTGGAATTTTCTCATTGATGACATAATCATTCAGGTCTGGTGTGATCAAGAAATCACAACTAGTGTGATTTCTTTGGGATGACATGAGACAAGTGAGGAAGAAGGAGGGGCAGGCCAACCTGAAGTAAGGGAGTGGAGGAGAGGGATGGAGGGAGAACTCCCTAGGTTCTACAGGGTGGAATGGGGTTCCTCTGTGCTGAGCTGAAACAATATGAAATGGGAAAACAGTGGCCACAAGGGTCATCACTGCTCTAGATAATCTGAATTATGTTAGTAAGTGTTTCTTCAAACTTATTTGTATCAGAAACATGCAGGTTAACTCCAATATACCGTAGACTTAGGAAGGGTGTCCTGGTAATACCAGTGGCTGGTGACAGAGAAAGAGCCTCTATGGGAATGGAGGAGCTAAGGGGATGGACCAGAGTCAGAGTCAAATGTCAACTGTGGAGGTTGAAGAGTGTCCTCATGGCCCTCAGCCTCTCTACTGGTCACACTGTCTGCCTGAGGTCTGGAGGGGATGTGCTGAAGTTACAGGCCACTTGTTTTATTCTAGGCACTGAGGGCAGTTTTACCAATATTACCCATAATAATCAGATCTGTGGTTTTAGCTTTAATAATATAATTTAATTATTTATGGAAGAGACTATTAACATCAATCACAATTAACAAGTTATTTTTACTAATGACTTTTTGAGAGCTGAAACATTTATCACATAGAAATCATTTAGGCAGAACTAGTTATATATTAAAAAACTACATATAAACCATTTGAGTGGAGTTGGGTACATTTGAAAACTCTTCATATACGCTGAGGATAAAAATTTGTATTCACAGAATAATGCTTTATAGATAAGTCACAGTTTCAGAAAAGCACATAGTAAAAAGCTAAATATTCATTAAGGTACCTTTTTCATATTTTTCCAGAAACTGTCATGAATTTATACATCATCATAATAGAAATATTCTCACAGCACCTGGGTGGCTCTGTTGGTTAAGCGGCCAACTCTGTCTCGGCTTAGGTCCTGATCTCACTGTTCATGGGATCCAGCCCTGCGTTGGCCTCTGTGCTGGCAGTGTGGAGCCTGCTTGGGATTCTGTCTCTCTCCCTCTCTCTCTGCCCCTTCCCTACGTGAGCTCTCTCTCTCTCTCTCTCTCTCTCAAAATAAATAAATAAAACATTAAAAAAATAATAGAAATATTCTCAAGGTTACCCACTCCCCTTCCTTAAATATTAAGGCATTATTTTCTAGCATCCTAAAAAAATCAGCATGTTATACATGCTACACATTTCTACCTATTGCTTTGATAAATTTCTGCATATTGTCTAATTTTGCATATTACTTTATGACAGAAACTTTTGTATCTCCTTTCAGTTTAGTTAGCAGATGCCAATTGAACATACAGAAACAGCAAGGCAGCGTATCTGCTACAGAGGTAGGATGTGGGCATGGAAACTCTGAGGCTGGGCTGACTGGAAACAATCTCAGCTCCACTTAATGAACCATTTATAAACTGGGAGGTGAATTCAGCTAGGGTGAGGTCTGTGCCATGCCATAGATGTCCTTGGGAAACGAAGATACATGGGAGGCTCTTGCATCTTTTATGAAAAATTTAATGAGACATTAACACTGAACATCATAAATAGAAGGCAGATAGGATCAATTTAAAATTGGAGTTGTTATCATGACTAGATTAGAGAAGAAGAATATTAATTCTGATGACTGCAAAAAAATGCACTACTGTAAAAAAATAAAATGGATATAGGATTCTCTACAGAGGTTAACTAATAATTTGTTGAATAAAGTCACTAGAGCCTGGAAATGCCAGGTAATATAAAAGCCAAAGAGTTCAGGTAGAAGAGATTAATTAAAAAAGTGTTCTCCATGTTATTTGAAAAAAAGCGTAGTGCAGAAGATAACACTGAGAACTGACTTCTGTCCTCAAGAGACCTGGTTGGATGAACTGAGTTGCAAAAAGCAGTGCATCCCCAACACTGGAGTTCTGGTCTTGCTTGCTTCTGAATTTATTTCCACTTCAGGGTGATTCAGGTGAGCTCCTTTCTGAAGGGAAAATCTGCATATATCATGGAAAACTGAAACCTTCTGGAGGAATTAATTGCTCATGGGCAGTAATTGACTCTGTAGTGGGTGATGCCCTGTGGAGACATTAGTGAGTGAAATATTGGCCTAGGATTCTGAAAATCCTCTATTTGACAATAGTATTGAAGGGAGGGAAGGGGAGGATAGGAAGAGAACAAGCAGAGACACAAGCGCATTCAGAAGGTAAGAGGGATGTGCCAGCTCAGATCTCTGGAGACTGGAAAGTCCTTGGGGAGGCTCTGGGAGTAGAGGGACAGACGGAATGTGGAAGCAGAACACATGTCATGTGTCTAGAGCGCCTGGTTTGCTCCAGCAACGAGGAACCTCTGGTAGAAATTATCAGATGAGATGCCGTGGTTGATAGAATCCAATGTCAATGTCATTTTTTTCCCCGAAAAAATAATATATTTCTCATTATGCTTTATTTAAAAGCATCCAGTAAATATCAGTTAATTGAATTTCAAAACACATTATTAATTTTCATTTTGCCTGCTTGTTTTCTTATTTTGTGAGCTGGTAACCTACTCTACCCAAAGGTAAAATACAGATTTTACTATATATGCAAAATTAAGTCTAGAGTATAAGCAGATAAGAATATTAAGCAGACCTCATTTTAAACAGTTGAATAACTTGAGTTTTGTTGTTGATTCTTTCAATAGTTACCGAGGAAGAGATCCATCCATCCGTTAGCCAGTGTTTATTGCAGGACTGAATATTGTTTCAAAGTCTATGACTCCACCAACATAAAAAGCAGAAATCTAGCAGAATTAGAATAAAAATATATTTATAATATCCTATTTTCAATTATCTCCAGTAGTTTCATCCTAATGCTATTCATTGGCTAATAAATGGATTTTCCCAGCAAAGCCCTGGTTGAAGTTCAGAGGTATCTGAACTTTCAAGTAAGATGTGAAGTCCTTAAGATCACAACAGACACAACTAAAAAATTTTGGTTATAGACACAGTTCTGATATCCATACAGCACATCCTATGTTTACTGAAAAGAACAAGTAGTTAAGTATCCATAGGAACCAGTGTTTGCATAGAGATCTCTTAATCTTGAATATCATATTATCATTAAACACATCTGGCATTTGCCAGGGACAGAACACATATGAGTTTTCTAAGTCCAAGAACACGCTGGAATCTTAGGGAAGAGAAAATACATGGGATGTTTCAGTTGCTGGTGAACCGACATTGTTTTGAAGCTGTTCTTTGCTTACAGTTGTAGCAAGCAGCTCTAGCAGCCTTGAAAGAGACTATGAGAGTTCTAATTTTTATTTGTGGTAGAAGCAGGCATCCAAAACCAAATGGTATCTTATCTGCAAGGTAAATGAAAGTGGCATTGCTATGGTGAAGGTTGTGGTCAAGGCACCAGGACCTGGAGATGCCAGTGTCAAAATTCTGACACAACACCCTTATTATTTCCACTGGATTTAGAGATACAATTTAGTGGAACAATTACAAATATTGGGAATGGGATAGCATAATTTTCTTGCTCTTATCAAGTCATGTTTGATAATTACATAAAAATGAAATTAAATAAGAATGGTTACTGGTACTTATTTTCTGTATTTTTAAATACAAGTGAGAAAACTAATTGTATTATATTTTAAACAAATGAAACCTGAAAGACTGTTGATAATTTTTTAAAATAATTTTTAAAATTTATTTATTTATTTTGAGAGAGAGAAAGAGAGAGCGTATATATGCACATTGGGGAGGGGCTGAGAGAGGGAGACAGAATCCCAAGCAGGCTCCATGCTGTCAGCACAGAGCCTGACATAGGGCTCAATCTCACAAACTGTGAGATCATGATGTGAGCCAAAATCAAGAGTCAGATGCTTAACCAATTGAGCCACCTAGTCGCTCATAAATAAATTGCTGATAATTACTTTTTAACAAACTTTTAAACCAAAAATAAAACACCTCTAACCAAGATGAGATAACAGTGACTGGATTTACTCTCATACCTGAAACAACTAAAAAGCTGGGCAAAAATATGAAACCATAGTTTTGAAGACAATGGATGTCAAATAATGAACAGGAATCACAAGGAGACAGGAAACAACCAGGGCATGACTGCCCCTGCTTACCTCCAGAAGACAGTTTCCAGGCCACTGTACGGGCCAGGGGGGACCCAAGTGGAGCCTGGCAGTATCTCTGAGTAAAGGAGGTAGAGCTGGGACTCCGGGGAGGCCAAGATGACTAGTGTTTGCAGGGTACTGGAGAGCTGCAGAGGGGCCTTGCTAACCATCTGCTGATCAGCACACACCTGTGAGGAAATCACTCAAGGCTGGGAAAAGAAACACCTGAAAGGAATCAAGGATATGACCCTTGGAGATTACACAGGGCCACAAATAATTCCTTTTCCCACCAGCCAGAGTAAAAAACTTCAAAAAATCAGAGGATATTGGGTAAAGTACTCTGGAGGGTTTTAATCCCTTGGGGGCAAAATTGGACCTAAATTAAAGGCTGTTCTGGTCTTCCTTAATGAAGAGGAAAAGCAAGGCCTGAATGGGTAGGACTGTTTCCAAGTAAATGAATCACATCCTAGAAAAAACTCAGGAATACTTAGAGAAATATAAGAATGTTCAGCATCCAACAAGGTAAAATTCACAATTGCTGGTATCCAATTAAAAATTATCAGCATGCAAAGAAGTAGTGTTATACACTTTTTAATATGTAACACATTTTGAGGTAAGTAATCAATATGAAACCAAACTAGACTTAACACAGATGATAGAATTATCCAACAAACACATTAAACAGTTATTATATTTATATTCCATGTGTTTAAAATGTTAGTAGAACATACAGGATATAAAAAAAAAGACCCAAATCAAATGCCTAGAGATGAAAATATGTCTAATATGAAAATATACTATAGGTTAATAATTTAAAAATCTTGGTGGCCTATCAATCAAAATGGAATTACTGACCACAACATTTATAAGAAATGTTCACCTCACCACATCAAAGGTGTCAAGATAATGCATACTGGGAAGACCATCCAGTTATTTTAGGTCCCAATCAGAACTGGATTTTGGCAGATGTGAGCTAGAGGCAGAATGATAACTGGCACTCCTTCTAAATGATATTTTTTTTAGTATTGGTTTCACTTTGGTTTACTGAAGGGAAGAAAAATTGATTTGGAATTAAAGTTATGTACCTCTTGATGCTGAACATTCAAGATTCATTATGGTCAGCGAATATAAAATATATTTCATATATAGTCACTTCATATAAATATGTATCTTAAATATATATTTTAAGATATACATTTAGAATAGTATTTCTTCTCAGTATTTTTGTTATTTATAACTGGATGGTGTTAATCACACAGTTTTTGAAGACAGAGGCTACTCTGCCGGATATGCTGTTTCCTCCTCCATATCCACACACCACTCTTCATCTTGCTCTTTGCTACAGGAGGCTGTTGGCCTGCATTCATGGGCTCCTTTGTCCTCTGGCTTCCAAATAGATTCAGACAATTGGAAGCTTCAGCTGGTGATGCCAAGAGGAAAGATGAGGATATATATTTCCCTAGGTGCCTGCTGGATTGCTGCTGATTGGCTTCTTCCTTCCCTGGAAACTACTCTCCTCCATTGCTCTTTGCCCTTGTAGGTCTCGAAGTGCTGAGGGCTCACTGAATGGCACAACCCCCTGTTGGCTTTGCTGAACCCTGCTCACAACTTTGTAGATACCCCATCTATTAAATTCTACCAGTTTAAGTGTGCCATCCCTTTCTGAACTCTAACTGACATAATGTGTTCTGTGATCTCAGTTACAAAGTCATTTTCAAACCCCATTCATGCCTAAAACTTATTTTCTCTGGCTTTCATGTGTGTACATTTTTTTTCTATATTTCTGTAGCTCTGGATCTATGCAGTCTGTGTGTGTATATGTGTGTGAAAACCAGAAAACTTGCACGGAAGGGTAGTAAATGTTTTAAAATTTAGTGTACACAATAAGTTGCAATAAACTGCCGGTAAATACCTTTATATAATATATTATTTGGTTTCAGAATTTCAATTAACTGTGGCTATTGACTTCAGCCACCATCAGACTGAATATTGAGAGTCTCAAAGTAGGTGTCATGGCTTTACTTATAGCCTATGACTTGTCCAGTTTCAGCAGAGAAATTTTAGTGCCACTGCCCCCCGCCTCTTAACTCAAGATGCTAGCCAATTTTACATTAAGCAGGGCAATGAAGAAATTAGGTTATGTGGTACCACCTTTTTAATCTATTCCAGCAGTGTTTTAGCTTCCCTTAAAGACCTACCCCTTAATCTGGCTCTGGCACAGCATTTTTCCTCTTGTTCAAAACAAATATAAGACTAAGCAATTCATACCAATTAGGATGGCTATTAAAAACAAACCATAAGATGACAAATGTTGGCAAAGATGTAGAGAAATTAGAACGCTTTTGAATTGTTGGTGGGAATGTAAAATAGTACAGCTGCTGTGGAAATCTGTATAGTTATTTCTCAAAGAATAAACATAAACTATGATGTGATCTAGCAATTTCATTTCTGGAAAGAAGTGAAAGCAGGAAATTGAATATATAGTTGTACATCTGGCATTATCATACATTTGTACATCCAGTAGCATTATTCACCATAGCCAAAAGGTGGAAACAACTCAAGGGTACATTATTGCAAGAATAGATAAACAAAATGTGGTATATCCACATAATGGAATATTATTTAGCCTTAAAAAGGAAGGATAGTTTGATATATACTACAACACCGATGAAACTTGAAGACATAATGCTAAGTGAATAAGCCAGTCATAAAACAAACAGTATAGTATGATTCCACTTTGAGGTGCCTAGCAGTCAAATTCATAGAGGCAGGAAGCAGAATTGTGGTTGCCAGGGGCAGAGGGGAAGGGGGGATGGGGGGTTGGTGTTTAATGGAGACAGAGTTTCTTTTGGAGGGAATGAAAAAGTTCTGGAGATGGATGGTGGTGATAGTTGCAGAACAAAGCAAATGTACTTAATGTCACTGAACTTGACACTTAAAAATGGTTAAAATGGTATATTTTATGTTATGTGTATTTTACACAATAAAAAATGAAACTAACTATAGTTATGTGGGTAGGGCTGTCAATATTAGGAAAAAGAAGCCTAATAAATGGACCAATAAACCTATACCACCTCAAAATGCAGGGACATTATCAATTATCTCACTGGGTAAAGAAAGGCCATCACAAATTAGATGTCATATATCCAGAAATGCCTTTGAGTTTTAAAAACAGATTAAAAAATCATGTGCCACATATTTTATTAAAGAATTAGAGAATTTTCCACACAGTTCTTTATGTTAACTTTTACTTTCTAAAATACACATGATCTTCCAATTTTTTAAAAAATATAATACATGATAAAACCAGCTATGCTAAGTAGGCACAACTTTGTGATCTTGGAAAGAAAATGTTAGTTCAGTGGAAAAACATTAGCATTTCCCTTCTTTCTTGCAATGACAGGAACATCCATTTCCTTAGTAATTGCTCTCCAAGATGCTGCCTCGTTTCAAAGCCTGTTTGCTGTGTGGGCTGCTCCTGTCCAGAAGTAGTCGGTGCTTATTCCCTCCACTTTCTTGTCACAGATCTTTTCTATATGACATCCTCTTTAAAGGTTCAGAAGTAGAAAATTGTTTCTATCTATGTTTCTGTTTTATAGGAACCAAAACTCAAATAGAAACATAAAAGAACATAATATTAGTGTTTCCACTAAGCAGGTTTCTTTATTCCCTTTGTACATAGAAATTTTCATATTCTACAAATTCATGAGGTGTTGAATTTGTTTAGCATTTAACTAGAAAATATAAGAAATGTATTCAGATGAAGAATCAGGAATATAATTACCTGTTTTCTTCTGAAGCCCAGATTTCTGTCTTCTTTTGTAATGTCTTTATTTTCTTTTCCCACACAGCCCTTGATAGTGTCCTTCACCCAGGATGCTTCTTCCCACCTGGGATCAGGGCCTGGACCCCAGTTTACGTGGGCATTGGGGTCTGACCATGAAAGTAGGGTTGTGGGAAGTTATCCAAACCAGGGTGCCCTAGACCCTGGAAAGAAATTGGAAAACAGAACCAACTTATTGTGGTCATGTAGAGATAGAGTGTTGAGTTACTGAACTCTTTGAGACATATTTGATTTAAAAATTTGGATTTTTAAGTAGTAAATGGAGAAAAAGTAAAAATCAGCCCTAAACTTTTTACTTAAATGGTAATGGAAAATGGTATCATTTACTGAGAAACATGAGGAATTTGATGAGAACGAGGAGTTCAATCAAGCACATGTGTTATGGGAGTGAGAAGTGGGTATTCCAATGGAGTTATCATGCAAATAGTAATGGGCTCTAGGCTGGGAACAGTAATGTTCAGGGCTGGAGAGACGGAACTGGAAGCCCTAAGAAACAGGCTGGTGTTGGAGCTTCGTGTAAAAGTGAACTCTCCAAGGGAGCAAGCATATCAGAGAAAAGCAAAGAACTGGTAATACCTAAAAGTTAGCAGTTGGGAGTAAATGTCTACAGTGAAACCTGGAGATGTAGCAAGGTACCAACATAATATATGATAATGGTTGATTCAGAGAATGATCATTTGCCAAATTTATCCCCACATGGAAAATACAGGCATCACAGGGCCAGGGATTTGGGTCTGTTTTTATTCACTTCCATATCCCTAACCCTTAGAACTGTGGCCTACACATGGTTGCTTCTCAAAATATATTGCTCTATTGGATGAAAAAAAGATAGAGGAAAGATAATTTGGTTTTATACGAAATTCAATACCAGTTGTTTTGGTTAGAGCAGCTGAGCTAGAAGCCATATTTCAGAGGATGTAGGGGGAAATAGATATCAAAAAGGGGAAAAAGCAGGAATAGACCATCTGATAGATGTGTGGAGAACATACAGCCTTGATTTCCTCTCAGTGTGGTTCTGGTGTAGTACACTTATCCTAGAATTCTTGAGGCAGCAAAAGGATCCCCCACAGCCCAACTGTCCCTGTTACTTTTCCTTTTTTATTATATAGCAAATGTTCAGAAAAAATGCATAAGCAACAGTTGTAAAGCTCAATGAATTTTCACACTGAACACAGTTGTGACTGGCATCCAGGACCTAGCATGCTACCAGTGTTCTGAAATTCCTTCACTGTGTTCTCTTCTCGTCAAAATCCCCCCAAGACTAATCACTGTCCTGACTTTTAACACCAAAATTAGTTTTACTTATTTTAATCTGTATCTAAAAGGAATCATACAGTAAAGCATGCTTTTATATTGGTTTCTTTTGCTAAAATTATACTTATAACATGTATGTTGTTGCTTGCAGTTATAGTTACTATCATCTTTGTATGTGTATTTGAGTATTTATAGTATTCCCTCATGTGAATAAAACACATTCTGTTTTTCTATTCTATTGCTGATGAGCATATTGGTGGTTTCCAGTTTGGGGCTATTATGGATAAAATACTATAAATATTCTTATTCATGTTTTTGATAAATATTTGTACTTATTTTGGGGGAGTACAATAACACCCCATTCTTAAAGATCCTTGGAATCTGTCACTAGCTGACTCTCTTTGGCATCCTGTTTCCCTGGGCCGTCAATTCTACCTGCCTTTACATCATTCGTGTCTCCATGCCATTAGTTTCTTCACTTCTCCCACTCAGTATGCCCCAGAAACTCAATTCCCACAGTCTAAAATGCTGAACAATTTAGCTATTACCACGAACACTCCTTTGTATAGACAAGATAATAGGTTCACACCTATGAGCGATGGACTTATTATTAGAATATATTATTTTCAAAGAAAGCTTTCATTTAAAGATATAAGTAGCTTTTGATGAAATTTGAAAGATCTAAACATTTCATAACATCTTTTAAAAATATAAAATGAAGAACACATGCAACTAGCTTAGTTTTTCTGTATATTTGAAATGCCTTATCTAAAAATAATGTAATACACATACATGAACATAGGTCTAGTCTCAGTAATTTTTCAGGGAATAAAAGGATCATTTCAATTGACATGTTTAGCTATTTGTTTTCCAGTTTCAGAGATTCTTTCCTTAATTATAGCCTCATTGTGATGTTGTTTTTAACCATGCTAAATTCTTCCTTGGGAGTATTATCACTTGGGGACTGGATTTCTCTTGTCTGCTCTTCTTAGTATCATCTTCTTTCTCATGGTGCATTTTCCATTCCTTTTAATCCTTCTTTATCTCACTCAGATCTCTTTTTATTTCAGCATATTATCTTTTTAACTTATTGGATTGCTATTTTATATGTATGTTCCTTTTTCATGACTTTCTTATCCTGTCTCATAGAAATCATAAAATTTTATACCTTATTGATAATTCATAATTAATAATCTTAAAAACACTTCTAGTTACTCTAGTTAATTATTTTGAAAAGTATACTTCTACTCTAAACTTTCAGGATGATCTTCTATTTCTCTTGCTGCTCTACGTTTTCAGGATTCCATGTTTTTTTTTTTTTCTTTTCATTTACCCAGTCTAAATGATATGAGGTCTCTCTAATCTTGATATTTGCCAATAGGCCAGGTGAGTGGATTGCATTTCTCCTGGCTCACTGACTATTTAGACATTGGTAAAAATACCCTCAGGTCTTCAGTTGGAAGACAGGTTGACATTTTAGAGCTTCTTTTCAAATTCCCACCCTCTAATGGGCATTTCGTTAAGGTGATTCTTTGAATTTAGGGGTATTTTTCCCTGAGCAGGGCATTATAATTTTCCCTCTTAGTATATGCTGTTGCTAGTCTTTTCCTGTTTCTGTTTGCTTTTGTTATGACTCTAACAAGTCAAATGCTGGATCTCTCACAGGGTGATATATCATTTTTACCTCTCTTTACCTTTCATTTCTAAGTGTGTTGGTTTCCAGAAATTACAGTTTCTGAAGAGAAGTAGAAAAATATGCATTGGGAAGGGGAGTTGTTTCCAATGCATCCTGTTATGAAGGTTAGCTGCTGAGTTTCCTGATGCTATGGCCTCTGGGTCTCTGGGAGGGAGTAGAAAATTATGAGGATATAAACTTTCCCTTTGCCTTTTTTCAGCTTGATAGGTATGTTCCATTTATGGCTGCAAAATATGCATGAGATACCATGTGGGATTCTGAAGTCCACTCCATTGATGATGTAGTTGGTAGAAAATCCTCTCATTCCCTGGCAATAGGATGGCTTTGAGTCATGATTTTCTGTTATGACTGGTAATCCTTTTCTGCCTTTTTATGGGTTCATTAATGAGAAATTGAAAGAGAGCAAATCAGAAATGGAAAGCTATGTCCTATCGTTTTGAGTTATGAAATTGCCATGAATATTTTAGTTGACCAACCTGAATAGATAGAAAATCCGAGATTTGGAAGTACTCAGTGACTTAGTTGGTCACAAAATCGGAAATAAGAAGAGTATAAATATGCAGCCCCAACTCACAGGATAATTTGTAAAAGAAATAACTAAAATAAACTCAATTATGAAGAAGAGTTGACTGTCATATAGGTCAGGCAAGCCCTTACTTTCCTTTGCCTAATGTCCTATCAGGCTCTTGTCATATTCATTTTCATTAACACTTATATCAGAGGGCAGAAAGAGGTGCCATTTCAATCTGTCAACTTCACTGCTCATTAGCAACTCATGTAAAGGGCGGGAAAGGGGAGGATCAAAGGCTAAATTGAGGTTACAAGTTTTCTGTGACTCTCACTTACCCTGGTGTGCCATTAGCACAAATAATAAAGAGGAAGCTGTGTTAAGGTATTTAGAATTCCACAGAAGGAATGCGTGGTGAAAATCTGAAGGGTTGAGAACCTAGATGTGGTAATTCTATCTGAGAGGGATGGGAGCTATAGGCATGCATAGGAGTTAATATGACTCTGTACAATGTTGCATACAGATGAGCATGATTTAATCATCTTTGTGTGGTTGAGAAAGAAAGGATATGTGAGTAGATGACATTTAAAACCTACATCAAATGGCAAGGCTGAAAGAGGACAGAGAGGTCAGCTTTAAGTATGTGCTTAATTCACCTGTGAGAAGGAGTATGTGTGGATCTATGCGGGGACCATATTCAAGGAAAGTAGAAGTATTTACTAACGATGCTTTCAAATCACCAGAATGTACTTTTAATTAATCATTTTTTCCCACTTTTTAGTATTTCTTATAAAATGGAAATCCTAAAGGTACAGTGCACAGAACTTAAATTGAACTTTGGAATGATATTTCCCTTGATACATTATGCATCTTTCATCTAGCATTATTTGATAATTTGGATCTTTTCAAAAATTATCAATGTGAGAATAAAATCATGGGCACTACAATGATCAAATTAAATAATTTGAGTGAAATGACTAAGTAATCAGTAGTGCACTGTATGAATGAGCAATAATAAGAATAATTAAGCAATAATAAATTCCCCATCTATCATGTATTATTATTGTCAGGGTTTATATATAAAGTACAGACATTTTATCTTCTACTTTCCCTTCCATAAGAGCATTTTAAAATAATTTTACATTTGTGTTATTTGCAGAACACTTTCAAAATGGGATGCTGATGGCGTACCTGGGTGGCTCAGTCTGTTAAGCATGCGACTTTAGTTCAAGTCATGATCTCACAGTTCTTGAGTTCGAGTCCCATGTGGTGCTCTGTACTGACTGCTGAGAGCCTGAAGCCTGCTTTGGATTCTGTGTCTCCCTCTCTCTCTGCCTCTCCTCTGCTTTCTCTCTCTCTTTCAAAAGCAAATAAACATTAAAAAATTAAAAAAAAGAAAATTAATATTTTAAAATATTAATATCCCTATTTTATTCAGGCAATGTTGGGGATACAGATGTGATCCTGTTTCCTGCCCTCAAGGATTCACAATACCATTGAGAAATTATAAAAACTTATACAGAGATATGAAAAAAACCATATGGTATCAAACACCGTGTAACAGTATTTCAAATAAGAACCAGAGTAGCGCTTGGAACTTGATAATGGGCTTTGAAGGATGGGAAAAACTTGTAATAAGACTATAAAAGCAGTTTTTCCTTTAACACTTTGAAGTCTTACCTCATGAGATGATCTGCCATTTTTTAAAAACTTTAAATTCAAGTTAGTTAGCATACGGTGGTAGTCTTGGTTTTAAGAGTAGAACCTAGTGATTCATCTCTTACATTCGACACCCAGTGCTCATCCCCAAAAGTGCCCTCCTTAATGCCCATCACCCATTTAGTCTAACTCCCCCCTCCCAAGCCCCCTCCAGCAACCCTCAGTTTGTTCTCTCTGTTCAAGAGTCTCTTATGGCTTGCCTCTGTTTCTCTTTTTTTATATTATTTTTCCTTTCCTTCCCCTATGTTCACCTGTTGTGTTTCTTAAATTCCACTTATGAGTGAAATCATATGATATTTGTCTTTCTCTGATGACTTACTTCACTTAGCATAATACCCTGTAGTTCCATTCACCTTGTTGCAAATGGCAAGATTTCATTCTCGTTCATTGCCAAGTAGTATCCCAGCAAATGGTCTGCTATTTTTAAGGCACTATTCATACTGACTTCATTAGATCCTTTTTGAGGTCAAAGGGGTCTCAGTGGAAGGCAGCAGACATAGTAGTTAAAGAGCTCAGTGTCTGGAGGAGGTCTGGAAAACATGTTACTTCTGTTTTCTAAGGCTCCATTTCTTCATCCAGTAAAACTTCCCCTGCTGTACCATAGTGCTATACTATCATCTCTTCCTGGATTTTTAAAATACTTTTTTCACTGATCTCCCTCCTTTTATCCTTGTCCCTTTATGCTCGATTCCCAACTCTATAGTTGAAACAATCTTTTAAAAACTTTTTAAAAAGTTTTGTTTAAAACCTTCCAAAGTTACCTATTTTACTTGGAGTCCAAGTTGAAATCCTTACACTGGCTGAAAAGGTCCCCCTTATTCCTATGACCTCCTCTACTCTTTCTACATTTTGCACATTCTATGACAGACACTTCAGCCTCTTTGCTGTTCTAGAACATGCTAGGCATGCTATGTTATCTTCTTAGAATATTTTTATGGGCTGTTCTCTCTTCCTTAAATGTTCTTCCCCCAGATATCAATAGCTTCCTCATTTCCTTGATGTATTTGCTTAAATGTTATCTTTTCAATGTGAATTACCCCTGATAACCATATTTAAAATTGTAAAGTCTCCTGTTCTTGCTTATCCTGTTCTATTCTTTTTGTTCCCATAGTGGTTGTCTTCTAACATATTCTATATTTGCTAATTTTTTAATGTTTATTTATTTTTGGGAGAGAGAGAGAGAGAGAGAGCGAGCGAGCAGGGGTGGGAGAGGGGCAGAGAGAGAGGGAAAGACACAGAACTCCAAGTGGGCTCTAGGCTCCATGCTGTCTGGACAGAGCCCGATATGGGGCTTGAACTCACAAACTGTGGGATCATGACCTGAGCCGAAGTCGGATGCTTAACCGACTAAGCCACCCAGGCGCCCCTATAATTTGCTAATTTATTATGGTAATTGTTTAGTGTCTCTCACCCATCAGTAAGATATATTTTGTTCACTGTTATATCCAAAGCACCTAGGATATTCTGGAATATTTTAAGCATTTGATAAATATTTGTTGAATTGTATGTAAACACAGAGTCTGGCACATAACCACACATTCCGTAAGTGTTAGCTGTTATTATTACTAATCCAACCAGGAGAATATCAGGACCTTACCTGAATGTAGCTCCATGAAGACAGAGTGTTGCTTTTTGTTTTTGTTTTTATCCAAGCACTTAGAAGAGTGCCTGGCACATAACTCGTGCCCAATAAACATTTGAAGAGCAAAGGGAATAAAGGACCAAAGAAGATAGCATGAGTATGGCTTGTCAGCTGTGCAGAAAAAGACTCTCTTAGTAAACCAGAGGGTTCCTGCTGAGTAATTCATAAAATCTGGTGGAAGGGCTACGCCTGAGGGCAGAAGAAGAGTGATAGTCAAGGATGGATCCATAGGATGTCAAGGATGTTCTGGAAGAGGATCAGCTTAGAGGAGAATCTAAAGGGAAGTGTTTTAGATATGTTTGAAAACATGAGAATAAGATTCAGGTAAGACATCAGGGATGAAGAAAATAATTGGAGGTCATTTTTTTTTTAGAGGCAAAATTTGAAGCCTTAAAAAAGAATGAAGAATGGAAAGAAGTGAGAAAATGAATGACTTAAAAATTACCTGGGGGTTGAAGATGCTTGATGACTCAACAATTGGATAGGCCTTTACATATGGGGCAGGACATAAAGTAAAACCTAATTAATGTTTGTCCTTAGGATAGTGCCTTGCACACAGTAAGGTCAAAAATTATATTGAACGAATATGAATACCTGGAGAAAATAAGATTCTGTCTAATGATATAAAAAAGCATAATTATAAACCAAGAGCAGAATGATTTCAAGTAATAAAGGTATTTACTAAGATGAAATCCAATTAAATCAAGTAAATTCATGATAACATTATAAAAATAACATACAAAAATACAAATCCAAATGGATATATTCTTTCAAAAATTATATTATATTGTTTTTAGGTTTTCCTAAAATGTGAATGCATTGGATCTAGATTAATTACGTACTTATGATTAGTCTGTTTGTAGTTCCTTAATGTGTATATTTTCAACATCAGTAAATTGCAGATCTCCTGAAGGGTAAAACCATACCTTTTGTTTGATTTGCATTTTCTCAGAGGGCCTAGAGTTAGGACCAACTAGAATAATGTGTTGGCAGGAAAAAAAAGTGTCGTTTTTTTCAGTTGATTTGACATTTATACGTTAAATTTCATGAACCAATATATTTGGTGTAAAGTATGTAATTTTTATTGTGCTTGTCTCAATTTATTATTGGTTATAAAAAGCTGATAATTGTCTATTATACCAACAAAAAATGGTTTTTGTGCTCACCACATTACTTTCTGATTTAATTCTGCTTCGGTGGGTGCCTTCCAAACCTGTTTTGAGCTTTATGCATAATTAATTCAAGAAAGTGATATTTAAAATTGTTCACAGGTGGCTGGACCTTTGCAGTGTCAATCACCATCAGAGTATGGTTGGAGAAAGGAGCAGTTGGTAGGAAGTTAAAACCAAGGTTAAAATACAGTTATTTAAAACCTTTAAAATAAGGGCATTTTACATTAGGTATATTAAGCATATAGAGTTATACTGAGATTCTAATATCTCAATTAAGTTAGAGCAGAATCCTCCCAAGTTTTAGCAGATCTAAATCAAAGAGCCTGGGTTTTTAAATACCATGATTAATTATAATAAATATCTCTGTGTCAGCTTTTGAACATAGATTATCCAATATTGTAAAAAGCTTATTTAAAAAAAATGTCAGTGATTCACTTGGAATCTACATATAAAATTGTAAAGTTAAGAATTTTGTCAAACTCATGTCCCTACCCCAATTAGTCCTATACTCCCCTCCCAATCCTTTCAGCATGAGGAATATCTATACTATGTTTAACCATCTCTCAAGAATGGCCTCTTTTGGGGCATCTGGGTGGCTCAGTCAGTTAAGCCTTGGACTCTTGATTTTAGCTAAGGTCATGATCTCATGGTCATGAGATCGAGCCCCACTGAGTGTGGAGCCTGTTTGGGATTCTTTCTCTCCCTCTCCTTGTGCCCCTCCCCTTCTTGTGCGTGCTATCTCTCAATAAATAAAGAAACTTAAAAAAAAGAATGGCCTCTTATAGATTCTTTGAGAAATTCTATTTTGATGTTTAACTATTGTCACTGTCAAATGATGCTTCTGTATGTAGTGTAAGCTAAGCTCATCTTCCATTATATATACCAACACATTCACATATTCCCCAAACAAAATCTAAAGGGATTTTATTTTTAAATAAAATATATATTAAAACAAAATATATTTATTTATTCAATGACCATCTTGCCCCATTGGGGATTTTAGGACTTAAAAGCCCAGGACCTATCTGGGTTTGAGGGGACACATGACATATCTAGTTGATCTTAGATTTCTGATAATCATAGGACGACTACCTTCACTGGGAAGTAAAATAACTGATCCCACTCCACAAGGACCAGTAACTGTTTCCTATTATCCATTTTCTCCCTTCAGTTTTGTAACATACCTTGAAGAACATGGTCAGTAAAAGGCTGTATTTCCCAAACTCTCTTTTATTTTTTTTAAGTTTATTTTGAGAGAGAGCAAGCGAGCATGTATGTGCACAAGCAGGGGAGGGGTAAAAAGAGGGAGAGAGAATCGCAAGCAGGCTCCGCACTGACAGTGTGGAGCCCAACACATGTGGCTTGAGCTCATGAATTGTGAGATCATGACCTGAGCCAAAATCAAGAGTTGGAGGCTTAACTACTGAGCCACCCAGGCGCCCTCCCAGTGTTTTCTTTTTAAATAGGAAAGGATATTATGCCATAACCTGGATTCAGCCCACCATATCCTTTGTGGCCTTTCATTATCTTTCATTATTATCTAGAAAGTAATTGTGACTTTATTGACTGTATAGCACTCAAGAGAACTCTTTGAATCTAGTTCTCTTAATGGATAGTTATATCTCTACCAACAAATTAGAGCTAACAACAACAACAACAACAAAAATGACACTTTAAGCAAGACTATTTTTATTTTGAAAGGACAATTTTTCCCTGCACCCTATACATACCTTCCCTAGGGAAGGTAGAAGAAAAAAAATGAGGAGACTTTGAAAAGTGAATCAGGACAATTTGACCATCAACAAACACTAGCTGTTCTTAAATTTAACTTCTTATATTGTTAGATAACAATTTATTATCCTTAAAACAACAACCTTTCTTCACTGTCAGTAGTTGTTATTCTAAAGCATAAAAAGTACAAGTGAGGGTGGGAACATTATATAGTGAGCACATTTTAGTCCATTTCTTTTCTCAAGACTTTGTAAGTGGAAAATATATGAGAAAGAAAAATATATAACTATAATTTTTAAAGCATTAAGAAATATGTTTTTCTTGGGGTGCCTAGGTGACTCGGTT
The DNA here is from genome assembly GCA_028646485.1 of Cryptoprocta ferox. Taxonomy (NCBI): domain Eukaryota; kingdom Metazoa; phylum Chordata; class Mammalia; order Carnivora; family Eupleridae; genus Cryptoprocta; species Cryptoprocta ferox. The sequence goes on along the minus strand of CM053577.1, from coordinate 58,828,056 downwards.
GGTTTAAGCCTTCCAACACTTGATTTCGGCTCAAGTTGTGATCTCACGGTTCATGAGTTCGAGTCCCACATCAGGCCCTGTGCTGATAGTGCAGAACCTGCTTGGGATTCTCTTTCTCCCTCTCTCTGCCCCTCCCCTGCTTGTGCTCTCTCTCTTTCTCTCTCAAAATAAATAAACTTAAAAAAAGATATATGTTTTTTTTGTGGGAACTTTCTAGATAATTATTTCATTAATACAAGCAGAAATATTAAGATTTAATCATATGTTGTATTTACATACCAACTTTAAAAGGGGAAAACATACTAAAAATAATGTGTCAACATTTTATCTTTTGCTTAATAATCTGAAAACATTTCTTAGTGATTAGTGACTTAGAAAAAAATCCTGGTAAAACTTTTTTTAATGTTTATTTATTTTGAGAAAGCATATACACATGCATGCCCGGGAGGGGCAGAAAGAGGAGAGAGAGGGAGAGAGAAAATCCCATGCAGGCTCCACACTGTCAGCACAGAGCTCTATGTGAGGCTTGATCTCACCAATAATGTATGACCTGAGCTGAAATCAAGAGTTGGATGCTTAACCGACTGAGCCACACAGGTGCCCCCAAATCCTCATAAGACTTTTAAAGAAATTCTCATCACTAATACTTTTAATAGCGCAAACGATGACATTCAGTGGAAAACAGCACACCTCTGACTCTGGGTGAAAAGACAGCTTAGAAGAACTGCTCATCAATCCAGCTAGAGGGACCCTGCTCTAGGTCCCGCCCTTTCAAGGACACATTGTAACACAAACATGCTTTATTTTTTTTTTTTTACATTCTGTAAGTTTTCGGAAACTTGAGCATTTGGGAATTATGGTTGGTGCCTCCCAAACTTTGTAGAGGAAATAAGGAGGAGGTGGTTAAAACGGTTTGTGGACTCCCTGTGGGAAAGCAGGGAAAGAGTGGCTGCTTTGGTTCCAGCTGGCCCTCCACCCCATGGCAGAGCAGGCTCCCAGGATAACAGCGTGTGCTTCCTCCCCTATACAGTGTGGCATGTTTTGGGAGGGTGCTAGAGCTATGGAATTCTGAGTCAGAAAAATGATATGGGTAAGGGGAAGTTGCTCTTTCCAGTTCCTGGGGACTTGACCCAGTTCTGATAAGTCCAGTCACCACCTAGAAGTCTGAATGCAGCTTCTGCCCTGCCTCGCTTAGCAACTGCTCTGGTTTGCAGTAGGCAAAGCCGGTCTGGGACAGGAAGTGCTCCTTCAGCTTCTGTGTAATGAGAGTGATCCCTCCAGAGCATAGGTGGAAACAGGATCTAGGCTGTGGGTGTAGTTAAATTTATAACTTCTAACTATTTAGAAATATGGCATTTGGTCCTTCATTTGCCTGGGCCCTGCAATGTTAGAGATGGATCAGTTCAGGTGAGTCAAATGCTAAATACAAAAATATTCTAGGAGTACCTTCATCAAATTATTTTACTTACTTTTGTTCCTATGTATGCACAAAACCATAACTGCTTGTGAAAATCTATGTTTAAAAAGTGTATGAGGGGTTTTTCAGTTAGTATAAAATTTACAATCTCCAGAAAGCATTACAGTTTAGTATCAACATTTGTTTCCTTCAGTGGAATATAAGTATTGATGTGCCTTATAGTTGAGAACATCTTGAGTTCAATGATATATGATAGATCATTGGTCTCAAGTTGTTCATGTCCAGTGCAATGCCACCATGGATGTCTTATGGCTGCAAAGTCCCCATAACTGTCATCAAGTCACTGCTGAAGCATCCTTTCTAGGCGAATCACTCTTCCCTGGTGTTCTGTGTCATTAGAAGAACAAAGTGGGAAAATGACTTGTCCATGAACTAGTGGGTCTTAGTGGGTGAGTGAGCCACTCAAGTGTGCCTGGGAGAGGCTGGACATTTGAACGCCTCTTGTGGAGGTCTAAATATATCAAGAAAATGTCTCATGTTAGTGCCCACCCTTAAGCTATCAATTTTTAATTATAATGTTACTCCATAAGGGAGTGTTAATATATTTTATTTTTTAAAGTTTATTTTAATGTTTATTTATTTTTGAGAGGGAGAGAGAGAGAGAGAGAGAGAACGCGCGCATGGGGCAGGGGCAGAGAAAGGGAGGGACACATAATCTGAAGCAGGCTCCAGGCTCTGAGCTGTCAGGACAGAGCCCAACGATTTGGGGCTTGAGCTCACGGACCATGAGATCATGACCTGAGTCGAAGTCAGATGCTCAATTGACTGAGCCACCCAGGCACTCCCAATTTATTTTATTTTTTAAATGTTTTATTATTCATTTTTGAGAGAGACAGAACATGAGTAGAGGAGGGGCAGAGAGAAGGGGGGAGGTACAGAATTCAAAGCAGGCCCCAGGCTCCCAGCTGTCAGCACGGACTTGAACCCACAAACTGTGAGATCATGACCTGAGCTGTAGTCGGACGCTTAACCAACTGAGCCACCCAGGCGCTCCAGGAGTGTCAATTTATTATTCACAAAGTAATTTACATGCTTATGAATTCATTTATGATCTGTATCCAGGGAGCCCCAATGCTTGGAAGAGGTGACAAGCAGCCCAACATGTTTGCATGAGGGAATCGCGGGTCTCAATTTGGGAGATTTGGTCTTTGGAGAACTTCAGGTATCAAATGACTGCACAGTAGAGCCACATGTAGGCTTATAATGCTGTGATTGGGGAAAGGAAGCACATTACTGAATGGTTGAACCTCTCTAGATCTTAAAAAGTACAAACTTCTGAATAGATTTACTTCTGTTTTATCTCCATCCCTGTTTTTGGAAATGAGTGATAGATTGAAGTAAAGCCAGATATGAGAGTTTTGTTTTATTCTTTCTCTGCCACACAACTCACTGGATAAATGGCCTCTTTAGTAGATTTATATTGGTTTTTTTCAGATAGAATATTGCATGGGACATACTTATATTAAAGATAATTTGTTGCTTATCTCAAACTTAACTAGGTGTCTGTATTTTTATTTGTCAAATTTGGTAGTTCTAATTTTTGTGTACCCTGTAAAGATATTCACATTTGCCACATGTTTGTATTTTAAAGGAAATAACATTTCTGGATTTGTAGACTTTTGATAAATCAATAATTAATAATACTAAATGTTTGTAATTATCACCGACTTATAAATTTATAAGTTTGATTCTTGGTGCTTTTGGCCCATGTAATTTTGGCATGTCAAGAGCAGATCATTGTTTTCTTTTTTTAACTTTAGAGATAGAATATGAGCAGAGAAGAGGGGCAGAGGGAGAGAGAGAATCTTAAGCAGGCTCCATGCTCAGCAAGGAGGCCCATGTGGGGTTCTATCCCACAATGCTGGGATCATGACCTGAGCCAAAATCAAGAGTTGGAAGTTCAACAGACTGAGCCACTCAGGTGCCCCAAGAGCAAATCATCTTTTTTTCTGAACAGTCAGAGCTGTTTATGTAATGATAGAAAATGTTACCCTTGATAGTTACTATCTGGCAGAGTAGTGCTCTTTTTTTGAAGTCAGAAGACCTATATTTCCTAATTTTTTATTATAATTATGCCTTATAATTACTAAGTTTCGTTCTTTCCTTGGAAGTCAAATCAAGAATGAGAAAAATCTGAAATTTTGAATCTTGCATGATTGCTATACTTTACTGAGCCCCAAATAAGATTATTGGTCTACTGTATGTGTAGTTGGCCTTAGTAATTGGATATACATTAACATCTTCTGAGGAGAATTACCAGAGAGACAGTGCTTGAATAAAACATTAGATTTTTTAAACTATAAAAGCTGAGTAGTATTGGGGGATGCTTGCTTGGCTCATTTCACTTTCATTTTATGTGATGAGTGACTACAGAGCTAAATATGGATATTAAAATATGATGAGATGTGTGTGTGTGTGTGTGTGTGTGTGCGTGTGTGTATGTGTGTGTGTACTGGAGGGAGAGCATGTAGAGTAAGAAAGAGAAATAAGAACCTGCAGGTATCCAGTCCTGATTCTTAGAAATAAGGATTGAAGTAGCACACAGATAAACAACTCATGAGTAACCCTAACAGGTGTCAAAGTGGATACTTAACCGATGCCTTGTAGAGGGCAGAACAAATAAAGAGACGGGTGGTGTATCTGGTACTCTATCAGCCAGAGACTTGAATTAACTGGCATGTCTGCACATAGTCTACACAGTAGCAACTGACATTTTTAATAATGACCCTGAGGCACAGTAAATGCTGTGTGAATTATCAAAGGACAAAGAAATGTTAGTGCAATTCAGGTGGTAAGTACATTTTATTGTATACTCTTCTATCAAATTGACCATTTATATAGAGTGCCTACATTTTTCATCAGAATAGCTAGCTGTACTTTCTGACCAAATCAGATGACTCAAAGGTCATTGTAGAAATTTAACATACATTGGCTGATTACCTACTGTGTGATAGACTTTTGGCAAACAATGATGAATAAAATTTTTATCTCTTTAAAAAATTCACAATTATGGGAGATATAGATTCCCATGGCTTTTTATAAAAATGTAATAAGAACGTAGTGGGCATACACATACAATCACAATCATAGTTTTAAGGGTGAATGATAACCCCTAGGGAGTCAAAGAATTGTCATTGAGGAGGTGACATTTGAATTCCACATTGAAGGATGAACAAGATTTCTGCAGGTAAGCAAAATTTTGCAGTCATTTCCCAGAAAGAGGATTTTATGTACTTTGTTCCTCCGTTTCTCTCTCCTCTATCATTTCCAGGACTTTGAGTAAATATGTTAGATATTAGAGGATGGAGTCTGATGGAGTTAAGAAGCACTGAGTACCCTGGGCCCTGTCTTCGATGATCATTTATGTTAGAGTGGACACTGCAGTAAAGTGAAGATCGCCTATCTCAGGTTGACGAGGAAGACCCAGGAACTAAACAAGAGATCCCTCTCTCTCTCTCTGCCCCTCTCCTGCTTGTGCTCTGTCTCTCTCTCTCAAAAATAAATAAACATTAAAAAATAAAAATAAAATAAAGTTTATTTATTTTTGAGAGTCCGAGAAAGAGTTTAAGTGGGGGAGGGGCAGAGAGTGAGGGAGACACAGAATCCAAAGCAGGCTCCAGGCTCCGAACTGTCAGCACAGAGCCCAACATGGGGCTTGAACCCATGAGCAGTGAGATCATGACCTGGGCCAAAGTTAGACGCTTAACTGACTGAGCCACCCAGGTGCCCCTATTTTCACCATTTTAAAGTAAAGTTATGGTGGATTCCCCTTGGTATTACCAAATCTTATGTTATGTGGACAGAACATCTAACAGAGCAGAGCTGCCCTCAACAGTGAGAAGGGTCACAAATGGCTCAAGCTTGATTTCTTGTCAAATCCGTGTCCATACAGCCTGCTTGTTAATAAATGGTTAATTATTGTTTGGACAGCTGTTATTCTGCTTGATCCCAGCCAGTGGTTATGAAGCATTGTCGTGTTCCAGCTGCATTTCCAGCCAGGCGGGGTGCCCATGCAGAGTGCAGGGCCAGTAAGGCAGCCTCTTCAGTCAATTAAAATCAGAATAATTCAAGCCCCACAGCAGAGCTCGAGTCTGTCATAATTAATCACACAAAGATTTATCAATTTTCCCTTCAAGCCTGACTGTATAGGTGCAAAGAAACTAACAACGTTTAATTGATTTATATTTATCAATTATGCTTTTCAGGTAAATGGTATAATGAAAAAGACACTGGGTCAGGTATCTGTGCCTGGATTCTGGTGTTATCTCCGCTACTCACTGGCTGTTACCTTGGGGAAGTCATTTAGCCTTTCTGGGCTTCATTTTCTCTTAACCAATGGACTAAGCAACTTATGTAGTTTTTTTCCAGTTCTAATGTACTTAAAGGGCACTTTTACGGACATTGATATACACAAGCAAATTTGTGCATGGTCTTTCATTTTAAAAAGAGCATTAATCCCACTCTTTAAAAGACTGAGTATCTCAGAGTATGAGCCTAAAACATTACATTAATGTGCTATTTGTTTTTGAGAAGCACATAATTAAACAAATTTGGGAGCATTAGGAAAGAAGCACCAAAATCTATCTACGTTTCCCTCTACCCCAGACATGAGTGAAAAAGCACTGATCAGTTCTTCTGTTAGCCCTAGTAATTAATTGAGGCTGAAGACTTTGGTATATATGACTGATGACTCTCAAACACGGTCCTTAATCTATAGCCACAGATCTACTTGGTTCATTCTCCAACATTCCCATGTGGAGATTTCTTTTCTGTTTTTTCTTTCCTTTAAAAATTTTTTTTAGAGAGAGAGTGCAAGCAGAGGACAGGGGCAGAGAGAGAGATAGATAGAATTTCAAGCAAGTTCCATGCTCAGTGTTGAAGCCCAACACGGGATTCAGTCCCACAACCCTTGGATCATGACCTGAGCCAAAATGCTGAGTCAGGAGCTCAAGTGACTGAGACACCTTGGCCCTCCTTCTTACTGTTGTTGTTGTTGTTGTTTGTTTTTTGTTTAATTGTTTGTTTTGTTTGATTTTCATACTTAACATGAACACACACTGAAAGCTTCTCTTGCTTTCCAAACAGCTGTCCTAAAGTTAATTAAGTTTATTAAACAATTATATTTATTTTATTAAAAAATTTTTAAATGTTTATTTTTCTTTGAGAGAGAGAGAGAGAGAGACAGAATATGAGTGGGGGAGGGGCAGAGAGAGAGGGAGACACAGAATCTGAAGCAGGCTCCAGTGAGCTATCAGTGCAGAGCTTGACATGGGGCTCAAACCCACAAGGATGAGATCATGACCTGAGCTGAAGTTGGATGCTTAACCATCTGAGCCACCCCAGTGCCCCTAAACAATTAAATTTATTAAATGGAGCTACAAAATAAGAGAATTTAGCCCTAATAATAGAACTAAAGAAAAATTGTCAAAATTAGTCCTATGGTTTATTTTTCTTTTAATGATGTAATTGAAGTCCATGTATACATGATTGTTCACTAAAATAGTATTTAAAATGCCCCAAATTGTAGGCCTTCTAACTGTTCATCAAGAGGTTAAAAATATTTGGTATGAGGGTGCCTGGGTGGCTGAGTCGGTTGAGTATCTGACTTCGGCTCAGGTCATGATCTCATGGTTTGTGGGTTCAAGCCCTGTGTCAGACTCTGTGCTGAATACTTGCTCAGAGCCTGGAGCCTGCTTCGGATTCTGTCTCCTTCTCTCTCTGCCCGTCCCCCACTCATGCTCTGTCTCACTCTTTCAAAAATAAATAAATGTAAAAAACTTTAAAAAATATTTGGCATGAAAAAATTGGTATGTAATTGGTATATATACACTAAAATCCACTTATTGTATATATTACAGAATATTACATAACTGTAAAAGGAATGAGAATTTGCATGTGCTCACATGGAAGGAAAAATCAAATGGAAAAAAAAAGCTAGTTGCAGAACTATAATTCATGGTATTGATACTTATCAAAGGATTAACAGTAGTTACCTCTTGAAACTAAGCATGTGAGTCCTGGGAGGGAACCCAGAGGCATTTTGCACTTTTTATATTATATACTTTTGTGTTGCTTAAACTTCTAATGGTAAGTGTACATTACTTTTTATATTAAAACAAAAAGCCCTTATAGTAACATTTGATATTACCTTATAAATATCTGAGATTCAAAAGCATTTTGGTAATATTAATTCCTTAAACATGTAGCTATTATTAATTCTTATAATATTTGTGAAATTGCATCCTCTATTCAGGAACAGAACAGAAAACTGATAAAATTAATTTTTCCCAGAGCCACAGACTAGCTTATAAAAGGCTTCTGGCCAAATATACTATTCCTTTATCTCTCCATTCTCTCCTTTATCAAGATCTCTGAAGGCTGGATTCTCATATTAATTTTCCTTAATAACTGCTATATACCAGCTGCAAAAGTAAATTATTAAGTCCTCTATTTATTCTTTGCCTTGTTTCTCAACTAATTCAGGGCATCACTGACCTTATCTATTATCCATATGTATAGACTTAGTATTTCCCTTTGTCCATCCAGTGCCATCATCATCTTTCCCATTCTCCATTATTCTAAATGAATACTTTTCCCCTCAGGAACCCTTTGAGTTAGCTACAACCCAGGTTGGAGGAACTCATTATTTTATGCAGGCCAACAATGTGGGGATCAGAGTTGTTTCTGCTAAAGGTATGAAATGTTTAAGTTAAGATCAAACATCTGCACTTAAACACTCTTTCTACAATGACTGATCTTTTTTTTTCCTTCTCAAGAGAGAGAGAAAGAGAGAGAGTGCAACTGAAGGAGAGAGAGGGAGAGAGAGAGAGAGAGAGAATCCTAGCAAGGGCAGAGAAATAGAGAAGGAGGGCTCTTGTTTTTACTCGAAGAGGGTCTCGAGCTCACCCAGTGTGGGACTAGAGCTTACAAGCTATGAAATCACGACCTGAGTCACAGTCAGGTGCTTAACTGAATGAGCCACCAGGCGCCCTCTACAGTGAGTGATCTTTTCCTGAAAGTATTGTCTGTCAGTTCTGTCATTTACAATTTACTGAATGTTAGCTCTACCAGTGGAATCTCATGCAACCTATGTTCAGTGTCTAAAAGAATCCTGTGAATTGTAGAGATGTTATGCAGCAAAATATTTGAATGAGTCATTTCTATATTGTGACTCAGTGTTGTTTTTCTTTGAATGTTTTTGTAATCCAATTGCAGGTGATGTTTTTCCCAGTATTACTGTTTGGTATCAATGCTCCTTTCATTTGAGGGAGGGGTTACAGATATCTCAGAGCAGAGAGGTGTGCAATGCCAGAAAGTCCAAAGGGGATTGGACAGGTGTTTGAAAAATATCAACTTTAAAGTGAGTATTAGCTAGATCTGAAATTTTATATTTCAAGAGTTGGATTTTACTGGTATTAAGGAGTCATACAGGCATGAAATCCAGGATCTGCCTTTTACTGGCTGTGTAATATTCAGCAATTTACACAGCTGTTTGAATCTTTGTGAAGAAAGTAATATCCATTTCAGTAGTTAGTTGGGCAAATTAAACAGGAAAACTTGTGAAAACACCTAGCACAGTGCCTAACCTGTAGAGGTACTCCATATGTTCATCCCTCCTTTTTATCCAGCCAAAAGAATTGAAACAAATAGAGCTCATAACCTTTATGTGAGGTATAAGGGTAGAAATATTCAACACAACTGGGGCTTCCATCCAGTTAAAGAATCTCTTACAAGGGTGAAAGCAGATATTTGCTGTTATTATCAAAGTAATTACAGGTCATGATGAGATCAGACTGGCTTTACTCAGTGAAACCCAGGTATCATAAGAAAAAAAATATTTTCATTCATGCCTTAGTGAAATGTTTGAGGAGATTTTGTGACAAGGAAATTGAATTCTACATATTAACAATAAACCAAATAAAAGGAAGTAGGATTAATGTAAGGAAGATTTTGATTGGAAATAAAAAAAATCAGTGAACAAATAGCAAAGACCCTTAGAAGTTTAAAAAGGCAGGGAGTTTTGAGTACTTCAGGAGTTTTGTGATAAGCTTCCTGATTTATGAGTCTTTGATTGCATTTTTATTGCTACTTAATATCGATGTCCATGATCACAACATTTGAAGGTTAATTAATTTCTTAATATGTTTAGCTCTAGCAGTCCTTCCATTCCTGTGCCTTCTTCATTGAGTATCTATCACATGTAGATGTAAAGTGTTTTTTATTTGAATTTGACATTTGAACATAAGATTAATAGAAGAGAAAATTCTTATCTTCTCCTTTCACACGGCAGGTGCTGAAACGATAAGTTCAAGCACCATACTATACAATGCCATGCATGAATGAGAGAGTGTAACACAGTGAATACTGATAGAGGGGTCTTTGTGTTTAATTTTAAAATACAAATTGAGGCCTGAGGCTTCCTCCCAACTTAACCAGTCTTGATCATTCCGTGTAGCTTTGTCCTCTATTCAATAACTTATATGTGGGAAAACTGTAAATGCTATTATTTAAAACCAAGATTGAATCATGAGTAAACAAATGTTCCCAAGAATATTTTATGTCTGGAATTCTAAACTTAGCAGTACATTTGCACTTTGATATCACTGTCGTGGTTTAGCTTGGTTTGTTACATGAGTTATATACACATTTTACATCTCCACATGATTTCAACAAAAAGTTTTCAAATTACTCAGATTTGGATACAATTTATAACTATAAATATATCTTGGATCAGAGAGTCAAATTAGTCAAAAACTATTTCATATACATGTATATATATGCACCCACCACATAGAAATATATGTCCTTTAAAAATTTTTTTTAATGTTTGTTTATTTTTGAGAGAGACAGAGTGCAAGTGGGGGAGCGGCAGAGAGAGACAGAGACACTGAATCTAAAGCAGGCTCCAGGGCTTGAACTCACAAACTGTGAGATCATGACCTGAGCTAAAGTCAGACGCTTAACCAACTGAGCCACCCAGGCACCCCACAAATAATATCCTTTAATGATGCTAGTACATTAAGAGCAATGTTTTAGTATCATAACTGAATTCTTTATCTTTTTAAAAAATATTATTTTAAGTCTTTTTATTTATTTTTGAGAGAGAGAGAAAAAGAGAGAAAGAGAGAGAGAGAGCATGAGTGGGAAAGGGGCAAAGAGAGAGAGGGAGACACAGAATCCGAAGCAAGCTCCAGGCTCTGAGCTGTCAGTACACAGTCTGACATGGGGCTTGAACTTACAAACTGTGAGATCATGACCTGAGCTGAAGTCAGACACTTAAACGACTGAGCCCTCCAAACCCCCCAAATTCTTTATCTTTTTATTACACAAGTACTACAGGATTCTTATTATAAAATATTCAAACAACATAGAATATTTACAAAAAGTGAGAATACTTCCCTTTGCTCAATTTTCTTCCCAGTTTCTCTCCCTTTCCAAGAAGTAACTAATGCCAAATATTTGGTATGGTTTTTCCTGGTTCCTTTCCTATGCATTTACATGCACATATACTAACACATTTATTTTTAAAGAAATGATATCATACTTTAGATGTTATCCTTTACCTTGCTTATTTTTACCCAACAGTGTATTTTGTATTTTGAAGAGATTTTCATGTCAGTACAAAAATTTTTAACTTATTCTTTTTGATGACTTCATAGTAACAATGATTATTTAAAATCATTCTTTTATTGATAGAGGTTTAGCTTTCCCTCTTTCTAGCCTTTCACTATGATGCTGAATATCTTTGTACATATATCTTAGTATATATGGGTGGTTATTATCGTGGGATAATTTTCTAGAAGTGGAGCTACTGGGTCAAAGAATATGAACATATTCAAGACTGAAAGATTCTGAGAAATTGGATTCACTGAAATCTCCTGATTGAGTTGAGTGCAGATTGTTGACATTTACTGCTGCTATCGGCGTGCATTACTCACCCTAATGGAGATGGATTATATGTATCTGTGATGAAAGTTTAGCATGCTTAGTATCTTTAGAACTCAGGGATTTGTAACCCGAACCACTTGACTTGTAGGCTAGGTGGACAACCAAATGGAAAGAGTAGTGTTGTTAACATTAACGTGACAAACAGTACTGTTCACTGCCTCAAACTCTTGTATGTTTCTGAGATTTCTCAGAAAATCAGTTGTTAATTTCAACTTTCAGTCATTTCTAAATACTTACTTGTCCCATAATACTCAGGCCTATTACGATCATCATTATTGTTTTACTTTCAATAATATCTTTCTATTACAAACACATTTCATTTATTTGTGATTCTTATTCAATAATTATTTGGGGCTACAAACTGTAGCCAAGGCTGGGTTGGGAAATACATGTATACAAAAACTGAGTTATATGTTGTCAGAAGGTTCCATAATCTTTTTTAACTTCAAGAAATCCTACAAGAAGGACCTTTGGTTGGGAGGTATTAATTATCTTGTTGCCCTTAATTTTCCTCTGTATACATAAGCATTGATCTTAAACAATATCTGTACAAGATCAACACGCTGTACAGCTTTTATGGACAGCTCAGTTCAAAAATAAATGTTCACAAATGCCTCAGATGGTTGGCATATATGTACAAACCTGAGGTGACTAGGGATTCTGCTTTTGTATCAAATTCACCCTGTCACCATTTGCAACAATGTGGGTAAATTTAGAGAATATAATGCTAAGTGAAATTAATTAGAGAAACAAATACTATATGATTTCACTCATATATGGAATTTAAGAAACAAAACAAATGAACAAAGAAAAAAGAGACAAACCAAAAAAACAGACTCTTAATTATAGAGAACAAGCTGATGGTTATCAGAGTGGAGGTGGGACAGGGGAGAGAATCAGAAAATAGTTGAGGGGATTATGGTGAGCACTGAGTAATGTATAGAATTACTGACTATGAGTTTTAATTTGTAATACCATATCAATATTGGTTCATTAAACTGTAACAAATGTACCACATTAAACTGTTAAGAGTATGGGAAATGTAAATCTAAATTCTGTAAATCTCAAATAGTTCTAAAAACTTATATAAACTGTCCTAAACACTTTACTTAAAAGTTTATTTTAAAAAAGCAAAGATTATTACTTGAACTTCAGTTGTTCTCACTTTTTACTCTTTCATCCATTTGCTGGTTATTTCACATTGTGTTTTTATAACTGCTGGGGAGGTGCCCCTGCTCGCTGAGGCAAGAGAAGGTTACAGATGCTTGGGTTCTAAATAAACTGTGTTTGAATGAAGGTCAACATAATTGAAGAAACTGGCATCTTTTAGTTGTACCCTCTTATCTGCCTTTCTAATAAACATTATATTTTTTTCTAAAACAAAACAAAACAAAACAAAACAAATTCACCCTGTTATTAGGGATGTTTTGACAAGTTAATTCAACTACTTAGCTCATAATATTAATGAAGGAAAAGATTTTAGAATTCACCCTGAGCCTAAACAGCTTGCCTTGCTCTAAACCATTGACATGAAGTCAACCCCATGCCAGCCGGATCAACCAGTTCACAAATGACGGCTTTGCACAAATGGATCCTCACTTGAAATACTTTATTCTATAAAGACAAAGGGCAGCATTGCAGGCAGACATCCCTAAGTTTAAATCCCAGCTCTACTACCTACAAGCTGTGTGATCTTACTTAAAGTTACTTAACCTCTCTGAGATTCAGTTTTCACATTTGTTAAACTAGACTATTGCTATGTACCCTAGCATTGTTTTAGGGATTAAGTTATATGAGACATGATAGAGTATAGCATCTGATATGTGCTTGGCACAATTAGTGGTAACTATTATTACTGATGAGTGTGACTTCATATTTAAGTCAAAGATTAGAATATTATTATTAGTTTTAATTCAGCCAAGAGATCTTCTTTATTAAAAAGAATGCATGTTTTTGATTGGTTGTCTAATTAGTTTGATGTTTTAGGCTATCCAAATGATGAATTCATATCCCAAATGACAGATATTATTAAACTATGGAGTCTCTACATTTAGTACCCAAAATATTCACTTTAGTGATTGTCTAGGATAGTCAGGAAAAATACTGTACTTATTTTTTTTATATTTTCCCACTGTCTTTTTGATGTGAGAGCTGACAATACCTAAATACGCAATGTCTAATTATGAATGTGAAATATGTAATGGAAATTTCTACATATGACATCATATTCTATAAGCAATTTTTGTGTGGTGATGAACAAAATAAAAGCTACTAAAATTGAATACAAGTTATGTTAAGTGGAGCTATATTTTTAGGTAAGTACCAGAACTTAATGAACACAAGTCAAATGGCTAACTCTTTCAGAAAAGTTATAAGATTTATTTTAAAAACTTATTTTTGGAGGCACATTTGCATTTGTAAATAACATTTTGCTCATGCATGATTTTTCATTACTAAAACCACTAAGTTGTGACAGACTAGAAAGGCCCACATGAAGACGCTATATTTAAGAAATCCCATTGACACTGATATCTGATATTACCTTAATTAGAGCTGAGCTTTTTTGGTGTGTGGGTACCAGTTTGGCATCTCATTATTTAAAAAATTAGCAAAACCTCATTAAACAGCTGCTTTTCTATTTTTTGTTGACTTGTGTGAGATGCCAAACAATGTCATTCTTTGCCTAGCAGATTAAAAAAATTCAATCTGGTTTATATTGCAGGTTAATTTTAATGTATAATCATCCATGTAAATAGATCCTAGAGATTGGTGGTGTTCAAAATAATTTAAAATATGCAGGAGGAAATATATTCACACTTTAGTACTAGTAATAAAATGGTAAGCCTAAGGCATTTTGTGTTTTTCTACAACCTATGTTAATTTTACTCTGTCTGTAGTCCATTGTTTTGTGGAATAATTTTAAGCACTTGCCAGTAATAGTCAAACAGATTTTTACATATGCAAATATTTCAGGATAAATGTAAAAGTAATGAAAATACACTGAACTCATACTTTCAAGTGTATTTAAACCTAAATCTTTCTAATCAGAGTAGTCATAGCCTTTGTATTGAGCCTTTATGAGTGAAATTCCTGGAAATTTAAATGGATCCAGTAAATGGTATCCCTCTTCTCCACCTGACTTTGGAGTTATTTACAAGATAGACAAGGAGTAGAGCTTATGGAAGATCAAAACATCACCTTTATTACTGGTAAACTTGGTATTTGAGTAGGTTGTTCATATCTGTGGAATACTGGGCTTTCCAAATGTGAATCCCAGAATTTAGCAGATGTGTGCTCCTAATCAAAGGCAGAACTAAACTACCAAGGGCAGGAGCCTTATCTGTAACATTACCACATGTCCTAGAGCCACCTCGATTACATGGGCTCTGCAGGCAAGATGGATTACATGAGAAATGGAAGGGGAAGCAACTGGACTTTGCATGCCCAACTTTCCCCCTGCAAACTCACCAATCGGATAAAGTATTCCATCCCTCTGTGGGAGGAATGGGTGTGGAAACAGAGAGTAGTCAAGAGGATTATGTCCCTCTACATGGAAGGAAATGTCAGGGAAAGAGAATATAAATGTGCCCTCTACCAACAATGTTTCCCAGATTCATTCCTCTTAACACTTTGGGCTTAGCCATAAAGCCCCCAGGTAACCTGGATCCATTTACCTGGAGGAGATCAACAGCTGGTCAGGGTATCCAGCTTCTTGTTAGAGAGGCCACTTCACAGACAGAACATCGGGTATCCTAATAGGGCCAACAGGGCACTGTGCAGATTCTGCTTACCGAAGGCACCTGGATAAGTTTAATGAATAAATGCTACCCCCAATTTAAATATAAATCCATACAAAAAAAGATTGAAACTGGCTGCTTACCTGTGGAAAAGCCACTCTGGGCTTCAGCAAGCTCCTGTGGGTAAAAAATGCCATATTTCAAATCTTGCTGAAGCTGCGGCTTAAAGCCACCTGCCCCAGACACACTGGAAACCTTAAACACTGTGAGTATTGTGCTTCCCAAGGTCTATTCCTTGTCTTTATCTTAAGATTCCTGATCAACCCATCAGAGGTTAGCATTTGAGGGTGCCGTACATGGCACCTTTGTCCAAGCGCAGGGGACATTATCCAGGGACTTACCTAGAGCTTCCACAGGTGAGGTGCATCTGTGCCTGCACACTTGTCTCTCCTCAGTGTCAGTATGAATATACTGCCATCTGCTTTATGGATCCAATGCCTGGTCTTCTATCTGTCTATCTGAGCACTGAGTTCCATCCTTGCTCACCAATTCTGACAGTTCTCCTTTTTTTCCTTCTACAACAACTAATTTCCTACTCTCTGTTGGACATTCCAGTTATTTTGGTTAATTTTTTAAAAATCCAGCTCTTTCTTGGTCCTCCCGGCTACCAGCTCATATCTCGTCTTTCCTTCCTAATAAGATTCCTTAAAATAGTTGCCGATACTCATAGTCTCCAATTCTTTTTCTCCTATAATTTCTTGAACATCTGAAGGATTCTGTCCTCTCTACCCCACCAAACTTGTACTTGTTGATGTCCTACTGATCAACACATTGCTGAGCCTAATTGTCAAATCTTGCTATTTATCTTTTAAAGAAAGCTTCTACTGGTGCTGCTTTTTCTTATAATGCTTTCTTCAAGTGTCTTCTAGAACACCTGATTTTTAAATTTCTTTCCTGCTGCTTCTTATTGGCCTCTTTTACTTGTTTATTCTCATCTTCCTGATCTCTTGATGTTGGAGTAGCTCAAAGCACAGGCCTTGAACCTTCTCTCTTTTCTATCTGCATTCTTCTTGTGTGGTCACATGTAGTTTCAAGGCTTTGATTATCATATATAAATGGATCATTTTTATTTACAGGCCAGACCTCTTCTCTGAATTCCAGTCTCATATCCAACTTCTTATTCAACATTTCCATTTGGATGTCTCTGACACGTCTATAGTCTCCTCTGTCTTGGTTGATCACACTTCCATTCTTCCACAGTCTCAGTCTTAAAACTGTGAAGTCATCCTTGAATCTTTCTTTTTGGCCACATTCCATATCCAGTCTGATAGGAAAATTTGCAGGTCATATCTTCACAATATAGTGGGGATCTATTTACCTCCCACTACTTTCATTAACCCTAAAGCCCCCATCATCTCTCTGCTGGATTACTGCAGAAACTTCTGCACTGGTCACTCTGTTTTATACCTTGCCCCTTTAGTCTCTTCTCAACACAGCAACTGAAGTGATCTTATCAAAAACAGAACCAGCCATGGAAGGGTGTAGGGGAAGAGCATCCTAGGCAGAGGAGACAGCAAGGGTAAGGCTCTGAGAGAGAATCTTGAAATATTTGAAAGACAGCAAGAAGACAGCAAGACTGGAGAAGAGTGATTGAGGAGATTAGTGGTAGCAGATGAAGGAGAGAGATCTATAAGAACAAGAGTACAGGGTCTTGAGCCAGGTTAGGACTCTGGACTTTATCCCAAGTAGAATGAGGAGTTCTTACAGGGCTTTGAGTGGGAGAGGCACCTGGTAGGATGTATTTTTTAAAAAAGATCACTCTGGCTTTTATGTGGAGAAAATAAAAGCAATAATGAAAGTAGGGAGACTGTTAGGAGGTTATTATTGTCCTCCAGGCAAGAGATGATAGTGGCTTGCACCAGGGTGGAGGTGCTAGGAGTGATATGAAGGGACAGACTCAGGACAATGGAGGTACCATCCACTGACATGGGGAAGCCTTGGGAGAAGCACATTTGAGGACATGTTTAATTGAAGATGTCTTTTGCAGTGGTTAATTTTATGTGTTAACTTAGCTGGGCCACAGTACCCAGATATGCAGTCAAACATTATTCTGGATTTTTCTGTGAGAGTGTTTTTAGATGAGTTTAACATTTATATTAGTGAACTTTGAGTAGACAGCCCTTTACAAGGATGGTGGGCCTCAGCCAATCAATTGAAGGCCTGTCTATAACAAAAGACTGACTTCCTCCAAGCAAGAGGGAATTCTACAGCAATTGGCCTTTGAGCTAAAAATGCAACACTGGCTTCTTTCTTGGTTTTCAGCATGTTGTCCCACCCTTCAGATTTTAGACTTGCTAGACATCATAAATGCATGGGCCAGTTCCTTAAGATAAATGTCTTTCTCTGTACATACACATCCTATTGGCTATGTTTCTCTGGAAAATCCTGACAAATATACCTACGAAGAATCCAAGTGAACTGAGAAGGCAGTATATAGGAGTCTGGAACTCAAAGTAGAGGTCAGGTTGGAGACAGATCCTCAGTATTTATGTGGGATTTAAAAATATGGACGTAGGAGTGCCTGGGTGACTCGGTTGGTTAAGTGTCTGACTCTTGATTTCAGCTCAGGTCATTGTTTTGTGGTTTTTAAGATTGAACCCTGCATCGGACTCTGCAATGACAGTGCAGAGCCTGCTTGTGGTTCTCTCCCTTCCTCTCTCTCTGCCCCTCCTCTGCTCTTTCTCTCTCTCTCAAAATAAATAGATAAACATTAAAAAAATAAAAATATAGAGGTATATTAGATATTAAGGAAGCAAGACATGGAGAAGAGGAGACATAGAATTAAGCCAAAAGGCTTGTAAAGACACCTGAGAAGGAGCGACAGTCAATAGGAACACAGGGAGAATATGACATCATAGAGCTAAGTGATGAAAGTC
This sequence comes from Cryptoprocta ferox, assembly GCA_028646485.1. Taxonomy (NCBI): domain Eukaryota; kingdom Metazoa; phylum Chordata; class Mammalia; order Carnivora; family Eupleridae; genus Cryptoprocta; species Cryptoprocta ferox. The sequence goes on along the minus strand of CM053577.1, from coordinate 58,809,958 downwards.
AAGAAGGAGATAAGCCAAGAGGCTGGAGGAATAGAAGAGCAAAAATTAACCATTAATTTCAGCAAGATAATCCTTGGTGGCCTGGACATGAACCCTTCGAGCGAAATGATTTGGACTAAATAAATGGAGAGAATAAGTGTTAGGAAAGAAAGATAGCTAATATGGAAAACTCTTGAGAAGAGTTTTGCTAAAAAATGGAACTTGGAGGAAGATTTAGAGTCAATAAGGATTTTTTTTAACTATGAAAATTAGTGCATTTTTATACTGCTGGAAAGAGCATCAAGTAATTGGAGGAGAAAAAAGCAGGTAATTGTAGGAACAAAGTCCTTGAACAGGTAAGAGAGTGTTCAATTAAATTCATAAGTGGAGGTAGTGGCCATCCCTAACAACAGGAGGAAGGCTGAGTTTATGGCAATATAAATGGGTATGTTAGTAGGATTGCTGACAGGAAGATGAGATCGTTTTCTTCTGGTTTCCCAGTGAACAGAAAAGCAAGGTCATCAGTTGAAATGGAAAAAAAAAAAAAAAAACCTAGAGATTTGAAACAGAGAGGAAGTATAAAGTTGTCATCTTGGATTGAGAGTGAATTTTCTAGAATTGCTAAGCAATGCTGAAAGCCCTTGTTAGAGTTTTAGCCATACATTTAAAGTGTGACCAGTCAGCCAGTTGTATAGTAAGGCATGGAGTAAGGGAATACTTGAGTGAACATTGGACCTGTGTTTTGCCAGTTGAGTATGTGTAGAAAGAGAACATGAAAACAGAATGTGTTTGCAGAGGAGTAATTCTGGTGATGGACTACAAATTCTAAGCCAGGAAAGAGAGATGTGAGAACACCAAGGAGGTAATGGGAGGTGTAAATTACTGAGGTCAATGGACTCCAAATGCTGTCAGTCACAGAATTGCATTGTGCCTTAGACTAAGGAGGCTGGATGGAGAAGGGAGTGACGTAACTGGAATCTATAATGTCTGGGCTTCTTTGTATTAGGAAAGAACACTTGCTGCTAATTATTATTATTTCAATTTTCAATTTAATAATTTATAAATCTGTTAAGTTTTAAAAATTTAAGCCCTACTAGTACAACTAATACATTATTAATAAAGCACAACTGTATTAGTTATAAATAAATTCCTTTTAAACATTTAGATGTTAATTCCAAATGCACAAAAATCTCTAAATGTTACAAAAAATATCATGATTTAACATATCAGTTTCTTAAGTGCTTCTTCTACCTTAAATATGAACAAAAGTTATTATAATGATAAACATTTATTGTTTCACTGAAAGCATTTCAAAGTAGTAAAGTTATAGGTTTGCTTCTTTTCTTTCTTTGTACTTATTTCTCTGCCTCTCAAGGTGTCATTAATCACGTCAGATTCAAAACAAAAAGGATAATGTTTCAGACCAGCTGAGATGTTTGTCTCTGAACTACAGAACAATTGGTTCTTGGTTGGGCTAGAGGACTGTCAAGCAGTTGAGCATTCCCAAAACAGCAGCCCTGTGGCTAATGGGCCACAAATATTACTGCTGCACCTGTTAGCTTGGCTGCCATTCACCTCCGTAGCTTCAGCTGGCATGAAAACAATGAGGGGTGCCTGGGTGGCTCAGTCGGTTAAGGGTCCAACTTTAGCTCAGGTCATGATCTCCCGGTTTGTGAGTTTGAGCCCTGCAGCAGGCTCTCTGCTGTCAGTGCAGAGCATGCTTCGGATTCTCTGTCCCCCTCTCTCTGCCCCTCCCTCGCTCATACTCTCTCTCTAAAGTAAATAAACATAAAAGGAAAAAAAAGAAAACAATGAATCCAGATGGATTCAGACAGCAAAAGCAAGCAGCGTAGTGTCAGCTTCCTGTTTCCCTAGTACCACAAGATGGCACCAAATCAGAGTCCAGATTACATGCGATATGAGTGGTGGTAGGCTGCTCTGTTGTAGAGGAGCCAACTCTAAAGTGCAGCCAAGCAGTTTTATAGTCCTACACAGAGGCCTGCAGCTGTATCCTAAGGGAGGGTCAAGATCAAAGTCCTGTGCTCAGCTGGAGCTAGGGAGATGGATGAGAAACAGCAGACTGGCAGTCTCTCACATGATTGTGATAAGGCACTGTCTCCTGGTAGCTCCCCCTCACATTTATTTCCCCTTGCTCTGTGAAAAATTGCGGAACATTCTGCCAAGATTGGTCAAATGGCAGTTAAGCATTGCCTCTGTAACTTCCATGAGGAGATGCAAGATCACCAAGGCAGTACGGTTTGCCATTCTCCTATGAGGACCTGGTTGTTACTCAGATCAAAGCTTTTTACAGTTACTACTTACATGGGACACTCCAGACTGGATCTGTTGACATCTGATGTTGCTTCCCTTCATTCTCAGCAAGGATTTGTCAGATATGTCTCCTCAGTTCACTTTCTTGGGCACTCTTGCTATTTAATTATAAATATTGGGGTCATCCAAAGAATGAGGAGATAATTTTGTGCTAGGAGCTCTCTTTTCCAGATATTGGGCTAATCCATTATTTTGAGTGAGCCCTAAAGAAAATCATCCTTTACAACTCTTTGAATAGTCTCTAGTATTTGTGGCATTTACAGTTATCTGTTTACAACCTTTGTTTCTTACACAGATACATATAAATGTGTATGTGTTGGCTAAACACATGAAATTGCCATTTTTTACAAGATTTAAAAAAGTTATTTTAGAGAGAGGGAAGGGGCAGAGGGAAGGAAAGAATCTTAAGAAAGCTCCACTTTCAGTGCAGAGCCCAATGTGGAGATCAATCTTACAACCCTGGGATTATGACCTGAGCTGAAATCAAGAGTCAGACACTGAGCCACCAAGGGCCCTAGAAATTGCCATTTTTTTTTGTGAATCAAAATGACCATAAATTTCAAATTTAATAATGCATTTCTAGACAAACATGTAAGTATAGAAAAAAACAACATCCATATATATAAAAGCCCACATTTTTAATTCTAATCTTGCTACCTTTCTTTATATTGTAACTGGTTAAATATATCATATTAATATTCATATTTATGAATTTTCCTATAGATTAATGGCTTTTCACAGATTTAAATTTCTCCACATACTTATCCCATTTTGGTACTAAATTGTGGTAACGATCTTTAAGAGCAACTTTATCTAGCTCCTTTGTAGTTTAAGCACTTTAAAAAAAGTATTTTTGGTTTCTGGAAACAACAATATATTGTAGATCTAACTATCTGGATTTATTCTTCACCAAAGACATGGAATCAGCCACTTTCACATTTGTCTGGTTCCTTTGGATAGAGAATGGCATTAGAGACTATAATTTGGGAGCTAAGATGCATGAAAACCAGTAGTAGGCAAAATACTAGTATTATGAGGTCATTACTTAAGTTTCTAAACCCTTGATTCTATAATTGTTAAACATCGAATTGACCACTTGCTTGGTGACAGTGAAGTGATTGACATCAAGATTTCTGATGTGGTGCAGTGCTCGGGGATAGTCCAGGAGAGGGTGTGAGTGTGAGAAAGAGTGGCTGGGGTGACATGAAGGGCAAAATCCTTGAGAGGAAAGATTTCTGTAAACTGAGAGTCCAGGCTGTTGGACAGATAATTTGTGAGACATTAGGAATGATGACAGCATTAGTGGCAGAGAAAATGGTGAGCCAGGGGATAAAATCTTCAGTGATTGGAATTCTGCAGATGACTGTAACAAGATGGAATCAGGAGTGGTATTTGTTTATATAGCGTAAGAGCATAAGAAATAGGATTTCAATTATTGAAGGGGGGCAATGGAATCAGATACCTACATATCATCATTGCCAATGTGATGGATGAAAAATGATGTTTAATTGTGCTTATATTAATTTCTTTGATTAATAATGAAGTTTAAAATATTAATTTGGATTTTCACGAATTGTTGGTTTATTATGTCCTTGGTCTATTTTTCTATCTATTTTTTTTATTATTGACTCTTAAGAGCATTTTTATATTTTAGGGTTGTTCAACTTTGTCTGCCATAATTAGTTCAAGTATTTTCCTGGATTGTGTGTGTGCATGTGTGCGTGTGTGTGTGCGTGTGTGTGTGTGTGTGTGTGTGTGTGTAGGACTTGTTATAGGGATTTGACTTTAGACAATTATGGGAACTAGTTCAACTAGCTGTTGTCTTTGTGTCTGATGCCATAACATGAATATAAGGTGGGACAGGGCAAGAACAATCTGGAACCCACAAACCAAATCAGGAGCTCACAGGGACCAACCAAAACCTGGGACAGTTCTTGTTGCATCGTGTAGTGTTAGAACCAGGGGATCCTAAAGTGCAAAGTTAAGGAAGTTCGCATGCTCAGGTATGTGCAATCATAGAGTGGTACTTGCACAAATCTGAGAGTCTTTGGCCTCCTAGGTGCCTTGCTTTCCTCACTCTAGTCCTATCCATTTCAGATCTTGTTGGTATGGTATCCTTCAGAAGCTAGGGACCTTGGTCATGGCCTAGGAGTCAGAGTAGCTGAAGGATCTAGGAGCAGGTGGAACAGTTGCAGATCCAGCTGCTGCCTTATGCCAACCAAGTAAGTCAGCAAATCACTGATAAAGTGTGAATTGCAAAATAGCTGCTGCTTCACCTTCACCCCCCAAATCTCACCCAAGAAGCTCTCTCAGGATGCCTGCAAACAGGAAACATACAGGAAAATGAATTCTTGGAAAAGTAGTTTGGTCTACCCAACTTGACACGTCACAAACCACTACTTAATTCACCTTAAATTCTACTTAATTCTACTGAAATTCATATATTTATTCAATTAAAAATCCAGGAAAAATTTTTGGAACTTGATTAAATGTTTCTATAGTTCATTTGGAACAATACATAAGAAGAAGAACTAGAAATGTTCTTTAAATATAATGAAGAGTTCTTTCTTCACCAGATATGAAAACATACCATGGAGCTGTAGTAATTACAGCTGGTGGTGCTGCTATAGGAAGAGACATACAACTGAGCTACAGGGAGACTGCAGAAAGATGACCGTGTATCTATGTCAATTTTGTGTATAATGCAAAGAGGGTTTTCAATAACTGAGCAAAAGAATATTTTTTAACTGAAGAATATTGGGACAGTTTAGCCACTTAAATTTAAAAAATCTTGTGTCCTATCTCCCCTCATTCAGAAGTCAATCACAAAATTTAAATGTAAAAAGTAAAGACATAAAATTATTAGGGCTTAAAAAAAAATATTTTTTTAAGCATGTCATGATGTGAAAATCAGAAGTGTGGAATTGACTGCATACAATTTTGACTGTATTGGTTACAAATTTTATACAATTAAAAAATACTGTCTACAAAGTTGAAAAGCAAATGACAATTCAGAAAACTATTTGAACAACTAAACAAGGCAGACAAAATTGACAATCCCTAATATATTTTTTAAAAAATATGCTTTTTGAAATCAATAATAGAAAAATAAGTGACCAAGAACATAATTGTCAATTGACAATTGACAAAAGAATGAAGAATTCAAGTTAATATTTTGAGCTTCACTGTGACTTTAAGAAATTATTATAAACAGCAGTTAAGTATCATTTTCACCCATCAATTTAGCAAAGACAAAAAAGTTGATGGAACTTGGTGCCTGCAACAGTTAGCTTCATGTTAGAAAAGTAAATGAGTTTGATCATGCATTGCTTTGAGAGTAACTAACAAAACTCTGCTGGAGGGCAATACGTATTAAAATGTAAAGACAATCCTTTTTCGTGAAGACACAGAAGCACAAATCTGCCAATACATATGCTAAAGATTGTTTGTTCAAATCGTAATTATAATAGCAAAAAATTGAAGATAGCTTAAATATCTATTAACCCAAACATACGTACATCCAACAGAATTCTATGCAATAACTTAAAAATGTATTTAATAACATGGAAATATGCATACTATCTTGTTAAATGAAAATATATTGCACAATATGGCCCTGTATATGTATATTTGGAAATACAATTTTACATGTACTAATGTATGCATAGAGGTGGAAGGATGCTTACAGACAAATTAAAAGTAGTTACTGGATGAAAGGCTGTCAGTGATGTTTTACTCTATTTTTTTTTGTGATTTTCTTCATTTTCTTAGTATTTTTAGTAGACAGTGAATATCTGTAATTTTTGTAATGAACAAAACAACCCATTATTTTCATTTCAAGTGCAAATGTGCTGCATTGAAGGATTAGTGTTTTATTATTGTTGTTTTTGCTACTGTTATTTTACTCCCTTTGGTAGATTTTCAAAGCTATGGATACCATTTAGGGATGAGTAACATCTCTATTGGATCATTTATGCCACTTCCTGGGTTAGTATATATTCAATCTCTATGGCTTTCAAAGAAAATATGACCTGTCATAAACACCAAATGTACAAAGGCAGGACAGATTCTCTAGTATCTGCCATGAAAGAGCATCAAAAATAGATTCTGATTTGCCTGTCACTATCATGAAAAGTAAATGGAAAGATTACTTGGTGTTTAACTTGGGACATCTGATATCAATTGGGCACAATCCATCTCTCAGTTTAGAGTAGTTATCCCTCAGTCTGCTTTCAGACCTAATCCCTTTAAAAAAATCTTAACAGTTTCCAGAGTTTGGTCTTTTTCCAATTTTCAGGGCATAAGCCTTTGGGAAAACTTTAGATCTAATCTTCCCTAGTGCCTTTCCTTTTCCAAAAAGAACACAGTATTTCCTCACATGTGGGATTTTTGTGGTTATCATTTATCACTTTAGGCTTTCAACCACAAATTCATCCACTATTTTGTAAACTTCTTGGTCTTTGCTATCATGTATAGGAGCATTCTTAAAATAGTTTTCTAGACTGGTACAACATTAAAAGTAATAGAAAAAGCTCTTGAATTCTTAAAAATGACCCAATGATCTGCTCCAATGATGTAAATGAACACAAAGTATTAGATGTAAGAGGCATGGTTCTTTGCGCAGTGAGTCATGTTATAAAATATTGTGTTCGTGCTATATGAAACGTGGGCTGCATTCAGACAAAGGAGGAATAATTGGCATATCCTGACTGATTTTAATAAGGATTTGGATTCCCCCTCACCACTACCACTTACTTGCCTTTTGATAGTCTTGTCTACAAGCTAAAAAAATTAAATCTAGACCAAACCACTGCTAGTGCATAAAATAACAGGCTGAAAGATCACCCATTAGGAATTGCTCCTCAGGAGCCCCTCAAGGGCTGATTTTATTGGATAACTCTGACCTGGATGAAGAAATTGAGATTTCATCACGTCTGTTCATGACACTAAATTAGCTGGGGCAAATAACACCTCCTAGAGTTTCCTTGATACATTTGAGAGTGGTTTATAGACCCCATTGCAAAACAGTTCACTTGGGGACTAAAACTAAGTCAGACAGCTCTGGTATGGACAAAATCCACACAAATGCAACCAAGTTCCAAGGGTCTTATTAATCACAGTGAGCCCAGGGCAAGAACGTAGCTTTTATGAAAAATACAAGATAATATTTTCATGTATCCAGAAAGTCATTCATCCTTGATTCTTGGCACTGGTTTCTGTATTTTCTTTCAGTGCAGGAATAAGAATGAATCTTGAAAGAGGATTCAAGTCGATTTAAAGACAAGAAAAATAGATCCTTTGAGAAGAAACTAATAATCTTGCTTTACTTGGATTAAAGACAGAGAAGATAATATCTTGGGGAGATATTCACTGTGTCAAGAGAACTTGGCTAGACCTGAGGAAACACATTTAGCTAAATAAACACTGGAATAATCCAAATGGGGTGATTGAAGTATTTTTGTCCTTTGAGATCAATTAACTGTGGAGAAGTAGTCATTTGTTTTGAATAGCTTACATTCCCCTAAACCAGAAGTCAGAGAATGAATTGCAATCCTTTTTAAGTTCTTTGTCTGCTCTGAGATTCTAGCAAATAATTTACTTCTTATTGTATGTATGGTGGAAAAAGTCAATATAATTTGAAAATATAACACTTACTAAATTATGCCTATACATAGCATTCTTTTGTGAAAACATGGGATGCAATAGATCTCTATTTATTACTTACAATGTTCAAAGCCCTATATTATTGGTTTTATGAAATAAAAATGTCTTAATATCATGGTTACTTCCCTACTGGAATTTAAAATGCATCAAGGCTGTGTGTGGTAACTGTCCTATCACAAGATAATACCTAATGGTTTTAGAGTATAATGAGAAACAATCACTCTCAAATAATAATGATGGTACTGATAACAAGAACGACATAGCCCATAACTATGTGCCAGTCATTGTTCTGAGATCTTTGCATGGACTAATCTTCATAACAACACCATGAGCTATTATTGTTCCCACTTTATAGATGGCGAATTAGAGGCACAGGCAAGTTAAGTAACCTGCTCAACCTCATGCAGCTTGTAAGTGGAAGAACCAAAATAAAAAAAATTAGGTAGCAATTGGTCACCTTGAAAAACCGGTAGGGATATTGATGAATAAAGTTGGAGTAAGATAAGGAAGGAAAGGCATTTCTGATAGAGCTCATCAAGAGAAGAGGGCAGTGTTAAGGCGAGTGTGTATTAAAAAATGAGCGGTCCCAATTGTCTGGGAATGATGTTCGTATTGTGGAATAGTGGCAGTGAGACTTGGATGCCAGGGCAAGGAGTTTGGACTCCAGTAGACATTGGAGAAGCAATGAGGATTTTTAAACAAAGAGGTGCTATAATGAAAACAGGACTTTGGGAAGACAGCCTTGTCATGGAATGAGAGGAGGGGGGCAATGAGTACTAATCATCTATGATTAAAATTATAGACAATTTTTTCACTCCAGCTGCACAGAAGTATTTTTTATGAATTTGTAATTGTTAAGAATTAAGAGGATGGAACATGACAGAACATTATTTTAGGGATGACAAAAATAGGTTTCCCCTGGCATTCCAAATCTGATTAATTTATAGTGGATGCATGGAGGGTTGTGTGTGAAGGATTCTGAGGCCACATCCAGGAATAGCAGGAAAGAGTGCAGTGTCAGAGTGGGGAGAGCCAGCATAAATGTCAGCTATTTGTCATTCATGCTCTTTGCCTTAATGCCTAGTGTTGTGATGGGCATGGAAGATTTATGGGGCATTCTACTCAAAGCTGTGATCGGGTCAAAGCTAACTCAAAGAAAACGTCGGGTATAGAAAGATGACTGGCCAAATATAGACTCAGAAGACCTGGACTTGAATTGAACCTTGCTGCTTACTACCTGAGTATTTCAGGGCAGGACACTTAACCTTCCCGAGCTGCGAGAGATGTTTTGTGAATTATCCCAAATGAGGGCTACATTAAGTTCCCTGTGAAATGTAAAACACTAAGTAAAAGCTTTAGATAATAATTTGACATATTGATTTAAACCTTGCCATAAAATTTAAATTTGGGTGTTTTTGAGAAGTTAGCTAGCTATTCAACAGCTTGTGAGGCTCAGCACACCCATTTCTACAGCTTTAGACATCTTCTTGCAGAATTGAGTGCCATGAAAAAAAAAAAAAGCTATCCTTTCCTGATGGAGAAACCCTGCATTCCCATACTTAAAAGCTTTCTACCTTTCATAAACACAATACTCTGGCTTAGATTAGATGGCAATCTCCAGCTAGAAATTTAACATAGGTGACGTATTATTTCTCTAATAGAAATGCTCTTTTTTAGGTTCAAAGGATCCTTTGTTAATAATAATATAATAGACTATATCTATGTGATGCCAATACCACTGGCAGTTCTCTCAATTAAAAAATTAATTTAGTTGGGGGGGCACACTCAACTGATTTGCCAATTGAATAAACATTTAGACTAGTAGCCCCAATTCAGCAAGTCCTGAGCTTATCAAATTATATCATTCCCCAAATAAACAAAGTTGTAGTTGCTTTGGTCAGTTCCTCAGCACTTGAGTAGTGATGAAAGGGTCATTTAATATCAACAGTGACCTAGGATAGCATAGGGAATTAGCTGTTCCCCTGATGCCATATTTGGCTTACCTGATGAAATATAAAGACATGGTCCAAGTTCTAGGGGCAAATAAGATATTTAACCTGCCAAGAATGACTCAGAGCTTCTGCATCTTTAATGCCTATTTGAGACATGGATAGTAATACTCTATTTTTAGAGACTAACAAATGCTAAATAATTGTGGTTTGTGTTATTTTCTAGAGGACAATGCTTTGAAATATGTCCTCCAATTTTAGTATATTTTATCTCTCTGCATGTAACAGGTTTGCTAAAAGTTAGCTAATGTGCAGAGGCAGAATAGAACAGGGGCAGTGAGATTCTAATGTTAGGCTTATTGTCTCTAAGATCCCAACAGCTGAGTGAGTCTCTGACCTTCTCCTCAACTTACTCAACTTAGATTTATTTGACTTTAGTGTGGTGTGGGTGCAGCCTGAAGAGCATAGAAATTATGCATTATTGTTAAATGCTAGGTAGGCAAAATTTTTAAAAATCTCCTAGTATTGTCACAGGATATAGACACATTGATTCATTTAAAAAATGAGCTCATTTTATATATTTTTCTCTATAACTTCTTCTTTACATAATGACATTCTTCACTTCTTAACAATCTTTCCTTTTGGTAAGTAGTGACCAAATCATCATGTCTGATCACTGGACATGTTCCATTGTATGTAAATTCCATTGTATTATTTTATTTTATTCTTTATTGTTGGCTGTTGACATCCAACTTTTGGAGTTGGTAATAGTCCTGTACCTACAGCTTTTCATCAATTCTGGGCTCATTTATGCTCCGACTAATAGAGTATGTCCTTCTACACACCAACCACAACACTGCATGTAATCATTCTTGTTAATCTTTGTTCTTCTCATAGATCAAAATTGTATCTTATTGTTTAAGTTTCATTTCTTTTATTACTAATAAGAATGTGAGTATATTTTCCTGAGAATTCATTTCATTCTTGCCTATTTGCATCCTTATTCCTTTTTATATCGGATTGCTGCTCATTTTTTCTTTAACGATTTGTAAGAACATTAACCTTACTTTTAAGAGACTTTAAAGTTCCTTCAGAGAAGGAAAGTTAGAGACCTATCTATTTCTTCTCCAAATATTCAGTGCCTAAAATGGTATCCAGCCCATAATAGGCATTCATTAAAAACTTACTACATGTTACAAATAATTTTTCCTAATTTTGTGTTATATTTTAACATTATTCGTTGATACTTTTTGAATTTATAGAAGTTTTAAGTCACTGTTTCTTAACGTCTTCAAACAAACATCTGCTTCTGAAAAACATGAAAATCTCATGTTCATCTTTAAGATTGCTTGAGAATTTCAACACAATTTAAATAGCATAACTAATGCCTCTGAGCTCTGGCTTGTGGGGGAGGGGTGTGTGAAGGCAGATGTGGGCTCAATTCCAGGCGGCGGCTTACAAGCCTGGTCAAATTCTTTAACCTCTTTGAACCTGAGATTTCTTATCTGAATATTAGAATACTAATAGTTCCTATCACACAGGATCATTATGAGACTTAAGTGAGAATCCTGATAAAGTACTCAGCACTCTTTTCAGAATAGGCAAGCTGCTAACAATGTTATCTTGGTACTAATAATAATGGTGATAAAAACAGCTCTAAATGTCAGTCTTCATCTGCAAAATGAGAATAATGATGTCTACCTCATATGGTCATTGCCTGGCACATATTAAACACTCAATGAATGACAGTTAAAAATAAAAAACAAAGCGAGAGTAATTTTAGAATTCATATACATGCAGATTATCATATGCTTCTGTCCATGGAAGAGGCCTTGCCTTTTGATCACTACCTCCTCTCCATTGAAAATGATGGGTGATGGTTTTTAAGTTTATATGATAAAAACTACCAATTTTTTTTTCCATTGAGGAATCTGCCTTTGAAGTCAAGTTTGCCAGTTCAAATTCACACCAAAATTAAAAATACTCACTGATCCTTCATTTTAGTTTTATAATCTTATTTTTTATAGTTAATTTTTAATTTACCTTGAAAGACATTACATTTTAAATTATGAGGTAAGGATCTTCCAAATGCTTCTAGGTGGTTATCAATATGTCTCAAATGTCCTGTTTTTGTTAATAACACTTCAACTTTTCTTGAATAATTTTTAAAAATCATTGTAGGTTTTTTTCCCATATATTTTCTGTATTTCTTAAGTATATTTTGGGTATTTACTTTTGTGTTGTTATTATGAATAAGCCTTTAACCTATTATATTTTGACTGATTATAATTTATATTTAAAATATTATTGTGTGTTTATCTTTTTAATCTGTTGCCTTACTCATAATGTTTTTATAAATTATGTTTAATATTTTTTTAATTGATTATGTGGGATTTTCAGGTATCCTTGCAAATTACAATCATAGTTACAGTTTGTTGGCTAAAATGACTTTGCTTTGAACTTTCACGACTTTGTTAGACAATAATAGTGGTAATAAATAGTCCTGATTCTCTCCTCACTGTCTTTAAAAAAAAATTTTTTTTAATGTTTATTTATTCTTGAGAGAGGGAGAGAGAGAGAGAGAGAGCATGAGTAGGGAGGGGCAGAGAGAGAGAGAGAGAGAGAGAGAGAGAGAGAGAGACAGAATGCAAAGCAGGCTCCAGGCTCCGAACTGTCAGCACAGAGCCTTACATGAGGCTCAAACTCACGTACTGTGAGGTCATGACCTGAGCCAAAGTCAGACACTCAACTGACTGAGCCACCCTGGTGCCTTCTCCTCATTGCCTTAACACTAAGCATGACATTGGTTCTTGGTTGGAAACAGATTTATAACCTTTTCCCATATGAAGGAAATATGTTATATTTCAATCTTTTTGAGAACTTTAATCTGAAATAAATGCTAAATTTCGTGAAACATCTTTTTAAAAGTCTATCAAGATCTGACTTTTCTTTTTTGGTCTATTTGTATCATAGTATGTATTTTCATCTTGCTAACCAATGCTAATATTAAACAATGTTCACAGTACTTTAATATCCCTCCTGTGGAGATGGAGTTTTATTCTTTTGTTATATTGCAGGATTCTTTGCTAATGTTTTAGAATTTTTACATGTATATTAAAATGCATATATACTTTGCCAGGTTTTTTGGATTATACACCCTATTCAAAAGTGAGATTGGTGCAAATTCTATCTATATTCTCTCTTTGTCAGGTTTGGGATTCAAAATTATAATAGCTTATTTTGAAAAATGAGGTTTTCTTTTCCTCTCTGCTCTAGAAGTATATAAATAGTATGAGAGTAATTAGTCCTATGGGTTTTATTGAAACTGGACCAAAAAACCCTATCTGAGCCAATGTTTTCAAGGTTTTTTTTCAAAACTGTCATTGTGTTCTACTATTTGTTTGTACAAGTTGTTGTCCTTTTTATGGACTAATTTTTATAATACACATTTTTCTTGGAAAATTATCCCTTTTATTCAGATTTTCAAATATAGTTGGAAAACAGAATAGTAGTAGTGTGTGTGTGGTTGTCACTGGTTTCATTTAGCAAGGTTTTATAAGAAAGAGAAGAACATAAGTAAGAATTAGTTGATTTGCAAGAGAAAGGATGGGGACTAGAGTCAGTCCAGAAATTTAGGATTTAGAAGGATTGGAAATACCCACTATAGGCCCCTGTTGTGGACTGAATATATGTGCCCATCCCCTCCATCCCCCCTCCCCTAGTTTGTATGCCAAATTAATCCCCAGTGCAATAGTATTCGTAAGTAAGGCCTTTTGGAGGTAATTGGGTTGTGAGGATAGAGCCCTTAGGAATGAGAATAATGCCTATATTTAAAGAGACATTTGAGGAGACAATGGAAGACGGCCAGCCGCAAACCAGGAAGCAAACTTTCACTAGAATCTGACCATACTGGCACCATGATCTCATGATCTGGGATTTCCATCTTCCAGAACTGTGAGAAACAAATGTATGTTGTTGATACCCAGTCTATGGTACTTTGTTAGAGCAGCCTGAACTAAGACAGCTTCAAAAGGAAAAGGTAAATTTTAAGTAACAAAAGCCCATTTGTGGCCCTTTTTCCCAAGTCTGGTGACCTAAAGGAAGATACTTTGAGCTGAGGAGTAAAGAGTCAGTGTAAGGAAGGAAGAAAGCAAGAAATTGGGCTTGAGAATTATGTGTAGCAACTTTGGAATTATATGAGCCCTCTATTGCTGCCTAACAAATTACCAAAAATTTAGCAACTTAAAACATTATGTCACAATTCCGTAGGTCAGAGGTCTGGGCATAGCATAGTTGAATCTGCTCAAGTCTCAAATGCTCAAGTCTCAAATGGCTGAATTTAAGGTACTGACTGGGGCTGTGGTCTCATCTGAGGTTCAAGGTCCATTTCCAAAATTACTGGTTGTTGGCAGAGTTCAATTTCTTCAGGTTATAGAACTAAGGTCACCATTTCCTTACTGAGTGTCATCTGGAAATTGCTTTCAACTACTAGAGGGTGCTTTCAGGTTCTTGACATGTAGCTCCCTCTATCTTCAAAGCCAGCAACAGAGAATCTCCCTCACATGCATCTCTGACTTCAGGAATGGCCCACTTCCTTTTAAACGCTCACCTGATTAGGTCAGGCCCATTCAGATTCTCTCCCTTTTGATTAACTCAGTTATTTGATTGGTAACCTAATCGTGGAAGTGAAGTCCTATCATATTCACAGGTCTGTCCAAACTCAAGATGGCATTATATACTATATACAGAATATAAGGCATGTACACAGTGGGGTGAGAATTTGGAGGACTATCTTAGAATTCTGCCTACCACAAGAACTGAAGAGAACAAATAGGTTAGAAGCTTACTTTGGTTTTGAGGGATTTCTATTGTCAAAGATACCAAAAAATGACAAAAATATAAAATAAAAACCCTTTCGTGCTTTCTAATTTTTGTAAGCAGTCAGTACTGGATAGATATCTATGCCCAGGACCATGCTGCTGAAGATGGAAGAGCTTCAGTCCACCTAGGTCTTTAAACGTCTGCATGGAGCAAATGTCCTACCTTCCCCTGCTACCACTCTGGCCACCCTCCAGACTTTATGTAGGTGAGAAATGACTGTGTGGTGGCATTAAGATGCTTATTTTATCTATCCTAGTTGCTAACCTCCCTCTAACCAGTACAATACCCTGAAAGGCAGTGAAACAACTAAGTAGAAGGGGTTTTGGGGTCCTCAGATGATCTGCTGGAGCCAAGTTATATATCTCCCCTGACTACCTTTCCTCTAAATATCTGTGTTGTTTGAGCCTCTGAAGTTTTAAGCCCCCCCTCCTTACAGTAGCTTAGTCTATACCACAACTAATAAATATATTTGTCTCTGAACTACTTTTACACTTGTATTTGTACCATTCATGTAAGAAGTCTTAGGTATTACTTTTAGTTTCTTATCTATCTCTGTCTTGAACTGTTATTTATATTTTTTATTGTTAATTAACTTTATGAAGTAGCTTATAGATTTTTCTGTCCAAAATTAAACTCCTTAAAAAAGACTGGGATTCTCTTTTATGAATTTTTATGTTACATGATCCTTAATATTGTTCCTTAAAATAGGAGAGTTCAGTATGTATTTATGAGTTTGGGCTACTCTAGACATCCTGTATTCTTTTTCATTGTTTATAATTCAAGTTTATGGCTCCAAAGGTATAATATTTTCATTTCTTAAATTAATAAAATAAGGTAACACGTTATTAGTCCAAAATTTAAAAAATCTCATTCTTAATTATTTTGACCTCTTTTTGTTATGAAAGTGATATTCCTGCCTTAAATAGTGGATATTGTTTAAGCTTATCCAGTCATAATAGCAATATTTTGTGAGTAAAGACAAGCACTATTAGAGAAATCCCTAACAGAATCTACTTAATTACTTTGAAAATACCTCTTCCTAGTGACCTAACAGAACTGTTTTCCATAAGAGAAAATGGAACCTGGCAGAGAACATTTAGAAAGGACAAACTGACCCATCAAAACAGAGAGCACTTTTTCCCCCCTCTGAAATGGGACAAAAGCAAACTTACATTTCAACTCTACAAAGTCTTTGGTCCATGAAATCAAATATTCAGATGATATTTTTAAAAATCAATTTTATTTCACTCTTAGGCTTTATTCTTTGACTTTGGGAAGGAGTTCTCCACTGCTTGGTATCATATAAATAGACTGGTCTGAAGGACAGAAGACATGAGTTTGAAAACTAACCAAGACCTCTGGATGACTCAAGGTCCAAGACAAGGTAGAGTCCAATGGACTACTCACTCAGGAGGCCAATAGCTCCTATGTGCTCCTCCAGGTTTTTTTTTTTTTTATTCCAAGATTTTATTTAAATTCAAGTTAGTTAACATATAGTGTAATATTGATTTCAGGAGTAGAATTATTGATTCATCACTTACATGTAACACCCAGTGCTCATCTCAACAAGTGCCTTTAGTACTCATCATCTGTTCAGCCCACCCCCTCCCCCCACAAGCTGGTTAACAAAGCCTATGCATGATCAATAAAATACTTCATTTATATATTTATATTAAATATAAATTTATATATTTATAAATATAATATATATTTATATATATTTAAAAGTATATAAAAGTACCTTCATACTTCAGGCAAATATCCTAAATTCATTAAAGTTATAATTTACTGTGTTTATTGCATATAAACTACCTATGTGCCTATGCTCTAAATAGAAGAAAGAAATAAACCATACACTTAACTTCTTATGTAACTTA
Source organism: Cryptoprocta ferox (assembly GCA_028646485.1). Lineage (NCBI taxonomy): Eukaryota > Metazoa > Chordata > Mammalia > Carnivora > Eupleridae > Cryptoprocta > Cryptoprocta ferox. The sequence continues at coordinate 58,793,277 of CM053577.1, read as the reverse complement.
TTCTTTCACTAAGGAATGCCAGTAGATATTTTGTTTTTGTTTTCTGAGAAAAAAATATTTGTAAAATTTGGTGGATAAGCTGGAGACTAAATTTAGACTTCATCTGAAAAAACAAAAATATTTTTGAATAATTATGACTGGTTTAATTAGTTACTGCCTTTTAGTGAGTAGTGGCCTTATTTCAACTGGAGAAAAAAGCTTTGCTTTTTGATTAGACAAGTTATATAAGTAATTTATTGATTTAATTTATTAACTGCATAAAGTTAATTAATTTTCTCTATTAAGCACTAAAGGACTTCAGTGTTTAATCTTTTCTTAAATATGTATTTATTATACTCTTTTGGTTTTCTTCTGTTTTACCATTTCTCATAAATATCTTCTTTTATTTGAGTGTTATTTCAAACTATAGTGCCACCTAGTGTTTATACAATGTCTCTGACCCATTCTCTCTAAGAGAGTGATGTGCAGGAAGATTAAAACTATGTAAATGGGGGCGCCTGGGTGGCTCGTCGGTTAAGCGTCCGTCTTCGGCTCAGGTCATGATCTCACGGTTCGTGGGTTTGAGCCCCGCGTCGGGCTCTGTGCTGACAGCCAGCTCAGAGCCTGGAGCCTGCTTCAGATTCTGTATCTCCCTCTCTCTCTGACCCTCCCCCAGCTCGCGCTGTCTCTCTCTGTCTCTCAAAACATAAAAAAAAAATAAAATAAAAATAAAAATTAAAAAAAACTATGTAAATGGGTTTTCTGGAAATTATTAGTTATAATAGTTTAAAGGGATAGAATGGCATCTTTTTTTATAGGAGAGCGTTTGTAAATAAAGTTAAATTTTCAAGTTAAAAAAAGAAAAGAAATAACGTGATAAAGTCATTGTGTCATGGGTGAATATTTTAAAGTAGAAAAGAGGTTTTATTTTAATTAAATTTTTGCATACCAATGGACTCGGAGTAAACCAAACTTATATCTTAAACTCAACTTTTAATTTTCTTTAAGAAGAAAACAACCAGTTATTTTTAGTAAACTTCACATAGGTCATGGCTGAGATATTTAGTATTCTACAGATTTCACCAAAATATTAGAAATTCACAGAGCTTCACACAATGTCAAGTCCAGAGCAGCTGCCCAACAGATACTTAAAATCATAGACTGCTAGAGCCGGATGTCTTAGTTGATGGTGGGTGATGGTGAATAACAGGGATCACTGTAAATATGCTGTGATTTGTTTTCTTTTCACAAGTTTTCTAGTTCATTCACGTGATTTAAAACTCCAGAACTATATTCAACTATCTCAAAAGTTAAGGAGGAACTTAAATAAAACATTTATCTAAAGATAAGGTGGTATCTAAGGGCATCATTGATCCTAAAGTTAACTCCTTACAGATGTCAGCTTTTTGAAAAGATGTATTAGAATATTTGTTCGTGCTTCTTTAGAGGAACATTTATCACTTAGAATTGATGACAAATATCAGCTCAATTTTAGAAGTCATCTAAAGGAGTAAGATTATTTTGGGAACTTCTGACTATAGTTTTAATAACTTCTCACCTTCCTCGAGGCTGATACTTATTGACATTATTTTAGTTGGAGTGTTTTTGTAGAAAGTGACAGAAAGCCCAGATAGTCTGTTGCGCATACAATAAAAACCTATATTGGTTTGATCATGGTTCTGATTCTGTTTCTCTAAGTTCTCTCAGCTCTGTTCTAGGTTTTGTCCTCCAGCTGCTTCTCTCATGGTGATAATACAATCTGTCACACCTGCCATCACTGCAGCACCCAGGAAGAGAAAGCTCTCCCTCTCCCTATAAAAAGCTCCAAACAGGGCTTCACTCTGATTGGATCAAATTAGACTGTGTCTTTCATTTTGGGACTAGGTCAAGAGAATGGGATTATGCTGAATGGCTTAAGCCAATAAGAGGCTGTCTGTGGAATAGAGCTGAGGTCAATTGCAACCAAAATCCATGCCTAAGAGACTCAAGGTTCTATTAGGAAGAGAGACGTGTGCACTCTTCTAAATCTCTGACAATGCTACTAAACTATAGATAGCTCAGTTCAATCATGGCTCATTCACTTTGGTTATCTTAAAACAGGGTGTCATATAAAGTAAGTGTTCAATTAATGTATATTTAAAATAATGAGAAGTTAAAGAATGAATTTAATAATGGCTTATTTTTATGACTTTAAATAATGTATAAATATGTTGTCTTAAATATATCTTTCTAAATCATTGGTTTGAGAAAGTGGTCATGTTTAAAATCGAACATTTTCTGGTTATTTTTGCTATTGATTGTGATAATAGCTACCATATGTCGTTATACAACCAAACAGAAAGTTAGGGGGATGATTCATGGAAGAAACTGTACCCTCAACATGGAGATTAAAGTACAGGAAGTGGAAGACAGCATAAAATATTCACATCATTACTTTTCAAAACTTGTTTCAGATGTTGTCACAAGATGTCATCACAAGAAATCAAAATAGTAAATCTGGATATATGCATTGAAAATATGGGACTAAAAACATGTTGTTGATGTCATTTAGCTAAGTCAGTGTCAACAAGTCAAGATGGGAACCCAGGACTTTCTAGGTTTTTGCCTTAAGGCATTGCCTTATTATCAAACTTTAATGAATAAAACCAACCACATCTTTCATTCCAGTCCAATGAGTATGGCCACATAGCAGTGGCTTTATGTTGAGCCCCAATCTGCAATATCCCACAGGCCGTGTCTTCAGAGCTAAGAAATCTCTTCATCAGCTGTTGTTAAAACAGCCAAAACTTTTCCTACCAAAGTGTCTCCTGATGGCTGACCACTTTAAATATGAGGGAAGTCCACAGCTGGGTAAAGCCCATAGTTTAGTTTTCTCCAGAGAGGAGGTAGCCATCTGTGTAGGTGGAGCCCCTGAACTCATTTCCAAATGTGTTCTTCAGAGACTCAGGGTTCTGCCTAGCCTCAGGGACTGACACGAGGAGGAGGTTACTAGTGGATGTGTTTTCATTCCTTACCCCTTGTCTCTGTTTTATAAATTCTATATTCAGTTTTATTTGATAAAAAGAAAAGCTGGCGGCTAAGCAGTTTGGATACTCACTCTTGTTGCCATGCAGGGTAGGTGAGGAGCCGGGCCTGGAGGGCATGGCTGCGGACACTGTGATAAGACAGTGGGGGGTCTCAGCAACATGTCGAGGCCGCAGTCTGCATACTAGCAGAGCACCTGACTGAAAGAGCAATTTCCATTCTCATCTAGATGGACTACTTACCACTCAGATATTTAACTGTGTATCACACTTAATTCTCAGTTAAACAAATGGAATATTAAATGATTCCTAAAATGCAAAGCCCTGCAGTGTCCTACAGTATTACAGATCTGCCGATGATTACTGTGGGGCACAGCAGAACTTCTCAAAAGGCCTGAACATATGGGTAGGTGACTCTCTGTGACATTGTGATTTACGAGATTAAAATTCCCTGTTAAAAAAAATGTCTCTCCTGGTGTCTTGTGATTGTTGCTAGACATTCTTCTGTTAAACATTCACTTTTCTAGGGGAGCCTGGGTGGCTCAGTTAGTTAAGTGTCCAACTTGGCTCAGGTCATGATCTCTGGTTTGTGGGTTTGAGCCCCTCATTGGGCTCCACCCTGGTAGTGCAGAGGCTACTGGGGCTTCTCTCTCTCTCCCTCTCTGCCCCTCCCCCACTCATGCTGTTTCTCCCTCTCTCAAAATAAATAAATGAATTCTGAAAAAAAATTCACTTTTCTAGATCAGAACATTGTCTTCTGTTAAACTGTAACTAATTCTATGTAGAAGATATGATGTTTTACAAAATACATACTCAAGTTTCAAAAATATAATTTAAAAATACCTGGAATTACATTTGTTTTACCGCACAATACCGTCTTTCTCTTCAATAGCAGAAAACTGAATCTTGCCAATTTCAGATAACTCAGTCACCTCTGGTTTTAAACTCAGTCTTTTGGGAAACTTGCTACTCAGCCATTCATGATTCTTTACCCCCTTCTTCCTTTCTTTTTTAAAGAACCTGGGCTTATGGAGGCTTAGCTAAGGGAATGGTGGTGCTTTTGAAGAGCGAGTTTCTTGTCCGTGGTGATCTCCTGCCCTCAGAGGCCTTCACTGAGGTGCGACTCACCTCACCAGGTCTTGGCGGTGGACTTCTGCCTCCGCTTCATCTTTCACGTATGCTTGTGGTCCTACTTTGGCTTCCAGTTGTATAATCCATGTTCTCTGTCTTTCTTGACCCAGTTACAGGGTTCTTTAGTTTATTATTCCTTTAAATACTTCTCTGCTTTCTTAGAGACCAGGAATCCATGACTGGTCCCCACCCCAAACTAAAGTGAGTAGAACTCTGAATGGCTACACTAAGGCCCATGGCCTTGATCAGGGCTATAAAAAGGGTGTTATATGGACATGATACTAGTATATATACCCATTTAAATTACTGTGACTAGTTATCAGCGAGATCAGTACAGGAATTGAGAGTAAACATTGAGAAACTTTTGTAGAAATCTGAATTTAATAATTAAAACTTGGGGCTTGTATTTTTGATATCTTTGGATTTTCTATCTCATATACCTCATAATTCATTTTTATTATTTTATTTATATTATTTTATTTTTATTAAAAAATAACTGGTCCTTCACCATAGTGAGTTTGGGAAGTCTTGGCCTGGATGATTGTTTTTCCTGCTCAGGTGCCATGTTGGCCATGGCATAGGGCTTCTCTGTGAGCTCTGGAAAGCTGTGTCTGCCCACTCCGGTGAGGCCATGAACCCCACAGACCCACTGAGAGGAAAGTCACAGGCAAATCAAGAAAATTCACAAAAAGGAACCTCAGTTAAGATCTTAAAATATTGTCTACCTCACCATCTGGATATCCCTTGACAAAAATTACAGAATAGAGTTACATAAATGTAAAAAATCATTTAACCTCTTGGGAGCCTGATTTTCCTCAACAGTGAAAAGAGAATAATAAACCCCATCTCATTAGTTGTTGAAAGGCTCAAATGAGAAAACATATATAAAATTCTCAACTCAGGGCCTGGCACAGAAATGTTAACTTCCTTATAAAGTAAGTCGAGTTTCTAAAACATTTTTCATTTCAGCAGTTCTCTACCCACATATAAAACATATATATCCATTCTTGTTAATCTTTATATTACTGAGAACATTTAAAGTTGAAAATTCATTACATAGGGCTATAATTGTAAGAATCATAACATTTACTAGAATTGTAAAAATTAAATAAGAGAAAAAATGTGTGGTGGTTAAGCAAAGTGCCTTGTGTGTAGGAGGAGCTTAATTGATGACAGTGCCCCCCGACATACACACATGCCCACACACACTCATTGATCTGCTCGTGAATACACACACATGCACACACACGCGCAGATACACGTATAACACACCTACACTCATAAAAGATTCAGAAGGCGTTTTATTTCAGCAAAATAAAAATGCGATAGGCCTGGGCATCTACTGTGGATAGTATTTTGTTGATATATTTGAGGTATCAGTTTATTAAGTAGAAACAAGGCAAAAAAAATGACAGCTGCTTCCTGATGATTTTGTTCTCCAGCTTTCAGTGATTTCATAATTGCATCTGTTTTTTCCCAATCTTGCCACAGTGTGATTTTTTCCGAAGTAATTATACTAGCAAAGGATGGTTTAGACCTAGGAAGTGAAATATTTCTCTTAAATACCGCGGTTTTAATTAAATGTAACCCTAGAGGAACGGTGTTTAGTTGCACAAATGAAACGGACTGAGCCTTGGGGTGCTCAGAATCCAATAGAAGAAATTGAGCAGCAGAATCAATGGGCACAAGGTCCAAGGAGAGTGAAACGATGTCTCAGGAAGACTGGAAGTTAATCATTTAGTCAAAATATACTATGTCACAATATGCCAAATGCATCAGGCCATGTGAGGCAAATACGTAAATGTGACGACTATTGATTACCACCAAATTAATGCCTTGGTTATTTAATCAGTTTTGTATTTGTTTTTAGCACTTTAAAATCAGTTAAAAGCCAGTGCAATAAAAAATGGTTGGAACTAGGACAGAGACCAGAGCTATAATAAAATTTCAAAGTAAGAAATTTAATTTGGGTCATAAAGACCCAGAAAACACGGTTTCAGAATCACTGTTTGGGCTGAGTTTTATGGGAGAACTTTCTCAATGGCACAAATAAGATCCACAAACAGAGTATCAAAGAGAGTACTCATCTTCTTTTTATACATCTCTTGGGCTTCAAATCTACACACAGTGTTCGACAAAACATACTTTCACATAATTTGGGGAATAGAGAGGTATCAGGAAATGAAAACGATTGAGATGAGAGAGCAGCACATTATCCGGAAGCTGTTTTAAAATGTGCCCAAGATTTGTTTTAATTTGTTTTATGGTAAGACATGTAGACACGGAAAGGACTACGGTGAAGGAAGGAGTTTTTATACTCACAGGTCTTTAGAAATGGTAGGCTAGGCACGCTGTGCAGGCCCACATGGAAAGCACTGGGGCCCATCAGTAAGTTAGGGAAGGCAAGGGAAAGCATGGGCAGAAACCTTTATTGTATTTTCTGTGGGAAAGAATGGGCAAGGCAAGGGAAGCAGGCTTAGGACTGGCTATTTTGAATAATCCCAGCAGGCTCTGGGGCGTATGGGTTGTTCTGAACTGTCTTTTGCCTAGTCCTAAGGTGACTGGGGGGCAGCAGGGTGGGTGGTGGCTTGGTATTTGAAATTTCAGTTAAGGAGTTATTTGGGGAGTAAGGGTTCTGGATTGGTTGGTTCGCCTATGAAAGGGGTACTTGCAGGCAAGTCCTCTACAATCTCTAGGAACTGCCCCCAGGGGCTGTCTCCCTATGGTCGATGCTCCAGAGCATCAAAAAAAAAAAAAAAAAAAAATAGAGAAAATATGAGAATGTGGGTCATACAGGACCTTTCATTCTCTGTGTTCTGGGATATGAGGAATAGAAAAGTCTTAAAAACACTGGGGCTGGCATCACTCAGTATGTCACTCAGCTGTGCAAAGGGCTGTCTTTACTTTTATGCTCTGTTAACCATTCAAAGATGCTCTCTGAGCTTTGCTGGTCCTGACCGTGCAATCTTCTCAACTACAGATTATTTTGCAGCTCTACTGCTAATCATGTTGCATTCAATAGCAAGAAGGCTTAAAAAGTTAAATAATGAGAAAATGACTCTTTAGAAACCAGTGATTCTGCTGAAGTTCTCTTGAAAACTCTTCACTTATGGAGAAATGCCTAGGAAGGCTGTCCACTGAGGGTGTCAGTGAAGGTATTAAGAGATCAAGCATTGTTGAGGAAAGATGAACATCCCATTGTGACACAAACAGAATACATTCTAGAAATTATGGTCTTTATACTTCAAAGAACAGAAGAAGCAGTATCTTTAGACCGAATGAGGTGGGAATGGTTTTCAGATCACTGTTTTCTACTTCATACACAGAATAAATTATAAGCCAAATTGTAGCTAAATTTACAATATCAGAGGTGTATTTTAGTTTCATTTATTTAATGTGATCACTATAATGCCGATGGTTAGATTTCTGTTAAATTTTCAGTTATTAAACTTGATTTTCAGCAGATTAAATTTAGCAGTAAAATGTTCTCTGGGCCAAAGCATAAAAGGAAAGTCCTCGGGCAATAACATTTTTTCAATCTTCGTTTTTTGAAATGCATTTGTTTGTAATAAACACAAACACACATGGCAAAATATGACAACTATTTTTTCATTGTTAGCATTTTCATCTGTGAGTTTGAAATTTAGCCAGCAATTGTTTTTGTCCAGAGGTGAAGAAGTGAAAACATCATGAAAATGGTTTTTCACAGAAACAACACTGCATTGATCACATCTAAGGCTCTGGAAAAATAACAAAGAACCAGTCCTCTGTCTCCAAGGGAGACAAATGCTGGTGCTTCCCTCCCACAGTGGCTATTCCCTGTCTCACCACTATGTGGTGCTGCTTACTATTAAATATGTGTGTGTGTGTGTGTGTGTGTGTGTGTGTGTGTGTGTGTATGTGCGCGCGCGCCTTTGCTTTTTATATTTATGATGCCTGATGTTGAAAGCATAGTATATATTCAGATTTGGAAATCTCAAGCTAGGATTCTATTTACTGAACCTGAGCTCTCCGAGTCTGGCTGTGGAGATTCAGCTTTGCCAGATGATAACTAGTTTAATCTGGACTCTGAAATTACATGTGTTTGCTGCTCAACAAATGACTTCTGTGTTGGTGGCAGAATTCACACTAACCATATTGCTAATTAATCGGATTTCACACACAGACATAGATTTGGTGTCGAAACATTCTAAATAAAGACCTTTCAAATTATGGAGGCATTTAACTCTGTCTCTTTCCAACTGAGACTCCCATGTTTCACCATTTTAGTGAAAGAATGATTAAACAAACAAATAAGACTTTTGAATAGGGGTGATCATGTAGACTTGGTCGTTAGAGTTTGGTTAAAAAGAAAAAAATTCCACAAGCCTACTTGACTTAAGCAAAAGGGGAATACTTCAAAGACTGTAGGAATAGCTTAAGGGACTCAAAGGAAGAGAATATAACCTTCAGGGTGGGAGCTGGGAAATACCAATTCTCAGGAAACAATGGAACTGCTATCTCTATACCTCAGAAGCCTCGTGGTCCTTTTCTGTGTCTGAACTTCAGACTGAGTAAATGCTTCCTGTCCTTCCTTTTTGTATTTAAACACAGTAAAATCCCATGAGGTAAAAACTGGAGAGTTTCTATAATACTTCTCTTTACATAAAGTGATGCTGTACTTTGAATAGACTATCTGGTTTTATATGTGTTGGGATTGATCTTATTCCAGCATAAGGGTTGAACTATATTATTAAGAGCATTATAATACTATTCATGTCTTTTTCTTCATTTCAGTTTGATGTCTTAATACTTTCCTTTGAAGTTTACTGAATTTATTAGCATTTTTTTAAGAGTCTCATGACGACTAGGTGATAGAAAGGCAGGCTTGCTGCTTTTCCAGCCACTATGGTTCTTGGACCAGGGATGGACACATCATCCATGGCCTATCAATTCACTGATTGGCCAGATTCTCCCTCATGAGAAATGGGCCATGGCGACACGTACACTCCCATAATTTGGGGGGTCGGAGGTTGAACTGAAAGGTCAGATAGAAGCAGAGCAGGTCCAGTAACATAGCAAGTGAATGCTGCAAACAAGCTGAACAGTGGGAACACCCAGGCTGAGGAAATGAGTAAATTATTAAATTTATTGAATAAATTCTTTTCCACAGACAAATAATTTGGAAAGGATTTCATACCTATCTTTGGGAAGAGGGCATGGAGGGAGGTCTAATAATTGAATTAGGTTTTGCATATCTAAGACTAAGGATTTGGGGACAGAGGGAGTATATTTTTTTTAAATACCCTTTTCTCCTGATTCAACTCCAGGAAGGTTGAATAATTTAAAAGGCCTGGTAAGATTTAAGAGCATTTCTAAGGGAAATGCACCATGAATATGACTGGATTAGATGATACAATTGCCAGCTCACAGGTGGTGAATCTGGCTCTGCTTTCTTCATCACGTTCCCTTACTCTAGTATCTGATGCCTTGATCTCTCTGGCCTACAAATGGGGGTGAAGGACTGCTTTCTCAGTGTTGGGGTGACAGAAGAGATACGGTAGCTATGGTTGCTGGTATCTTATTGACATACTCTTTTCTCTTGGACACTGATGCTAGAAAGAAAGGAAAAGATTTACAATGTTATCAAAATATAAGCCCTTTGACAGTGGCAGGGCTATGGCATTTATTGTAGATATTTTGCATAGTTTTAGATACTACCAGGTAAGAAGCACCATCCATTTCTAGAAAGAATTTTAAAAGAGAAAATAGGTGATTCTAATTTTATTCTTTTTTTAAGTTCAAAGTGTTTCATTATTTTTTTAAATATAATTTTTTGTCAAATTGGCTAACATACAGTGTGTAAAGTGTGCTCTTGGTTTTTGGGGTAGATTCCCATGGTTCATCACTTACCTACACATACCTTTCTTGTAATTCACATGGCACCCTCTTAAAGTGCCTGTACCCATCCCAAACCAGATGAAAATCTTTGGTTCCCAACTCAAATCAGGACCGATAATTTTGGAAGAGCAGATCTGCCAACTTTTGATTTATAGGAATGAATAAATTAAACAAATAAGATGTGCCTTTGGTAAGCAGCTGTTTTGAAAGGGGGAAAGAGAATCCAGTTAATTACTTGCTATTCAATGGAATTATACCATTTTACGCCCCCCCCTCCCATGATTTACACACATGATTCCAACCAAATCATTGTGCATTTGAAACCCATATACAGAGGCAGGAGAGTGCAAAGAGTTTGAGGGTCTAGGTCATGGGGCCAGGTTGCCTAATTTGGAAGCCCAGCTCTGCTATTTGCTACTATGTGGCCTTGGGCAAATTACTTAGCCTCTCTGAGCCACATTTTTACCATCTGTGAATGGTAAGTACTTAGTACTTAGAGGTACTCTCCTCTAAGTGTGTCTGTGACTCTCCTCTATAGTGTGTCTGTGAGGATGGTACTCTCCTCTAAGTGTGTCTGTGAGGATGAATAAAGCACTAAGTATAGTGTCAGGCACATAGTAAGTGCTCAAGAAACATTGTTTTTATATAATTATTATCTAAATGTACTGGTAAGGAAGAGTCCATGGACTTTATATGGTCTGGGAATGCTTTAAAATGAAGAAAAATGAATTACAGATAAACTCCTTTCAGCTTCCAAGAGGCATCTTTTTTCCCTACGTTGGCATGCCCCTGGAGTTTGTCCTTTCCACCAAATCATCATATGAGTGGTAAAGAGCCTCAACTCTTCCGTAAGTTCCAAGAACCAAGGATGGAAGAATCTTTGTAGACAACCCCAATGGTTACCTATGAAAGTAGGCTGGTTGGGTTTTTATTAGTTACCTAATTTAGCTTCTCGTTTTATAGATGATTGCCCACCCATATTGGAGAAAAGCGTAGGAAGAGAGCTGAAGCAGCCACTGTCTGGTAGAGGGAAGGGCAGAGAATGGGGAAGGCTGTCCAGAGGAGGAGAGGAAGAGGCAGAAGAACAAAGTTATAAGAAGTTTCCACAAATAGCTCCAACAATAGTCACGCAGTTATGAAACAGAAATATCTGTGGAGCTAGGGTCTGCTGTATCCTCAGCATTCATAGCACTGTGGACAGACGGTATCTTGGGGACCCAACCTGCTCTACAACTCATGAGGGTCTCGTGAAGAAGGCACCCAAGAAGACGGAAGAAATGTGTTGAAATAAGTTAACTCATTAGCAGCGTAGGATATATGGGGTGGAAATGTGGCTGCCAACAGCTGGCTTACTTACAGATACTGTAATTTGTTTAGTGTTTCACTCAGTGTCTAAGAAAGCCGCTTATCATTTTGTGCATATCACTTTGGAGTTATTCAAAGACAACATCTTTTTGTTAAAAATCCTGATATAAGCCCTCTAATTAGTTTTAGTAGAACTACCTAGATGTGGAGGGGCGCTAATGATCGGCAGCTGGTTGCTCTGCTGGGGCCTTCAGAAAGAGCCTGCCCCCTAATTGGATTTACCTGCATGGTTTAGTTATCAGAAAAGAAGTAAAATAGAAGAGTTGTTATGGAATAAATATGTGAAATAAGGACAGGTATGTGTGCACCAGAGACAGTCAAATATCAGAGTTTATGCCATCTGTCGTATTTATAAAGTTATTATATTCATATGTAAGACCGGATGGAGTTTTAGGGATCACCTCGCACAGGTCCTCATTCTTTAGAGGCTCAGAGTAGTTCAAGGCTTACTCAAGATCACCCAGTCTAGTAGGCAGCCCGTGTCCTACTCAGGAGATCTTTCCACCTTCGGCCACTGCCTCTCATGGATGTCGTTTACCTGTGTCTTTGGCAGGGAGGGAGTTGTTTCTCTGTTTTTCTCATGTAGGCTAGGAGACTTCCTTTTAGTAAAACATAGTAGTGAAAGTTACTGTTGGCTATTTTCTAAAAAACAATTCTTTTGGAAAGAGGATTTCAAAGATAGCTCCCAGATAGAAGAGTTCTGCATGACGATGTGTGGGACAGACCGCTCCTTTGACCCTCCCAGGAGTCATTTCTTATGGAAGACTTAGGCCATAGGTAAAGAAGCTGGAACAAGGTGATGGTATTTTGTTAGAAAGGAAAATGCATCGATGAATGAGCCAGTGCAAACATTCAAATCCCTGCAAGGGGAAGGTGGGCTTGCTTGTTGAAAAATGGTTAAAAATGGCCAAGTGTATCAATAAGCCAAGTTCCTTATACTTGTCTGAAAGAAGAGGTGGCTTATCCAACTACCTTTCAGGGAAGGAGTGTCTCAGTGCTCTGTGACTCTTCAAGTTTGTTAGGTTTCTAAAATAGGATTACCAAGGAGTCTGACAGCAATGGGAATAATGAAGTGCCCAGAATAAGCGGCAAGGTGGCTTATGTCATGCTGTATGCAGCATCATGAATAAGAGGTGATTTATCCCTTTCATCAGGCCAAGCTCTTCACGGGGAAGGCATCTTATGCAAACTATGGCCACATCCTAGATCATAAATAAAATCCCAAGCAACAAAAGCACCCTTGACCAACTATAATTTAAAATTAGACTGCATTCATCTAATTTTAAAGGTAGGAAAATGTTTCAGAAACATTTTATACATAGTCTATAAATAATATCATGTTCTTCGCAAATTTGATATTCAAAATTCTAGTTGGTGAAACTGTTGTCAAGCTCTCCCAGGGTTTGAGGGGAATATGAAAAGTACTGTAAGCCACTTGAAGCCAAGGAATATTGAGAAAGAAAGGAAGGGTTGATGTTTCTACAGGTTCTGCAGGAAATATAGGAATGGAGTTACTGGGTAATGGAAACCAATACACACATATGCACACACCCGTATGCATATATATATGTTTTTCTATATATGAAAGGGAAACAATGTGAGCAACCTGCAACTGTTATGTTACTTTTGAAGAGCATCAAGATCTCTATATTTATTTATTTTTCTAGTGGAAAATCTGTTTGTGTCTGAGGACGCTCTGCCAGCCTTCCCTTCAGTACCTATGAGGGTGAGTAAAAAGCATTAGATGGATCATTTTGAGGTGAAAAAGGCCTCTTACGCTTGCTTTTATTATACCATCACAAAATTTCTAAGAATTTTTATTTATTATCTATTTTTGTTAACAGAAAAACTAAAATGTATTGTAGACCACTATTTACCAAGTAAAGCTTTTAATAAGGTCATTAAAATGACTTCCTAAATCTACCGTGGCTATTTTTTTTTTTTTTTAGATAAAATGAAGGGAATGGCTCTCATGGCAACCTCTGCCCTCTGTTGTAAATTGACCTTGCACATGCCTGTCTGCTATGTGAACCGTGAACAATTTTTTGGAACTCTTTCAACCTCTTTCTTTACTCACTGTGATAGTTAACATCTACAATGAATGATAAATCTGTAAGAGGCACACTGCAACACTGCTCGTTAATTACAACACATGCTACAAATTTGTTGGTAGATTCAGGCTGTGATGATCCACGTGCGTAAGTTGAGGACATCGGGTTTCTGTAGTTCCCTTTGTTCTTCATATGACAAAGTTGTAAGGGACATACTGCCATTACCAATATAACAATGTTCTAGGGATCTCTTCCTAAGTAGCATCAGTTCTAAAGCTAGAAGGCTGTTAGCTCTTGCCAACATTATAAAACTACAACAAAATTTACTAGTTTTTTCCCTAACCTTTTTTCTTTTTTTGTAAGCTTAACAGCGTGCAGAATGAATGCATTGTTAAATTGCTGATTCTTTCACTCAGTCCTCCTCTTTTAGACCTAAAAACTATGCAGGGGCACCTGGGTGGCTCAGTTGGTTAAGTGCCTGACTCTTGGTTTCAGTTCAGGTCATGATCAGCTCAGGTCATGATCTCACTGTTCGTGAGTTTGAGCCCCACATCTGGCTCTGTGCTGATAGCTTGGAACCTGCCTGGGATTCTCTCTCTCCCTCTCTCTCTGCCCTTCCCCCCAAATAAATAAATACTTAAAGAAAACTATACTGCAGACTTGGCTCATTTAAAATCAAATTCTTTGACGTTTTATAGATTTGGTGGTTTAGATTGCTGTTTCTTCATCCACAGTAACTTAGAAAAAGAAAAAACAAACCGAGCAGATTCTTTTAGAACTGAATTTAGTCGTGGTAGATGCCAAAAGTCACCACTCAAAGGACCATGTGAGCCAAAGTTAATAGTCACTGTAAATAAGAATCTTGAAATGGAAATAGAGTAAGTGAATGATTATAACCAGATGATCTTTACTGCGTGGATGCTCACAGGGTGGTTTTGGGTGTTGGACTCTGGCTGTCTAAATTTTGATTTGCCATTTACTATTGCATCATTCTGGGGAAGTTGTATGGTGTCACTGAGTGTCAGAATAAAATGAAATTAGGACAGTGACTTCCTCATAGTGCTTGAGGACTAAATGAGGTGGTGGATCCAAAGCTTACAGGTACCATTATTATGTTATTATAATCTAAACATAGTGATATAAATAGGATTAAGTGAGCTGCTTATCTTGAAATTCTCATAGGTCTAGCTATCCATATTGGTAGTTACATTGTAAGTCACATTTTATTTCTGTTTTCAGATGAAGAAAAGAGATAGAAGGAATAACATGTAATTTATTTTATCACTGAGTTAAATGTTAAGATATTTTAAGAAGTGCTTCTAATGTTGGGATATGGTAACAGTTTGGAATGTGAGTCACACTATGTAGTGTGTCTTAATCTGTCAAGGAGTTCAATGATTGCATTTTCCCCCTCTTTTATTTTTAGCTTTGCAAAACAAGTTGAACATTTTGCTTTTTAAATTTCATTTGAGGGAAAAATGTCTATACTATACTCTTTGTAAAGATTTGCCCTCTTTCTGTTACATGATAAAATCTATTCAGTTCTGCTCAATACTTTATGGCCAAACCATTTCTCTGTCTTGGAAGAATAAATGTTAACTCAGACATTTATTTTAATGGTAATAGCTAAGGTAAGCTGCAAGTGCTAACAGCTAAGAATAGCTAGGTTACAAGAACTTGGTTCAGGAAGATGAAATCCAGCCAAAAGAGGAAGGTAAAGCCCCCATTTCCTTCAGGCAGGAAGGAAATGGGGATTATTCCGGTTGCTTGTGCATTCACTTTAACCATTACTTCTGCATTCTATACATAAAGAACTGGAAATGGTTATTTCTTGGATCTATTGCTCTGGGCAAGGGATGAAGATGGGCATTCACTGTCTGGCCCCTCCTCGGTGCCTGGCGCTCCCTGAGCAATACTAATTGTGGTAGCACTCAACCACTCTCCAGCAAGTATCGTCCTTTCTTTTCTCTTTTTTCTCTCTCATTTTTCTATATCCTTATTCAATAAATACATAGTCTCCAAAAGCGAGAGACCAGCTCAAAAAACTCATTATTCAGTAAATGTGTCCTGCAGTGATCCCCAAGGAGTTCTCCACATGACTATCAATGTGCCATCAAGATGATTCTGGGCCCCTCAAATTAAACTGCATTTTGGGTCTAGTATGTACCCCCAGGGTAGCACCTTTGTTAAAAGAACTTGGAGAAAGAGAAAGCTTATTTGTACAATGATTACATTTTCTAAGAAAAAACTTAAAATGCTCCATTTTATTTTCATATGTAAAAAACAGTGGTTTGTATGGAAGTGGATTTTCAGCCCTCCAGGAAGGTGTTTGTAAGTGCCAACAGAGTTCCAGGTTGCTTGGCAAAGTACACACACACCAAAAACCACATATGGCTGTCATCCAGAGATGCTCAGTTGAGACAGCCCAGAACAAGCTTTGAATGAGGGGCGAAAATTGTGAAGGCACCACTGTGTTTTATTTATTTATTTATTTATTTTACACACAAACAAAATAAACAAAGACCAAGCTGTAAATGTATCATTTCCCATCAGAAGAGGAACACCAATAATGGGGTTGGGGTTTGCGGTGCCAAGTTCTCTCAAGTTAAAACTACGCTGATGCAAAGCAGATGAAATTTCATCTGTGGCTTGCAAATGAAAGCTTTTTAATGGGGAAATGGAACCACTTCTGCCCCATAGTTGTGCTGAAGCCTCAGGTTCAATAGAAGTTCAAGTCTTCTTTTTCGCAGCAAGCTGAAGGCAGGCATTTTGGTAAACATGTTCTAAAGAATTCATGGGGAACATACTGAAGGTTTAATGAGTAGGGTTTCTGAAAGCCAAGAAATACAAAAAAAAAAAAATCCCCAAATTAACAGCCTACTGTTTAGGTTTATTTTTCAAAAATACGTCAATCTAATGTACATAGAACTAAATCTCATCAAATGGGGGCTAGTTGATAAAGAATACCTTTGGTAATACACTTCATTGCCTTTTCATTTGTACATGGTAATGAATTTGGCAACCATTCTGCCCCTTATTATAAATTTAAGGAATGGGATCCCATCCATCCCTAACTCCTCTGTTTTCTGAGAAGGGCATTTTTAGGGCACCATTACTGTAGTTAAAGCATTAATGCTGAAGGAACTGACAGCATTTAGGACAGTTGGAGAGGTGAGGGTTTTGTAGTTCTTTATCTGTGATTAAATCTGTATTTTAAGTTATCTGCCCATTTTATATCATTTCAGCCTCAGCGAATTAGAATCCTATCATTTTTTTTCTCCAGTCATTTTATACGACTCATGGGAGGTGGAGGTGGGGAAAGAGGGGGTTGTATGATAAGGTTTGTGTGAGTCTGAGCCATCACCAACAAGGAAAATGCAAAAGACTGCCTCTGAAGGATTGCCTGTGGCACCTGATGCTAAAATGTATGGCTGAAGAGTGTAGTCAGTCCTCTGGAGGCTTGTCCCCAGGTTCTGCAACACCCCCAACTGGGGAATTCCAAGTTTGTTCAATTTCTTCATAGAATAAAATGATACCACCACGAATCTACCCTTGCTTTAAAGGTGAACCTCCAACCAGGCTGGAAGAATCCTCAAGGTGGCAGCACCTTCATAGCTTTCAAATTCTCCCCTATTGAAGTTTTTAATTAGAAGATCCAGTAAACCACATAAAAATAGTGCATCCAGGAATAACACCTCTAAGGCACCAACAACCTGGAGCTGTGCAAGCAGTATTCAATTATTAATGATCTCGTCTAGCCTCAGACTAAATAGTACTTGTTTTGACTTCCATAGGAAAACAGTCCCCTTCAAGGAAATACTGCAAGCTTACAGACTTGGAAATAAAACAAGAGCATCGCATTGCGAGAATGAGGCTATGGCCTGGGTCTTCCGTTCCGATATAATACTGTGTGTCTGCCCGTTTGTCATCACAGGTCAGCATTTCCCATCCTTCACGCCGGCAGTGCTATTCGGTTGTGATCGTCGCTCTGATTACCATGTCCCTGTGCTTAAGGAAAAAGCTATTATGGGAGCTTTGGGCCAAGGTAATAACAATAAAGAAATGGTTGAAAAGCAGGAGCCAGAAAGGAGAGAGAGTGACAGCTATTCAGAAGGCTAGTGAGGGGGGAGCAGAAATGCCCTGGCAGAAATGGCTTCTTGTGCTTCGGAAAAGCCACACGCGGTTCCATGAGAAGTCCTCTTTCTTTCTGGCCTTTGCAAATGATCCTGTGGAGAATATTTATTCATTGAAAGTATATAGTCTGCTCCATCATCAATCTTTTCTGTAAAAGAAGAAAATGTAGGAAAGGTTAGCATATTCTGCAGTCCCTGATAGGACCTCATGGATCGAGGTCTCCACAACACCCAAAACAAGGAGGTAAGAAGGCAAGTATGGGAAAGCGAGCTGTCTCTCCTATGTATCCCTGAACTAGCCAGTTGGATTTTTTTAAAGTGGATTTACTGAATTAAGTGAACTGATCTTGGATAATCATAATTTCAATTTCATGTGGTCTCAATTGAGCTAGCGTGAGGATGTTTGTGCCACTATAGTCTCTTATTTATTGTCTCTCAATGTCTCGGTCACCCAGGCTCAGAATCTGAGATTTACTTATTAGCCACCTAGTCAAACACCACGCATTGAATAACCTTGTTTAACTCTGTCAGGCCCTGTCCTAGGACCTGATCTTTAGCACTTTATTTTCTTTCAACCCTGTCATCCATCAGCCCTTCCCTCATATTCCCAGTTTTATTTTTTTCTTTCTAGCCCCATGGACTTCACCATAGCCTCTCCTCACATAATGGGTATATTACTGCAAAAGCCCTGCTCTAAATGTTCATGTTGCTCATGCTGATCTTTGAGTCTCTTCTCTGTACACGGCCACCCACTTGCACTGTTCATTTTCATGAACAGTAGAGTCACTACTCTGACTCCATTGTTTATGGGATCAACTTAAAAATCCCCTTTTCTGGAATTGAAATTTTCTTATCATCTGACCCTTCCTTGTGGGAATAACCTTATTTCTCGAGGCTCTTCACTGTGCCCTATACCTATCATGCTCTCTTGCCCTCTGGCATTTTGCTCAGAATGGTTTCTCTACCTTCTTGTCAAACTCCTGGCCTCACCTAACATTCCTTGTCTCTTCATTGCAGTCTCTCCCATGGTATTTATTATATCTACTCCATATTCTGCCTTGTCTTACTTTCTATTTTTTCTTAACACTTGGTGTTTTCTCAACAGTTCTATATTTTTCTGAAAGGCATAGTTTGGATCTTTGACTCATTTTGTCTCACTCACTGTGCTCAGCACATAGTAGGTGGTCAAGAAATGCTTATTGAAAAGTACTTAGCCAATTGAATGTTTTTTCTATACCAGGGGTCAACAAAATGCATGCCCACTGTACTCATTAGCCCCCAAAGGAGCAGCTTTAAGAGAGAGTAGATGTCATTCTACTCATAAAAGAAAAGGTTAAATTTAAGAATGTTCCTAATATGTACTAGAAAATGTTAAATCTTTCATGTTGTAAAAGCCACCCTTAGAGGATTACATGACTGTTAATGTAACAGAAAAAGCTATGCTTGATTTTCATTTTAAATAGGAAGTTGAGGTAACTGCACTATCTGCATTGTTATGACATGTTTAATTCTAAGCAGCCTGACCTCTTATTCTATCTTAATAATTTTATTTTCTCTAATAACACAATCTCTATAATGGTAAATTATGATATTTTGAAATGTTTTTGATGATCACCCTGAGTCATTCTGACCACTGAGGATGTTTTTCTGCATTAAAGTAAAGGGTCGTAAGACAGTTGCCCTTTGCCATCCTCCCAGTTGACTTTGCAGAGCATAGTGACACAGCAAACAAGCTTTCCTTCATGGGACTTGTTAAGTGTGCATCCTGCCCATATCCCAGTGTGTCCGTTACTGGTATTGCCTCAGCCTCCTGGGATTCGGCTGAGAGGGGAGTGAGAAGATGATTTGGTTACTATTTCCAGCTTCAAATACAGTAGTTACTTTAGGACATTTTTATTTCTGGAGTGGTCTCCTGAAGAAAGCATAGATAGGGGCACCTGGGTTGCTCAGTCAGTTAAGCGTCTGACTTCAGCTCAGGTCACTATCTCACGGTTTGTGAGTTCGAGTCCTGTGTCAGGCTCTGTGCTGACAGCTTGGAGCTTGGAGCTTGGAGCCTGCTTCAGATTCTGTGTCTCCCTCTTTCTCTGCCCCTCCCCTGCTCGTGTTATCTGTCTCTCAAAAATAAGTAAACGTTAAAAAATTTTAAAAAAGCATAGATAATGCAATTATATGTCTTAGAAAAAACATAAGATATTTAGGAACTAATCTTTTAAAGAGTGTTCTATTACTACTTGCACTTCTTTATATATTCCATCCTTGGTGTAACTACCCTTAATTAAAAGCAGCCTTCAAAGTTACAAAAATGAAGTTCCACAGATTAGGATGTTAACATGTACCAAGCACCTGGTACTGCATAAGGATTCATAAAAATGTCCCATGGTGAAAGGAAGGAAAACCTCTAAGCAGGAAAAGCTAAAACCCTGGGGAAAAGGAATTGTCCATGGCTTCCGTCATTGGCTATTAGCAGTGTCAATCACTGCCCCAATTCAGTTTCTCTGCCATTTCAACTAGATGGCCTGTTTTGTCTAACTAGTATAGTCCATGTCTGTGCATGAGCAACCTGGACAAACTTTGCAACCTGCATTTTCTAGCTTTTGTGAAAATTATTTCCTGTCTGGTGTGCTTTAGCAGAACACCTGTGCTGGACATCAAAGGCTGCACCAGATAGGAAGGGCTCTCCTCCTCCTGAACCCTCTTCATTGTGGGGCAGGAGGAAGAGCTGGCTCATCTACCTCTCTCTCAGTGCTGCCTATGTCAATCTAGAGCATTAGAAGTAGATATTTGACACAGTGGAGTAAAGGTACCATGTAATAATAATGCCTTAGAATCATACTGAGGGAAGTGATCATATTATAAGAGATAGAGGTGTGTTTACCTTGTAAATATTGTGGCAAAGTACCTGAAGAATTTAAAACCCTCCCACCTGCACTCAGTCTCTCCAGCTCCACAAGAAAGAGGTGGGGAATCCAGATGGCAAAACGTAAATAAAATCTAATACCTTGAGGCAGTGGTAGAGAGGCGACAAGGTAGCCTGTACTATCTGGGAGGTGATTGAAGGAGGAGGCAGAAAAGGAGAAAATCCTTGACATTGAGCTAAGATGGTTTAGTATGGGGTGATGGGCAATTTAAGTGGAAAAATAAAAAGTTGTTTTACTCCATCCTGTGACTAGATGTAACCACAATTATCTAATATTATTTCTTTTCTGCCAAAGTATTCTCCATTCCTTCCAAACATTAGGGTATCAGAAAGATGCACAAAAAACCCCCAAATTCCTAGAGTGGCAGTTCATTAGAAGACATAATCTATGAATGAAATGCATACATTTCCACTATACATACACCTGGGTGGGTATTTCACTCACAGTGCTACCTCCTCCTTCCTTTTCTGATGCCATCACTCAGAACTTACTCCTCTCCACGGCCTCTTTCAGGAACTCTAACTTGCACATTTCCATAGTATCTGTAGATACAAGCTGAGAAGTCTGAGGGAAATTGTGTGGAGGAGAGTGGGGAAGAGTCTTCCCATTCTATCCTAATTGCCTCTATCTTGCTGTGTCTCTGTATCTTCAAAGCCTACAGGCTTAGAAAAGTCTTTTAAGGGTAGGGAAGTTATGTATTCTTTCTTATTAAAAAGTTTAAGGAAATATATATTTAAAATGCTCTTATCTGCTCTGTGGGTTGTTTGGAGACAGGTACAAATTAAGATGTGTCAAACATTCCAGGAAAACTAACAGATGACTGGAACGCAGACCACAGCCTTCTGCAGGAGAAGCTGCTGGTTCTGGTCTTCTGGTCTTTCCTGCCTCTCTCTCTCTGTGACTGGGGGCCTGAGTTGGTTTCTGATGTCTGTCTAAATTAACCCCTTGTTATTGAAAGTCATGACCCATTTGTATGAGTCAAGGAAGAAGTTGTTCTCCTGAAATCTTGGTGGTCTGCTGCTATGCAGGCACAGCCTCGAGTTTCAGGTGAGGTGAGAACATCGATTTCCCTGCTGTTTGCCTAACTCATCTTTATACACTCCTGAAAACCGGGCAGAAAACATGTTGGTTCTCAGGATCAAGTGACTGAATTAAGGTTGCCATGACTCCCTACCTACTTTTGATGCCATTTTCTGTTGTTGTTCTAAGTGTAGAAAAAGCCAAGAGAGGAAGTTGTGTGCCCAAGGAAGTTCTAGCATGACTCAAGATACATGCAGAATTACCCAGGATTACATTCAACTCTTTTCTATAAATCCCACATTGATTTTTTTAAATGCATAGTCTACCCCAATGACAGTACCTGAAGAATAAAATTTGTCCTTTAAACCATTTTTGGAAGATATTTTTTTCTGTTAGTACATGTTTGAAGGACAGTAGAGTAGTGGGCTTGTACCTACTTACCTCTGTGTGACTATGTGATTATTGCTAACTATTTAACCTCCTGCTGCCTCAGTTTTATCACCCATAATATGAAAATATTATATTATATATTACATATTATATGTATTATAAAAATAATAAGTTCTGTCTCATAAGATTGGTGTGAGAATTAATTAATCCATATAAATCCAATAAGAACGTGTGTAGGACATATAAACACTCAGAAAATATTAATTGTCAGCAACAATGTTGCTTGCATTGTTGGGTTTTCTGTCATTTCCCTTATCCTAAAGATCAATAAAAATTTATTTAAAAACTCATTTTGGGTCATAATTTATGATTTATGGGTTGTGAATCAACTATAAATTACTGTGGATTCGTTTTATAATTTTTCCCAAGGCAATAAAACTTCTCCTATAATAAATCTAGATATTATAAAAATGTTTATAAGTTTCCAAATTATGGGAAATTTCGATGTAATTCATAAGGACTTCAGGGAGAAAAACTACATTTAAACTATTAATTTATTTGGAGGAAATCTGAGATGATTGGGGCAGAGGTGGCAACATAATTTTTGAATCTTCCCAAATACCACATAAAAAGAGATAGACAACTAGATAGCAACATAAAAAAATCCACAAACAACACAAAGAGTGACAGAATATCCCTATTAACTTCAAAATACAAGACTATGGGAACAGATTACCAACAGCCACAAGACCTACCAGTTATCAGCTTCCATGTGGGAAGAAGCATTGGGAAGCCCCAGACATCTGTCAGACCTGAAAACCAGAGTCCCCACTAACCATATTCATGCATATTCATGAAAAGTGCAGCATATCAATTTGAGAAGCCAGGAGAGATCTTGCCCAATTCAACAGCAGTGCAAGCAATCTGGTAATGAGGACTGGAGGGATGGAGCAGGCCAGCATTTGCGAACCCTCAAAATGGACTAGTCATGATTCCATTCTTGATAGAACCCCCACTGAGGAGAAAAAATTAGATCGGAATAAAAGCTGAGGACAGAGACAATAGTTATGAAGGAAAGAGAAGGTGCAGATAAAAATGGGGGAGGAAAACAGAGCTAGAAAATTTCAAAAAGAGCTGCCAGTTTGTTTTTTTTTAACACTACACAAGAACATGAAAAGAAACTCTGTGAAATCTATTTGAAGTTTGCTTCTTTGTAAAAGTTCATGGACATTAAATTCACATTAAAATGAGAGACAATATATTATTAAAGTTAAATATTACAAACATTTAAAAATAGAAAAAACTGTAATATACTATTTCAAAAAATCTTAAAAATTTTTTTCACATTTATTTACTATTGAGAAACAGAGACAGAGCACAAATGGGGGGGGGGGCAGAGAGAGAAGGAGACAGAATTTGAAGCAGCCTCCAGGCTCTGAGCAAGCTGTCAGCACAGAGCCCGACGCGTGGCCCAAACCCAAGAACCGTGAGATCATGACCTGAACTGAAGTCGGATGCTCAACCGACTGAGCCACCCAGGCACCCCAATTTCAAAAAATATTTTAAAAATTGAAACTATATTCCAAGAGCTGAGAGAACAACGTAAGTCAGAATGGAAAAAAAATTAGTAATGAAGTAACATAATTCAAGAAAAAGTTTGAAATAAAGGATATGATAATTCCAAAAGCAAACACTAAACTAGAAATAGCAGCAAAGCAGTTAACACAAAGGATGAAAGCTGAAGAGATATAGAAAACATAAAAAGATTTTAAAAATAAGTAAGAAATAAACAGATTTTACCTATAATACCTAACAATCTAACGCTATAAATATACTATACCTAAAAATAAAATGCATTACAATAATTACACAAAAGAGAGAAGAGAATAAATGGAGTTTTGTTGTCATTTAAGAGTAGAATTTAATAATTTTGTTAGATTCATACTATATGCATTTGTAGAGACAACAGAGGTATGTGATTATACTGTGATGGTTTATAAAATAACTTCAAGAAAAAATATAGTGATAGACTGGGTTTTTTAAAAAGCAAAACACAACTATAAATTAATTACCTTATAAATTAATTATAAAGGAAGGTAGACTTGAGAAAGTAGTATTAGAGATAAAGGGAGATATTTCTTAAAGATAGAAGGTCATCCATTAGGAAAATTTAATAATTCTAAATTTTTAAGCATATAATAACTTCAAAATGTATAAAGCAAGACTTAACAATACTACAAGAAGAAATAACTAAATCCACTATCATAGTGGGAGATTTTAATACATCTCTCAGTGCTGATTTAAAAAAGCCAAAAAATTAGAATATATTATCCCTGAACAGCATGATTAATAAATTACACTTAATTAACATATACAGAACACTATACAAAGCAGCAAAATACTCAAAAGGAACTTTGACAAGAATTGAATATCTGCCGGGCCATAAAACAAGTCTTATCAAGTTTCAAAGCTTTGAGTTTAGAGTGGATTCTCTCACCACAGAATTTATTAACCAGGAATTAAAGAAGTCAAGATAAAAAAGATGACTAGAATATTTATCAACTGTTCTAAAATTAAGCAATATGCTTCTCAAAAACAACCCATGGATCAAAGAAATCACATCAGAAGTTAGGAGTGATTTTGAACAGAATAATTAAAATATAATATATTCAGACTTGAGTAAAAGTTTGCAAAACAATAAGAAATAAATTAGGATAAGAATGAAGTCTTGAAATAGGAAACAGATGTATATTAATGAAAGCAAGAAAGCCAAAAGTTGATTATTTGAAAGAAATTTAAAAAAGGACAAGTAACAATTTACCAATATCAAGAATGAGAGAAGGGACATTACAGATCCTACTGTCATAAAATACGTATACAGATATTATAAAAAATTTTATGTCAATACATTAAAACAATTAGATGAAAAAGACAAAATCACCCACAAAAATTACCAATACTGACACTAAAAATTAGAAAAGATGAATATCTGTTATTAAATAAATTGACTGTATTGTTACCAATACTGACACTAAAAATTAGAAAAGATGAATATCTGTTATTAAATAAATTGACTGTATAATTAGAAGTCTTTCCACACAGAAATATTTAATTCCAATAGCTTCAACAATTAATTCTTACAAATAATTAAAGAGGAAATAATACCAATTTTATACAAAGTCATCCAGAGAAAGAATAAGGGGAACACTTCCCCATCCTCTACTTGTTTATGAGGCCTGTGTAACCTTTATACTAAAATTGAAATAGTATATTTACATAAAGAAAAATTATAGATTTCATGAAAGACTCATGAACAGTCCCAACAATATGTTAGCAAATTGAATCCCTACTATATAGAGATTATATATCAAGACTAAGTTCAGCTTATTCCAGGAATGCAAGTTTACTTTAATATTTAAAAAATCAATCTTTATGATTCACCATATTAACAAAATAAAAAGGAAAAAATATGTTATAATTTCAAGATGCAACAAAAAGCATTTGATAAAATCCAACAACATTTATGACCAAAAGACAAAATAAAACAAAACAAAAAGCAAAAATGTACCAAACTAAGAATAGTAGGTAACCTCTTTAATTTAATAAAAGACTATCTATGATAATGTGTAACAAACATCATATTTAATGCTAAAATCTTGAAAGTTTTCCCCCTGAGATTGGGAACAAAAGAATATCAGCTGTCACTACTTTAGCATTGAAATGGAGGTCCTTATAGTGCAATGGAGCAAGAAAAAAAAGATTAAAGGTATAAAGATAGTAAAAGAAGAAACGAATTATTTGCAGATAGCATGCATGTATATGTAGAAAGTTCAAAAGTTTCTACAATTAAATAAACAAATCTAGTAAATGAATTTAGCAAGGTAGTTGCATATAAGCTTATACCCAAATCAATTATATTTCTAAATATCAACCATGAATAATTAGAATATGTGCCTTGCCACATGTCTGCTCAGCTCCTCAACCATCATATTCCAGTGTCCCTATGTGTCCCCACAGAGGAATTCTCAGACCTGTGGTGGCTGAGGCTTTGAGCTTTCATTTACTCCATCCTACAATCACTGTCAAAACACATTCTGCCCATTCTCTAAGTCCCATCCCATAAATTTCAATCTTGTCTCTAATTAGTACCATTTTGTCTTCATAGAACATATGAAAACTTTCATTTAAAAATTTTTTTGTTTACATTTATTTATTTTTGAGAGACAGAGTGAGACAGAGCTGAAGCGTAGGAGGCTCAGAGAGCGAAGGAGATACAGAATTTGAAGCAGGCTCCAGGCTCTGAGCAAACGTTCAGCACAGAGCCCGATGCGGGGCTCGAACCCACAAACCGTGAGATCATGACCTAAGCTGAAGTCAGACGCCCAACCGACTGAGCCACCCAGGTGCCCGTCATTTTTTTGTTTTTTATTGCATCACTCACTACAATGTGTCTTCAGTTGAAAATACAAAAACAGTGATCTTGATCACTAAGGCTTCATGGAATTAAGTTGGCTTGTCAGGAATGTGGGTTGGAGCGGGGTTCTGTTTCTAGATGAGTGTGAAGCATGAAAAGACTGCCTTTTGGGATGTTGTCCAATCTGGGTTAAATCTATAATATGTATAACTTAAATGATATATTTTCTTTGCAAGATCTCCATACCATTAAAATAATTTAAGAAAATTTCCAGGTAAAAATGGCATGTAGAACTACCTTCTCGGTCTCAAAAATAATTGACTGGATTTTGGCAAAAGGGATATCTTAAAACTGCATAAACCATGAGACCTAAGAAAATAGAGGAGGTGAAATGACAACAAAATCTTAGAAAATGGAATGCAGATGGAAGACTTAGCAGAATCCTGAGAGAGTCAGAACTAAAACCAGCAGTAGGGAAAGCAGACAGTCAACCTGAGTCACACCACAGACTCCCCTCAAAGGCTCCGGTGTGATCAGTTTCTGTGAGTTAATAACAGAAGGCTGGTTGAAGTTCAGCTGAAGATGTATTTAGGTCCCCGATTCATCTTCTTCTACACATAGCCTGGATTTCAGCCTCTTTCCACACAAGCAAGAGATTGGAGGTTTATTCTAAAAAGAGGGTAAAGCAGCAGGTTAGGGTACCAAACCCATAACTGAGCACTTACACCCTTAGCTCAGCTCCCATATACTCAGCCCAGCAGATGGCTTCCTGTTGGTGTTTGGAAACTCATCTTTCGGGGACATGACAGCCTGTCTCACTGCATGGAGTCCCACCCTTGACCAGCTCTGCCCAAGCACCATGGGCCTCCACCATAAATGTGAGCAAATACCCCACATCCTCAGAACCTGTGGAAAAGCCTTCAACATAAATGATACAGAGCAAAACAAACAATCATGAGGAAATAAAAGTTTTCCTAAAATCTGTCATTGATATCCTCAGCAAAATATGATTTATGCAATGCATGATTTCCCACATGTCATAAAATAACTTTCAGGAACAAAAAAGAATTCTTACAAATTAAAATTGTGATGGCAGGAATGAAAGTCTCAGAAGAAGACATAAAATATAAAGTTCAAATAGCCCCCCAGAAAGTGGAACAAAAAGTTAATGGCAGGGAATAAAATGCAATCGAATTAGGGGACCATTGAGGAGATCCCCAAGTCTCTAAAATGAGTTCTCTAAAGAGGCAGCAGAGGAAATGGAGAAAAGTAACTAAAAAAATTAAATTAAATTAGAACTAAAGGCTGGGAGTTCCCTAAAGGGAAGGAACCCCCTGAATGCTCAGCCCCAGGGATGAAAACAGATCTTCCCTGAAGTACATCATGGAGAATCCACTCTAATATGAACTGGAATAGATCAGATCTAGGTGAAGAAAAGTACCTGCATTTAGCAGCACCTACCGCAATGTGCCTAGCATTATTCTAGATGCTGCTGGGTCCTAAAAATAGATATGAAATTTAATTCTAACCTTAGGGAATTTTTTTGATAGAAGAACTCCTAGCAGAGTTAGGAGAAAGAAAGAAAGAAACCAGGAGAGAAGGGTAATAACAATCAGGTAGGAAGGGGTGGCAAAAGGAGGAAGGGTTTTTGTCAGGGATGTATTTTAGTTGCGACCAAACTCAAGCTCTATGTAGACCAAGCAGAAAGGGAAGTTTTGGACCATGTAAATGGGAAGTTCAGGGGTGGTACTACCGTGAGCACAGAATGAGGCAGGAATTCAGATGATGTCAGGATCTATCTCTCTTCCCATATCTCAACTTCTTGGCCTTCTCTGTTGATGCACGAATTCTGAAGGCAGTCTTTTCATATGGTGGGGAAGGTAGCTGAGGGTGTCTATAAAGCCTATTCTTACAATGTGTGATTCAAGAAGAGGTCCTCTATGGCCTGGTGGCCTGGTGATAAGACTTATGAAAGAATGTAATTGGCCCTGTTTCCTGTTGCTAAATTACTCTGCTGGGGGAGTGGCTAGTCTGATTGACCCTCAGAAGTCAAGTGCACCTTTCTTCAATGACATCTCCTATGTCATTGACAGCCCCACTGGGATCATGTGGTGAGGGGAAGTTAGGTGTAAGAAAAGGATGCTTCTGAAAACAAGATATATCTACAAGGAAGAAGAGGTGAGGCTGCAGATAAGGTAAAAATGTAAGTAATGACCATGTAAGAAAGAGGGTTGGGTTTTTTTGTTGTTTTGTTTTGTTTTTTACTAACACTTCCCTAAGGCTTCTGCCAAAGCATCTCTTACTATTTCAGTGTGGCACTACAATGGCTCTAATGTGTTCCCTCCACAGTTTTAGAAAACCCCACTCTCTTGTAGCTCTCCCTAACTGTAACTGTTCCAACCGGCAGGATGTGGATGAGAGCAGAAAGGATAAAGAATTTCCATGTGGTGAGTTGCTATTGTGTAATCAAAAATAGTATTTTTTATTATGCTCCAAAGACATTTGGTGGATTAGAAAAGTATTTATTAAGTACCCACTCTACGCCCAGATGGCCACAGGCACTGAAGATGCAAAGGAAATAAAAGGAACAATTTTGTCTTTGAATGACTATATATATGTTTATTGAGTTTTGTTGCAACTTCCTTCACAATATCTCCATTTTTCATTTAATAAACCTTAATTTACATGTACCATGTTCCCAAAAAAATGGGATCCTCCTATGGGACACTTTCTCTTCATTCTTGTGATCACAGCTATCAAATCTGGACTGCTATAATCAGATTAGCTTTTCTAAAATCCGTCTTTAACAAAGCCATCCTACTCAAGCCTCTCTTCTGTTGCCTGATGGTTATTAGCTTGAACTTGAACCCTGGACCAGCATTTCTCCTTATGGATTCTACCTCTCTTCTTTCATTCCAATGACAATTCTGGTCCAATCCAGTCTCCTGGCCATCAATAAACATACTATGGTGTGTGTGTGTATGTGTGTGTGTGTGTGTGTGTGTGTGTGTGTGTGTGTGTACGTGCCTTCTCCTCAATTAGATTCTAAAATTCCTTAAGAGTAGGAAATGCTATTATGGAGAGAACATGGGCTTTGCCTCAGACCTGGTGCTGACACTATTATACAGCATGGCAATTAGCTAACCTCTCTGAGCACCAGTTACCCCAGCTGTAAAGGAGAAGTGTCTCACACAGTGCTAGCCATGTAATAAATGTTAGTTTCCTTTCTTCCTTTTGTGTCCTCTCCAGCACCCACTAGAATGCTGAATGCAGCAGGGTCTTGGCCAAACACACAAGAAGAGTACAATAATATAACCAAAGTAATTCATTTCAAAGTTGCTTCCTTAACTACAGCTGTTCTTTGAGACCACAGGAAATGAAGAAATCTTTCCTCTTTTGTTAGAATCACAGCCTCTGGTTACCATTTTAGAGATTTCCTCTGTACTATTACCAAGGCAAAAACCAGACTCAGGATTGTTTTCAGCCATTCATCCTGTATTTTTATTTCTGATGTCTCAGACTCATCTTTCATGCAACCAGAGCTTCAACACCAGCTCCTGAAGCTTAATTTTTTTTTTAAACCAGAGTTCCATGCTGCTGTGCAAATAGACTGGCAGGAGAGATCTGGGGTGTGAGGGTCTGAATCCTTCAGCCGGAGAATGAAGACTTGTCCAGCTTCCTCCAGGCCTGCAGAGTGGACTTCTGGGGCCAGATTGATTTGCTGCTGCAGCTCTGTGGTGAGTTGGGCAACTACTGAGTGAAAGAATCAGCTTAGATTATTAATGGCCAAGTCTCAGAAGATTTGAAGACTAAGTTCCAATGAGCAGGAGAGTCCAGGGAGTTGTTGAGCATCATATTAAAAAGATGCACAGAAAGTTTGAGCATATATTAAGGTAAAAAAATATTAAAAATTTTTTTAAAGCTTTATTTATTTATTTTGAGAGAGAGAGAGACCATGGGTTGGGAGGGGCAGAGAGAGAGGGAGAAAGAGAGAATTTTAAGCAGGCTCCACACTGTCCATCTTGCAGAGCCTGATTCGGGGACTGAACTCATGAATGGTCATGACCTGAGTGGAAATCAAGAGTCAGACACTTAAATCACTGAGCCACCCAAGCACCCCTAAGGTAAAAATATTTTTTGTAACCTACCTTGTTTGACAAATTGATAGACAGTATTAGAGGGCTGCCTCAGTGGCTCAGTCGGTTAAATATCTGACTTCAGCTCTGGTCATGATCCCAAGGTCCGTGAGTTTGAGCCCCGCGTTGGGCTCTGTGCTGACAGCTCAGAGCCTGGAGCCCGCTTCAGATTCTGTGTCCTTTCTCTCTGGCCTTACCCTGCTTATGCTCTGTCTTGCTCTGTCTCTCAAAAAAATAAATGTTAAAAAATATTTTAAAAAGTATTAGAAAATAGCAATGTGATACATAGATGAACATTAATGGTCAGTTATTCTTGTATTACCCTTACTTGAAGTTACTAAGAATAAATAAGACAAAGTCTGACGTTTTACTCTCGATCCTATTCTATGGAAGTGGTCTTCTGATTTAACATAATCTAAATTTCAAGGATCTACCATTCACAGCAGGAGAATATATAAGCCTTTTAGGTGGTGATTTTTGTTGTTGTTGTTGTTGTTTTGTTTTGTTTTGTTTTTTGTCTTTGTGGGTGTCTTTTTTTGCATTTAAAGATAAATCTATTTTGTTGTAAAAGGAGATTCATGGGTGAATCATTGGAAGGTAGTGTTGAGTGACAAAGGCAAGTGCGAGAGTACCTCAGACAACAGGATATCCTTTCCAAAAAGTTCAAAAAGCTACTAAACTAAACAATATATCATTTAGACATATATGTGATAAAAACCACATTTGCAAAAACCTGGGGATGATAGATAAAGACAAACTTCAGGACAGTGTCTCCTGTGCATTGGAGGCGGTAACGGGAACACACCGGCTGACTTAAGTTATAGGCAACATCCCAGGGTTTGTGTCAGGCAGTGTGTTCACGAGGGCTCGCTATGTTATCAAATAGATAAACGGAAGGTTTTAAGATGAGACTATGCATGAGTCCAGAGTGACCATGTCTTGAACTAAAATTTGGATCAATCCAATTTGGATCAATCCAATTTTCCTGTTGTTTATGAAAAACTTAATTCTGTAATAAAATAATTCAGGAGGAAGGCACAGGCATTCTACTTTTTAGAAGCTGAAGCAAATTTTCAAAGTTAGCTATGTACATCTTCATCACTAGCTCTAGAGTCATATGGATGAGGTAGGAGTTAATTCTCCCCAAAGCAGTCAGACCTAGAGCCTTAAGCTGTAGAAGGGGGTGAGGAGGACACTGGGAGGGAGGGCAGGAGACTAAATTAAGAGAGAAATGAAGCATGTCTGTATAGATGGGAAAGTGTCCAGAATATAAAGGCATGAACTGAAAAATCTCTTGGCTGACAGTGGCCTCATTGGCGAAACCATTGCATAAGACATACATCTAACATGAATTTACAATTATCTGTTGAACACCTATTGTGCTTGGAAAGAAATACAGTTACCCTCTCAGGGGGTTTATAGCCTGAGGGTAAAAGGCCTAACACATACTCAGGTTCAAGGAGATCATTATCTCCCCCTATGTGAGAAAAGAAATTAGGAAATAAATGATGAAAAGATCAGACTCCCAGCAAGGGATACCAGTTTTGCATACAGATACTGGACAGATGTTTAGGAAACTAGATTCAAATTCTCTTAGCAAAACAATGATCTACTCTCCTTCCCTGCCTCCGCCCCCACCCCCACTCCCACCCATCCTCTGGTCACAGAACTTCCTCCCCTGTGAGTTGGAGGCAGAGAACACTGAGCAAAAAGGCTGACAGAAACCTCTTTGAAACACATTCTCTCCTCTTCCTATCACAGGATCCATTTAGCTCACATCACTGGTCGGTTGCTGTATGCAAGTCATATAGGTGTAGATGAAGGCTTTCAAACAGGCATTGAATTAGGGTGCCTGGGTGGCTCAGTCGGTTGAGCATCCAACTTCGGTTCGGGTCATGATCTTACAGTTCATGAATTCAAGCCCAGGTCGGGCTCTGTGCTGACAGCTCAGAGCCTGGAGTCTGGTTCAGATTTTATGTCTCCCTCTCTCTCTCTGCCCCTCCCCTGCTCTCTCTCTCTGTCTCAAAAATAAATAAACATTAAAAAAAATTTAAAAACAGGTATTGAATTAAAAATGGAGCCCCCCTTTATTTCCTGGAGAAGACTGTCACCTAAAGCAGTTTTAAAACTTGAGTCTGTCTGATTTTATTCTGCCTGGTCACAACATACCATTTGTGAATATTTAGATTTGATTTTGATTTGTGGTGCCTCACTAGGAGCATCTGTCCTAGCTACTGTGGGCACCCTCCCCCTTTGTTTTATAATCTATATCACTGAGGATTGGGGCTGGTGGACAGATGTAACCAGCATGTTTCATAGACCGGTGCTGTTCACAGACGGCACCTTTACTGGAACTGCAATCTGCTTTCCAATAATACTTACTTTCTGGTATTTACTGATTTTAACTGGAACACCAATTCCAGTAATTAAGCTGAAACCATGGCTTGACTTGATTTAGTGACATGGATGTTAGCTGCTTAGATCAGCACGTTCTAGGAACCTTCCATGAAATGATTTTCCTACAAACTGCCATCACTTTATGGTAGGTGGAAAACATTGTCCATAGAAGCTCTCCGACATACTTCCAACATTCAATTATTCATGGTAATGTGGACAAGGCAGGCAGCCCTGTAGTTCCCAGTGGAACATCAAGTTAAATCCTGATGACCTAGAAATAATGGCACTTTCTGGGTATGTGTATCCAGGGGCCAGTTAGGCATTTGTCAGTGGTGCTTTTTGCATTTTTCCAAGGTAGTGGCTGAGGGCTTAGACTAGTAGTCACCTGTCAGACAACCTAACTAACCTCAGTGGCCTGTGATGTCAAGATTCTAAAGAGTACTCCAAGAACCAGCTAGAGTTCCAGCACCAAGGCCACCCAGCTTATATGCTCTGCAGAGACACATTGGTGGTCCTGTATACAACCCTGTGTGTGGTCTTCCAGTATCCTCTGCCGTAGACTTCCTCTGGGTATAGAGCTGACCCACTGAAAATGGAGGCTCTGCTGGTGCGGAGACAGTAGCTGGCAGTGTGGGGAACATGCGGTGCTGAGCTCATTGGGGCAGGGATGCCGAAGGTGAGGAAAGCACGTGGGCCACCCCACAGTGGCCAGGCTGCTGGCTGGGTCCCTGTGGGAAGGTGCGGAGAAAATGTTTTCTCAATTTACTTGCTCTTGGTTCTTATTTTGTGGTATCTCAAAGCACTGTCATGGCCCAGGACATGGAGGTAGAACACTTATTTAAGGATTCTTTCTTTTTGAAAAACTATTCAAAAGGGATTGCGTCTCAGAGTGGGTTGGATGGTGGCGCAGATGTGTGAAAAACTCTCAGTAGATTCAGGAAAGACACTGAATCTGGAAGTGAGCTACATGCCAAGATATTTCAAATACAAATTGAGGAAAGCACTTTTTCAAGTGAAAGCTGATGAGAAGCATTGCACTAATTATCGCAAATGAACAATGTGGTTCGGGTCATTTAGAGTGAATTAGCGATGCCATCTAAATTTGCACAGGCATGTTTTCCATTGATTATTTGAGCCTGAGATGGTTCTTGTCAGGTACGATTGACAAGGTAACAGAGGAGTTGTAGGACTTGCCCAGGTCACACAGCTAAGGAGAGTGGTGAGGAAAGACAGCTCCATATGACAGAAGTGTACTGGGTAAGAGTCAGAAGATCTGTGTCCTGATTCAAATGAGCTAATTAATTTTGCAGCAGTAAGCAAGCAAATCACTTAACTGTTCAAGAAATCCCTCACTCATAAAATGAAGTTTGAGATGGTTAATTGCTCTCAACCCGATCTGCACTTTTATCTCCCCTCCCCAATGGAGATAAAAAAAAATTAATCCCAGACTTGAGACTCCACCCAAGAGGAATTAAATCTAACTCTTTCGTGTGCTAAGCTCTTAAGCATTGCTTGTTTGTTTGCTGGTTTGTTTGTGTTCAAACTGCCGAGCACTGAGAGCTCCTAAACTGGATGATTTCTGAGGTGACTTCCATCTTTCACATTTGACATTAATCTATTCCCCAAACCTGGATACTTCAGGTCCATTGCATCAGCGCCCACAGTGTGAAATTTGGTAGGAGGCTAAATAGGTTTGTTTACTCACAGGAGCAAAAATAGGACAGAAGTGTATGGATGCCGAGGCCTGTCCTATGCTATGTCCTCTAACAGCTGAAAGGCTCCTGCAAACGTCAGTCCCATGTAAAGTAAGGACTCATTTGTATAAGAGGAAAACAGTGAATTTTTGTTGAAAGCTAGTATCAGTTTAAGGAAAAGTTAAAACAGAGAAGGAGACAACTGTCCCTTCTTTAGTTATAGGAATTGAAAATGTGTTGGCAAGAATGATGACCTGTAACAAGAAATAGAACTTAATGGTTTATCTCATTGAGGAAAGATGTATCAGTGCTAACATCCCTATGAACACTTGGTCTTTCTACAAGAAGCTAATGGTAATTTCAACCATGTGTACATTTGATTTATAATTTATTGAAGATGCTAAAAACCAAGGAACACTTCAATTGTATTTTTTCTCAGCAACCCAATTTTAACCATCTGGCATTATTTGCTAGACATCATCTAGCCAGTTTTCTGAATGGAAGAATGTGCCATTTAATGGGGAATTTCCATTGTGTTTTAAAGGTAACACATGACTTGTTGATCAGAAGGAAATTCCTTTTTGTGCTGTATGTTTACCATACAGTCATGACAGAGATATTAGTAAAATGTGCTTTAAGCGTGAAAAAAAAGCAGTTATTTTTGGAATATTATATCCATGGAGGAGGAAAAGATTTATGAATAACTGTAGGAAAGACTTGAATAAAGCTATACAGGTTACTTTACAACAAGTCTACTCAATCTGTAATACACTAATTGGCCTGGACCTCTCCAAAGGTGAGAATGCAGTGCTACATTTTCCAAAGTCTTCTACCTCAGAACCACTTTTTGTGGAGCATCCTGTGGGTTAGAGATGCTTACAACAGCTTTGGAAAATGATGGACTAGAAATAGAAAGATGAATCAGTTATAATACTTATGTTGGATTTTGCCATTATAAAGTATCTCTGTTGAATTTTTATATTAAATTTTTGTTTAAGATAACAGAGCAGAGTAAGTATTTCTCTCTCTACTTCCAATGCATTGAATGTCTTCCCCAGAAACTCTCAGAGGTGATAACCCTAAACACCTATTAACAACCAAGATGTCACAAAGATAGTACAAATCAAGAAAAAAAAAAAGAGCAGTTTCAGAGGGAATAATGGATGCAGTTAAAGTTATTGGTAAGTCACTTACCATGGGGCAGGTAAGTCAGCCTCTTGTCAGTTAAAGTCAGAAATAATGTGCCATTAGAAGATTGAAGGAATACCCAAACACTCGCTTAATTTAGGTAATGATGATTACCTATTCAAAGAGTGCTCTATATTTATACTTAGCTATAAAACTGTTTTGGGTGGTGAAAAATATAATTGCCAAACAAACTGAAACTCAATTTGACTTTTATAACATTATCAGTTTAATTAACAAATATATAAGTGATGAAATTATAGGAAGCATATTTTAAATTAAGATTGCTAACCTAAATGTTTGAGATATAAACACAATTTATGGTTGTTCAGAATTGGCAGGAAGTGTTTGGAATTGAACTGTGTTCTTGCATGAAGCTCTTCCTGCCTCATGGTAAACACAGAGTTCTTTCCTGGGGTTAGGAATAACAAGAATGAGTGAAATCTTCAGATAATTCAAGAGCTTAATTTTAGTTCCCAGTTCCAATTTCCTCCTCTAGTAAATCACATCACCACTGCTGAAAATAGGAAACATGACTAATTTTAGTTTTGTTATTTTACTACTCCTATCCACACATTAATAAGCAACGAAAGTGCATAACACAGGGCACTGGAGGGAGAGGTTTTGTTTTTGTTTTTGTTTTTGTTTTGTTTTTTAAGACAAAACAACATCTGGGGGGAAAATAGACTGGCTGGGCAACTGTTTCCTAAATTAATCAAGAGTGTGCCAGCAAAATGGTCTTTGAATTTTTTATTTGTATTTTTTTAAATTTTTAATGTTTGTTTTATTTTTTGAGAGAAAGAGACAGAGTATGAGTGGGAGAGGGGCAGAGAGAGAGGGAGACACAGGATCTGAAGCAGGCTTCAAGCTTTGAGCTGTCAGCACAGAGCCTGATGTGGGGCTCAAACTCACAAACCGAGAGATCATGACCTGAGCTAAAGTTGGCCGCTTAACTGGCTAAGACTCACAGGTGCCCCAAATGCCCTTTTTAATGGTATTGTTGAAATGTCTACTGAAAGAGCGCCCATTTTTTATTTACAGACTAGGACTGTTTGGAAAACACACTACTTAAAGTAAATGAATCAACCAGCTTATAGGGTGTTAGTAACAATATTCTATGGTGAGACCACTGGACCATTCCTCACCTTGAGCAACAGGAATTGGAGGGTTCCAGGAGAGCACTCTGGGCCCAGAATAATAATGCCAAGCACCAAGAAGATCTGCAGTGATTGTTACTGCATAGATAAAAGGGTGACCAAATGAAGAAATTATGAAAAGAGGGATGTCACCTTTAATGTTAGCCTTATTCTTATTTTATCCCTGATTTCTTAACTTGTGAACTTCCAAAACCTTCATTCCCTCTAGGGGAATCTTCTAGGATTAGGATATTTGTTCTTTACCCTCTATTTCATCTTGCCCTGCTCCCTACTGATGAATTCCCCTATTCCAACTTCTTTCCCAACTACCTGGTTCCAAGTTCTGCCTACTCTTGAATTCTCTTTTGCCTTTCTTCTACCATCTTCTGTCCACCATATGGAGAGCCAATCAAATCCAAAGCCACTGATTTCTTGGACACCCATCTAGTATTCCATTCACTCCTTCCCTGCAGGGTGTAGCCCCAGAGCCCATCTCTCTGGCTCTGGTTTCTCTGCCCCACCACTCTGGAGTTAAGTGAGCACATGCAGGGATCCTGTCCCGAGGTGTGGCCAGGAATATGAATCTATTTAAACAAGTAGATATTTTAAAATAGATATTGACTCATTATTCCTCTCTGCCAGCCCCAATACCATCAGCAAAACAAGTTTGTGGACAGATTCATAGTCCACAGGAAACTCTCCACATACACCCAGACCATATGACCACTGGAGGAGCTCTATGTAGTTGAAGGTTCCCAGAGGTTCTAGCTCAGGCTATCTGGTGGGAGGATACTGATGCGCGGTCAGGCTTAGGAACTACAGGGCTACGTGTCATATTCTTCACATCAAATTGGCTTTCGAACACCAGCTGTGATTCATCTGACTGAAGAAGCTTGGCTCGTGGGGCTGCAGTTTCTATTATTATTTTTACTTCAGGTATTCTATTACATCTTAGACTTTTGGAAGATTTTTAAAAAAGGAATCTCACTTTCAAATGTAAAATGGTGCAAGTGCTGCAGAAAATAGTACAGTAGTCACTCAAAAAATGAAAAATAGAATTAAAAACATCATATGACCCAGAAATTCCACTTCTAGGTATATATTCAAAAGAATTGCAGTCCATGGATGGATGGATAAATAATATGTGGCATAAATCCACAATAGAATATTATTCATCCTCGGGGAGCCTGGGTGGTTCAGTTAGTTAAGTGTCCCACTTTTGGTCTCAGCTCAGGTCTTGCTTCTCAGGGTCCTGAGTTCAAGCCCTACATTGGGCTCCACACTGGGCATGGAGCCTACTTAAAAATATAAAATTAAAAAATTAAAAAATTAAAAACAATATTATTCAGTCTTAAAAAGGAAGGAATTCTGACACATGCTACAAGATGAATGAAACTTGAGAACGTTATGCTAAGTGAAATTAGCCAATCACAGAAAGACAAATATTGTATGATTTCATTTACATGAAGTACCTAGAGTAGGCAAATTCATTAAGACAGCAACTGGAATGGTGGGGCCTGAAGGAAGAGGGGAGTGAAGAGTTACTGTTAAATGGGTAGAGTTTTAGTTTTGCAAAATGAAAAGAGTTCTGGAGATTGATTGTAATGGCGGTTACACACAATACAAGTGTATTTAATACTACACATAAAAATGGTCAAGATAGCAAATTTATGTTACTTTGTTTTATTGTGTATTTTACTGTAATTAAAACATTTTTACTTATTTTTTATTTTTTAATATTTGTTTATTTGTGAGAGAGATAATGCAAGCGGGGGAAGGACAGAGAGAGAGGAAGACAGAGGATCTGAAGCAGGCTCTGTGCTGACAGCAGCAAGCCTGACGTGGGGCCCGAAGTCATGAACCATGAGATCATGACCTGAGCTGAAGTCGGACACTCAACCAGCTGAGCCAGCCAGGCACCCCAATTAAATATTTAAAAAAAAATACTTCTTGCGGAAAAATTTTTTTAAAATAAAGCACAAAGAAAAAAAATCTCACTTTCTTAAGCTTTGGTTCCTAATTCCAAGATGCAGTGCAGCTATGAATGCAGACTGCAAAGTCAAAACGAGCTTTCTAAGCTAAGAAACTATATTGTTGTCAGGTTTTGCTCAAATAGTATGGCATTCAATCGAGCATCCACCATATTTAAGTGTATTAAGTGCTGTTGGGGGGCGGGGGCGGCAAGTATATGGCTGTATAAGAGAGAATCTCAGGCATGGGAAAATCTAAAGTCTACTTGAAAGGATAAACTACATACACCAGTAACTACACTGTGGAATTGGATGCTATGTGAGAGAGAAAATCAAATGTCATCGGAAAGCACAGTCAGTGTGAGGAATAATAGACGGAGTTGGTGACAGTTGATTTGAGTTTTGAAGGCTGGGGAGATATTGACAGGTAGAGATGTGGGGTGGTCTTTCCAACTAGAAGGAGCAGTAAATAGGAAAGCATGAGCAGCATTGCAAGAACAGGGAACTGGAGGTAGGCAAATACAGTGAGTTGGATCTACTTTAGACCTAATTTGAGGCAATAAGAAACCATTAAAGTTTTTTGAGTTAGAATAATCATAAAAGAAAAACAGCTTTTTTAAAAGATTTTAAAGATGTAATCTGCACTGCTTATCGTAGAACGAATTTGAGAATGCAGGTATCAGCCAGAAAACTATTACAGAGGCATGTAAAAATTAATGACCACTTGGAACACAGAAATGGCAACAGAAATCAAAATAAGGGGAGGGGATGAGCTGTTGTGAGAGGCACCACAGACGGCAGGGAAGGGTGGAAAGAACACTAGATTGGGAGTCAGGCATCCAGGTTGTAATCTTGGTTTTACTAGTCCCTTTTTTGTGTAAGCTTGGAAGGTCACTTAACAGGTCAGAACTTCAGTTTTTTCCATCTTTAAAACTTTTTAATGTTTATTTATTTATTTTTGAGAGAGAAAGAGTGTGTTAGCATGAGCAGGGAAAGGACAGAGAGAGAGAGAGAGAGAGAGAGAGAGAGAGAGAGAGAAATAAAATCTTAAGTAGGCTCCACACCCAGTGCAAAGCTCCTGACACTGGGCTTGATCTCAAGACAATGTCTTGTCTCAAGACAATGAGATCATGACCTGAGCCGATATCAAGAGTCAGTCGCTTAACTGACTGAGCCACCCAGGTGCCCCCAGTTTTCTCATCTATAAAATTTGGGAGTTAGGATAATTTCAATGGTTACTTCCAGC
Organism: Cryptoprocta ferox; assembly: GCA_028646485.1. Classification (NCBI taxonomy): domain Eukaryota; kingdom Metazoa; phylum Chordata; class Mammalia; order Carnivora; family Eupleridae; genus Cryptoprocta; species Cryptoprocta ferox. The sequence goes on along the minus strand of CM053577.1, from coordinate 58,753,209 downwards.
ACCAAATGTCCAGGATCTAAACTAAAGTTATAATTTGGTGGCGTCCTCACAGGAGGAGTGGTATTGCAGCCTGGATGTCAAGAAAATCACCAAGGAGGAGATAACGATTGTGAAAGCCCTATCTCCCTTCCCTGGATCTAGTAAACAAGGCTATATCTCAGCCCAACCCTTCCTATTCTTATAGGAAGAATAAGTATATAAGTATAAGTATAAGAAGAAAACAAAGAGAACCAGCATTTGGAATAGGGAGTCACACATGTGACCCTGTCTAACACTCAAGTTACATTTTTTCTCCCATGGGAAGCTAATGAAGCTAAATTGGACTTGACCGGATTTATATTGTGTCTCTCCAGAAGGTCTGCTTCGTGTGATGCCTCTATGTCCACGCCACAGTTGTGAGGCAAACTGGACCCATTGTTGGTCTGGCAGGAGAGAGCACCATGGGGGAGAACAGCTGAGCTAGCAAGGGCGCGTGTCTGTGTTTTATGGTCCTGTTCCTCCTTGCTTGAATGATGCCACCACCGTCATTCTGGCAGGCCCGGCAGCAGGTGCAGGACCATTGTGTGTGTTGCCCAGCTCTGCAATGGTACAAGCGAGGCCAGGGAAATGGCAGCTGCTCAGCTGAGCAGAGCGATGGTAGGGGATTGTTTCTAGATGGCTTCGCAGCTGACATCAGACACAAATCATGATTGTTTATGAAGAGGCTTCCTCCTGTGATTTAGCATTCCAATGTTGGACAAAAAGATTCAATGAAGGACAAAATGAACACAGCATTTGGGTTGATGCTGTTCTTACCCATAACCTAGAATTCCAAAACTGTGTAATCCCAAGCCAGCTAATTTGTGTCTTGCATTGCTGCTTGGAAATCCTACCCACCCCCCCATTTATGAATGTACTCCTCCAACGACTGTAGAGGGCCCAACAGGCCAACCTCCTTCTTTGAGCCAATTCTACCCAGCCATTTCACCCTGATGGCAGTAATACCTGACCTTATATAGTTTTTTCCACTGTTATTAAAATACTGATATGGGCCCTCTTCCTTCTCACAATTCATATCTGTATGAGTAAGATCTCATATCTATTCTTGTATCAAAAAATGTTATTCTTATTGGATCTCAATAAAATGTCTGTTTATTTCTGGTGTCCCTAACATCTTTTTTGGAACATTAGTCTTTTTTTTTTCTTTTTTTCTTTTTTCTTTTTTTTAACTTTATAGTTTATTGTCAGGTTAGTTTCCATATAACACCCAGTGCTGTTCCCCACAAGTGACCTCCACCAAGACCATCACCCCGCTTTACCTTTTCCCCTTCCCCTTCCCCCCTCAGTTTGTTTTCAGGATTCAAGAGTCTCTCGTGTTTTGTCTCCCTCTCTCTCCCTAACTCTTTTTCCTCCTTCCCCTCCCCATGGTCCTCTATTGGGTTTCTCCTGTTAGACCTATGAGTGCGAACATATGGTATCTGTCCTTCTCCGCCTGACTTATCTCCAAAGAGGACATCCAGATGGCCAACCACACTGGAACATTAGTCTTAAGAGATCATGGAATTTGCAGTTTTGGTTAAACTGGATCTACCATATAGTACATTCTATAGGAACATTATTTTCTGTTTAGTTTATTAATACTTGGAACAGAGCCTGGCACATAGGAGACATTAAATAATTATTTGTTGGATAAATAGAATAAATCGGTCATAATGATAACCGGGTCTTCACAGCAATCTGGTTACAGGACAAAACCTTTAGAAATTTGTTAACATCTCTAGACTAAATATTCTATTTAGGATAGATAGTCTCTCCAAGAACCAAAGTTCTCTGTCAGTATCCATAATGGTGGTCCAGTAAAAGCTTGTTTCCAAGGAAAATACCTAGTTGATCTCCAATAACTATGTCTTGATGATGACAATGATGTAGAAAAACCCAGGGGAGCCCAGAGAGCTTATGATAATATTTATATCTAGAAATAACTTTGCTTGTAGTCTTGCAGATGCAGTTGAGAATGGGGCCTGGCATACATTTGTAAACTTTGTGTCTAAATATAACAGTGTTTAGATATATTCATATATGAAATAATGAACACCCACAGAGTTCTAATGTCCACATGTCCTTATAGTACTTAGCAACTTACTTTCTAAACTAAGCTTTATAAGATAAAAGCTATTGATAAGGTGATTCATTCTGCCAAAAATGTTGTTAATATTTATGTAACTTAATATTAGCCTATTGATATCGCTTCTGTTTCTTCCAGAACCCAGAAGTCTGATCCAAAAGGAGTATTTTCACTAGTGTGTATTTAGTAACTGACTGAAAAATAATTTTGTCCAATTTTCTGTTAGGTAGATTCATATTGAGGATATACATCAATTTGAAGAACAGCTTAAATCTTATGTTAATTGGAAGCTATACAATCCAGAAATTATTGTAGTGGATGAAATTTCTTTAATACAATCTTTTAAAAAATGTTTATTTAATTTTGAGAGAGAGAGACACACACACACACAAAGTGTGAGTAGGGGAGGGGCAGAGAGAGAGGGAGACACAGAATCTGAAGCAGTCTCCAGGCTCTGAGCTGTCACCACAAAGCCCTATGCGGGGCTTGAACCCACGAACTGTGAGATCATGACCTAAGCCAAAGTTGATGCTTAACCGATTGAGCTACCCAGGCGCCCCTTCAATTCAATCTTTTTAATGGGATATACAACCCCCTAAAATCTTCAGTAGAAGTACATAATTCTCCAGGAAAAAAGTAACATGTGTGTGATAAATTGGCATACCTGTCTATGCACAGACATTTCAGGCAGGATAGAGAGGATTTTAGTCTTAAAGACTAAAATATATATATTCTTTACTATTATGGAAAACCAAAGCACAAGGCATTGCAAATTGTAACATAACACAGACAGCCAAGGCAATCCAAGGAGGATCCCATTAAACACTGGTATAATTGAAGATCATTGAAGAGTCCAATGTGACTTACAGGAAAGTATATGGAGAACAAGCAGAGTTCTGTCAGGACATCTGCTCCAGGATGAGGAGGGACAACATGGAAATGAATAAAGCCAGTGCCTTGGGTGGAGTGTTTATGCATCTGAAAGATCTGAGGGAAAGTGTGACATGAAGGCAAACATGTGAGTAATAGAAGACAAAAAATACTGAAGGGCTTCTTGTACTACAAATGTCTTCTGTTCAGCTGAGCACCCCGTGATAAATCTGGGTGTGATTTCATCCTCATAAAACTATGTAAATCTTAGCTGAGGAGAAAAGAGATGAGTACCAAGACTTCTAAGAGTGATGAGCATTTATTTTGCGGTGGGTAAGCCTGGTATTTCTTGGGCATATTCTGGGTCATCAAATTGTCCTCTTAATTTTTTTTATTTCTCTCTCTCTCTCTCTCTCTCTCTCTCTCTCTCTCTGAGATGTGTGTGTGTGTGTGTGTGTGTGTGTGTGTGTGTGTGTGAAACTTCTAAGTTTTTATTTAAATGGTACATTTGGTATTTTACCTTTCCATTACCACTTGAAAAAGTTTCAAGATAATGTACTCCAGCCTAAATGATGAACATTAATTGCAGAAAACAATGGAAAATTAGATGGATTAAAGAATAATATAAAAATACATACATACATACAACATGTAGGTGAGTATTTTTGTGATCTTGGGATACAAACCTACTTCATGTAATGGGTTGAATACCGTTCTGCCAGAATTCATGTCCACAGGAACCTGTGAACACGACCGTATTTGGAAATAAAATCTTGGCAGATACTATCAAATTAAGAGGGGTTGTACTGGATTAAGATAGGTGCTAAATTCGCTATAGAAAGAGGAAAATTTGGACACACAGACCCAGACATACAGGGGAGAAGCCTATTGCAGAGGGAGGCAGAGATTGGAGTGATTCATCTACAAGCCAATTATGCCAAGGGTTGCAGGAAATCACCAGAAGCTGGGAGAGAGTCATGAGAATAGATGGGTTTACTCTCAAAGCTTCTGAAGGAACCAACCCTAGTCACACCTTGATTTTGGACTTCCAGCCTCCAAAACTGTAAGAGAATACATTTCTGGTGTTTTTAGGCCACCCAGTTTATGGCTATTTGTTAGAGCAATCACAGGAAAAGAACATACTTCCTAAATATAAAAGAAAAAGAGAAAACAAAACCCAAAATAACTTGTTATTTGATCTAATAAAAAATTTAAACATCCGTGTGTAAATAAACATAAAACCAAAGTTAAAAAAACCAGGAACTTAGAGAAATATTTGAAACATTTATGTTAGATACACGGTTAATATTCTCAGTATACAAAGAATACATAAAATAACCAACCATTAGAAAGATCTGAATAGACAGTTAATGAAAGAAATAAAAATGTCCCATAAACATATGAAAATGTATCCCATATCCCTAATAACTATGAAAAAAATGAGAAACTAATTTTACCTATGAAATGTGTGAATAATAGCAAAAATGTTCATAACATTGTTCTAAGTACTTTACGTATTGCTAATTCATTTATTATTTACAACAACCCTATGAGCTAATAGGGTTATTGTTAGATAATGTTATCTTCAAGTTGTAAAGGAAAAAATTGAGCCATAAATTTAGCAAAGATATTACTGAAATGACCATCCTCATATACTACAGATTGAGGGCTAATTTGGCAAATTTTGTTTTAAAACAAGCACATCTTTTTTTATTATTTATTTTGAGAGAGACAGAGAAAACACGTATAATCAGGGGAGCAGGGAAAGGGCAGAGAGAGGAAGTGAGAGGGAGAGCATCTCAAGCAGGCCCCAAGCTCAGCACGGAGCCTGATGTGGGGCTGGATCTTACCATCATGAGATCCTGACCTGAGCCCAAATCAAGAGTCAGATGCTTAACTGACTGAGCTACCCAAGTGCCCCATAAACAAGCATATCTTCTAATGCAAAAATTCCCCTTGTAGGAAGTTGTACTTAAAAAAATAAAAGTAGAAATGAATAAAGTGTTAACAGATATTGTCTCTGTGTAATTAAGATGCATCTTACACTCTTTTGTATCTTCTTTATATTTTTGTTTTCCATTTTTTTTTTTATTTCTAACATACAGCCTGTGAATAGTATCCCTTAGTTTGGCAGTGCACAACTTGACAGCCCTGATGATTTTTAAAAAGCAGATGAGACTTTCTGGCTGTAGATAATTGACAATTTTCCTTGTGTTACTGAGAAATCAGATACAGCAGATGGGAAGCTTGGGAATGGGACAGAGGTAAGCTTTATGATACAACATTTTGTCTTTCCTTTAAAAGAGTCACAGCCATGTAAAAATTATTTGATACTATTTTTATTCATCCCAAGTAAATATCTAGTAAATATTTATATCAGTTTTTTGGGGGGAAGAAATGAGGCATACATTGTTTACCTTATCTAGTATTCAAAAATTGAGCTTCAAGTCAAATCTGTGGCCTGTTTTCATCAAGAGTGTGTGCACTCACAGCATATATTATCATACATATCTTTTCCCAACTTATATCCTTACTTTTGTTTTCTTTGATTTTTTCTTAGTTTATTTCAAATTTAATGATACCATATTGCATGCATCTTTATAGACCTTAAATCTTTTCTTAGAATACAGCACAGTATAAATAAAAATGAATTATGTTAATTCAATACTCATTAGTAAAACTGTAGAGAAAACAGAGAAACCGTTTTTTAAAACATCTAGAATTTTAAAACCAGAAATAAAAATGTAAACTACTTAAATTAAGATAAAACAAAGACTAGTATAAATGACTTTTAGATAAATGTAAAGTGAATGTTTTAAGTGATCACCACGTAGCAAAGAAAGGTGAATTGTTTCATATTTTGTGTGCTATTCTGTTGTAAACCCTCCTAAAATCTGGGTCCCTGGGGTTGCCCCTTTCTTTTAATGGCTACACTTTGGACACAGGTGATGGTATGCTGAATCTCCATGGCTAAGTGTTTGATTTATTATTAGTTTTGATTTGAGAATATCCTGTGTATGAAGTAGAAAAAGGAACAATGAAACAATGACATTTAGGAAGCAGTAAAATCTGAGGGTAAGAGTTCAGAAGAAATTAAATATGCCCTGACAGCTATTAAAAACAAATAAAAATTAAAAAGCCCAAGCGCACTTAGAAAAGTTCAAAAAGTAGAGTTTCACATGTCTGAAGAGGAAATAAATCATTTTGTTCAATATGGCCTACATCAGGTGGCGTAGGATATCATATATAGTTTTACACTTACCAAAGAGAAACATCAATACCTTGGCTAGAATTCAAAGGCACCCAAAGAAATCAACCAGATGATAAAAGGATAAGAGGATTGAGTCTGTGAAGAGAGATTAGAGGAAATTAATGTGTACAACAGAGAGAAAGAGAAGAGAGGGGATTGAGACTTTTCCTTAAATACTTGAGAAAAAGTACCACAAACGGAGAGCTGGAGCCTCCGATAGGAGCAAGAAGCTAACTGGGGCTGACTTACCCAGTAGGCTCTGTAGGTAGAGTGCCCACGACCCTAGATACTTTTAGAGGCCCACAAAAATGTTCTCACTCCTTTAAAAAATCAGAAGAAAAGTGAGTATTATAAAAATAAGTATATAAAAATGGATCAAGCCCAGGTTGTATTCATCTTTATGCCAACACAATCATAAACATAATTTTGAATAGGCTTTTATGGAGGAAGGAGACCACAAAGGCAAAAGAGCCCAGAACTGTGAAAGTCAGAATGTGGCCCTGGAGCTAACGTAGGAAATTTTAGACAAAATATTGGACCAAAATAATCTCCATGGAAGGTTGTCGAGTGTTAAGCACAGATGATCTGGGGGGCTAGCAAAGAGGCACCCTGAGCTGAGCTTAGAAGAAGAGCCTCACTTTCTGCATCTATGGAATTCCAATCTCATTGACTTAATGCCTTCTCATGTGTAAAAGACTCATATAATTAATGCTCACAATAATTCTCTGACGTAGGATTTGTAAGCCCTCTTTGACAGATGAGAAAATTGGAACTCAAAAGATGACATAATTCACTAATGTTAGAGAGGGAGCCAGAGTCAGACCTAAAGCTCGGACACTGAGTTCACATGGTGTCACAGCACACAAGTAGAATATCAAACAGGTGTAATTTCTACCCATTCCATGCTACCCTTACCCCCACTCCTCATCACTCCACCAAGGCCCTTCTTAGATTCACACTCTAGTGCTTATTTCATTTTGTTAATTATATCCTAAATAGTCAGTTATGCCATAACACACACATTTGCAAGTCCAAATTCTCTTTGCTATGGTTTATTACAAGAAAGGAGGATCTTTGAGTAAGTTATTTTACTAGACGAACCTGCTTCTTTTAAAGGTTTGGATCCTGTTAATATGAACTTATGAGATATACAATTTTCTGAGGATTTTCTTCTAAAAAATGTATGTAATCTTGGGGAGTAGAGTGGAGAAATGATGTTGGGTGATCAAAGGTCATTTTCAAAACAAGGATATCTGTTTAAAACCAGGTCTTCTAGGTAGACCAAAACATATGTGGCAATTTATACTTTGAAATTAGAATTTTTTAGAATTTATTCCAGGAGAGAGATCTCCAGGGAGTTGACAGATATGCTTGTGGATTGTCACATTCCTTGGTATTTCTTACTGTGTAGTTATAGGCTATTGGAATTTCTGAATCAGGGAAAGTGACTTTTATTAAGAGAAATGGATAAATTTTTATTCTACAGAATTCTTCTTCGGGAGAACATTGTATATTTTTAGGAATAAAAACCCACTTGGATGAATTTCTTAATATGAAAGATGAGATCCTAATGGGTCCATAAATTGCCTTGTAAAGCAAATGTGTCTTGTTACCTGGAGGCCCTTTGCCCAAATGCCTTGCTGCATTTAAGTGTACCATGTTTGGCATGGAAGATGTAGACAGAGTTGAATGGCTTTGCACAGAAGATGGCAGAGTAATTTGAAATTTCCAGAATTTCCAGAAGGAGGAAAGAAAATTCAGCCAGGATGGTTAGATGGGGGGTGGTGTCTAAGAAGAGAGCTTAGAAGATTTTGTTTTAATTTTTAAGTTGCTTGTTATGGAGTTTGCAAAGCAAACGATTCCCTCAGAGGTTTCAATAAAGTCTATATATCTCAATAATGCTTTTGAGTGGGTAGATTCTTTTCAAGGAATTCCAAAAGGTGCTGAGTTATGAATCAGGGTTGGCCTAAGGAAACCCAGAGACCGCAGGCCTGGAGGCAAGAGTTGGGGCTAAGGGCAGAAACATCTGGGTTCCATTTAAGCTCTGCTCCAAAGTCAATACCACATGCTGGGAGAAGCAAAAGCATCTATATCCCTGCCCAGCACTGAATATAGAAGGAAATTAGTGTTTCTGACAGGAAAATTGCGTGAAAGTTCAGGATACCTCTTTCTCTAACATTCTAAGAATGAAAAACCAGCATATACGACAGATATTTATTTTCCATTAGTGTTTTTATTTTTATCATCAGTGTAACAATCATAGAAATACTGTTGCTATCACTTCATTTTGTTTCTACTGCAAAGATTTTTGCTTCAAGAAGTTTAATTCAATGATTCAAATCAATGTTGTTGATCAATACTGATTTTCGCCAGTGACCCTTATTGTCATAATAATGATAATGAAGGTGAGAAGTATAGTTTTGTTATTAATCTTTTGTGGGAATAACTACTCTCAATGAAATATCAGTGACTGGGACAGACGATATAATAATTTTTCTCCTAGTGACTGAGTTACATTCCTTGTTGTGGTGCACACATGTTTTCCACACTTGCTTCTATTATTTAGCAGTGAACTTAAAAAATAACAAATTTCTGTTGTTTGAGCAACACAATCTGTGGTGCTTTGTTATGACAGCCTAGCAAATGAATACTCTTCCAGATTTAGAACATTTAGATATGCCCAGATAAACAGATTTTTTAAAATTGAAGTATAATTAACATACAACTTCATATTAATTTCAGGTGTATAGCATGTTGACATGGACATTGGACAATTCTCTACATTACTTAATGACCACCACAGTAAATGTTCTTTCTATACCAACTGTTTTGCAAAATCAAAGTTGTTTATTTAGTCCTTTATCTTTTCTTTAGAAACTCAGCAGATTGTGTTGTGAGTGTTGGGAAAACCACTCTGAATAGGTTTATGCAGGCAAAGTAAACAATTCATAGAGACATATAATCTTAGTATTCACGTGTCCCCAGTCTCTTCTTTTTCCTCATGTTGCTGGTCTTTATGAGAATTACTTAAGATTTTCACTTGCTTCATTTTACAAAGCAGCCAGGAGATGGTTGAGTTTTAGCATGTAATCTCTGAAGCTTTGTTTGCTTTCTGGCAATGACCTGGAACCATTGGGTCACATCTAATTAATATGTTGTTGGCAGAATGCGCTAAACAGAAGTTGTCAAAACTAAATGATTAGAGGTTTAGATACGGGGTTGAATTACATATGTTACTTCCAAGAATTACTGCAAGTAATATGTGCCTACTTCAAGCTTACAAGGTCTAAGGCTATTAGGGGATTTTCTTTTTTTTAAATCATAGAATATGTTCCCGCAAGTATTTTTAAGTGGAATTTCTTTTAATCTTTTCAGGTAACAAATATTTGATATTTCATGAACTTGACACCCCTTCCCTTAAAAATCAAGACAGGTGTGAATTGAAATATTTTTTCCCAATAATTTTGACCCAAAAGTTTTGATAAGTAAAGTGAACTTTGGGGCCTATATTTTTCAAATTGACTGTCGACATTAATGAAGCTCACTGCATTAGCTGGGCTTTTTCACTTATCCAATGTAAACATACTTCTAGCCCAGTATCTTTGCAAATTTTACACTATATTTGCCAACCACAAAATCTCTGCAAACATTGGACAGGATCACCTCTTGCTACCTGGTAACAATGTTTATAAATGTATTTATTCTTATAAGATGGCCAAGTACATTTAAAAATATTTCTTTAAAAAGGATTTCAGAAACTTTTTTTTGCAGCCTAAATCTTCATTCCTTGTTCTTCATTCCAGAGATGCTGCCAATGGCCAGATTTGTGCAAGAATGATGAAGAGAGGGTCTGAGTCTGTTAGCTGTACAATTTTTTATTGTCAAAGTTCATTTCTTCAGAATATTTTCATAAGACACATGAATATAATTGATGCAAAAGTGTTTTTTTTTAAATCATTAACATTCTGATTCACATATGATTTTCATAGCTTCGATGTGATCATTTTATTTTCACATTTTCCTTTGCCCACTACCTGGGGGATTCTAAATTCCTTCCACTTACTTAAGGCTCATTTGAAGCAATTTTGCTCTTGGCTCTATGGTGCTGGTTCCTTCTGACTCTGATCCATTCAGTTGTGTGGCAGATTTGGACTCTGTTCTAAAACAATCCGATAAGATTTTACCAGTGGCTGAAATCTAGTTCTTCCACTTGCCTTATCCTCGGCCTTTAGCTATTTCGAGATCTGAAGCTGGGGGCCAGTCCCATGTGATTCTTCAAGAGATGTTCTTGTGATCAATGCTTGAATCCAGACCTCTTCCCCACACATAGTGGGTGCCCCGATCTCCTGAATGTGATTGGCCATGTGGAACTCAGTCTTGTTCCTGCTCCCTTAACATAGTCACTGATGGAGCCTTTGGTGACCGACTGAGGTGATCCAATTTGATATTCTGCTGTGAGCTAAGAGCTGCAGAGTATATATTCTTCCTTTGATTCAGATAAGATCCTTCCCTAATCCAGAATCAAGTCATTTGATTCTTCCTCTATTTTTACTGGTCGTGAAACAAACAAATAAAAAAAGCTCCTCTGGTATGTCGTTCAAAGGCTTAGAAATGGTGAAAAGGATATATTTGACATTGTGAAATTCTCAATTATAAAAAGAGAAATGCAAATGAAAAAAATTGCAAGATATATTTTTCATATACTATCTTTTGTGATAAATATCAGTAACTTTTAGGAACTTGGAAATTCCCAATAAATGACCATAGCAGATGGTTTTATAATTTGGTTAGTCACTTTTCTCAGTGTCCATAGTTGGTAGATAACCTGGTTATTGATTTTAACTTAGCTACCACATGCATATATATTTATATATTTTTTTTAATTCAGGACTACATGACTATAACTTTCATATTCACGTGCAATATTATTAAAAGTCAAAATAAAATCAAACTCAGAAGCAATCAGGTAGTAATTCTACTTAACATAAAATAATGTTTTTGACAATTATTATAAACTATCCCTCCTGAATTAAACTGTAGATGTTCACAGGAGACTACTCATGAGATTTATTGAAGCAGATAATTCCATTATATTAGTATAGAAATAGGAAGCTGGAAAAGGGGACAAAAGTGCCAATCAATATGTGTGCATGGAGACGTTGCAGAATTTTTGCATGTATTTTTGTCCAGTAGTAGATTTTGAAGGTTATTTATAAACCTGAAGGTGTTTTCCTTTTAAATGCCTTTATTTGCAAAGGAGAAATGGTATAAATTGTTTCACATCATAAAATAGTACATCATATTTTTCTTTAAAATAGAATCCCTTGATTGTAAGAAATTATAAAAACAAAAAACAAAAAAATAATTAACCTCCAATTATCTATCGGGTGCTGATTCCCAATCAGCCTCCTCTTACCTTTTTGGTTTCTCTCTTCTGAATATATTCCAGTTTGTTTTTGCCTCAAGCTATGGCACTCACAACCTAACCCAGTTCTCCAGGTACAAATTGGCAACTACAGAGAAGAAACCAAACTCTTTCTTTCTTCTTTTCTCCCTTCTTTCTCTGCATCTTTCCTTCCCACCTTCCTTTCCATTCTTCCTTTGGCAAATACTGAGAATATAATCTATATCTGGCACTGTATTAGGTGCTGGAGAGAAAAATGAGCAAAAGAAAACATGGCCGCTACTTTCATAGAACTTATAATCTAACAAAGGATACAGAGAAGAACAAATGACAAATAAATGTAATATTGCATCTGTGATAAGTCCTAAGAAAATATATACAGCCTTATAAGAACATGTAATTGGAGGATTTGAGCTAATCAGGGAGATCAAAGAGGCTTCTCTTTTCTTGAGCAGGATGCTGAAAAAAGGATAGAACTAATAGGGTGACGAGAAGACAGAAAATCGTCTCAGACACAGAAACAACTATATGCAGTGGGGATGGGGAGGAAAAACCCTTGTGAAGGTATGAGGGATGGAAAGAAGTCCAACACAAATGGAACAAAGAAAGAGGAAGGTTGTAGAGAGTGAGGTCAGCCAGAAAGTAGAAGGTACAAAATCATGCAGGATCTTTGTGGCCCTGTTTTACCTTCAGCCTAATACAACAAATGAGAAACCACAAGAAGTTTTAAACAGGAGGGAGATGGAATTTTAATTTTTAAAAGATTACCATGAAGAGTGTATTGAGAAGATACCAGAGTATATGCATGTGGGGCAGTGAAAAGACTATTGCAGGAGCTTGGGTAACAGATAATGGCAAGGTGGCTTGGTGTAGCTGGCAAGAGGACAATGGAATTGAGAAGTATGTAAAAGGAAAATTGGTAGAACTTGATAATGGATTGTCTAAGATGGGGGAGGGAAGGTTTAGATAAAAGTGAGGGATTCATGGATGTACATCTTTTGTCTGGTGTGACTGGAGAGGTGGTGTGCCATTCACTGAGGTGGGAAACAGTGGAAGAGGGCCAGATTTGGGAAGAAAGATTATGAGTATAGTTTTGAAAGAAGAGTCATTGAATAGTCCATGAAGAAATATCAAGTAGAAAGTTTGATTATGTGTGTCTTGATCTCAGAAGAGTGTCTTCAGGTGGTGAAATAAATTTGTGAGCCTTCTGTATATAGATGGTAATTGAACCCATATGGAAGAACATCAAATAAAAAGAGGAAAGAACATAGGACTGAACCTAGAGAAATTCACCATAATTAATAGCCTCTGAGAAGAAAAGGCAAAGAAAGAGAACGGAGCAGCTATCCAGGTAAGAGCAAAACCTAGAAGGTGCTGAGATTTCCAGAGGAAATCAGTGTCTCCATTAAGAGGGAGGGGCTCGTGGTCAAGTGCCACTGAGAAGTTAAGAATAGGAAGCATCCTTCTTGTTGATTCATATCAACTTACTGCCAACTAAAATCCTTAAGTGCTTTTCACATGTAAACAAACAACCCCAAGATCTCAATAGCTTAATAGAATCAAGGTTTATTCTTCCTTACATCCTATTCAGGAAGACTTGAACTGTTCAAAGAGGTGACTAAAGAAATATGTTGCTTTCATCTAGTGGCTCCTCCAACTTATCATTTCTTGCTCTTCTTGGCATCATTCTGCTGTAGAAGGGAGGAAGGGAATGTGGGGAAAGACACTCCTGATCTTTAGCTTCCTCATTTTAGAAGTGACATATGTAAAAAAAAAAAAAAAGAAGAAGTGACGTATGTCACTTCCACTCACATTCCACTGTCAGAGTCAGTCAATGGTAAATCTAACGACAAGGAAGCTGGGGAAATATAAAAGAGCAAAGTCAGACCAGTGAGCATTTATAAGCCCCATGACCTCTGCCCTGCCCTTGAGTAGTTGAAGCTTGAGATCCAGGTTCAGAGCCTTGAATTTACCACCATCTAGTCTCAGTGTTAGAGTTTGTCATTTCATCCCACTAGGCCTTTTTAGATTCTGATTCTGAAATCTTGCATTTCTTCCCTCACTTGAAGTTATTCAACAATTTGATCAGCATTCATTTTACAGCTTTATCCAGTTAAGGGATAAACTTCTTAGATGAACAGGGCTAAGAACTGAGTCTCACCTGAAACATGCCTCCACTGGGGGTAGTCCAGGCTGGTTTCCCCTTCCCCATCAGCATCCCTGGTACTGTTCGACCAGATCTGGATTGCCTAATTGAACTAGGATCTATAGATAATAAATAGGAGGAGGAACAGAGTATACTCCTAACATCAATTTAAGATGTTTTTCAAAATTAAATTAGAAAACAAATGCACATAAGAATAATATTGTTCTGGGGCACCTGGGTGGCTCAGTCGGTTAAGCATCTGACTTCAGCTCAGGTTATGATCTCACAGTTCATGGGTCTGAGCCCCGCATCGGGCTCTGTGCTGACAGCTCAGAGCCTGAAACCTGCCTCGGATTCTGTGTGTCCCTCTCTCTCTGCCTCTCCCTTGTTTGTGCTCTGTCTCTCTCTGTCTCAAAAAAATAAATAAACATTAAAAAAAAAAGAATAATATTGTTCTTTTGTAGTAATAATCTGCAAATAAATATCTGAAATATCTTGAGAAACGCTTATTTGTGATAAATAGGGCATGAGCCTCTATAAAGAATGTGCTAGTTTAAATGTTTGTATTCCTCCCTGGCTAAATTCATATGTTGAAATCTAATGCCTCATGTTATACGGTCTTAGGAGCTTATGGCCTTTGGTAGGTGATTAGGTCATAAGGACAGAGCCCTTATGAAAAGATTGGTGCCCATATGAAAGAGGCCCAAGAAAGCTCTCTTGCCCCATTTTCCACCCTGTGAGGACACAGCAATAGGTGCTGTTTATGAACCAGAAAGCAGGGCCTCGCAAGTCACTAAATCTGCTGATATCTTGACCTTGGACCCGCCAACCTTCTGAATTGAAAACAGATCTCTGTTGTTTATAAGCTACCAAGTCTCTGGTATTTTATTATAGCAGCCTGAATGGACTAAGACAGAATGAAGTACTTACTATCCAAATTTGTTATAAATACTAAGTTGGAAGAAAGAATGTGGTCACAGACTGAGCAGATGTTCATGTGCTGGGGAAGAGAGTCAGGGAGCATAGAAATTTGTTCTGTGTGCCTCCAACCCTAAATAGGAGATCAACATTCAGTCCTCTAGGTAGGTATAGCCAGATGTAAATGAGTACAGCCTTGTGACAGGCAGCAGACAGATAAGAAACAAAACACAGGGGTACCTAGGTTTTTGTAACTTTGGTGAAAATAAGTCATGGGGATGTAAAGTAAAGCATAGGGAATAAGTCAATATATTGTAATAATTTGCACAGTGACAGATGGTAACTAGACTTCTTGTGGGGATCATTTTGTAATGTATAAAAATAGTAAATTGCTATGATGTACATCTGAAATGAATAGGGTATTGTATGTCAATTATACTTCAGTAAAAAAAAATTAAGAAATTATGGTTTCATGGGTGTGGAGTTCCAGTTTGGGATGATGAAATAGTCCTGGAGATGGATAGTGGTAATAGATAATGGTTGCTTAATAACGTGAAAGTACTTAATGCCACCACACTGTACACTTAAAAGTGATTAACATGATAGACTTTATGTTAGTATATTTTCCCAAAATTAAAAAGAAGAGAAATGATGAGTCTGGGATTCAAATGTGAAGTCCTTATGACATGCCTGATATGCCCCCACTGCTACTCCCTTTCCCAAGCCCTGGACTACGTGAAGGCAGTGAACTTCAAGTTCTGGGATCCTCCAACCCGGCATAATCTGCTGAGACAGCAGGGTATGTCTCTGCGAGGACCAGAGAAGGACAGGGAGCCAAATCCACTTGTTCCTTCACAAATCTTTGATCAGGCGTGCCTTTCCCTCCATTTGATGGCCGAAGCAATGGCAGACTGATTCAAAGTAGGCTTGGCTGTATCCAAGATGCCATTCTCACCAATTCTCATATGTGGCCCTGCCTTGCTCATCTGGCATAGCTCAGGGCTCTCCTAGTTTTAAGCCAGTGATAATGAAAATAATCTACTCACTCTACTTGCTCTTTTCATAAATTCTCTGACTTTATGTGATGCATATACAGAATTTATATATCATTCAGAATTTACATATCAGCCAGAATACAGAATGTATATGCCAAAATAAGAAGATTGCTCCATCTTTACCATTACTATAAATCAATTATTTAGCAATATGATTTAAACGTCACTGTTGTCAGTGAGACACCTGAAATTTCAGGTGTTCCAGCCATCTGTTGCTTCTGGACTTAGAACCGGTGATCAGTCCGAGGCCTCTGCAAGGGGCTGCCCTGTGTCTTGTTGTGTCCTTAGGGGCCATCCTTGTTCTTTAACCACAACACCTTCCAGTCATCATTTCTTTGTCTTATCCTCTTGACACTTTTGTCAAATCCTTTGTGGAAAAATGGAATACCGTGTGTACTAAATTTCTGTAACATGCAGAGTAGCTAAGCAGTCAGAGTAACTAAATGCTTCCTCGCAATCTTTTTATTCTTTGGTCAACGGCTTTTTTCTAATATTTTTCTGCCAGTTAGTTACATTTCCCAACAGCTTTGCAGGTAGATGTGGCCAAGTGACTAGTTTTATCCAATGAAATGTAAAAGTGATATGTGAGATGACTTCTTTTCCTTCTCCTTCTTCTCCTTCTCCTTCTCCTTCTTCTTCTGAAATGTGAGTCTTCTGAGCTGGGACATTTAGGAACTGCAGTGCCACTGCTATATCTTCTCTTCCACTGCCAGAGAAAACTGAGGTCTAGGTCCCTAGGTAACTGGGGGACCAGAGCTTCTTGCTGACTGACCTAGGGCATGTAATGTTATTGTGTCACTTTTGTTTCCACCTCTTATCCAAGCCTATTCTGACTCATAATCTTCTTGGTTAGAAAGTTTCCCTTTTAAGATGATGATTGTCATACATCACCTGATTTCATATTTCACATATTCATATATTTCATGCCTGAAATAGTCTATACTTTGTTTTATGAACAGCAACATACAATGTGATGGTTTAGACCAGTGTAGATTCTGGAATCAGAATGCTAGTGTCTGAATCCAGGCAACAAACACCATTTACTAGCTATGTGATCTTGGGCAAGTTAATAACCTCTCTGAGCTTTATAAAATCAAGATGAGAATAGTACCTGTCTCTGAAGGTAGTTGTGAGGATCAAAAAAATTCAATTACTTAGAATGGTGCCTGGCACATAGTAAGCATTTGATAGGTGTCTACTGTAATTGCTAGATGTAACAGGACTCTCATGAATATTGCTATAATTAAAGTGCGAAACATTTTGATAATGTGATATATATGAATGTAGTTGTTGCAAATCAACATATACTTTAACATTCTGATCATGAATGCTTAATTCTATTTACCCCAAAGAAGAAAATATTAGACCTGAACATGAAGCAGCTTATAAATAATTTCAACGAAGACAGACTCCCCCTTCCTTATGGGTAATGAGCAGCTGTTCCACATCTGTCGTCTTGTTTTGAAGTGTATATGTATTTAGCAACTCCACACAATAAACAGTTTTCTCTCTGACTCTTGTTTTTGTTAGATAATGTTATGGACAGTCTTGAGCCTGCACATGGACATTTCAAGTAAGCATGATCCCATTATGACTTTAAAAGCTGCTTTGATTTATAATTTCATTCCTCTTATTTTTTCAAAAGATAAAAAGCTAGTATCCAGAATCCTATTAATAAGAGTTTAATTTTCAATTCTATATTTCCCTTATAAAAGGACAGATGAGGAAATGTGTAGTTTCATTATATTCTAATTTTTGGATACTATATTCTACTTAAATCAAAGGTATGATCCTAATTTTAGGTCTCTTGAGTTGCCTTTGTAGAAGTTATTTCATTTACAGGATGTGTATGTTAGAACCACAAACTAAAAGAAAATTTCTACTTCTATAGTGCTTATAGAATGATACATTTCTTTCTCTCAGAATATTTTCTTGTTCACTAAATTATAGTCAGAACATAATCATCATGAGTATGAATGTTTTTATTTCTGTGGGTAAAGCAGGGTGGCCTGCTAAATCTAAGACTTAGATTTTAAGAATAAAAATAAATTGGGAAAATTATTTTAAAAATAAAAATGCTACTTTCCCATGGAAAAAAGCTAAGAAATAATGGAATTTAGCTCTAATAGAAGCCCCAAAAGAGTCTTCTTACCATCAAACAATAAAATATTATTTTTCACATAGTAAATATTCAGCAAAAGTATTTCCCCACATAGGATCTGCAGAGCGATTACTCTTCCTTGCACACATGGCCAGGACTGCGGAGAGCAGAGAGTTCCATGAGGAATTGATCTTCACATTTGATGGGGTAAGCCAGTGGAGCATGAATGTGAGAAACCTCTCTCATAGGCCTGGGGACCAGTATAGTATGTTCTACAAGTGGACAGGGGGTGGCAGGAAAGGGAAAAGGGCCAACCCACATGCCAATGGGTAGCAGCAGAATTTCTGATTGGTTTTCTCCCAAGGTTAGTTTCATAAACTAGTTTGTTTCTATATGTCTATTGTGCTTGGAAATGTGAGGTTAATACTAACCAGCTGCTGTCTATAAATCTTGGCACTGGATCTCAAAAAACTCTCCAATTTTGTTTTTGCAAACTCACCAAAAGCTAAATTACCATAAAAATAACTTTTGCCCTCATGGTGTCTTCCATGTTCAAAATGTCTCCAAAATAAATCTCCAAAATTATATATATTCTAAAAATCCATTCCTTTTTTCTTTTCCTTTCCTTTTCTTAAGGTTTCAAAGCTTGTCTTTAACAAGTATTCTGTGATATTTTTTTTCTTGCTTGTTCCAAGATCTGAACATTGAAAAACAGTGACTCAGTCATAGGTTATACTCACTAAATTTTCTAGAAACGCGGGTGTGTCATTGGATCAAACCATGTGGCAAAATTAAGTAAGCAAAAGATAAGAAACTATGACATAGGTGTATTATGTCCCTGACTTTTTCATTTTATATATCTTTGATAGGACTCAAGGGGATACATTGACAGTCAGAGGTTGGCTTCTCTAGATAGGTCTGTAAACCGGAATTACTCATATCCTTAACTGTGTGTGTTTGGAAATTGGGGAAGACAAAATACATTCATTGAATGCCTACATGTACAGTTGCTATGGTTTATCCATGCAATCTTATTTAATCCCCACTATTAATTACTGAGATAGTAATTTAATATTTATCTTTTACAGATGAGAAAAATTACTCTTGGAAGGTTGAAGAAATTTTCTGGAATTGGGGTTCACTTTGGTGTGAATCGAAAGCCCAAACATTGTCACTGCACCATATTCTGAGCCTTTTACCATTTCATATACATCTATTTTATTCACTCTTTTAGAGATTTCAGATAAGTGGAGTTATCATTTTGAAGTATTATACAACAAGCTAACTACTTTAGTTGGAGTGGAGAGTATCAGAAAGTGCAATGTGGGGGAAAATATGTGTAAACCCTGAATCTGTGTTTTTTGATCTTACGGGTGGTAGGATTGTAGCCTAGAAAGCAAATTCTAAAGTCAGACAGCTCTAGGCTAACATCCCTGTTCTGCCATTTACTTCTTAGCTTGCAAATTTAGGCAAAATACTTCTTCCATTTGACCTTCAGTTATGTTAGTGCAATAAGAACAATAAAACAAAGTTACATTAAGTAACAGGATTGATGTTCAGAATATATACTGATTGGTAAGGCACAGGGCACCCAATGATTAGAACCAGCAGAAATCATCAGTCGAGCTTATAGGTATGTATAGGGAACATTTTTCTCACTTTGCCCATAGAGTTCATGTCTATCTTCTCCATTGGTGTCAGTGTGGAAAGTCAGAGGTGCAGTCAAGGTTGAGAGAGATAGCAATTTAGGAGTGCAAGGATTACAGTCTAAAGAATTCAAGAGGAAACATGGTTGGAAGATGTGTCATTCTACTTTTACACTATGAAGTTCCAAATGATAAGTTTAACATAGCCATAAAATGAACTATCATTTACATTTTCTTATATACTCGGTAAGACTTAGGTTTGATGTACTGGTTTGGGGTAACTTTTACTCAGTTGGACACAGGATGAAGAATCTTCACAGGCTCATGTGAAGTATACTGATGTATCAATGAAGATTTAATAATGGTAAAGAAAAGGAATATGCACATTTGTTTACTGCACAAGCAGTGCACATCCAGATTCTTTATTCTCTATCTGACTGAGTGAGAATTCCCGCAAATTAGCATGTCAGCCACATTCTCTTGATCTAATCTTACATGAGTCTGTGAAAGAATGTTGCTCCAGTCAGCTGGATCAGCTCACCAGGTCAGCCCACTGGAATCAGGCTGGCCACCAGGCCCTAGAATGAT
Organism: Cryptoprocta ferox; assembly: GCA_028646485.1. NCBI lineage: Eukaryota > Metazoa > Chordata > Mammalia > Carnivora > Eupleridae > Cryptoprocta > Cryptoprocta ferox. Next base: position 58,733,127 of record CM053577.1, on the reverse strand, counting down.
TCTAGTGGTGTGAGTTACAGAGTACCTTAGGGCATCTGGTCAGCCTAACACAAGGGATAGAGGACCAAAGAACACCCTAAATGGGAGAAACTGGAGCCAGAGCGCACATGGGTCTTAAGTAGAGTGCGATACCTTGGTCGGGTGGCAGTGCCAAGCCTGGTTGGTCCCAAGACCCAGAGAAAGTCTTAAAAGTTGTCAAAGAAGTCATTCCCAACACATGGGATCTTTTGAGCTTGGGGTCTGGTGCAGGAGCCTACTTGCCTAGGTCTAAGGGCAGTACTACCTGTATAATTGCTTTTCACGTCAGTACTGGAAATAAAAGGTGAAGTACTTAGTACATTACCTATAAGCTAGTAAGAACTCAGTATATGTTGGCTATCATCATCATCATCACCATCATCATCACATCAAATTGTACCTTCCTTAGGAAATGTTAAGAAATGCTCCAAGAATAAAAGAAATGAGGTTTCAAAACAAATGATTTTAAAGAACAATTCAGGTTTTAGGTTAATGATAATGGGTTGAATCTCAGAAGTTAAGAGATTATTTTAAATGTATGGGATTTTTTTTAAAAAACATAAACCTGTCAGATAAAGAGAATGGGTGTGAACTCAACAAAAAAACAAATTTTGGAAGCTATAGAGCATAGGAGTGAGTGGTTAATGACTTGGGAGACTTGAGAAAACTGAATTTTAAAAAAAAATTTTTTTTTATAACATTCTTATTTATTATCGAGAGACAGAGAGAAACAGAACATGAGCATTGGAGGGGAGAGAGATTGGGAGACACAAAATCTGAAGGAGGCTCCAGGCTCTGAGCTGTCAGCACAGAGCCCAACACGGGGCTTGAACTGACAAACCACGAGATTATGACCTGAGCCGAAGTTGTACACTTAACCGACTGAACCACCCAGGTGCCCCAATGAGAAAACTGAATTTGAAGTCAAGAGTGAGGAAAGCTGAGAAGCTACCCAATTTCTACTGTGCTCAGCAGTTGGAGGCAACACTTCTGAAACTAGAAATGAAGATGGGACTGAAAACCAAGATCAATTGAAAATTAGATTCTCAGGCCTCCTCACCACTCCTTGCAGAAAAGTGGCTGATTGTTCAACAGCCCAACCAACTCACCCCCACCCCCAACAAAAAGTGAGATTATTTATGGAGCACTGGTCTTTGGACTAGAAAACCAAAATGATCTATGTTAAATACAAGTGTACACACTACATAACAAGACCCAGACCACTATTGTTACTTCTATGTTTTTGTTTGTTTGTTTGTTTGTTTTTGTCCCATTCAGTTCCCAGAACTCTGACAACCAGAGTTAAAGTCATTTAGTTAGGAATTTGGAAGAATCTTTTCTGGGAGATTGGACCAGCCCACCATAAATATCGTAAATATACTGACTATCCCATCATCTTCTAGTTGTATTGTAATATCCATTATTCTCTTCTTCTATAGTAATATAATTTTTAATTGGTCATATGGTTATATGTATATTGCAAAAGTCCAACCTACTTTGCCATGAGAGTGGGCCAATATTTCTGGCCAATGAGATATAAGCAGATGTTATATGTATAACTTACAGGAATAAGATATATATACTTTCTTCCCTTTTTCCATTTTCTTATTGATTAAAATGTAGACATGGTACTGAGCTTTCTTGTACCATGCAGTGTAACATTCACAAAATAGTAGTTCAAAAAGGTAAAGGATGTCTGGGTCCTGGACACTCTGGAGTGCTGTGCTGATCCCAAACCTGTATTAGATATAAATAAGTTTTTTCCTTGTTTAAGCTACTCTTTTTTAAAATTTCATGTTACACACAGCTGAACATATATATTGAGCAATATAATAATGTAAGATGTTTTTCCAATGAAATGGCACAGCCCAATACCTGTACAGAGAAGCACACTGTTGAAGGACCCTGTCCAAGCACATGAAGGTACCAAACAGCTTTACAAAGTTTTACTGCCAAAGTTAAGAGATCAGTCAACACCACCAGAAATTTAAGAGATCTTTGAGCTATCATAAAATACAGAGGCAACAACTACAACAATAATGATAACAAGAAAGAAATTTGGAGAAAAAAGAAACTATGCAGAAAAAAATCCAAAATTTATCATTTACTCTTCAGATAGATAAGATAAATATCTTGAGTTCATAAAGCAAGAAAAGGACACCTTAAAATGGAACAGAGACCATTATGGCTTTTGAGATGAAAAAATATGATTACAGAAATAAAAAAGTCAATGAGAGCTGGAGGATAAAATAGAAAAAACATTTCCCAGAAAATAGAGCAAAAGGCAAAGATATGATAAATAAGAGAAAAAGATTTTCTTAAAAGAATCAATTCAAGAATTCCAACATCTAAATAATAGGAATTGCAGAAAGAAAAAAAGAGAAAAAACTTAGGTGAGAAACCTTCTAAGAAATAATTCAAGGGGTGCCTGGGGGGCTCTGTCAGTTAAGCATCCAACTTCAGCTCAGGTCATGATCTCACAGTCCATGGGTTCGAGCCCCTATTGGGGTCTATGCTGACAGCTCAGAGCCTGGAGCCTGCTTCAGATTCTGTGTCTCCCTCTCTCTCTGCCCCTCCCCCGCTTGCTCTCTGTTTCTGTCTCTCAAAATAAAAGGTATTAAAAAAATTTTTGTAAAAGAAATAATTCAAGAAAATTTCCCCAAACCAAAGCACATGAGTTGCCAGACTGAAAGATTCCATTGCACTCTCAGAATAAAGAACAAAGAGTAGACCTGCATCAACCCATACACTGAGAAACTGCAGAACACTAGGGAAGAGAATAGATCTTGAGAATCCAGTGTGAGGGAAAAAAGATAACAGAAAGAAGGTTCAGGAATCAAAAAGTCACCAGACTTCTCAACAACCCTGGAAACTAGAAGGTATGGAAACTTCCCTCTAAAATTCTGCCAGAAAATGATTTCCAATATAAATTTCTATACCAAGCTAAACTATTGATCATGTGTAAGAGTAGCCTACAACATTTTAAGTCATTCAAGAATGAAAACGTATCTCCCATGCAACTTTTCTCAGGAAATTACAAAAGGATGCCTTTAAACAAGAAAATAAACCAAGAAGGAGGAAGACACAATTCCAGAAAATGAGGGAGAACTGTGAGAAATTCAAGGCAAGAGAAATGTGAAAGGGCTCCTCAGGATGATAGTTGTCTTAGGTCAGGTTCCCTAGGGTGGAGCCTGAAACAGGAATTCATGTGCTTTATTGAGAGAGATCTATTGAGGGAAAGGTCTCAGGAGAAAAGGAGAGAGGGACGCAGGATATGGCAGGGGAAGGAGGCAAACAAGGATGTGGACTCACCTGAAGAACAGCTCAGCCCGATCCCATGGGGGAGCTCATCTGCATAAATTGCACCTAAAGGCAAGGAGGCCAGACATCTGTACTCCTGTGTCAATCCAACATTGACTATGGAAAGGGTGTAACATATTTGTTGAAGTGGCTCCCATTTGACTTCAGGTAATTTGCTGGAGAAAAGTCATCTGTGAAACATTAGCATACATAGCAACTGCAGGATGGGCACACCAGCCCTTTAAGGGGATCTGAGCAGGACATCAACAGTGACCACTACTAGTGTGAGGAATTAAGCCACAAGTGTGAGACAGGCATTGAGAGCAAGCCATACAGACTAGAGAAGATGTGAAGGCTCTGTGGGAGATGTCTTCAAGAAGATTAACCTGAGGGAACGTTTAATGTGTTTGAACATATTGAGAGGAAGGTTATATAACTTAGGGAGAGTTTGGGGATAAATTAGTCATAGATACATAGAGAACTTTGCAACATAAAACAGTAAAATAACTTCAGAGAAAACTAGAAGTTGTATAGGAGGTGAAATTAATCGAAGGGGCCTATGTGGCTCAACCATGAATAGCATTTCAAATGGCCAAAATAATGAATACACTGAATACTGATCTAACTGAAGTGTGAAATAATTACCAGGAGGATGGAGTAAAAGTCAATACTGGATTGTCTGCTGTTTAACCCCAGCTGTTTTCTCTGGTTACCTGGCAATGAGTCAACTGGGACCAATGTGACTGCTGTAGGCAACTGGCATAAAGCTGCAAGGTGTTCATCTCTACTGGCAGCACCACCCTCATCTATATAAAACTCCACTGTCACACTCCCCCACCCAAAGCCTCCACACAAAGAAAGCCACCAGAGCAATGGAAGTGGCTTCTCCAGAGCACATCCTTGCGTCAGGCCACGCTTGCCAAGCACCCCTCTCCATGTGTACCAAGAGACTGGGGTATGTGTGGGTCTTGCTAGTCTTTCCACCTGTCAGTGTCAGTCTGCACTGTTTGATGCTATAGCACTGCCTAAGCCCCCCCTTTTTTTTAACATTTCCATTGTCAAAGTCAATAGATAATACCTAAAACCAATAAATCAAAAATTAGGAGTACAAATAGTTGTTTAGGGTTATTTAGAGATATTGAAAGTAATATCAACAGAATCAAAAGTGCCTCTGGGAAGTGGAAATTTAAAGCTGGGGTGAGGGATTTCTATTTTTTATAACAAACATTGTAGAACTATGTGCATATATAACTCATAAAGATAAAAATATTTTTTAAAATGGTTAAACAATTGTTTTCCTGCTGTATTTCTCAAATGTTTAGTAAGTGGAAATTTTCTAAGGTCAAAATAAGGTAAGCAGCATTTCCCCAGAGCTTTTGGCCCCAGAGTTTTTGTATTTATTTATTTAACCACTTGTTAACATCTTCAAAGGCACAATGTTGCCATTTGGTAACTACCATCTTGCAGAAAAAGCACAAATTTATAGAAAGGAGAAAAACCTGAGGTCTAGAGGGAGGACATTTACCAAGTACTTACTGAGTGCCCATACTTGTTCTGGATTTGTGCTAGATGTCTTAACCTGTGCCTGTTCTTGTAATTGGATTCTGATCAGATCTGATGATGTAGTTTTGATTCAGTTTTGATTCACAGTTCATTCATTCAAGAGAAGTTCACTGAATGTCTACTATGTGCCAGATACTTCTGGGAGAAAATGTGCAGGATACATAGAGTCCCTGACTTCACCACAGAAATTCAGCAACAGTCAAGGAGGAAAGGAGAATGGATATATTTGGACAATCCATTACTACCAATAATTTTGCATTTCATTTAAGGGATCCATTTCCATTTGTTCAAAAGTGATTTCCACATTGGTTCTCTGCTGCCACATGATTTGCTACAAAGCTAGCTCAGTCCAGGTGGTTTAGAGCCAACCACTACTCTCTTAATTCAAGAGGCACACCCATTACATCCTATATCTAGGGCTGTAGGGGTACAAGGGGTCTCTGTAATATTCTCCTGATTTAGGTCTTTGAAGTATAGAAACTGTTGCTGCATGGTTGACATACTGAGTTGATTCTACCATGGAAGCTCACAAAGGTAGCAGATTTATACAGAACTCCTGAAACCTAATGAAAGACAAACTTGAATACACACCCCCAAATTACTCTTGCTTTGTTAAAGTTTACTCTTTTTTAACCTATAAAGTTATAAGTGTTCATTTTAAAATACTTTTAAATTATAGCAAATACCAGTTCAAAAAAATCAACTATAGTCTCTCACCCAAAAACATCCATCTTGGTCTATTTTCTTGCAAGATTTTTAAAAAGGTTTTTCCCATAGAAATGCTTGTCTTAATTTCTAACAAATTAGAAATCCCACTGGTAAGGAAAACTGCAGGTACACACTGGGCTTCTTTTGGAAGCCCTGACCCACAATGCCCCTTGATTTCCAGGCAATGCATGCTTCTCATACCTCATCATTGAAACATTAGAGGCTCTGGACCACTTTATCACTCTGAGCATCTTCCTTGTGGATGTAAGTATTGAAGAGAAACAAATCATTAAAAAAGAGAGAGTTAATAAGATGTTAATTTTGCTTGCTAAAACATACAAGACATGGCAGAGAGAGCCTACATCAGCCCTGTGCTTTGCTGCAGGGAGAGCCACTCTCTTCCAAGAGCTAAAGGAGTGCTGGGGCAGAGGCACCCAGAAAGCCAGCTGTCTATCAAGTGGGGTAGGGCAGGAAACTACTTAGATTCCTCAGCTAGGGGGCACTAGGTGCCCTTCATATGCTGCAGGAAAAGAACACTGAGCAATTGAAAACAGCTATGCTGGAAAACATGCCTTTCCATAGAGTTGGCTTTTCTTTTTTGTTTAATGCTTTTGGCATGCCTTTTATTGTATTGATTTGTCAAAATCTTATCATTCTTATTGTTCAAACCGCCAGTCAATTTGTGTTAATTTACTGTCCTTGGCTAAAATAACTCATCAGATTTTTTTAAATAGGATGATGTTTTGAGAGTTTTTTTTTTACACTACACATTTAAAATCCTTATAAATGTTTTGCATCTTCTAGTTTACATTTTTTTTTAAAAAATCATAAATAGCCAGTGGTGGGAATAAAATCACTACTGGGACAACTGCTTTACCATTTAAAAAAAATCCGCAGCAATTTTCATTTGAGTACTTGCTGGACAAGTCATCACTTCTCAGCTCTGGTTATAATATCATTCAGCTAAATCTTATCCCTCAAACCACTTCACTTCCTATACTTCATATAAGGGTGGTAAGAAAGCCAAGACTGAGAAGGACAAATGATTTTGGCTTGATTACTGTTGAGTTGGGAGAGGTACCCAGAAAAATCCCCTTTGGAAGACTGTGCAGGAGGCCCACAACAAATACTTCTTTGTAATAAAATTTATTTCTTTGGTCAGCAAATTGTGCCTTAAATTAGATGAAGCCTGTAGACCTTGAATATAATCCAGCAAACGCAACCTAGATTACAATGCAGCAGTTTGAATATAGACATCAATGCCATGCTTAAAATGGCCTCCATCAAAATAGTGTAAAAGAATTGAAGGATTAATTTTGCCTCGTGGCCCAGTTCCTGCATGCTTGGCCACTTCCCCTACATGAATTTGGCCCAATACATGCAGAAGATGCAATGACCATTTCTCCAAGTGTAGCCTGAGATAGCAGGACAAACACTGGGACAGTGGCTCTATGATTGTTGCATGGACCAAGATCTGTTGGCCAAAGTGCTGTTCTTCCATAGCCCTGATGAGGCAACCATTTCCACAGCGACCCACAGGTTGCTGGTCAATGCCCACACCCCTGTTCCACCAGGAGTGGGCTGAGAGTTCCTCCTCAGAGTTGCTGGATAAAGTACAGTACATCCAAATACTTCATGGGATGCACTCACACTAAAATAAATAAATAAATAAATAAATAAATAAATAAATAAATAAATAAGTTCTAAAAAATTATACATTCATTATCTTAAACTCAAATTTAACTGAGCATCCTGTACTTTTCTTTATTAAATCTGACAACTTTATTTCTGTACTAAGGAGAAAATGCTTCCTTAGGGTTTTTCTTCTTCTTCACTGGGTTTAAGAAAGATAGGAAAGCCTATAAGATTTTTGCTTGTGAGTCTGTATCCTCCATGTGAATGTTCATTCATTTACAGGAAAAAAGAATCTAGAAAATTAGTGTTTAGTCAGACTAGTCCAGAAATCTAAGAACTCAAAATAATTATTTTAGTCTGGAGTCCAAGAGTTATATATTCCCAGTGCCTATTCTGATCCATGCAACTACAACTAAACAAATCAGCATAAAGGTTCATATGAATGGGAATCAGGAAAGTTCCACCTTTGCCTTGATTTTTTCTATGGAAAAAAAACTTCCCCATGTTTCTATTTTATCTCCAGGGATTTTAACTGGGGAGGTGCTACCATACTGGATAATAGTCTAAGAGTTGATTTTATTTTTAAAATCTGACTTTGAGCATCTCAAAGATAGATAGTCTTTTTTTGTTTTTACATTTATTTATTATTGAGAGAGAGAGACAGAGCATGAACGGGAGAGGGGCAGAGAGAGAAGGAGACACAGAATCCGAAGCAAGCTCCAGGCTCTGAGCAAGCTGTCAGCACAGAGCCCAAAGTGGGCCAGAACTCGCGGACTGTGAGATCATGACCTGAGCTGAAGTCAGTCGCTCAACAGACTGAGCCACCCAAGCTCCCCAAAGATAGATAGTCTTAAAGTGAATACGTGTTACATTATACATATTGTAAATGCTCCCCCCTAATTTTCGTTACTTCTTTAGGGTCAGACATATTCAAAAATGGAAAAGTTGGTTGTTTATATTATCTGAATTTAAGAATACTTGGGAAACTCTTTTATGTTAAATTAGTTTCTGTCTCTAGATGCTCAGATACTTAAAAGATCCACATGCAATGATTTTTTAGCTGGTTTCCTTAATTCCCCAGAAAGCGATTATTAGCACTAGCACTTTAGAGTAGATATCCTTACATCAAGACAGGATTTAAGTCAGCATAAGCATTATGAATCTGAATTCAAGTCACTAGATAGTGCAAAAAAAAAAAAAAAAAAGATGGGGATATAGTTAATTGTAGGAATTTAGGATCATATCCAAGAAAAATATCATTTCGATTCATCCTGACTTCTGCTCTACTCTATTCCCAAGATGTCTTGTTTTTCATTGAAGAGGAGGTTGATTTTATTTAACCAAATGCCCCTCCCCCCTGCTTGTGGAGTGGGATCCATTCACCACTGGTACCATTCTGGTCTTAGTGCAGGCTGCCAAACAGGCCCAATTCAGATAGCATGATACAGTGCTGAAGAGCTTTCTCTGTTTACCACTAATTTGCTGTGTGACCTTAGGCATCACTTAACTTCTCTGGACCTCAGTTTTATCCATATAAGATGCCAAAGTGGCACTGGATAGACTATCAGTCTTACCAAGAAAAGAAAAAGAAAAACTTATATCATCAAGGCCTTATATCTTGTTCAGTAGAGAACATATATTTTCTCATCCATTACTGCCCCACTCCTTATTAGTCATATATTCTTGAGAAATTTGTTTCATCTCTCTTTGCTTCTGTAAACAGGGTAAAGCAATAACTAATAGATTATGATGTCATGATAATAAAATGATGTAGCAAATGTGAAGCACTTAGAACAATCTTGACACAAAAATATTTGATAAATTTTAGCTATTATCATAGTTAATAATAGCCATTAGGCCCTTGAAAAACATTTTTATTTGAAAGAAAACATTAAGCTATATCAATATCCTTGGTAAGTACTTGTTGTAATCATCATCTTTATGAAGACATGGTTATTTTTGCTTCCTATTAATCATGTTCAACATAAACTTTTAAAAAATAAAAATGCATACATATCATTATCAAGTTCTCAGAATTCAGAGGAAATAAAGACATCATTTTCACATATATTGTATTTAACAAATCAGAAAAAGAGAGTCTTAGTTCCCCCTCCCAAGTAATCCCCATCTTTTGATACCATAAAGCAGTTCTCACTGAAGGTACTGAACAAAATACAAAAGAAGATCACACATCTCCAAAGAAAAGATTTTCAAAGGAATTTTTGAAATGCCAAAATAAAAATTTTACCTCTCTAAACTGAGGTAATAAAAATACCTTTTTAAGATATTTATACTGAGGTAATAAAAATATTTTGTAAATAAAAAGCGTGCATTACTTAATGGAGTAGATAGTAGCAATCTTGGTGTGAACAAGAATTTCAACAAAACTTCTTGTCTTAAGCTTTACAAAACCTACTGCCTAAGGAAGGACACCTTTTCCTCTCCTGTTACCACTCATCTCCATCACCTCATTCCTGGTGCTGTTCCTTAATTTATCAGTTACTTAAACAATTTCTATTAACATGAGCTTCCCCAGAAGCATATTAAATCATTTAAGAATGATTTAATCATTAAGTCATTTATGATACTAAACCTGTCCTGTGTTGTAATGTATTTTCATGTGTCTTATATATATCTACCTCGATTATTGCATTTGTATTATTTTATCTTATTTTTTTCTTTTTTGGAATGTAGAAAATGTTAGCTCTGGAAGTGGTTAATGTGACAAAAAACACATTATATTAAAAAAAATCCACGTCAATCCAAAGTGATGGCATTAAGTGGAATCCAGTGAATCATGGAATAGCTAATGCACACAAGATGTGGAGCATGTCCCTTGGTCAGAACTTTTAAATACTAAGTAGCAGTGAGTGGGAGAAATAAATCAAATGGGAGGGTGGCTGGAATAATAAACAGGGGAGAGACTTCATACTAACATCCCAGAAAAGCAATATGAAAAAGTGATCCTGGCTGTCATGAGCTATTAACTGAGTGAAAAACTTCTTTTTTGCCCTTCTAAAACTTAAAAAAGGGGGGGGGCAAAGAAAATGCTAGAGGAAAATAGCCTTCTTTCTTTGAGTCCCTCAGAAAAGTTGTCAGTAAAACCAACTGCCATGTATCATCTGTTTAGTGACAGAAAAAATATATATTGAGATCAAAGATAATCAAGGTACACCTGGTTATTATTTGTAAAGACTTAACAGTAAGTTTTTAATGATTAATTTATCTGCCACATAACGCCTTAATAGATCATGTGGAACATCAAGGGAGGAATGTGGTACTGCATTTCTAAAGCCTCTTTCTATGTCTCTGAATGATAATAGGCATGGAAGCCATCATTACTCTTGTTAGACGATGGTTCCTTCAGGAATCTTCTATGTGTTACCTTTTAGAGGGGAGGTCAGGGAAACCACCCCCTGGGACTTCCCTGCAGGATACAACTAACACAAGCATAAACTGTATGGAAATGGCTAAATTATCTTCACTGAGACCTTGGCCTTTCACATCAATCAAGCCCTTCTGAACTAGTAAAACAGATAAGCACCCTGCTGGCAAAAGTGTTACTATCCTTATGCTTGTCATGACTGGCACTACAAATTTAACAATAAACGGGTAGTTATTTGTCTTACTTCTTTAAAAATCAAAATAAGCGTGCCGTGTTGCTATTTCTCTCTGTCCCTCCTCTAAAGACCCTTTATCCAGGAATCCGATCGTAGCTGCTATCAGAGCACATGGAGAAGGTAACACGCTCCTGACAAGCCACAACAAAGCAAACCAGGACCCTACGGCTGCCTGAGTGGGAGGGGACCGGCAGATTTATCCACCCTCACGTCTCAGCTTCCTGAGAGTGGAGCCTGTGTCAATGCCTCATCCTGACACCTAACTCATGGGGGAATTATAAGTCATCAATACCAATGACTGTAAAACACTTTGTAAATAAAAATGGCTTAGAAGTTCCAATTAACAACAGAAAGTAACCCTCTGGGATGTACCAGAGAGAAATAACCACAGCCATAAATAAGCAATGATGGGTTTAGGCTCACCTCTTATTTCAATGCCATTAAAAATGGGTCTCCTTACCATCTCCAGTCTGAAGACCCCACTGTAATTTCCTCTCTTACCTACATTACAGAGTGTCATGGCTTATGAGAGAAAGGGTTCAGGGAACACAGGGTTGAGCATTTCCTACTCCTTTAACATGAGTACTCCCACCCAACACACATACATTCTCTGATCTTTCCTCCTGAGAAACGACCACAACAACCTAGTGGTATAACTTAACTAACGTAGCCAACTGCATGACCAACTACAGATGTGCAGGAAAGGGGACTGGGAGACAAGGGGCCCAAGAAGTTGCTACAGGGCACACCTTTAGTGTATGTACTTTCATTCTTGCTCCATCTAAAACTTTCATGAGTAGACACAATAGTTATAAGTGTGGCCCGGGACGTGTCCACTGAGCCTATAGCATGTTTCAGGCTCTGTGCTGGTCACTTCTGGTATATCTCTGTAAAGAAACAGAGACTTCAGTAGCAATTTGATATGACTACAATTAAATTGATAGCCATACAATACTTCTATATGCCAGATATTATTTGAAGCACATTATAAATACAAACGGATGTTACTCAAAATAGCCATTATTACTCAGAATAGTACTAGGATAGCAGGTACTATCATCATCTACATTTTTCAGATGGTTCAGGCCATGATCTCATGGTTTGTGGAATCAAGCCCCATGTCAGGTTCCATGCTGATAGCGCAGAGCCTGCTTGGGATTCTCTCTCTGATCCTCCTCTGCGCTCTCTCTCTCTCTCTCAAAATAAACAAACATTTAAAAGGTATAGCACATGTGCACAATAAAAAAACAATGATGCTATAGATGAGTGAAATGGAAACATATACACTGTGTATTGCTGAGTAAAACAAAATAGGTTATAAAATAGTATGAACCAAATTCAATTTAATACATATTTATATTCAAATAAAAGTACGCGAGAAATATACATCAAGATATTTGTAGGGATCATGGGTAATTTTTTCTCCCTTTCACTTATCCGTATTCTCTATAATGAATATGTATTATTTAATTTCTTTTAGGAGTTATTTTACATTTTCCTCAGAAAGTGGAAGATTAGAGAATAGGTGGTACAGGTAAAGATTATTGTCAGTCTTAGTGGGTTTTTAAAGTGCTGATTTGATCGAACTATTTCAGGTTGAAGAACAAAACATTAATATTAGGGAGAGAAGTATTTTCATGAACTGGATTTGCCAGCTGTCTCCTGATGGCCAAAATCAAATGTGAGGTGGCTATTGTCATTCAGCATATTCCCAGAATTCAGATTTTATAACTTCCCTGCCACTTAACAAATCAAAATCAAAGTATCCCAAAGTAGATCCAAAGGGACATTGATAGATTTTAGAAGAAGAAAAACCAAAAAACTGAGTGGCCAAGTTAATTTGGAAAGGTTGAGCTAAATAAACATTAAACAGGTTTTTTACTGCAGGGCTTCTCAGAGCTTTTGTTATGCTAATGTGCACTGTAAATTCCTGAAAACTGTTGAAGTCTAAGAAGATTTTCCAAATTTCATATTTCTGCATGGAAGGAATCATTTTTTTTTCACGAAAGCATCACATAGGGCTAGCGACCAGAGAACACACTTAGGGCAGTAGTGTTCTAAAATATGATTCTAGAAACACCTATAAACACATATACTGTTTCTCTCAGGAGAAGTAAAAAATGGTTTGGCAAATACAAATCCATTATGTTCACCAAAACACTAATTTCAAGAACTGTGACATTGCTGAGGATATTAAATCAATTCTTCCAGGTTTGCCTCATCAGAAGTACCAAAGAGTTTCCTACCAGTGAAAAAGCATCTGAACTTCAAGCAAAACCTGTGAAATCACTTTCAAGTAAATGGGACTAGTCTGCAAACAAAATAAAATGTACACCTGTCACTGCCATTCATTTCCCTAACCACAGTTTATAAATTTATATGCCATGAAAAGCCTTATTCATGTTCATATGGTGTGACAATTGCAGGAAAAACTTCAAATTAATTACCTTTCTTAAAACAAAGCAATTTAATTTGATCGCAGGCAAAAAAGGGAATTTATTCACAAGTCACAAAACTTCTGGAAATAGTCATGAAATAAGACCTAGGAAAAGTGGCTTGTGCTCTAACACGTCCTCAAGATGCAGAAGCAAATTAACTGGCCAGGGCTATTTTCTGAGGTCTTACGGTCTTGGATCAGGTCTCCTTGGCTTAGCCTTTGGAAGATCTCAAAGGTAGACTTGATCCAACACTATGATCCTGTTCTCTGAGTTGACTCAGAAATGTCCTCCACAATCTACACAATTGGGTGACTTTTAGAACCCGAAGTTGAACAGCTGAGATAGTTCACCCCTAATTTGCCCTCACAACTTCTATAGACACCAGTTGAACACACCTCAGAATCCATTTGGGTGGGCATGGAAGGGACTCCAGGGACTGAGTCTTTTTTTTTCTTTTCTTAGAGGTATTTTATTTCACACCGAAATAAGCTGATTAGTATGTAGAAAAGCAACAGTCTCTTGATTTCCACAAATGTGTTTTGATTTTTTATTCTGGGCCTCAAGTTCCTTCCTGCATACATTTAACTGCAGCCCACTCTGACACTGGTACATTTACTGGGTCGAGGGGTTGTTGGGGGGTGTACTTCTCCTTGGAATCTTGCTTACATTTGCATGTGAAAAGAAAGAAATGCTTTTGAGTAATTAGTCATCTGAAATTCTGCACCATGAGGAAAAAATTTGCTTTTGGATATTTATGGGGAGAAAAATCCATATGGACAATGAATACAGTATTGATGTGTTGGGGGGAAGGGTTGGCATAGCACATTATGTTGAATTTCATCCAAAATATGGTAAAAGTAATATTGCTACTTTCCCATAAACAATAGCTACTGTGGAAAATAGCACAAAGCTGGTTTTTTTTTTCATAAGTTAAATTTCTTATATTAATTCCATGATTTAAAAAAGCTCTTTATTTTTGACCTGATATTCTCATGCCATATTGAAGAAACTCATGATCAATATGTATTGATTTGATCACTAATTGCATTAATTTTGCTTTAGAAATTAGAAAGGCTCTAATGAGAATGTGAAGTCACTTCAGGATAGTGCATTATGGGCAGGCTAATTTAGCTGGACTCTGTGCATCAGATTATTTCATTAGGAACCATCAATTACCATACAAACGGATGAGATAAATAGCTTTTTTTGAGCAGATTTACATTTTTGAATTCATCTATAAATTTCAAGAGCTTAAGTTAATTTATATCCCACGACCATATTTAATACACAAATAGTTCAGCCATGAATGCATTATCTGCATAAACCCTTACTCCAGCCTTTCATATTGTGCTTTGAACAACATTGGAAACACTTTTTAAAAAAATATTTGCTCCTACTGCATTTAATCTCTTAAAAATATGAAATGAATATTTCTATTAAAATCTTCCGTACTATCACTTAGCAATTGGTACAATAAAACCAAGAGACCAAGATGGATAAATGTTGTTCGAAGTTTATAAAATTGTAAGAATATGAAAGAGTCAAGCTGATTTTGAAATTGAGTGCAGATGCTAAAATAACATCCCAAGAAACAAGAAGTATAGAGGCTTTTAAATTTTGTGAGTGTATTTCTGCTCTTCTTAGAAACCTACCTGTTCAATTGAATCAAATAAAAAGACTCCAGAAGGAGAGTTCTCTTCAATAAAATTCCACCTAATTTGATTTTGGGGAACTCGAGTGGAGGGGTATTGTGGTATATGGGAGAAATGTGGCCAGAGGCAAAACTGGAGAAAAATTTAAGATGTCCAGAGTTCTGGGTATCTTGAAGAAAATCAATGCATCAAAATGAAATCCACTAAACTTTTCATAAATAAATATTCAAAAGCTCATTCTATTCTTAAAATGTGTATTTATCAACACTAAAGGAAGTGAAATAGCTAACACTGATGGGTACCTCATACAGCCCTGGTAAATTTTGAAATGGTAATGATAATGAAGATGTTATCTACTTTTCTGCCATTTAATATTTAGTGATCCAATCATGAGCACACAGTTTTGGCATCCAATTTCTACAGTTATAATTATTGTACATTTATGAATTTAAAAACTTTATAAAACAGTCCAAAGTTAAATTTAGTCCCTCTTTCATTATCTTGTTCACTGACAGTATACGATGATATATAACATGATATCCCCCCCCCAAAGAATCAGTGAAATGTTAATTTATCACTTAATTTAAGATAAAGTGTATTTCACAAGCAAAGACCTTATGAGAGAATGTCAGAGTTGAGGAACTCACTAGAAATCAGCTAACTCCTTGGCATTCATGGATCAGCATCTGGGAACCAATGTGGACTCTCCACCTTCACTGCAGGCTTTCCAAATCTAAATCTGAATTAATATGATGCCCAGAAGATTCACGTGCACATTAAAACTTGAGAATAGTGGCCTATTCTTTCATTTCTTTTTTTTTTTTTTTACAGACACGGAAACTAAGGCAAAAAAAAAAAAACACGCTTAAGAATTGTTCAAGGTGGCAAAAATTAACTTACAGGTCTCTAAGGCTGAAAGCTACAGTGGTTAAAATATGATGCTAAATGGATCCCAGTAATGGATTAGGTCTATAAGTCACTGTTAACTTTGTTGGCGGTTGGATGCTGGCTCGATTTCCAGCCAGCATTGGGAATTGCTTGCCATGACTATAAAGAGCATTTTCGAGAACATGTTCGTGCACTGTAAGGACAATTTTGCTACATTTCTGCTCCTCAGAAACATTTCATCAGTCAAGTTCATGAACAACTGCCAGTATCCTCCAACTGCAACCCATATTTTATACAGATAATGCAAAGGGAGAATAGTTGCATCCTTAATTTACAAAACAAAGTGTGAAATTTATTCACAAAACAAAGTGTGAAAGTCAAATACGACGTATTTGTCAATATTTCACCACGTAGAGATGAAAACAGAAAGGAAGGTAATAAGTGGAGGAATTTTTAGTGTGGCTACCTACAGTTGAGTATGTGTAAGGCAAGTAAACAGTAGCCCAGTATAGACACAGCTGAGAGCACTTAATTAGTGACAATTACAACATTGTTCTAAGCTGCCTGCAACCTTGCTCTTTCCCTTTAGATAAACTCTTTTAAGTAAATACAATGTCAAGAAAATGGACAAGCCCTTTGACTTGCCAGAGAAGAATGAAAGTGGCATATTCTTTTATCAATTGAAACGTGCTTCTTTCAAATGGACTTGTTAAGGGCAATTAGACCTAACATTTACTAAAAATTCATACAACCTACAATCTACACATTGTTTACACTACTTAGTGTTAAATGTGCAGCAAATAGTCTTTCCTCAAAGAAATTATACTAATAATTATCACACAGAAAATCTTATGGTTAGAGTCTTTCAGGGAATAAATACCTATACATACAATTTGAGAAATAGCTTTCTGACTCACTGATGTTTAATAATTTATAAGAGCAATCTGATGCTTTGTTAATTATCATCTGAAGTGAGAACGGTGTCCAGGAAATGTTTTGACCAGAGCATGGTGAAATTGATATACATCGCCCTTACACAAGCTGAACTGAGGCCTGGCTCACCTGGATATGATCTCATGTAGAGATCGTGACAGATTATGCATGCATTTCCACTTAAGGCAGTATTCATCTCTGATATGAAAGAAGGTATGATTAAAAATGATATTAATGGGCAATTAAAGTTGTGGACAGGAAAGGGTATCTAAATAATTTGGAAATAGGGCAGTCAGATTTCAAAGGCTTTACAAAGAAACTTCAAATATTAGTCCAAGGAGACATCTATCATATATATATGTTTATATGCATACATATGTATATATATTAGCTTTTGGCATAACTTTTAAATACAAAAGAATAATAAATATGCAATGTTAATTAAAGTTGACAGAGAAAGGAAATATTAAAATCATAGCTAATTATCTTTAAAAACTGTACTTTTTCTATTCTGCCAACTCCAAAGGTTTAAATCAGTATAAAGGCTGTTCTCAAGAAACTGAGAGAGAGGCTGGAGTGATTTTGCAGTTTGCATTTACTGCTTCACAGTAGCCAAAAAAATAATTGTTAACATTTGCAATTTCATGACCTCCTGAGAACTCTGTATTTCAAAGACATATATGTGGTTGTTGTTCTTTTATTGGGATTGGCATGTGAGGATCCATATTTACTTGCTTTCACCTGGTTCTTTTGAGACCAATGGCACAGGAAGGGCTCTCATACTGGCCCCTCTGCAAGGTGTTCTAGCCAGTTCTGGTCACCAGTCTCAATCAATCCACCAACATTCAACAATTCCTTATTTTGCCTTTAGCAAGACATTTTATGTTTAGTTATATGGGTTTTTCAATGAAAAAAACTTTTTTATCTGTGAAAACACTTATCTGCACCTGCGGTTCTTGAGTATCCTGACAAAATATATACTGCACTGCCTTCGCCAAGGATGACTTAAAGTGTGAACTGAATGGGGAGTTTAGGGGAGCCAACTTCTGTTTTATGGACACATGTTTGCTCTTCCCCACGCTGGCCCTCTGTCAGTGTGTCTCTCCTCCCCTACTTCCTTCTCAGCTGCCCTTTGAAACACCGCTCCAATGTCCTCTTCCCTGAGAAGGCTGTCTAGACCAGCCTCAGGGAGAGTTTTGCACTGCCTGTTCTAAGCAGTCGTGGTTCCTATTACACACATTGAATTAAGTCCTTAGCATACTGGATTTTAATTTTAATTATTGAATCTTTAGAGTTGAGGTGTCTCTACCATCTCTATATCTGCAGCACTTTACAGCAAGATATTTTTATTAAATGAGTGAAAATGTGGTAAAAGTCCCTTAAAAGGCATTCCAGATAGTTGGATTCCTATAAATCCAAAGATATTCATACTCTAGTTGCTAATATGATCCTTGATAGTTCTGTTTTGGAATGGGGCTTAAAGCAGTTTCAGATTAGTAGAATGAGATCCCACTTTCCTGATACCACTGCCCCACAGGGCCGAGTCATTTCATAAGACAATAAAGGAAGATGTAAATGGGTTGTGGCACAGTCCTTAGCTGGCTAGCTCTGAGCAAGTAATTTCATCTCTTTAAGCCTCTTTTTTTCCCATCTGTGAAATGGAGATAAATAACTGTGATCTACTTCATCCAACTATATGGAATACGTGCGAGAGTATTTGTAAAGCTGAGCACAGTCCATGACATACAAATGCTTAACGAATGTAGCTATTAGTAATAATAACATTAGTATTGATTAAAGGCAATCCATAGCTTCTGGTATAGTTTAGAAAAGTCTCAAACTTTATTAATTCTTTCATTCAACAGCATTTATTTAGAGCCTAGTAAATAACTCTTTAGCTATTCAACCTCTCTTCTGGGAAACTAATACTAGGGGTTGTACGGAATAAGACACTGTGACTTCAGACCTAAGTGAGTTTATACCCGTCACTCAGACGGTTAGTTTATAATCAAGAACTTGGATAAGAAAAGTATATAAATAACTGTCATAAAAGGAAGAAGGCAAAACATACCACGTGACTGACAGACGAGATCAACATCATTACTCCTGCTGCCAGCTGTGCTCGCGAGAAATGAGGGTCAGGCATTTTCTTCCCCTTCACCACTTGCATCAACACAACCCATACGTCACCTTCAGGATGGAGGATGGAGACAGGAGCTCCTGCAGTCCTCTGCCTTTTGCAAAGATAAGCAGAGCCATAAATACTGTGCAAAGACCCTGACTGATGCAAAGACCCTGTCTTGTCTTTGTTGGCTTTTCCAGGAAGTGTGATGTGTGTTCAATGGATCTGCTTTTATTGTTGGTGTAAGTCATTGTATGGGAGGGAGTAGGGAATGTTTGACCTATTAAAACAAGTTAATTTCTTCCCAAATGGTGCCAAAGCTTCTTTTATTTAACTTGGCACAGGACCTCAGGTCACACCAGGCACACACAAGACTTGACAATAAATGCTTTGCTGGTGGCAATGACTTCCTTCTGGTCTCACAGAGCAAACGCATTAAAATGCAAGAAAATCTCTAGGACTATATTTATTTTTATGGAACTAGATTTTTAAAATCCAATCGGAGTGGTCACTAAATGAGTTCAGAGAATAACTGAAATGACCTTAACCTAGAATTTTATGGCCCTACTAACATTAAAAAATGAACATCAAGAGAAGCTCCCTCCCACAAATTATTACCTTGAAATTATGATCAGCTCACAAGAAAGGGGGGCTCCAAATAAAGCTACATTAACTCTTTGTTAACAGCACAATCTCACTACCCATGATGTTTTCTTATTTATGACAAGCACTGAGTGCATTTCTCCAAGCCCTGACTCTGCCCTAGTTCCTGGGGCCCTGAGGCCCCGCATGATTCCTAAGCTCTGTCATGAGCAGGGCAGAGAATGAATCTTTCCCTCGTGGGCTTGTTTGCCTAAATACGCACTACTTGCTTGATTTCCTTCCTCTTCTGGCTTAAACCATGGCTACACCACTTCTGGCAGGTTGCTCTTGAACTGTCCTAGCAGAACAATGTAAGAACTGTGGTTTTTCACATTCCTCACAACCAGCAGAGGGAGTGAAAGGGCACAGCAATTCAACTTTAACGAAATAATGAATATCTTTAAGTTCTATTTCATCAACATAAAATCTGCCAGTGTGTCTGGGTAAAGAAATATGGCATGCGTAGTATATTTGCTTGCTGTCTGTTAATGTTTCCACATGGGAGGCCATTAAAAACCCACAAGGGGAAAGAAAGTCCACCTGCCCACAATATTTTACTCTACAAAAATGAAGGAGGAGCCAAAGAATCCTGTGGTGGCAGGGAAGTGGCAGAGGGGTATCAGTGTTCTGGTTGGGAACAGAACTCAAATCTCCTAATTGGACCCCTCGTTTATGATTTCACTCATCCCCATGAAGGTAGATTTTGGGATAATTGATAAACTTTCAAACAGAAGAAAACCAGATTAACCAGCCATGGTCTCTACTGCCCTCCTCCCTAATTTTTCTCTCCAGCTAAGTTGCCCCTGCTATTTTCCATGAGAGAACATATTCCTCCATCTCAGGGTGAAAGCTGAAGCCTTTCAAGTGCCCTATACCACATAAGCATTACTCTTCTGTCCTCTGCATCTCTGCTTCTCAGTCTACTCCAGCCCCACATTCCCCCAGTGCCGTTCCTCACACACATCAAGTCTGTTCTCATCACAAGGTCATTGCACTTGCTGTTCCCTCTACCTAGAACATTACTCCCCAAGATAGCTGCCGGGCTCACTCCCTCTTCTTTCATTTGCCTCACAAATTGCAACTTCGTTGACCTTATTTTAATTGCAAATCATCCCCTTTCCACTTTCCCTCCTGCTTTATTTTCCCCATCTAACAATAGTATGTTGTAGGTGATACTATCCACTTGTTTACTGTCCTCACCAGTACAGGGATTTCTGTCATTTTGTTCATTGCTGTTTAGTGAATGAACAAATGCATGAATGAATAAAAGACTAAGTGAGCCTTAAATTTAGTTACACATGTAGCATTCAAAGGAAGGAAATGCAAGTTTCCTCTAACAAAAGTGACATTATGTGCACATCCTGGTTCCTTCAGCCTCACCTAAAAATAATTTGCTTCCATCAGTGCTCCAAGGTTGTTGTATTGATTGAAGTTCTTACTGTTTGACTGTGAGAGCAAGTGTGTTCATAACTTTATCATATTGCCACAAGTATCACTTCCTTTGTAAGATAATGCTCGAGTCACTTTCTTCTACCATGATGTCTAATTACCTCTCTTGGGGTCTCACATTCCTTTGTGAAAAGCTAACATTAACTGATATATAACACTCATCGTAGTCTTTGCATGTTTGGTATGTGTGACCAAATGCCCTTTAATATGTTCCATACTAATATTATAAGAATATTAGCGAATAGCATACATTTCTATGGGATCTCTTAAGTAAATATGTATTTAGTTCGTTATGTTTTATGCATATTTAGAATTTGTTTGCGTTATCTAACTTCACATGTACTATTTACCTGGTGGGAATATTTAGCTTTCGGTCACTCTATTTTATCCTACGGATAAATTCACATATGTTTTACAATATGCATAACATTTCCACTAAATCATCCTGATGTCTGGTATATTTATCACTTTTTATGAGGTGCTTATCTACAGCGAGGCATTTACTTAATCACTTGTTCTTTGTTTGTTTGCTTTTTGCGTTTCCTCACTGAAAACAAGTATCTGTTGGAGGGGAAAAAAGATGTGTGAGAGTTTCTAGGAAAGCAACTCTACAAAGAAACTCAGTACGTTATTCGTGAAGAAAATTTGTGTTAAAAATAAGTAAAGCATAATGAATTTCTCAAAAGTTTTCTGTTTTCCTTTATAGCTTATAGAAAGAAAACTCTCATATTGTGGTCATAGTGAAATCTAAGTGCATAATCTTTATTATTTTATTCTCAGTTTTAATTGAAGCAATTAAAGTCGTTAAGTGTTTAATTGCTTCCCATTTTGAATTTAAAAATCTGGTCATTTATTTTTAAAGTTAAGTCAGAAGGACTAAAATTGGCAATAATTTAGAAGCTAAAGGGGGTGGATGAATAATTTGGTTATATTTTCCTGTTCAATCAGCATCTCATGGGAGTTTAAAAATAATTCTATTTATCTCTTATGTGAGGCTAACATAGTTGACCTACCGCAAGCCATTATATCCAACTAGTTTGCTGATTTGTTTGCAGACTATTTGATTATGTTCTTATTTTTTTCATTAAAATTTTTATGAAAGCTAAGTGGCAATTTCATGTTGGAGAAATAAAGCAGTGAAAATCACTATCATATATCCATCATTTAAACCAAGCATTGCGATGCCATGCTCCAGTATCATAGCTTCGTATGCCAGTGCTTCTAGCTCGTGGAAAAATCTTTAAATAGGCATTTGGACGGGAGTTTCTCTACTGTGTCTAATATAAAGGGATGCACATGATTGCTGTTAAAATTCCAGGACACCTCTATTTCTGTTGGAAATCTAAAGAAATTTATTTTTATGGATTCTCTGTCTTAGAAGATGGACACTTAGGGTGTGTAAATTTCATTTTGAAATATCTATAGCTCACAAGAAGTTACCAAAATAAAAAGGTCCTGTGTATGCTTTGCCCAGCTTTTCCCATGGAAAAATCTTGTATAATTGTAGCACTTCAATGGGTTTTTAAAGTGAAGAGACTTTTGATGAGCCTGTGCCTTCTGAGGCAGGACAGTTATAAAGACCCAAAATCCAGCCCCCACGACTTGTCTCTAAGAAGCAGAAACCCAATGTAATGATTCTTTGGGTAGCCCCAGGATTTTGGCTACAATGCTTTGTATTTCCATCTGGTTTTTTTAAATGAGTTCAGCCCATAATTTGACACATCAAACAAAAAGAAAAGCAGGAAGAAAAAAAGCAGCAGTGATTAATTATCTCTTCATTTTACCAAAAACAGTACTCCTGGAGAGATGTTACCAAGACCTGTGATTTCTGAGGTTTATCAAGGACATGATTTTGTGAGTTTCTGGGTTCTTGTTCTCACTGTCCTTTAGAATGGTCATAAGCCTGAGGACCAAGTCTGTCACACATCTGTCCATCACGGAACTATTCTTCTGAATTTTATAGTCCAGTATTTATGCAGCCATTTCTCTAGTAAAGACTGAAGTTTTTTAGTTGATTCCTTTTTTTCTTAGATAGAATACAGAGTTACTCTATCTGAAAAGATGGGTTCTACCTTGTCTGATGAACTACTGGGGAAAAGTGAAGTTGATTCAGAAGTAACCTTGCTGCCCTCTTTTATTTTTTCTCTTTGGTTCTGAGTCCAAGAACTTTTAACCTTTCTGTCTTGGAATGAATTTGGTCTCTTGTCTCATTCTGTGTATAATCCCCTGGGTAGCTCACTCTTGGGTTCACTATCAGACATAATACCAAAACTCTGTGACTGGAGCAGTTAAAAACAAGGTAACCTCAAGGAAATAGAAATTAAAACACAATCAATATATATCCACCACAATGATTAAAAATGAAAACAAACAAACAAACAGAAAATGCCAAATATTGGGTAGGAGTTAGAGGAACTAAAATGCTCGTGTATTGCTGGTGTGAGTGTAAATACAACCACTCTGGAAACTGGCTTATCTACTAAATCTGAACATATATACACCCTATGACCCAGAAATCCCACTACTAGCTCTATCTCCAGCAGGAACGCATGTGGTTTTGTGCATACTTTCATCAAAAGAGATGTCATAGAATGTTTATAACAGACTATTCAGAATAGCCCCCAACCCCCTTCTCTAAGAAAGGAAACTATTCCATTGCCTGTCAGCAGCAGAATGAATGAGTTGTGCTGTGTTCGTCAACGGAACGCTGCCCAGCAGCAAGAATAAACAAACATAATACATGACAAATGTGAATGAATCTCACAAACATGATAGAGAATGAAATAAGCCAGACACCGAACAATACATCCTGCATAATTCCATTTATTTAAAGTATAAAACTAAGCAAAACAGGAGAGTGGTTACCCTTGGTGAGGAGGGTTAGTGACAAGAAGAGGCCACAAAGAGAACCTCCAGGGTACTGGTCAAGCTCTGTTTCCAGATCTGGCACATAGGAGTGCTCAGTTTGTAAAAGTTCATCTGTTATACATTTGGGACTTGTGAACTTTCTCTGACAATATTACCCTTGAATAAAAGGTTAAGAACAAAAACGAGGTATAGTCTCCTGCTGGCTTTCTCTGTTCTTGAGGCCTCCTTCAGACTGGATCCTTCTCTCTTTAACTTCCTTCATACTTGGAGCAAGTGAGGCTCAGTGCCTGTTCTCTCCGGGAGGTACTTGTCTGGTTGGCATGGCCATCTGCTGGCCCAGGAAGAGGGCAGTGCCATTGGGAAAGGACAAAGGAGAAACATGACCAAGTGTGAAGATCTCCCCAACCCTCCAAAGAGTTAATGGGACCTGACAAAGGAAACAGAAAGGTCCTTGTGTGTGTAGGATTTAAATTATGATTTGTGAGAATCGGTTTCAAAATGAAATTTCCCCCAGTGAAAGTTCAAAGGATAAAAATAATCTTTACTAAAAAAAAATCACTTATACTCTTTTTAAAGTACATATGTCAACTCTTTAACCATTTCAGTAATACCATCTCTGCCTCATTGTCTTTTCTATTTATTGATTGATTGATTGAGTGATTGATTAGAGAGATAGCATGTGAGTCAGGGAGAGGGGCAGAGGGAGAGAGAGAATCCCAAGCAGGCTCCACACTCAGTGCAGAGCCTGATGAGGGGCTTGATCCCATGACCCTGGGATAATGACCTGAGCTGGAATCAAGAGTTGGATGCTCAACTGACTGAGCCATGCAGGTGCCCCTCTCCTCTTTGTAAAAATTGTTATTTTGGTATGCCTGGGTGGCCCAGTTGGTGAAGCTTGATCTCAGCTCAGGTCATGACCTCACAGTTCACGAGTTCGAGCCCCGCATCAGGCTCTGCACTGATAGTATGGAGCTTGCTGGGGATTCTGTCTTTCCTTCTCACTACCCCTCTCCTGCTGTGCTCTCTCTCTCAAAAAAAATAAATAAATAAACTTTAAAAACTTGTCATTTAAAAAATGATTTTTCTCCAAGTCTTTTCAGGCATAACAATTTTAATTAGTCTCTTATTTTCCTTTAAAAGTGGTGATGTCAGATAGGACAGGGAACTATTTTGCCCTTTTGGTGCACAATAGTGTGGCTTGTAAAGAATTATCCAATATCATCACCCTGGGAGAGGTTCCCTGTTTTCTAATTTTGTATCAGTTCTATATCTTTTCTCTGTGACCTTACCCCAACAGCAACTTAGAATAAATATTCATTCAATACTTTTTATCGCACACCTTCTTGGTGCCAGGCACCATTATAGGCACTGAGGACATAGTGATGACAAAACAGATAATTAAATGGATAACATCGCTCCCTGTAGCTGAGAACTTCCAATAAATAAAAAGAAGCAGGATACTATCAGAGAGAAATTAGGATCATGAAGAAGATAAATCAGAATGATAACAAAGAGCACATAGAGGCAGGGGACTGGAGACTCCTTTAGGTGGATGCAGAAGGAAGGCCGACCCGAGCAGACAATGTCTGAGCTGAGTCCGAGATGACAAGAAACAACAGCCATGTGAAGACTGCACCTGAGACACCATCAGACACAGACTGCAAAGAATACCAATTACCCGTCTTCTTCAGGCCAGCTACATATGTAAATATATACATCAAATATGTAAATCATGGAAAAATATTTCTGAAAGGCCAATATTTAAGATGGCAAATTCAATTGAAGCCACATATAGGGGTGAATAAAATATGAGATTGCAACAGAAGTAAAATAACCTTATGTGATTAATACTCTGTTCTATATTAAATGAAGAAAAATATTTCCATTTATAAGTATTAGGGACATATATATAAATATGTAGAAAGTTACAAGTTATCATATATCTATTAACTAAAGAAAATTATTTTTTTAATTAACTATATTTCCCATGCTGCACTTTTCATCTCTGTGATTTATTTACTTTGTTTGTACCTTCTAATGCCCTTCACCTATTTCACCCATCCCCACCCCATGCCCTTCCCCTCTGGCCACCTCCATTTTGTTCTTTATATTTATGCATCTGTTTCTGTTGTTTGTTTGTTCATTTGTTTTGTTTTTTATATTCCACATACAAGTGAAATCAGATGGTATTTTCTTCCTAAGGAGAACTCTTGAACACTGTATTTAGATAATAAAAAATCATGAATTGGTAATTTTTATAACTACAGTAAGTGCTAACTCAAGCTGACCTACAGGTTGCATTTGTTAATCAAACTAAGTGCTACTATTTCTGGATGTAAGGTGTAATTGGTCAATTGCTTTGAAAATTTAGGCCTTATGATTTATTATAAATTATGAGGAAACAGATTGATGATGAAAAACGAATGAAGTTTCTGAAAATTTTCTCATTTTTCTGAAAAGTACTTTCATTACACTATCTGTAGCAAGTTTAATAAAAAATCACTTATTTTTTTCTGAGCTTTGAGTCAAAAACAATAAAACACTGTAGAATCTGGGAGAATTTTTGTATTGGCCAAGAGAATTTTGAAGCAGTGAAGTCTGATAAGAAAGGAAGTGAGGGGTGAGTGAAAGTCTCTGGCCAAATGGGGCAGAAGAAAGAACCCAACTAGTTGTGACAAATAGAGAGAGAGCAGCTGCTGACCAGCCTTGTGACCTTATTTATTACCTGAGAAGGAGAGCTGGCCAATGACGGGAAGGGGGAAAACCATATCCTCCCTTGGGGACAAGGTATAAAGATCAAGGGATCTGTGAAGTCTTGCATGTCCCGCAATGATGATGATGGTGATAATGACCACAGCAGTCCCTAGAGTGTGACACCAAAGTGAAGGGGAGGAAAAACATACCCACACGGAAATGAGGAGTATTTTGCAGCAGATGGAAAGCCTTCATTTGATTTCAAGTTCTTTTGACAGGAAACCCATGCTTCTCCTCGATTACAACTGTCTCACTTTCTACCATGTCCCTTAGTTAGAACAAAAGTTAGGGGATGTCCATGGGATTTTCTTTAAGATTCTTCATACTGGGGATGATGGGGAGGGGGCACCCATACACTGACAGCACTTCCCTTCCCTCTGTGAAAATAGACCATATCCCTATATTAAGAAAAGAAAAGCAGAAGGGAGAAGACAGTTTAGGCAGATGTTGTTATCATAATGCAAAAATTATTCTGAGTAAAAGGAGAGTCCACTCTCAGGGTATGCTGTCTCTCAACTCACAAGGTGTCAGACGAAAAGATATTCTGATTGTTACTCACTCTTACTCTCTCTTCTTCCTTGTCATCTTCTCCATCACTTCTCAATCATGAATTAATTATAGCATTGACCACATTTTACCGTGTGTTGAATCCATTTTCATGGATCTATCTATCCATTTGAATAAATATTTTCTGATATATATCATACCACAAAGAAAAGACTTTCTAAAAGTGTAAAATCTTAAGCAGAAGATGAAAAAAAGCACGTGGAGAATTTGGGGTCCAGGAAAAGGACTATTATTGTATATTCTTCTAAAGGAAGCTGAGGCACGCACATCCCAAGATAGATTTGGGTTTCATTCTTTTTGATTATTGCAAAAAAATTGTGAAACTGGGTAAAAATTTGTCTTTTATTTTGAAAGCAATAATACTCATAAAAGATGCTAAGTGTGGGTGACAGAAGGCCACCCATGCACTGATGTGTCCTATGAAGTGGTGACCCCACAACAAGGTAGAAATTCTGCACGCTGAAACCCCAGCTCAAAAAGGGCATAAATGATAGCTGCTTAACAAAACTCTTTTGTCTGCAAGGTTTTTAGGACCCAAGATACCCACTGAAATAAAGAATTTACGAAAGGCGGTCAGAGCCAGTGTTACATTACACATAGCAGCTGCCACTGAGTGTCTGCTTATGGAAGGTGTGAAAGCAACGCACACACATTGGTACCCACAGCCACAGCCTCCCTAGAGGACAGCGGTTGGCAGCAAGAGTCATCTGTGCAAATGAAGTGACTCACGCTGAACAGAAGCAGTCAGCCAGGGCAGAGAGCCATGACTCATCACCAGGACCTCTCTGCTGCCCTGATCTCTTCTTCCCCTCCTAAGACAAACCAATTGGAAAAGTCTGGATATTAATTTAGTATGAATTAAACTCAAAAGATAGAAATTTATTTTTGTTTCTATCCTCATCCCACTTACTCTTAGAGACTGTTATTTTGGGTGCCACATTGCTTAAGCAACTAAAAGTTCCCAAATAGAAAATATCTGGATATAAGCCATAAATCTGTTTAAGTACCATTTCACTTGGACACTAGTCAGATTTTGCTGTGTTCTCTGCAATAACATCGGATTTGAGAAGTTAGATAACATAGGTTTATTTTAGGATAATGTATTAAATATATGACCTTGATCAAGTCATTTAATCCAAGTCTCTGTTTCCTAATTTGCAATACAGGAATCAGCCACCTGTGCTGTTTCCTCTAGCATTTTGGAAATGAAATGGAAATGGAGACTGAGGAAGGAATGCTTGGCTCAAACACCTAGTCCCTTTCTTGTAATGATTCATTTCCATGATGACTGGTCCTCCTCTGCCACCGCTGACCCTTCTCTTTCATCCTCTTTCACATGGCCCACTAATTCAAGAAATAAAACATTTAGAACAATGTCATAATCACCACTTTCAACAAACTTTCCACTTCATGCAATGCTACCCATTAGTATCCTCTAAACCAAAGAAAAGTGGTCATTTGGATTACTCCAACAGCATCTAGATTTTTCTCATTTGTCTTTATTCTGTAATTGGAGTCTTCCCTGATCTGTTGTCTGATGTTGGACTGCTCACCAAATAAGGTCAGTTTCAATCACCAAATTATATTATATGATCATGGAAATTAGCACACTTGTTTTTACAGATGGGCTCTCAAGTGTTTAAATCTTAATTTTGCTAAACTATATCTTTTTAACTAATGTTTGTCAATTTGTTTTAAACTAAACTGAATGAGGAAATGCAAATAGTCTTTTACTTATTGTTACCATATGTAAATTATTTAGTATATAACCAAGAGAAAGACAAACAGAGAAAACATACATTCTTCATTTTTATGCTCATTATTTGTGGGGGGCAAGAACTTTGTTTATTATTAGCTTTATTATTCCCAAATACAAATACATTTAATCCCTCAAATAGAAATTAGTAGTGGCAAAAAATCTTCATAATCCAGACTCTGGAAACTTTCTAATTATAAGACCAAAAAAAACCTTTGTGAAACAGTATTACTTTTGCTGCCCAAATTTAATTCTTTAAGGGACACAAAGGGAGGAGCCATCACCCCCATAAAAATGGTCAATTTATTTCTGAAATGTTTTTAAATGATGAGAGGAGAATATGTATTTATAAGTGGGGCACTGAATTCAAACAGAGAGGAGTGTAATTGTAGCGACCCTGGAGATATTTGTGTTTTGAAGCAGTGTTGGGGGGGAGTTTTCTTCTGAAAATATGCAGTGGAGTTTGCCAAAATATGCCAACATGGGGAATAAAATTAAGAGATGGCACCACAATAGTAATGATTTTTAAAACTTGTAATAGTTTCCATGCTTGTCAGCCCCACAGGTGAAATCACTAAGGCTTCAGACCTCCTATGCCTGTCTTTCTTGTGAGTAACTCTTACAACAACTCCCTCCCTCAAATGCTTTGGGGACTTATAGTGTGGCTTTCTTGGCCATCACCTCTTCATCAGCATCCTGTTCATCTTGTGACATTGCCTTTTGGTCATTGATATTAATCATCTCTCTAGGAATGGTCCTGATACCCTTCCTTTCTGTTGGGCACTATGCTGAGGTGGGGATAGGGCCTTTCCCTACCCAGCAGTGAAATTCTCTTGACCAGAGAACATGCAGAAGCTGAGAGCCTTCAGTTTCCCACAGTTCCCCAGCATTAAAACTTTTTTTTATTCTTTCTATTTATTACAGCAAATAATTTGCCTAAGAAATTTATACAGTTTTCTGCAAGGGTTTTATCAAAGTATCCTTCATTCATTCATTGTTTATACATCATTTATGTATAACCCACTATATGCCAAGCCCTTGCTCATGCCATTGAATAGGATGAATGAACATGGCCTCTCCTCTAAAGCTGATTTTCTGACAAAGAGAGGAGGACAGGAAACACTTACATTAAATTAGTTCCAATAGTGCTATGTGCAATGTAGGAAACAAACCTAAGTGTGGATGGAGATCAATGAGAGAGGAGACCTGTGACATCTTTCTATAGGGAAGGCATGGGGCAGGGAAAAGAAGGTAGACAGGGGAGGTAGACAGGGAAGGCATCTCTGAGCCCCACTAGTGCTGCAGCCTGGGGAAAGGCAGGTGGCAACGCACTTGCTGTGTGTGTGAAAAACTGAAGGTAAGTTGGTGAAGTTGGAGAACAGTGGGGCAGAGAAGGGTGCAGAATGAGGTCAGAGCGGTGGGTCCAGGCCCCACAATGTAGGGCCCAGCAGATAATGGCAGGTAGTTTGGCTTCAGCTCTTCCTTCACACTAGTGTGAGAGAAAACCCATTCATCAAAATCTGTATGTGTATATCGCTAAGTCATTTGAAAATAGAATTTGCTAATGGGACTTGTGACCAAGGCATGGGTGGAGCTAATGCCACGTGGAGCAACTGTCAAACTGAGGAATGGTCACACATTAGCAACTTCTAGAAAATGTATAAAGAACTAATTCTAGGTACAAATCTTCTGATGCTCCTACAGAATTTTAAAAAAGGGAAAAATAGAAATGAAATTGTATCAATTCTCAATGCTTTGTTCTGACAAAAAGATAACACTTTAGTTTTTCAAGATCGAGTTACACGCATCAGTCTATGGATTGGTATATGAAAGCGTGATTCCTACAAAATGTGTCATGTGAGGTGCGAATTTCAATTTAATTAAGTGCTGCATGTCAGTATCACTCAAAAAAGTATGCTAACATGTAATGCCAGGAGGTTCTCTAACCAAGAAAGCCTGGTTAAGTTATCTCCTCAGAAGAGTAAGACATTATTTCAACTACTCTAACAGAAAGGGCATTTTTTTGTTGTTGTTCAATAAGTTTTTATTTTAATTCCAGCATAGTTAACATACAGGATTATATTAGTTTCAGGTATATAATACAGTGATTCAAAAATTTTTTTATATTACTCAGTGCTAATAAGATAAGTGTACTCTTCATCCCCATCACCTATTTCACCCATCCCCCACCCACCTCCCCTCTGGCACCCTCAGTTTGCTCTCTGGAATTAAGAGTCTGTTTCCTGGTTTCTCTCTCTCTCTTTCTCTCTCTCTCTTTTTCCGGCACTCCTCATATTTTGTTTCTTAAATTTCACACATGAGTGAAATCATTTGGTATTTTTCTTTCTCTGTCTTATTTCACTTAGCATAATATTCTCTAGCTCCATTCACATTGTTGCAAATGGCAAGATTTCATTTTTATGGCTGAATAATATTCTACTATATATAGTATATTGTATATATATTCTATATATACCTCATCTCTTTATCCATTCATCTATTGATGGACTGCTTCCATAATGTGGCTATTGTAAATACTGCTGCAGTAAACATAGGGGTGCATAATCTTTTCAAACTAGCATTTTCCTTTTCCTTGCGTAAATACATAGTAGTATGATTACTGAATCATAGAGTAGTTCTGTTTTTAAATTTTTGAGGAACCTCTATACTGTTTTCCAGAGTGGCTGCACCAGTTTGCCTTCTCACCAACAGCAATCTCCACATCCTTGCCAACACTTGTTTTCTTTTTTTTTTTCTTGTGTTTTTTATTTTAGCCATTCTGAGAGATATGAGGCAATCTCATTGTGGTTTTGATTTGCATTTCCCTGAAGATGATGTTGAGCATCTTTCTCAGAAAAGGTGTTTTTAAATAAAGCATGTCACTAGGCAAATTTTGTCCTATTAACTGCTATTTATGCCTATGTATGAATGTCTACATACAAACTATTCTTCAAAAAGTTTGGGATAATTGGGGAAAGGGACATAAATCTTGAATTAGTATTTCCTCCATGACTCTATTGCTATTTGGAAAGTCAATAAGTAACACAAATATGCTGAGGCACCCTAAGAGCTCTCTTACAATATTAAACCAATAGGTATTTAGGAGGAGAAATTTAACCCACATGTCCCAATTAGCTAACAATTAACTAGTCATTTGTAAGAGCCATTTGATATTCAAAATGTTTTGTAAGAGTTTTGTAAACTTTGTTTCTTTAAAGCAAAAATATCTATTGTAAAGGGTAAACAAAACTTGAAGGCACCTCTACTTTAACAAAAAATCAAATAAGCAAAAAACAAAGGCAAAAGTCTTTCATTAGCATGATGAAAATATTTCACAATTGAAATTCTCAAATCGTTCACAGCATTCTCAAAGAAGAAAATATAGCCATTTGAGAACTGTGCACATTGATAATTCTCTAAGTTTTGATGCAGGTGTGGCTTCCTAGCCAATCACATCTCATCCACTCATTTATAATTTGATGGGAAGGACATGGAACAGAAACTTCCTGTTAAAAGCCAACATCTGCTATGATTGATCCTCTCCCCAGCGCCCAAACAACCACAAAACTCCCTTTAGGCCTTGCTGTGATCTTAGACCAGCGCAGTAAGAATAAGAAATTTCTGATGGAGTAGAATTAAATTTTCCCAAACAGCTATGTAGTAAAAATTAACTTTCTCTTTCCTTTAAACTAAATGAAACAAAGTGGAAAGTATTAACTTCATCAAACATGAGACTTCATAGTAGATGGGCCTGACTAACCCTAAGATGTAATAATCTTTTGTGACCAGTTACAAATGGGAGAAACATCTTGTAGTTTGGCCCTTAAGTGAATCTGGACAAAGAAACAAATACAGGGATATAAAATATACAAGTCAGTTGAAACTTTTTCAAATATAAAGAATATAATTGTCATTATATTTCATGACTCAACCTTTAGAATCTAATAATCATATGTTTTTGGTAAAGGATTAACGTGAGTCCTAACACTAACTGTCCCTATATTTTTAAAATAATGCATATAAAAATGTTTTAAGACCAAAAATTTTACTATACATGTTGAAAGTCCATTAAATGTCTAAAAATATCATTTAAAAATTATTTTGGAACAAATGCCAGGTCTGGAAGGTTGTCCACGTCCCACCCTCCACACCCTGGTGGTCACCCTCTGAGTCCACTTTTGAGTCTTCCCTTTACCTGCTACCATCATGACACCTTGGAAGATGCACAGTTTTAATTCTCAGTTGTGCCTAGAATTCTTCCTTGGGCCTATGACAACCTCTGG
This sequence comes from Cryptoprocta ferox, assembly GCA_028646485.1. Taxonomy (NCBI): domain Eukaryota; kingdom Metazoa; phylum Chordata; class Mammalia; order Carnivora; family Eupleridae; genus Cryptoprocta; species Cryptoprocta ferox. The sequence goes on along the minus strand of CM053577.1, from coordinate 58,699,931 downwards.
CTTATTGACAGCTATGGGCAGCCCATGGAGACCTAACCCTTCTCTGTTGTAAGCTAGCCATGTTGCCATTTCTACTCTCCTTTTGGCACAGGGCACCCTGCAAGTCTCCTGAAAGGATAGCAAATGAAAAACAGAGTGCATGCGTTGGCTTCCTATTCAAACCACCTCCTCTCTGTGACGTTCAAACCTGAAGAGTGGAAACAAGGACATTGGCATTTGACTCCATGCATTCCATCCCCTTCTCTCTGGCTTCTCCTCTCGTGCCCCAGGAAAGGCTTGCATAATATTCTAGATTTTTCCCTACTTTATCATCTAATCTGTGGTCAGTCTTTCAGGCTCTGACTCATTTGAAATGTACAAACATTTCCCATTTCTCACCAAAGTCTGGCTTTTGAAAATCAAAAGTACTTGTTTTAGCCTTTTAATTAACAATGGATTCAGCAACCTCTGTTATGAAATATAAAGTAGAGCAATGATTCTTTTGGTCTTGGCAGCTCCCCACCCCACTTCCACAAGGCAAAATGAATTCCACTGATCCGTTGCATAGGTCTACTCTAAAAAGGGGATTGCCACATAAAACATTGGTTTGATGTTTCAAAAATGCATCTCTGATACCACTAGAAGTAGAATTGTTGAGTTGAAGGAAATGTATATTTAATTTATTTATAAACTTGGAGGTGTTTTAATGCCAAGCATTTCCATTGTAATCTTATCCACTATTCCTTAAATACTTACAATATATGTTAACTTATTTATCCTCCAGCACTATATGATGAATATACTTTTAAAACCCTAACACATTTTAATATAAAATATGGATGCATGTTTTAATATTTTCAAATTGATAAATAATAAATAGTATCTCATTGCTTCAATTGCTAAAAACTATGAACAAATTTGATAGATAATTTGGTAGTTACATTCATTCATTCATTTGATAAACCTCTATAGGTTTCCGTGTGTTAGGCAATGGGGAAAAAATCCACAAGACATGATTCTATGACTCACATTCAAGAGGCTCACAGTTAAATGGGAGACAGCTTGTAAATAATTACTTCTGAGAGTCAAAATGAAGACTGACAGGAATGGGAGAAAGACATGAAATGTTTCTTGAAAGTTTATGAATCCCAACTGATACTTTAAGAGTTTTTTTTTTTTTTGAGAGAGAGAGAGATAAAGGAGAAAAGGAAATGCTTTCTTTATTACAAGCCAGCTATTAAATATAGAAGGAATGATAGAAACAGAAAGTCATCATTTTACTAGCACTATAAAAATAATTTATTCAGTTAAGGTCATCCTCAGATGCTAGAATTATTGGATGAAACCTTGTTAGGAGTAGTATATGGGCAAATGGAGTTGAGAAACATTATCTTACTATAGTACAAAATTTAACAATAACAAGAAAAACTTTCACCATGTGCCTTTGATGTGATTCAATAAGGAATACATAATATCATCTATGTAATATTCTTTCCAAAAATGTTTAACCTAAATTAATCATAAAGAGGGGCACCTGGGTGGCTTAGTTGCTTAAACCTCCAACGTCAGTTCACGTCATGATCTTGTGGTTTGCGAGTTCGAGCCCCATAGCGGACTCTCTGCTGTCAGCCCAGAGCATGCTGCAGATCCAATGTCCCCCTCTCTTTCTGCCCTTCCCCTACTCATGCTCTTTCTCTCTTTCTCTCTCAAAAATAAATAAACATTTCATCATAAAGAAACATTAAGTTCAGATAGATTCAAATGGACGGACATTCTGAAAACAACTGTCCAGAATTCTAAAAAAAAAAAAGAAAAAAAATCAAAACTATGTCAACAATACAAAATGTCCCTCTCTATCCATCCTCATCCCCCTCACCAAAAGGCCAGGAAATCATTTGAAATTAAAGAAGACAAAAAATATATAACAAAAAAATACAACAAGTGATTGTTGACGAGATACTAAAACAAAACTATAAAAGAAATTATTACACAATGGGGGAGTATTTGAATGGGGAGAAGCATATTAGATAATAGTGTCAGTGTTAAATTTTGTGATGATGGTTGTAAAAGAGATGTCCTTCTCATTAGGAGATGCATTGAAGTATCTAGGAATGAAATACAGTGATGTTCACAAATAATTCTCAAATGATTGAGAGAGGAAGCAGGGAGAGAGAGAGAGAGAGAGAGAGAGAGAGAGAGAGATGGAGGTGGAGGGAGAGAGAAAGCAAATACGATGAAGCATTAACAATCCACAAATGTAGGAGAAGGGTATATGGCCATCCACTGTACCAGTTGGCAACATTTCCATAGGTTTGAATTATTTTGAACTAATATTTGAGAATTTTTTTAATTAGTAGAAAAATAAAAATAAATAATTGCCACATATCATGAAAATGCCATAAGAAAAGCAGTGGGAAGCCTTCTCCCTTTTTTCTCCATGTATGCTCTGTGTCTTTGTGACAGACAAAGGGTACTATGACAGTACCCTCTCCTGTGGCTTAAATACCCTCTGATGGAAATGACTGCCAATTCATATCCCTAGTCTCTACACTTCCCAAACTTTTCACTGCTGAATCTCCACTGCTTAGCATCTAGTAGATCCTCAATAACTGTTTCAAATGAATGAATACATTTTTGCATGGAGAAGAGCAGGGCAATGTCATAAAGTAGAAGTTTTTTGGTCTAAGTCTTTAAAATGAGTAGATATTAGTAATAAGGTCATTAGGAATGTGGCTGGGTACATCCTTGCCCCATTCATTTTCCAATGTCTTTTGGTCTAAACAGCAAACTGGATAATCAGCACCAGCTGGGGCAAAAAGGAAGGGCAGCTGGTGAAATGAACATGTCCATTCTGTGACATAGCAATGACAGAACCTTGGCTGATTGCTGTCTGTGATAAAGCAGACCAAGTATGGGCAAATTGGATTTTGCAGAAGTCACTGGAAATCCACAGTTTTCTATGAAACTTCCCAATGCTTAAAAGTCTTCAAAACCAGATGAAACACATTTGTTGGCTGAATTACAGAGTTTGAGGTCCCAGATCCAGAACATGATATAGTAGTAAGAGATCAGAATTGGGGCCATAGGAAAGAGTCAGAACTTGGAGAGTCCTGTGCAAGATACGCTAAAGAGATAGAATCAGCTTTTAGTGGAAGATTAAATGTGTCTGATGAGAGAAAAAGAAGAAACAATCACTGGTCAAATAATAATAAGGGAGACAGGTCTTAAGTAACAGGTAAAAAAAAATGTAACTTCAACAGAGAGAGAGATTCCCCTTTAAAACAAGCACAGGGAATTTTTAGGTTTCCGGAACCCTCTATACTGAATGTGCCTGGGAATGTAGTAAAGCCTGGCAGGAGAGGCGCTAGTGGTGAAGATTGGATAGTGGGATGTATCCAAGTGGAACTACAGCAAAACTGTCCTGCTGACACTTATTGGGTTCTCACAATTTGTTCTAAAAGGTCCTTCCTTACTATGTGAGCCAGAAAGCAGAAGTCATAGATGCTAGAGACCAGTCCTGATAGCACATTCTCAACTCTGTGATCCTCAGTTAGCTGTTTCATCCTTCTCTGCATCTTTTTCTTCCTAAGAAACATTAAGAGTTTTGCTGACTTGAGGAAACACTGATAGCACCCATAATTCGCATCCTTTTATTTTCTCCATGTTTTGGTCTCCATATTTGCAGTTGTTCAACAACTGTTCCCTTTTGCCTGCTCTGGGCCAGGGAGTATCTTAGGTGCCAGAGATACAGTGAAGAACAAAGGAGACAAAAACAAAATCTGTGCTCTGGCCCATGCCTACCCTTGTGGAGCTTAGATTCCACCGGAAAGAGACAGATAATATAACAAATAAGTAAATGATATTTTGGAAAGTGGTAAGTACTATGAAGAGAAATGCAGCAGAGGTCGGTGAGAGCATTTGCTGGGATTGGGGAATGTACTCCCCAGTACTCCCAGGCTGCACAGTCTAGTGGGGGCTCCTTCCTAGTTATTTGACAAGTTCAAGGCTGTAAGTTTAATTCCCATAAATCTATGCCATTATTCATTCTTTCTAGAGTTTAAAAGCCAATATAAATTTTTCTCAGAATGAGAAATTACTAATTTTGGCAAATGTTTAACATGCCAATATTTCAATCTTTTTGTATTCTCTTGCATCTCTGTTCACTAATGACTGATCAACTCCTTTTCAGTGATATTTACTACGAGCATATTAAACATGACCTGATCTAAGTCTGTGAAAGCAGAGATGCAAAATAAAAGTAGAGGCTACAGGGAGGTCCTATGCCAAAGAACACAGAACCTGGTCATGATGTTCAGTATGGAGAACTGGGTGGTAGGGATGGATAGGATTTTGAAACCCATGGGCTTTTTGCCTGACCTCATTCTGACTCTTAACAAGCAAAGGTTTTGTGAAGGGTGCTAAGTAGTGACAAAACAGCTTGATGTGTACTTGCTCTCTCCTTTTCCAATGGCCATGTGGTGGACATGGTAAGAAATGGAAATAGGCATACAAGTGAGATGTAAAGAATAAAAGGAACAGTCTAGAAATCCCATGAAAAAGGTCATCTCTGGGAGAACTTGGCAAAGCACTAGTTTAGGGTCACCTTGACACATAGAGGTCCAATGTTTTCTCCACTTATTTCTCTTTTCTTCCTGAGTAACGGGGGGGAAAAAGGTATGATCTTTGTGATTTGCAACTGATAATCTTAGTCTAGGTCATCCAAACAATTGTCTGCCCCCCCCCCAGTAAAGGCTTTTCTTCTGCTGTATTTTAATTAGTTACACAATTGTTAGTAAAATTTTCTTAAATATAATGTTATTCCTTATTTTCCTTACCTTGAAATAATCAAACCCTTTATCTAGGAATTACTTGATAAAATCAGCAACTTTTACCAAAATATACCATTTCCTATCCTACCCTTTATTTGCATTATATTATGTAATTAAGACTGATGCAGAATGAAGATTCTTCACTTTCACCTACATTATTTTACAAATATGTTATTTTTTTACCTACATGTTTTTACAAATAACTGGTGTGGGATAGATGTTGTTAATACCTAAAACTAAGATTCAGAAAGGTTAACTAAGTAGATTAATATCACACTGCTAGTATTATCTGATTTTAAAACTCATCTCACCATTGTCACTGAAAGGCTTAACCTGTAATAAAAAGCTACAGTCTCCCATTACTTTCTTTTTTGTCTTCTCTCATATTCCCTCTCTTACAATATACATTTTATCATGTTCACTCCCTATCCTTTTATGCTTAGGAGATTGCTACAATTCCTAATGGGCCTCCATGATTTTAGATTCTCTCTCCTCCTTTCTAATACACAGACTAATGTTACTAAAATATTGCTTTCATCTTATCACCCTCTTCAAAAATATACATTATGTAAGAACAAATTCAACCATTTCACTTGATTTAAGAACCTTCAAAATCTGAGCCCATTTTATACAGTTCATTGGGAAAAACATTCTTTCACTACCAAAGCATGCTCATTTTTCAGGTACAACTTTAATCCTATTTATTCCATAAAGCTTTATTCCTATTCCCTGTCAAGAGCTGTAAAAGTCCCAAGGCATTACCCTACTTGCAAACTTAACAAATTAGCCTGTCATAATTTCATAGATGCTGGCAGAGGACATGAGACTCTGGGTTCAGAGATGAAGGACTGAATTACTCATGACATAGCCAAGCATCATGAATATCATTATATTTGCATTGAATTTTCTTTGTCCCAGTTCCACAGAGAAAGAAATTGGTGCCTAAACATGCAGTGGATTGTGTTACATGAGAGAAATCTTGAACTTAGGTACCCAAATCTTTTTCTTTTAACAGCGTAAGCAAGCCTGTTCTTCACCCCAGAGGAAGACACTATCTTTATCTTACAAGTCTGCTCACTATAAAAACATCTTTGAAAAGATAATTTAGAACAAAGGCAGTCAGTGCCTTTGCTTGCAAGACAGGCAGAAACTTCACAGACCCTTAGAGAATCTTCTTCCAATACTCTCTAGTCCAAGCTAGTATGAAGTACCTGTATTATATGATTTAATACTACTCTATCCCCCTGCATTGTTTTCAAATCATTTCCTACATATGCCACATCTCCCCTCAAAATATTATTAGCCTCATGGTAAGGCTATGTCTTATATTATTTCTATATTTCCTAACACTGAACTAAGTACTATGTTCATAGTTGTTTCCTGCAGGAAATTGTTCAATGATGATAATCACTCAAGTATATCACAAAGAATTATCTAGCTCGGCACTCTCTCATGAAGTGCATTACCAGGGAAATACAAAATCTCTGTCAATGAAATGAGCAAGGCCTCTCAATAAAGAATATTTATTAAAAAATATGATCTTGCATTCCAATGCATTTTGTCTTATGTATGTTGAAAAAGCATATGTTTTCTTAGGTAAGCCAACAATATGGTCTTCTGTGTTCTGGTTCATTAGCCTCTCTCTGATTCATACTTGAGCCACCAGTTGCTATTATTTGGTTTCAAAAGCATGAAATGGCTTGTATCAGTTAGTATCATGTTAGGTACTCTACACGACACCTCTGACAACTAAGCTCTGATTGTCCGGGACTTGACGATTCTGACCCAAGTAGAGAGAAAGGTGTGGAATGTTTACATGATTGGACAAAACTTATTGCTGAGAAAATATAACAACATTAATTATATATAAGTCAATGTATGATTTTTTGAGGAAAAGAAGGGGAATATATTTGGAAAAAAATCTACAGAACACGAAGATTTCAGTGAGTTATTCTTAGACACCACTAACTAAAATCTTCATTTATTCATTATTTTCAAATAATTTATTGATCCCTGACTATGTCTCAAGCTATACAAGACGTTGGAAAGAGGAAAAAATGCAAACTGAGGGCTAAAGGGGGTGGGGGGAAAGGGGAAGGGGGGCGATGGACATGGAGGAGGGAACTTGTGGGGAAGAGCACTGAGTGTTATATGGAAACCAACTTGATAATAAACTATTAAAAAAAAGAAAGAGAAAAAAATGTTTCCTGCCCTAGAGTTCACATACTAATGGGAAAATAAAAATTTATATATAAGAAATCATTATGATATTTGTGGCAAGACCTGCATTAGAGATGTCAGAAAAAACTTGTTTCAGTTCTCAGTCCAGGAAGGAGTTATTCTAACAAGGGTTCTAGGCAGGCTTCTCTGAAAAGTAGAGTGAGAAATTTGGATTTGTTGGATTTTTTAAAAAAATTTTTTACTGTCTATTTATTTTTGAGAGACAGAGAGTGAGCAGGGGAAGGGTAGAGAGAGAAGGAGACAGACTCTGAAGCAGACTCTAGCCTCTGAGCTGTCAGCACAGAGCCCCATGCGGGGCTTGAACTCATGAGTCACGAGATCATGACCTGAGTCAAAGTTGGGTGCTTAACCAACTGAGCCACCCGGGTGCCCCTTGTTTGCTTGTTGGATTTGTTTAATGTACTAAGAAGCCAATGTAAATGATAACTATAGAATACTACAGTCAAATGGACCAATAGAAAATATGTTCAAGAGAGCTGCAAAATTTAAGAACTGAAGAGAGGAGGTCCTGTGACAAAGTATAATGAAGTAGGAAGAGCATCTGTGCTGTGCTGGGAAAGCTATTGCAAGAACCATAGGTAAAAGGGGTAGCTGGCCTTACACTCAATCACATGAGGTCCATGGGACAAGAAGTAAAAAATTGAGAAAGTGGAAATCTTGATACCAATTATGTTCCAATAATTTGGGAAACAACTTGCATCTCACTATATTAAAATCCCCATTATCTTCTTGCCAGTTGGGCCAAGAGACCTCAAAATGGTGGGAAAAAACTGCCCTGTCGTGGAGTCACCCATTCCTTTCCCACACTCAGTATCAAGGTGAAAGGGTCAGCCCTGGGCACTGGCAGTAAAGGGGCATATGGTGGGGGTGTATTGTAAAGAATTTTTTTAAATAATAAAACCGACAAAAAATTAGTCCACTTTTCATTATCACCTCAAATGGACAATTCTTTAAAAAATTTTTTTGATGTTTATTTATTTTTGAGAGCCACAGAGAGACAGAACACATGCAAGAAAGGGACAGAGAGAGAGAGACAGAATCTGAAGCAGACTCCAGGCTCTGAGCTGTCGGCACAGAGCCCGACGCGGGGCTCAAACTCACAAACCATGAGATCATGACCTGAGCCAAAGTAGGACATTTAACCAACTGAGACACCCAGGCACCCCTCAAATGCACAATTCTTAACAGTATCAGTGATAAAACACTTCTCCCTCAAATCTATTGTTTGTCTAAGTTCCAAACAATTATTGTGGCTGCCATTGACTTTTAATGATATATGTGAAAGCTTTATTTTTTAAGTTTATTTATATATTTTGAGAGAGAGAGAGAGAGAGAGAGAGAGAGAGAGAGAGATTGGGGGGAGGGGCAGAGAGAGAGAGAGAGAGAGAGAGAATCCTAAGCAGGCTCTGTGCTGTCTGCCCAGAGCCCAACATGGGGCTTGAACTAATGAATGGTGAGACCATGACCTGAGGTGAAATCAAGAGCTGGATGCTTAACTGACTGAGCCAACCAGACACTCCTATGTGAAAGCTTTAAATGAGCATATTTTTGTCACTAAGCTTTCGATAAGCATTATTTCCTACATGGAAGTTGACATAGACAGGTCACAGTTTTAGAGCTATCCTTTAATATACACAGACTCAGTTATGGATATAAGCTCAACTTACATGCAAAAGTTCTTAACAGGTTGAAATTCTCTGACCTTACTTTGGGTGTAATTTGTCTCTGCAACCCCTAGGGTGCTACATAGTCCTCTAACTAAACAGTAAATATGAAATAAACAGCTATGACTATATAAATTTTTCTTTTCTGAAAGATCTTTTTCAGTCATAAAGTTATAAATAAGGTTAATTAGATGCAAAGAAATGTTTACAAAGAGCTGACATTCACTTTGAACAATGAACAATAAAAACATTAAGCTTTACAATCATTCCTTGGTTGGTCGACAGAAATTATGAAATAAGCCATTAACTATTTCATAGAAAAAAGAATCCAATTTTGAAGAGTGGCAGAACAAATGACAAAAGATGCTATCATTTCATTATCAGAAGAAACCAAAGGGCCATGTTTGAATATCTCAATTATTTTTACCAAGACCAGGACACTCATTCTAAAAATGGATCAAATAATGTCAGACATTTTCTCTGACTTTCGTAGAAGAAAAACTTTGGGAGCTTTTACCAATAGTAATAGAATTTTTTATTAGTTTTGTGCTGAAAATATTTTAGTGGATGTTTACAATTATAGAGACATTTGAATACTATTTGAATCAATCTTTAAAAAATAAAAAAAATGGATAGTAATGCAGTTTATGAAATTTATGGTGAAGTTTTGTGTGATAATTGCGAATTTTTTCTGGAATTTTTGTGAATCTCTGCCAAACTTTTCATGCACTTCCCCCTCCCCTCATACACACACACACACACACACACACACACACACACACACAGAGTAATATTTTTCAGCCATGAGAAAGAAGGAAATCCTACCATTTGCAATAACATGTATGGAAGTTAAAACAATATGCTAAGTGTAATAAGCCAGACAGAGAAAGACAAATACTGGATAGTATCACTTACATGTGGAATTAAAAGAAAAAAAGTTAAACTCATAGAATCAGAGGACAGAAAAGTGGTTGCCAGGGGCTGGGGGTGGTTAAGGAATTAGGGAGAGGTTGGTAAAAGGTTATAAACTTTCATATGTAAAATGAATAAGGTCTGAAGAGCTGATGTAAAACATGATGGTTCTAAGAACACCTGGGTGGCTCAGTTGGAAGAGCAGGTGATTCTGGATCTCAGGGTAGTGAATTTGAGCCTCATGTTGGGTGTAAAGATTACTTTAAAAAACTCCAAAACATGATAGCTACACAGGGTTACATATCTGTACTGGGAGAATATTACTTAAAGGTCTTGAGTATTAAATGGCAAAATGTCCAAAAAACCCCCATGATTGACAACACTGTATTATATAACTGAAATTTGCTAAGAGGGTAAAACTTAAATGTTCTCACCAAAAAGTAAAAAGAAAGAGAGAAAGAAAGAAAGAAAGAAAGAAAGAAAGAAAGAAAGAAAGAAAGAAAAGGAAGAAAAGAAAAATATAAATATGTGAGGTGATGGATATGTTATTGAGATGGTGCAAATCCTTTTACAATGTATTTGTACATCAAATCACCTGGATGTGAACTTTAAATATTTTACGATGTTATTTATCAATAATACCGCAATAAATTTGGGGGAAGAAAGTGAATGTGAGGTACATTTCTATCTACTTGAGAACTTCTCTAGTAAAGAGCTGAAGCAGGTGCACACCAGGAAGCATGGGCCCAGGAGGCAAACTCCAGCACTTCCCATGTGCTCAGACAACTTCCTTTCCTAGAACTTACAGACTCAAAGATGAGAGTGATTAGGTGAACTTCTAAGGGAGTTTCAGTGAAAATTGAATATTAAAATTTTTTTTAAATTTAATGTTTATTTATTTTTGAGAGACAGAGAGAGACAGAACAAAAGTGGAGGAGTAGCAAAGAGAGAAGGAGACACAATTCAAAGGAGGCTCCAAGCTCTGAGCTGTCAGAACAGAGTCCAATGTAGGGCTTGAACTCACCAACTGCGAAATCATGACCGGATCTCGGTCATGGTGCTTAACTGACTGAGCCACCCAGGTGCCCCGAGTATTAAAATTTTTTAAACACCTGAAACTCCCTTTGTAAAGTTCCCACATGTAGACATTCAATAAATAAAAGATATCAGGATACTCCCTTGAATAACTCAAGCCATTATGATGATATAACTTGAGTTATATTTCATGCTGATTTTAGGTACTTTCTAATCATAGAGGGGAATTCAGAAATCTTTTGCATCAGCAAGAATGCCTAAGTAAATCATTCATGTGGATTAACATGTCAGCAGAGAAACAGACTCCTGATACAATAGATTAAAGGGACAAAGAGGGAGAACAAAATCCTAAATGCTCAGTTTCATTTTATCCTCAGTGAAAACAATCTAGAAAGAAATCTAGAAAGCTCTGTATGTTACACTTCTTATCAAAACTTAAAATGTAAAATGTCCATGGACACGTACCTGTATTATCTATGTCTGGTCACCCTGAGCAGCCTTTGAGGATTAGCATTAACTCAAAACACAGCTGAATGTACAGTTAAAGTTTTCAAGATGTACTTTCAAAATTCACCTTTCACACGGAAAGAAAAACACGACCAAATAACAATTCTCTATGGCACTGTATAAGAGCTATTTTCTGTCATTAGTTATATTCAGCCTTGATTTGACATCTTAATTCTGTCAGTACATTCTATGACTCAGGCACCCACATTCTACTTGAAGAAATACAGTTAATCATTGGTAACCAAGCTAATTTGACTTTTTCATCCTTATCACTTCTGGACCCGACCTAATGCAAGAGTCTGGATTGCAGTTACCATTACTGCTACTACTACTCCTGGGAATAATGATAACAGTAATGTGCACCACAACTTTCAATAGTTGTTAAAGTATTTATGTAAATAGCCTCCCCACTAAGTTCTCTAAAATAGAGCTGGGAGTGCTACATAAGATTCTCCAAGTCTGGAGATATACATGTTTAACACTCATGCCACTTGTCTTTCCACATCAATGGCAGACATTACTAATCACTCTTTGCCACTAAGCATAGATACCCCTCAAGACTTTCTCAACTTTCAATGGATGTGTAGGCAGCCACTACCAACCTATCATCGTTGGCATTACAAAAAAGAGAATATTTGCTATCCTTGATATAGCACAACCCATCCTTTCACAGATGAAGAAATGCTCACAAAATGATTGCACGGCAAATTAGCGGCAGACTCTGTATAACATACTGTGTCAGCTCCCCAACTCTCAGCCCAGCGCTCTTCCCACTGCCCCATGTGTAGTTCACCAGAATATAACCCCCAAATGACTAAGCAGATTCTGGTTTCAAAATTAAAAACCCCACAATGACTTTTAAATTTCATTATTCAGAAAGCTGTTCTAATAAAGAGACTTTGGTCCAATATATTTACTACCTCATCTGGCCACCATTCTTTACACAGCAAGTATAATCAGTTATCCCTGGGGGGCAGCGGGTGATTTCAGCAGGTGCCGAAATACATGCATTTATAAAGACTGCTAGCATGTTCACATTCTACAAAAATGCACACAATCAATCTCAAAACATCACCAACTCTTCAAATAGGAGGATTCCAGCTACATGTGAGGAGTAACTGATTAAAGTCAGTGAAGACTAATAAACATGAAAAAGAAGAGCCAAAGAGAAAGACAGATGCCTATGAGTACATCTTACCATTTAAGACAACTTATAATTCTAATCATTCTGCTAAAAACAGACAACGGACTGATTGCTATTGTTTTACTGATTAACTATTCTCTCTGCTTTTTCCCAAAAGGCACCCTGGCAAACTTTGCTTAGTAAATATTGACACCTGTAAACCAAGCTGGCTAATGCCGTTGGCTCTCCAGCTATCTTCCCATCTGTTGCCTGAGAATTTTAAGCAACGCATTTTGGGACTCTTGCTCTCTTTCCATTGTAAACTGTAAAAAATGCTACCCAGAAGCTAATCCGAAAGCCACATGGCCCTAGAGGGGCCTGTGGTAAGTAAAGGGAAATGTAGTCTAATATGTAAAATGCGTATCCCACTGGCCTCCTCGGCCACCCCGTCTTTAGTTAATAGCATGCCGGGGTAATCTGCTTAGTTACCAAGTGGAGCTTTTTTCCCTCTTCCCCATGAGATCACCCAGACCACGATCAAAGCCCAAACACACTCTCTGCCAGCTCTATTGTTCCCCAGAGTGGGATTAATGACTAATTATGTCAGGTCACTCATCCAGATGGCCTCTCAGATGTTCCTTTGTCATTGTCTGACCTTCCATATGCCCCTTTGACCTTGAGGTTTATTTCCATGGAAACATGAAGCCTCAGTTTCCTTGCTGAGATTGCCAAGAATTGGCCAAAAGGAGGGATATGGGATAATCTACCCACACTTTGTATTCTGCTTCCATCTCATGCCTTGTTAAATCCAATGAATAGATAAAAAATGCTATCTGGTCCCAGCTGAGTGATGACCATGGTCATGATTCTATGTTACATGCTATGTTTTTTAAATTAGCAGCCAGCTTTGTACATGGAAACGTGCATTCAATTTGAAGAACATCAATCGCCATAATGTGATCTTTTTATCTCATTAATGTTAAGCAAGGGTAATAGAATGGAATTACACAATATCACTGTGAAAGGAATACAATTCAGAGAATTATAGATATCCCCCATTAAAGCCCTAGAGATGTTTGGATAAGTCAACTTGTTCAGTTTCATAAATTAAAGATTCTTTACTTACTACCTTTTCTGGGGTTTAAATTCGAGCCTCAGATGTTGATCTTAATCTGAAGAAGGATTTTAGAGTGGTTAGAAAATGGAGAATTTCCTCAAAACTACCAAATAAGTAAATAAAAATAGAATAGGAGACTGACTCATGCACTCAATTAAATAAAAAAGGTTGAATATGTATTTGCATTGGATGGAAGGTATTTCCCTTTATATTATAAAGAAGACTAAAGAATAAATCAAATATCTAAAATATGGAGGCTAATTCACCTCTCCCGAGTTCACGCAAGAATGCAATGTCTCTCTGTTCTATACAGGAATTCATACAAGCACAGACATCTCACAGGGAATGCAAGCAGAGTGGAAAGTAGACTTATGTGCCCAAGTTTTCCTGGCAGCGTGGCAATTTATGAATCTTCCTTCACCAACAATCAGGAATCTGCAGATACAACCTGAGAGTTATCAGTTTATTTAAGAAGAAAATTAGAGAGCTAGGTGAATAAAGGATTTTATTCCTTGTATTGTTCTTGATGGGTCATTTTGCCTTCTGAAGCCAGAAAGAAAAAAAAAAAGGCTTGAATCGAAAGGAAAAACTCATCCTGGTTAATGATGGCCAGTCCCCTCCACTCCCCACACCCAGGCCTCCAATGCCCTTTGGAAACAGTGATGGTGCCTTGCTCACTGCTCACCATGGGATCACCCTGATCTCTTGCATCCATCCCAGTGCCTGGCATACTAGGTTTCTAAAACCTCACTGAATGAATGAATGTGAAATGAGTGTTAGTGCCAGTTAATGTGTGTCAGAAAACTCGACCTTTCTCTTTGCTTCCTTCCAATGATACAGTCAGGAACTGCTTATTTAAGAGAGCATTGTGTGCAAATTCAGCCTCAAGTAACACAATTCGATGTAAAACAGAGAAATCCTTTCCTTCCATTAAAAGGGAGGCAATTTATATTTAAAGGACAACACAGTAGATTTCCACAAAGCATAAGAAGACATGACATGTTCCTAATCGCTTGAGAATATGGCCAGAAAAGTCTTAACCACATTTCAGACGGCATCCCAGGACTTTTGCAATGGTTGCATGCTGCACAACATGCTCATTCCATCTCCCGAGTTTGCCAACACCCCTTCCAGACAAAGATCCTCTCCCTCATCAGATGGCATTGCTTAGAGACACAGCAAACTGACGACCCACACTGCAGACACAGAGAGTTGGCAAGACAGACAATTTTCCTAGGAATATAGCTACTTAATTTCTAAAATTTTCAAGAAGTGCTTTGTTATACATAAAGCTCACAGGCATAGAATCATCTTAATTAGCACCATAGCTGAAATGTTGACATTCTATCTCAGTAGAAGTATAATTTGAACAGAAGTTCAAAGCTTCCATTAATGAGGCTTATCACGACAGCATGGGACACTTGTCTATGTTCCAGTTTCCTCACCTGGAAATCACACTATTGTACCCAGTAAGTCCTTGCAATAACTATGAGTGGAAATAATTCTCCCAGCAGGAGGGACTTAGAATTCTCATGTACTAGAAGTGAAATTCTTGGGATTGCCTAAAAGATTCACAAGAGTCAGCTAGTATATTAGAATATTGCATCATGGGGGAAATTATGGTATCAAAGAATAAGGAACTGAAAACCAGTGTCATCCAAGTGCTGCTTGTTTGATTTTCACAGTCCTTGTAAATTGCCTTGTGAGTAGGTTTATATCAATGAAAAAATATTTGCTAAGTGTCTGCAGTGTGCCAGTCTGCCTTACTTTCTGGAAATACAATGATGATGAACTCAAATCACTCTTAGCCTAGTAAGGAGACTGAGGAGTAAAGCTAGAGTGCCTTGGGAAAGCCTCGGACAACTTCCTGGAGGAGGTGATATCTAAGTTAGGCTCTAAATAAGAGCAAACTAGAAAAGTGAGGAAAAGTAACCCCATAGAGGAAGCAATCTATGCCAAGTCCTACGTGGGAAAATGGATGGGCCAAATTCAGAGATTTGCAGTAGTTCAGCATGACCGAGATGTGGTATTAAGGTGAGGTTGGACAGGTGACCAAGAGCCCCATCATCAAAGGCCTGGTGTTCCATGTTAGGTAATCTGCAGCCCCAAGGGATCTGAGCAGGAAATGCCAGGAGACTCGCAGTGAACTCTGTTGTCAGGTGGCAGTGCCTCAGACTTCTGGCTGGAGTTTAAGGATAGGATTCCAGTCCACAGAAAGAAATAACACAGGACCCTAGTCCTAGTAGGTCTAGTCTACTAGACAATCCAGGCACAGGGCAGAAATTATCCTGTGGGGACTGATTTTAGGGACAAGAAAGAAATCCAGAACTCTTCTGTTTCTCCCAGACAAGCATTGGAGGTGACTTGAAGCAGAGTTTCAGAAGGCCGCACTAGTGTTCCTTAACTCTCTCTTCTAGAGAGAGGAGTTGGCAGTCAGGAGCAGGGGGTGAGTGGCTGGAGGGAACATGTTAAGCCATTAAAAGTGAAGGGTCTGGGCTGCAAAAAGAAGAAAACAGAGGCAGAAACTCAGTAGGACTTTCCTTTGCACCAGTGTGAGGCACTGGATCCGGAGCTGATTAGCTCTATGACTTTGAGAAAATGTTTATGGCCTCTCTGAGCTGCCATTACCCCGTTTATAAAAAGAGGACAGCACCCCATGCTGGGATGTTGTGTGAATTAGAAAATAGAAGCAGAGTATCTGGCATCTAGAAGGCAATTCACAATGGCAGTAAATAGTAGCTTTTATTTTTTATTTTTTTTTAAAGTTTAGTTATTTATTTTGAGAGAGAGCGAGCGAGGGGGGAGACAAAGAGAGAGGGAAAGAGAGAGAATCCCAAGCGGGGGAGGCTGACATGGGCCTTGAATTTATGGTTTGTAAGGTCATGACCTGAGCCGAAATCAAGAGTCGCACGCTTAACCCACTGAGCCACCAGGCACCCCAGTAGTAGCTTTTATTAAGGAAGTATATTGATAGTTACTGTGTGGGAGATGTGCATTAACCACAGCAGGAAATAACTAATAATTATCTTTACACTAATTTTATCTGGATCTCTTTCATAGCATTTTTTTCCACTTTACATTTGTACTTATGCAAATTTTATGATAATTCAGTTATCAGTATGTATTATATTATGATTTATCCATGTTTATATTCCCTAGAATGGATTATTACAGCTTTACAGGGATAGGTGCCTAGTAAATAATTGTTGAATGACTAAATAACCCCTTTGGGGATAAAACATCAATCATAGGGCCATTTCTAAAAGTTGCTAATGTTATTGGTAAGTTCCACTCATTCAACACATATTTATTGAGTACCAATTTGTACAAGGCCACCCCATCCATCACCAATCCCTACCTAATTCTTTTACCAAAGCAGTAAGGATCTGTTTTTATTTTGTTTTGCTTTCCATTAATATTATGATTCCAAGGAAAGATCAGTTTGTGGATTTGGTCAATGTCAGTTGTTAGAAAAAGCAATGAAAGCATCCCTAATCTTGGCTGTTCAAAAGGAAAGAAAGAATAAAACAAGATCTCCCCTGGGTGCTATCCTATGAACCCCAATGGCATGAGAAACCAGGGATGGAGGTAACCCACCACTACTCCTAGCCAGTGAACCCCTCCTAATGCACAGCTCATTGACTCAGTGCCAGACTATTATCTTTGCTTTAGATTCTTTAAATTTGCTCTATTGGAAGCTCAGAACACAGCACAGAATAATTGTTTAATGAAATGACTTTCCAAAGGGTCAGTACAAGAACAATAGGCCCTATAAGACACATTTAGAGATATACATTTTATTCCATTTGTAAATGGAGATGTTTTTCTTGGGTGAGAAAGATATTTTTAAGATATAATCACATACTATAAAAATATTTTCATTAGTAACATAAAATTATATAGGTAAATACTAACCTAATAAAAAATTTACTGAGTCAAAAAATAATACAGTGTATCCAAGATAATTTTATGTTTGATGTAGTCAGTAAAATACGAAAGGAAATAGAATTACATATTTCCAAGGCATTACTTTTATTAGTGTATTTTCCTATCTTCAACAGCAGGGTAATTTTCAACTCCCCTGGCTATTCAGACTCCTTTTTGGTACTTTATTTGATTGACTGTCTAATCTAAATAAACAGATTAACTTGTATTTGAGAAAAGAGGAGATGAAGAAACAGCAGAGAGAATGATTCAAAAGTAAGCTTTAAATATACAAATGGGATAGTTCCTTTATGGAAACCTTTCCATTCATAGCTTTGCTAAAGCCCATGTGCAAAGATACCTAAAATTCCATATGATGAGTTTCTAGCTGCTATGCAGGCAATCAACTTACTGGTTTGTTATATCTGTAACAATTGCAGATATCAACAAAACCCAATATCGGCTGGATTTCTGTTTAACAATGTCTCTTTGACATAGAAGCAACTAGCAACCTAATTCTGAATAATTCTTTATTTTTGAAGTTCTTATTTTCTTGAGATCTCATATTTGCTTAGTGAAAGATAAACACCATGTTTAATGGTCATTCTTTTTGTGAATATAAATATTCAACAGAAAAGAAGAAATGTACAAATGAATGGTCATCAAAGCCTCAAGTCAAGAAGAATCCATGAATTTAATATTCTAGGCCCCAGAGATAGGTAACACATGACTAGCATGTTTAAGAAAAACAGCTTGATAAATTCCATCATGGTCAGTGCTGCAGGAACAAAACAAAACTTAGAATGGAAAGAAAGAAGAAAGAAAGAAAGAAAGAGAGAAAGAAAGAAAGAGAAAAAGAAATTTCAAAGGAGAAGAATTACACCCTGGACCAAATTATTTATTTGGCAAATTTGTTAACACCCCCTTCATTTAAATATGCAAAACTTGTATATATTTTTTTATCCTTCAGGAATAAAAATATCAGCCCTAATTAGCTGTTGATCACCAGGAGATTTTAATATCTTATAAAATGAGCTGAAAAAAATGTGTTGCAGTTAAAAATGTGCTTATGAAAGGGTAGCTCCTTCCCTACCACCCCGTTGTTCCTGCTCCTTAAGTCACATCTGCTTTCCTTACTAAAGAAATAAGCCCGTGGAACAGAGGAGCTTACACAGCTGAGGAGGAAAAGTGCATTCCTTTTTGTCTGGTGCATCATCAACCAACCTGTCAGCTACATTCCCAATGCAGAATCTTTATTTTGCATGATGATTCTAGGAGGCAGAAAGCACAGCTTGGCTGACTGATCCCAGGTGGAGTTTGAAGTGCTGACAGCAAGAGAACTAATGTTTAGATTTATAAACTGAGTGAAGTTGATGTGGAAATCATTGCAAATGAATAAATATAGAGCCTTGCATTATCATTTTTATCAACTCACTTTGCTCACTATAACCCTTTCTATGTAATTACTTGCGATGAATGGGAGTTGTACCTACAGCAGACATATGTACCAACAACTGCCACATATGTATGAAATATGTAGCCTCTTCAAGGGAAAGAAACACACCAATTTATTCAGCATCCAGATTGCAAATACGAAAGGCAAGCCAGCATCCTATATAATAGGGAAGAAAGAGTCCGTGGCTTGTATAATTCATATCCTTAAATGAGTCAAGGAGTATTCATACCCAGGAGTGAAGATAAAAACCGGTATTTTATTGATGACATTATATAAATGTTAAAATGTATATATTTTATATACTAAAAAACGGAAGATAAATAAAAGCTAAATCAAAGAAAAAAATGGGTTGTTGGTACAGCACTTTATCTTTCACATTGACTGGAGTATATATTAAGCTGAACTATTGAAATGACATAATTACTAAAAGTGGATACATTTCATCAAAAATATGTATTTACTAATATATTTTATCCATTGATGGCTATCAGTCTTTTCTTTTTTATATCTTTTGTTTCTACAAATTAATATGTATTTTATGCTTCAAAATTTCCTTATGAATAGCTCTGTATTTTTATGCTGGATAAAGCCACTGGTGACTATATTTCACTAATAACCCTTTTGGTGTGAGAATGGAATCCAGCCGCAGAGGACAATAACACTCAGATGCCATTGGATCTCTGCCCTTCACATCGTGCCTATTTTTGTTGCTCTCCCTTGGTGGGTTTGGAACGTTATGGTCAGAGTGCATGATGCCATGTACACTGCAGTGAGGGGCAGATGCTAAGTGACTCAAATTTTGCTAAAAAGGCTGCTTTTAGGGTGTATGAAGTTATATCCAATGACACATTTTGCACTATCATCACTGGATGCATACATGAATGCTTGTGTAAGGTCATTTCTGAGGCACCTGGCCTGACTCCGTTGGAAGAGCATGTGACTTGATCTCAGGGTCATGAGTTTGAGCCCCACATTGGGTGTAGAGATCACAAAAATAAAAATAAATAAATATTTAAAAAAATAAAATAAAAACCGACACTAAAAAAATCATTTTTTCTTCTAATGTGTGTTAACATTAAGCAGTAATATTAACAACATTTTCAATATACAAACACATAACTTAGCTAGGATGGCATAAGGATTTTATAGGTAGATAACACCAAATATATGAAATACATATGCTTTTTTCTGGCACGCTATCAAAGAATCTCAATACTTCATGAAGGTATAAAAGAAGTTTAGAGATATTCCTACTTAACTCTAGTTAATTAAAACAAAATGCAAGTATATGTTGCTCCTGGGCATCATTTGAGATGTTTACTTTTTTATAGGTACTATTATTCTATATTTTTAAAAAATTTTAATATTTATTTATTCATTTTGAGAGAGAGAGAGAGAGAGAGAGAGAGAGGCAGGGAGTGAGGGGGAGAGAGAATCCCTAAGAGCCCCATATGGGTCTCAAACTCATGAACCATGAGATCATGACCTGAGCCAAAATGAAGAGTACGACCATTTAACCAACTGAGGCACCCAGGTGCCCTTCTATATTTCTAATATAATACGTTTCACAAAAGTTTGTATTTACTAAGAAACTGTCATACTACTAATGTATTAATATAAATAACGTGAAATTATTTATTTGAAAGTAATACAATACTTAATGTTCACTTTCTAGTTAATGAAAATATTTTTATATTTTCTTTTTAAATAAATTACTGTCTTTCTTGGTCTTGAAACTATAAAGTCCTAAGGGATTTCATGCTATTGTTTCAAAAGAAAACAACTTGATATCTTAAAAGTTTTTTCCATTCTGAAAAACCAACTTGAATGGAACCAACATTTATTTTATCCAATTCAATCTGGGGCTAGACCAAAATCTATAATCGTTTCCATTTCTAAGTCTTCATAAAAAATTTGACCCAGTGAGTCATCCCTAAGGTCTCTCTGATTCTAGAAACATAAGTCCAAGAGGGATTAGAGAGGCAATAATGAACTGTAGTGGGAGAAAGCACTCCTGGCCTGAAAGGGAAGATGTTACAGTCCTTCTCCAAGTTTATTTAAAAATGTGGCTTGAACCTTCATTGTCTTAGTTGTTCTTGTGTAAACCAAAAAACTGGTAAAACTATGGCTTCTTCCTTCACAAGGTCTTAACAACAAATTTATATCAAAACACTACATTATTATGAAGTATAGATATCATAAACAACTCAGAATATTTCTCCGTCAAGATTCTGTGTAATAAACAATTGGGGATCAATAATTTAACATTGTTAAATACATGTTGGCTATGCATAAATTGACTATTAATACAAAAGCACATTATAAAATTGTGGGTACACTTTTTCTTCTAAGTGGGGGAAGAAAATAACCTAACGCTGTAGATTTGAATTTTATTTTTACTTTTTAAAATTTATTTATTTATTTTGAAAGATGAGGAGAGAGAGAGAGAATCCTAAGCAGCCTCCACACTGTCAGAGCAGAGCCTGACGTGGGGCTTAAACCCACGAACTATGAGAGCCTGACCTGACCCCAAACCAAGAGTCCAACACTCCACCAACTGAATCACCCAGGTGGCCTTGTAGATTCGAATTTTAAACTTAGATTTTAACTTATATAACACTACTTTAAATTATCTCTTGCTTTTTATCTTTGAACAAAACATGAATGTGTGTGTGCATGTGTGTGTATGTGTGTGTGTGTGTGTGTGTGTGTGTGTGTGTGTGATTTCATTTTAATTTAAAGAAAACTACCAGGACTATTGACATATAATTCTTCATTGCAATGTGAATCACATTTACAAAATATTTCTTAGAAAAATATGTGGTTCATGTGCACTATTTTGAAATGCAAGCTGTTCAAATTTCTCTAGAAACTTTCGCCCGGAACCCAATAGATACAAATATTTGCTGTATTTTTATCCTAAGCAAAAAGTCAACATCAAGTGGTTGAGGCATTTGGTGTTAGTTATTTAGAGACTTTGAAATGTGATTATTCTTTGACTTTACAAATAGCAATAAAAATGGGCCTATTCTTGAAAGATAATATTATTATATTGCTCATTTTACATTCAAAATCTATCTCTTTGTGAGTGACCATGAAGATTACAAAATAAAGAGTCACAGGTGTCTGGATTAATCCCCAATGTTTATGGCATGTCCATCAGGAGCCACAGTGTTCCAGAGTAGAGAGAGAGGTAGGAGGAAGCAGAGAAGATGGCTGCAAAATGGTTGTAAAACATGGTCTCTGCCTTAAAGGGCTTCCAGTCAGGTCAGGTGAATAAACTAGTTTAGTAATGATGAGCTGTGTCAGCAAGAGGAGGCAGCAAATGCCAAGAAGTCTCAGCGGAAGGAGAGAGATTTGGCTGTGGAGAGATCAGGACCCATTCTGCTGAGGAGACTGCCCTCGTGGAGGGAAGGGTTTAGACTGAATCAGCTGGGGACTGTGAAGCAAGTTGAGAAAAAGAAGCAAAGTGTTCAAAGACAGATACTGATTTCTAGCATGATTTCCACTGTGAAACTTGTTGGCAATTTCCTCTCTCCTTGTTGAACCAGTAGTATAACTTTCTTTTCCACTAGTCCCAGAGTAGGACCCTAAAATGCTACTTTTGCTTGCTTTGTGTTTAGTTATAGGCCAATAAATACTCCAGCCAGAAATCTGAAAGTTTCCTTAACTCTTTCCTCATCTTCATCTTCTTGTCCTGCTGATTTCAGCTTATAAAACTCTCCGGGTGCATGGGTGGCTCAGTAGATTGAGCATCAGCCTCTTGATCTCAGCTTAGGTTTTGATCCCATGGTTGTGAGTTTGAGCCCCATGCTGGGGCATGAAGCCTACTTTAAAAAAAAAAAAAAAGTAAAACTCTCTTCAATATATACAGTCTTATTTATTCCCTCACCCACCATCTCAGCCCAAGTCCCATCCTCTCTCACTGCAATAGAACTCTTAATAGATTCCCCAGTCCTAACAACTACACCCCTTTAATACACTTTTCATATAGCTACCAGACAATAGATTTAAAACATTAATTCCATCAGATCATTCTGCTGACTTTTGGAGAAAAAAGCCAAAATATTTCATTGTTCTTGAACATATGCATGATCTAACCCATGCTTACCTCTTTGGGTTACTGTCTCAAAATCCTCTCATCCCCAACTCCTACAGCTCTTTAGGGCTTTGGGTGACTGCTCCTACCATCAGCTGCCTTAGGCCCCTTTAATCATCCCACATCCTGCTGCTCATCTCATTTGAGTGACCTTTTTCTTGGGAAGGACTCCCTGCCCCCACACCTTGTACCTGCAAACTTGGTTGGTCCCCCATCACACTGTTTTAAAACACGTTGCACTTCTCTTCCTCATGAAGCCAATCGCATTTAGTTATTACCTGTCTTCTAGACCATGTATGTTTTGTTCATTGCTATGACTCCAGTAGTTAGTGCAGTGCCCATCCCAGAACAAGCTGAGTTGATGAAATGAATAAAAAAACTAATTGAAATACAGATGCTTTAAACTCTTGGCTAGAATATTAGCAAGTTTCATTAAATGTACTTGTATATTTCTAAAGTATTTCTTTTTCCAGGTATTAATTATATTCAATATAAGTTCTAAAGTAGGGCATAACAGTTGCAATTAATTACTTCCTTTAAAAACTGGACATATTCCATTGATAAGTTTTGGGATAGTTGGAGGTTAGGAGCAGAGGATAGGAATTGCTTTCAGTTGGGCTTAGAGATCAACCAGGAATGTACAATCTGAGGAGGCAGAGCTCATTTATGGGAAAAACAAAGATTAGGATGGAAAAGGCATTTCCTTGGAGTAAGGGGAGGCACCACAGTTTATAAAAGGTAAATTAAAGGGGATGTAAATTTAAAAAAACCTAGGGTAATAGATTAGAAGTGATGTATATGTGGTGAGGATTAGAGGTCAGTTTCCACTCGTTTTATCTTTTAAAAAAAAATAACTAACATGGGCTATGATCCAGCATTATCTCTCCTGACTTTGGAAAAACTTTTGCATCTTCCCTGCTTGCACTCTGGGATGCTGACTGACAGCACAAGACTGTTCATAGCATCAATGTTCACAGTAGAAAAGAAAAAAAACCTGGAGACATACTAAATTTCTATCAATAGGAGATTGGATAAACACATTCTGGTGTATTCACATAATAGAATACTATTCATCAGTGAAAATGAATGGAATTATAGTTACCAAGTCAAAGAGATGAATTTCATAATGAGAAAAGCAAGTCTAAGACAATGTATGTCATAGTACCATTTTAAATATTTAAAACAAAAGAAAAACAATACAAAAAGTAATTCCAGTGTATAAAATTCAGACCCAAAGTCAGACCCAAAGTCTGTTACAAGATATATGAATAAGAAACACAAATTTCAAAGTGTAAGACTACAAGATGGTCAGTTTAGGATATTAGTCTATATAAGCTGCAGGTGCTATACACAATGAGGAATTAATATTTGCTATTATCATTCAATAATATTCATGAACAAGTGAAACTTTTGCTCCCCTATAAGGCCAAGGCAAAAAATGTAAATGGGATTTTAAAAAAAATTAGAAATCTCAGAACTAACTGACCAATGACATGTCTTTAAAGGACACTGGTTTGCTGGGGTTACAGACTTAATTTCTGAGACAGACAAAAAGCATTATCATGGCAATCTGTATAGAGGGTTTTGGGCAAGAGTTGGCATGACGATGACTCCTTCTGAGGATCTAGGACTTGGTCTTGAGTAAAGTGAGACCTGTAATAGAGCCTGGCACATTATCACTTGGTAAATATTTACTGAATAAAGGTAAAACAGTGAAAGTTGCAAATCTTACTGTGATTCCCCAATGCTGTAGAGGAAGCTTCTAGTAGGCAGAGTTCACCTGTGTGAATTGTAAACCTTACTCCAGAAAGCTGACTGCGGTAAGCATGACTAGTCCAACTCCTTGTTCAACATATCTTCAAACCTCACTCCCTGGCAATCAAGAGCAGCACAAGAATGAAAAATATTTTCCTCTAGCCTGAGCTCCTAATAGAAGGGAAAAATGCAACATGTACTTTGGCAGGTGACTACTTCTTTCCTCTTCTCAAAATGCAGGGAGGTGATGGATGAAGGCCATAGGTATCTCCATGGGTTATCTCCTAACTAGTATTTTTTAATTGTGGTCAACTCTAACTATTATAACCACTGTTAAGTGTACAGTTGAATGACATTAAGTACATTCACACTGGTTTGCATCCATTATCACCATCTCCAGAACTTTTTTCATATTTCTAAACTGAAACTCAGTACCCATTAAACAATAATAATCCATGCCCCTCTCTTCTGAGCCCCTGGTACCATCATTCTTCTACTTTTTGTCTCTAAGAATTTGACTACTCTAGATGCCTCACAGAAGTAAAATCAAACAGTATTTGTCCTTTTGTGACTGGCTTACTTCACTTAGCATAATGCCCTCAAGATTGATCCCTGTTGTAACGTGTGTTAGAATATCTTCCTTTCTAAGGCTGAATAACACCCCATTGTGTGTATATGTCACATTTTGTTTATCCATGCATCCATCAATATGCACTTGGGTTACTTACAACGTTTTGGCTATTATGAATAGTGCTGCTATGAACATGGGTATACAAATACCTGTTCAAGTCCTTGCCTTTAATTATTTTGAGTATATACCCAGAAGTAGAATTGCTGGATCAGGTAGTAATTCTATTTTTTTTTAATTTTTTGAGGAACCATCATACTGGTTTCGATAGTGGCTGCACCATTTTACATTCCTATCAGCAGTACACAAGAGTTCCAATTTCTCCATATCCTTGCCAACACCTGTCATATATTTTTAACAGCCATCCCATGGGTGCGAAGTGGTTAGCCTTTTTTTTTTAAATAATAGCCACCTACTGGGTGTGAAGACCTCTAACTTGTATTTTGTAACATTTCCTTAGAATCATTTCCTTTCTTGTAAACCACTTCTTTCATATACTCATATGCTTTAGCTAACCACCCATCCCTGCCGTTTCATCTTAATTAATTACCAGTCCTTCACAGGAAAACACATGAGCTATCTACTGGAACCAAGTCACAGTCCAGCTTCTGTGGACTGTCAAGAATGTAACCCCTTGTGTCTGGGGAAGATGAATCCTCTGTGGGTGAAAGCAGGCAAAAGAACATGTCTTTCATCTCACACTGATAGGCCACATCAGGCTCTATTTAGCTAAAGCCAAATAAAACTATATGATTCTGAAACAAAGTAATTTTCAGATGGATGGAAAACAAAACATTGAATCTTTAGTGTTAACATGGAAACAGGGAAAATGACACAGTTTAGAAACCAAACAGATATTTTTTAAGAAGAAAGTATTGATTAGAAGATGTATGTATTTAGGTGATGTTCAAAGTGTAATATATTCTATTGATCATATTTATCAAGTCACTTCAGATTTTGTTTTTTCCCTCAAGTGGAAGAGTCACAGATTCCTAAATGAATTTCTAAATTTCAGCAATTTTTTCCCTGTTACCATTCACGCTTCCATCTCAGTTCTTTCTGAAAACCAACATGTCACAAAAAAAAAAAAGACACAGTGACAACAAGCAAGAAGCTTGGCCTCCAATGGTTTCTATCTTAAGTAACCATTATTACCCAGAACCATGCAGCTGGGTCTTCCTGCAGAAATAGTTATTATGCTATCACTTAAAGCTTCAAATTTATAACACTGCAGAAGGAGAAGAGTAGAATAATGTGAGAAGCATTAGCCAGTAACACTGCAATAAGGGGTTTATAGAATTACAGTCACCTGTTTCGCATTTATGAGATGTGGGATATTCTTTAACTGCTCTGTTTAAGATTTTTGATGAACATGGAGTTTAATTAGATGGGCTTTTACTGCTGGTTCAAAGTATTCGGTCCTTACCATGGATGTAATTTTTGATGACTAAGAGAATTAATTTTGTAGCACAGACTATTATATCATTATGCCATATGTCACTGTAGCGTAGGCTTTGTCAGATCCCAAAGATTTGTCATTTATCTACAAAATCTCACTCTGTGGTAAAGTGTTGGGTGAGAATCCATCAACAGTAGATGTAATGGCTTCATACTTTTACGTGCTGCCATATCAAAAGAGAGTTAAGCTCTTTAACTGTATATTGCTATCTTCCTATAAGTCACACTTTGGTAGGCACCAGAGGGGGGTAAAAAAGTATTTTAAAACACAGAACAGGGCTTTCCACACAAGACAGCACCATGAAGGAAGGGGTCTAAGAGGATTGTTATCACTGTGATCATGGCATCTCAACAATTTTATACAAATGGAAAAACAGTGCTCATAAAAATGTCAAGAGACATTCTCAATGGCACTGAGTTAACTACTTGGTATAGAAACTATGGCAAAGGTATAAAAATTGAAGTCCACCAAATGTACATCAAATGGGAAAATCTACCTATAGCTCCTAGTGTCCAAACACACAACCCTGAGGTACTAGGCATTTCAGCCTCAGGCAAACCACCCATGGTTCACCTTAAAATTTTTGGAAGTGGCAGAGCTCCTTCAGATATTATATTCCCTGCTTGCACTCTGGGGTGCTGACTGACAGCCTTTCCCTTGCCATCCCCAGCTCTGGCGGCCAGGCCAGCTATTTTGTCAGGTGCCTCCCCACCGCCCCACCTCCCTCACACCCCTCCCACCCTCCCACATTCCCCCCCACCTCCCCACATCTCCCCACCCCCCACCCTCCACCCTCCCACTCCCTCGCACCCCTCTCACCCCCCCC
>CM053577.1:58572313-58672277 GCA_028646485.1 Cryptoprocta ferox | reverse complement strand
AAAGGATTAAGAGGGAAAGTGAGCAAAGGCTTGCCTGGTCCCCACTTAGGGAATCAGAAAGAGCACAATCAATGAAATAAATGGTTCACCTAATCATGGGGACAGCAGGGGAGAAGAAAAGCTCTGCTTTGCGGCTTTTTACTCTTGTAAGTTTGCTTATAGAATCATCTAATAGTGACAAGTTCTGAAAAGTTTGAAAATGGAAGACATCTTCTTCACTCCTCCACATCCCGTGCCACAATTTTCCCTTTTCTTCTCTTTTCTTGTCTTCCTTTTGGAAGTGCACTTTTTGCTGTTAGCCACAGACCTTCACACTGTGCGTATACGTGTGTGCATGCATACATATTCACACAGATGTGTTTCACTGTTTACCCATTGAACTCATTAATAGGTCACCTTAAGACAAAAAAGGAAACTAGGAAGACTATGATTTTGATAAAGATCCAGCACCATTAGATTCTATGATGGAATGCTATAAATCCAACCTGGGAATCTATTTACAAAATTGTACTGGGGAAAATATTAGTGATTATTCTGGCATTCTTTGTGTTTGCCCTTTTTGATATTTACCTGGCTTTTCCTGAAAGTTTTCCAGGCTATTGTATCTTGACTTCCCAAGCCCTCTTCCTCATGAATGATATCTGCTCGGAAATTAGGTGTCCCAGTGCAACTGCTTGCTAATTGTAATTTAATTTGAATCCCACTTAAGAAAGCATTTTCTTTGGCGGGGGACAAATCTTCAAGGAAAAAATACTTTCAGGTCTTGATTTGTATAACTAACCCCTTGCACTTGGCGGGTCATTAGATCTCACTAGTTTGTAATGCAATCAGAGTCAGCATTCTCCTCTTAAGGGCTGCTCAGTAATTTGCTTGTTAATATATTAGCACACAGCATTGATCAAATGGCTAATCCAATCACACGCTTGTTATTGATCCCTTATTGATTACCCAGCCCAGTGATCACTTTTGTTGGGTTCAGTCAATAGCAGATGCCAAGTAGCCTTTCACACACCTAATTAGCTTATGAAATAAACCAAACATTTTGCTTGGCCCTGAAGGCAAAGATCAATGGAAAGCTTTGGGCTGAATTCAGATGATTTTTTCATCAACTTTTCCTCTTTTCTTCTGCAGCCACTCAAGTTCACATTAACACTCTCCCTCTGGTTTGAAGACATCTGAAAAGCAGCTGCCATGTCTGAGACACTGTAGCAGCTGTAAGCCATAAATCACAAGGGTGAGGGATTCTGGGTTGCACATTGGCATGTGGTCTGTCAGGCCAGAAAAATAGAGACATAAAAGAGCCAAAGGTCAGAGGTACGTAGAGTTTAGAAGCCTGAACTTGTGCTATA
Source organism: Cryptoprocta ferox (assembly GCA_028646485.1). Taxonomy (NCBI): domain Eukaryota; kingdom Metazoa; phylum Chordata; class Mammalia; order Carnivora; family Eupleridae; genus Cryptoprocta; species Cryptoprocta ferox. Next base: position 58,670,928 of record CM053577.1, on the reverse strand, counting down.
TTTCATGCAAGAAAACCTTGGCATTGGTGGTTTTTTCTAAATGCTATTTAACTTTACCTTGCTGATATGGCACTCGATTAGATCTTTACTCATCTGAATGAGCTGACTCCAGCTTCCTGCTATCCACCCTTCTACTATTACTTTGATCATCTACCTCCATGCCATCATCCAGAAGACCAGTCCCTCCAAGGGAAATTGGGCTGAATCACAACTTAAAACACTCTGATCCTTCTGAAACAAGTTATGCTAACTTACACTTTAAAATGAAAGCTGTATTTGAGATGATTTGGTGATGCTTTTCAGGACTCTAAAGAAGAATCCACTCCCCTGAGACCAACCCTATTCCTTACGTCCCTACTCTCCAGGCTGGACCTCATCATAGGGAAATTGCAGAGGGACCCAAGTAAAAACAGACCTGTTTATTGATTCAGAGCAGGAAAGTGAGTGTAATGGCTTTCCTGGAAACTACCAAGGCAGTTGATCACAGAACAATACATGGTAATGACTCCCAATGATAGCAAGTTCCAAGTTCCAAAACACAAACACCAGGCTGGTGGAGTGTGACCAATCTCTACTGGCAAAATGAAATACAGAATTGAGGCATGATCCTAAAAGCAATCCCAGAATATTCCTGCCTAAATTGCCACTTTTAGAACAGAGAATTTACCAAATGTCTTTCAATTTAAAAGGAAAAGCAAATTTCCAGAAACTGGCCTTGGCTTACATGCTCAGGGCAAATTTTCCTGAGGATTTAGGAGAAAAATAGTTTTAAGGGCAGAAAACAATCAACCAATCAATCAATTGAAGAAACCCATGCACATGGTAGGGCAGACTAATCATACTTGCTCTTATTTGTCAGGACATATGGATACAAGTAATCTTTCTTTAGTAATATTCTAGACAATTTCACCAATTTTTCATCTTGCCTTGGAGAAAAGATCTATGAATACAATAAATATCACAATGATTGTTTAAAAGTCACCTGTTTTAAAAGGATTTTTTAATTTCCTTTTCCACAGACCTTATTTAGAGTAGTTTTATTTGGACCACCTAGCTTTTTTGGTTGTTTTCATATGAAACAAAGAAACAAAAAAATCTTATCAAAACCAATGGTATGAACCATCATATAAAATGATTACTTTAAAATTTAAAAGTATTTATGCACATTCATTTTCTTTTATAGAGCCAATTTATTTATTTATAAATTAATGTGAGATACAAGGAAAAGATCAACTTATCCAAAGTGGCATGGCTTAACAAAGTTGACATAAAACACAGATTCCTACTTCTGGGAGAGATCATGAGACCAAGACTGTCTCCTTCCCTGAACAGATTGTGAAAACTAATCTGAAGCAAAGTTGAAATTTGTGATTTAGCTGGTGAGGCTCCTACACTCCTTTTCTGGGCTCTTTTACCCTATAGGTTCTCAGTCCCAGATCTTCATTCTTATTTGTAAAGAACTGGTGAAAAGACAATAATCCTTAAGCTCTAGACCAGGCTAGCTGGGATCAAATCCCCATGCTGTCGTTTACTGTGACCTTGGAGTTATTTGACTTTGCCTCAGTTACATCATCCGCAGAAGGGGGATAATTGTCTACTTCTTAAGGTTTTTTATGAGAATTATACAAGTCAGTGCATATAAAAAGCCTTAGGACAGTGCTTGGCACATGGTATACACTCTAGAAATGTGGGCTCTTCTGCCAGCTATTATCTGCCTAACAATGATCTCTTCCTGCTACTTCTTCAACCCCTCATTTTGCCCACCTTAAGGATCCCTCAAGGTAGATTGTCCCCATCCAGTAGCACTAACAGGGTTTCAAATGATCTGACAGTTTATCTCAGAAACTCCACCTTAAGTAAGCAGTAGGCCACAGAAGAAAGAAATCTAACAAGTGCCCTTGCAAGTAAAGAAAAGATGACCTATATCAGCTCCAAGTGTCATCCTTCAAGGGTCATTTGTGTTTAAAAATAAGCTGCTCTGGAGGCAACAATCTGCGAAGTCCCTTTACATTCTCAGATTTAATAGTTACAGATTCAACTATTCAAACCCTGGCTTCAACCCTGACTTATTGTCAGGGCTCCAATTTGACACCAGTGTAGTGGGGGGCTGATATGAGAGAGATCTGAGTGAATTTAGCAGACTAGATAGCCTCCGTCATCTTAATGCTGTATCCTCATGAAAGATGGCCAACCACTGGAGATAAACTGTTAGGAGTGAGGAGAAAGTAATGAATGTAAGACAGTGATGGGTTTTCACTCCTCCAAAAGTAGTCTTATGGGGAGATCAGTGTACTCCACCCAGACTGGGGCAGCCAGGTGGAAAAGACAGGCTTCTGAGCTTCCCACTCAGGTATTTCTCAATATATGAGCCAGGAAAGGTTTTGTATCTAGTTTCTTCTATGCTGAATTGGAATGGACATAAGCAAATTGGATATAATTACTGATCTTGTTAGCATTTTAGTTTTAGTCAGTGTAATTAAAAATAGTAAGTTATATAATATCTCTCTGCAGGGATCTATAGAAATAGGATAGAGCACTACCTTTGGAACATTACATAGCTACAACATGGCTGAAAGACCCATTTCTGGAGGTTTTATCCCCTCCTATTCAGTAGTCTATGGTTTTGTCATTTCAAGATTTTGTTTCTCCAGTTTTTCATTCACTGCACTGATGAATTCAAGCTAGGAAAAAAAACACTATCTTTTACAACTATTTACAACATTTAATCATGCAGCACTAGCCATAAGTAAATTTATAAGGGTGTTTCATCTTGTAAAATAATCACAGCCTGCCTACCACTGGAAATATTTGCTGATCCTTGGATAAATTATATATTAGTCCCCTTACATCTAAATGACATTCCCATAGGCTGCAAGCTGCTAGAGTGTAAGAACTGCCAGCAATGTATAAAAATATCAACAAAATTTAGTGAACCTATCACAGCTAGCAAGATTGTAAAAATCTGTTTTTTTGATTTGTAGAATCAAATATATTGTAGGTCTTCAACTGTACTTTTAAACATAAAATGACTGTACAAGCCTTTTCTTACTATTTCCAAATTGGGGTTAGATTTAAAAAAAAATACAAATACTGAAGAATTTTAATTAGTTATAAATTTAGGCCATTACTTAAATATACTCAGAGAAACCCATAGGTTTAAAAAGAGTATACATTTAAAAAGCATGAATAAACATTTGTAATGCCAATGCCAAAAATTATTAGATTTTGTGTAAATATTTGTTTTAAAATGATACATTCACAGATGAGAAGTATATATATCCAGCCTACTTAAGGATAATTGTGTCATTGAACAAGATAATGATTAGAAGAATATATAAAATACACTTAGACACGAGCTGTCAAATGGTAATTCCAATCATCTCTTAAAAATTAAGAATGTGAATGTCTTTCTCATCTATAATTATAGATGAAAAGTAAAGCATGAAATCTCTGTGTGCATTAACAACTACAAAATGCTTTAACATCTAGTTGTATGTTTTCGTTAAAGTGGAGGAGGTGACTTGTTTTGTTTTCTTGTTAATAAACTAGCTTTGAAGTTAAAGGATGCAAAAGTATTTTACTATATTAATTAAAATATGAAGAAATAAACATTAAAATGTTTTAAAATTTAAATGTAAAACATATTTATTTATGTTAGTGAAGCCAAAGTTGTAAGCAATATACCATTGTGTATTTAATAAAATTAAAGCAAGCATTTGTGAAGCTATAAAAACTGGCTTTTAAGTGGGCAAAATATAAACTTGATGTTTATATGAATTAACTCTGTAATCAAACTGCAGACTTCTTCTACTCCATGAAATTCAAATATGCTTTCAAAAAGAGATCATTACAAGAAAGTTTCATGAACTGTAACCTTGTTTTAGTACATTATGTGAATATGATATGCTAACAAGGAGCTAACCAGTATATTCTAGGTTTCTTCTGTGGTACTGTGTTTCAAATATACTTTCAAATTTTAAGAAAGAAATAAAGAAAGTTCTTGAAATAAGGCTGGAAACATACTTTTATCCTCTATAGTGTTTGCTTTTAAGAAACACACATTTTAACCAAAAAGGAGGTGACATACAGCATCAGGTTTGCCAGACCAAAAGTTCATAAAGGTGACACATGATCTGGTGGCACTTTCTGGAAAAGTGATTTGGCAGTGAGGTTAGAGTGTTTATCGTAGGGGCCCTGGAAGGTGACCTTTGTACATCAACCTTCCACCATGGAGAGGATGGCCAAAGAGAGGGACCGGAGAGGGGACAAAAAAGCATCTTCCTATTTCTCTTTGTCGTGTGCATCTACCAGAAGGAAGAAAGGGAAGAAGGACAGGAGGGAGGAACAGGTGGATACTCTACTTGGGTGCAAACTTCTGTCATTAGCCACTTCACTCCGGAGAGGCATTAAAGTACCATGTAGATAATTAAGGATTTTTGTTAATACAAAATTCATATTTGTAAGTCAGCCAGCCAGTCTGTCCTATGTTTACCTGACATTCATCAAACCTAAACAAGTTATTTTTACTATCTATAAAATAACTATTACGTCTGCTAAATGACACATAACATTTTATGCCCCCTCAATCCAGGTCCAGCTAAATACAGTAGTTTTTCCTGTACTACAGCTGAACTCTCTTTTCAAAAGAAGCAAATGGCTAGAAAACAATTTGATGCATGTAGTATTTACCCAAAGGGAAGCAATTTTCAAAGCATGTGTTGAGGTCAGTACAGTTCCAGAAGGTGTATTAATGACATTGAAGACTTAACTCCGCACTTATCCTCTGCCAGACATTGTGTAAGACATTAATATGAATTAATTTACTTTATCTCCACAACTTCTTTTTGAGGCAGTCATTATTCTTTTTACAGGTGATAAAACTGAAGCTCAGGGATAATTACAAACTTGCCCAAGATCAAATCATACCTAACCAAGTGGGATTTGAACTCAAGGAAGGCAGGCCACAGAGAGGACAAGTGGTAGGTCCACTGGCTGTCCATTTGTCCAGTTCTCACCAGGACCTGCATTCAGATAACACACTCAGCCCCCACGTGCTCCTCGGCTGTCAACAACTGTGCTACATTCCTTATGCTACGTTTACAAATCACTTTTTTAAAAAATGAATGTTCAAAGACTTAACCAACAGCACTTTCACATTAAATCAAATTGATCAGAATATTGGCTTAATCAGAAGATAGACTTCCTCAACCATTCCTACTAAACACAACTTTGTTGCTTAAGAACTCAACAGAACAATATGCAAAGAAGGAATACTTTATGTAATTGGAAAACTTCAAAAGTTGTAAGTGAAAAGTTTCAGCAGATGGAGTAGAATTACCTTAGCTAAAATGTAACTGCCACAAGCATTCTCCTGCATGAAAGAGGACAAAATACTTTGCAAATATAAGTGCTGATAGCTACAGGTAGAAGAAAACACTGCTGGCATCTGTCAGCACTGTGCTAGAACATCAGTTCTGTGCCACCCTTAGAAAGAGGGGGCCACTGGGACAACGCCTTATGATATCTTCTGTTGCACAGAAGTCACTCTGTATGAGATCAAATGCAGTTGAAATCAGGGCACAAAACAGTTTGTCCTCTCCAAGACAAAAAGTTAAAGATGGCTATGCATTTGGGGATGGGAATAAGAAGGGAGGATGGGAGAACAAGAGATGTTCAGATTCGAAATAAAATTTCTACATTTAACCACAGCTCTTCCGGTCTGTAAAAGACAAAATGCTGGAAAGCTGATCCTTGCTCAGTAATAAGATGCAGGGGCTGTCAGAGCAGGGTGCTTACAGGCACCGAAGTGGGGCTTGGCTGGAAGAGCAGCGTGCAGTTCTGAGAGCCTTCTCACAGGGCTACTCTGACTCCAGCAAGCCCCGGTTTGGCTGTTGGCATGGCTTGACTATCACAGGGCAAATTTCATGCTGGCTTGAACCTAATACCTCTCTGTTTCTATTGCATTTTTTAAAATATATTTACAGAAACTTGCACAAAAAAACTAGAATAAGATTTCAAAGTGTTTTTTTTTTTTTGGGTCGGGTGAGGGTTTGGATACAAGTTGTGAGGGGAACATAAAACCAAAATCACAAGGCTTAGCCTCATTCTGAGTAATACAGAAGAAAACAAGCTTTTTTGGAAATGTATGCTCTTAACAGAGCTGGTTGCAGTGCAGGCGATGCGGATTTGCAGTCCGCAATGGAACCAGGCAAACCTGAGTTCATGTCCCATTTCTGCTATTTGTTAGTTGTTTAACTTTGGAAAAGCTACTTAATTTCTGTATTTCTTCATTCTCTCCACCTTATGATGGGCATAATGAGACTGCTTACTTCACAGAAGAGGGATAATTAAGTCAGACAAATTGTGGAAGGCATTTTCTCCAGTGCCTACCAGGTAGTAAGTGTTCAATAAAAGCCAAGTGTTCTGGCTGTAATTGTTTTTATAAGGTTTGCAATTTGATTGAACTTCATTAGGATTCCAAAGGATTCTCTGCCTTTCTCTCACTCCCTCCCCGCTTTCTCCTCTCTGTCTTTCTCACCTATTTCAGCTCAATTCTTTGCCACCATATGGAGAATTTGACAATACTGATTCCAAAATGCTTCACAAAAGGATACATAAGTGATTCTGGGGAAGCTAAAATGGTAATCCCATCAGAATTGGCATGTTCACTGGTAAAAGGTAAAGACTAAAACATAAGAGGTTTGGGGAAAACATGCAGTGGAATTTAAATTCTTAGTGGATCAAGTCATTCCAAATGTTTTCATTTGGATATTTTCAGCGTAACTTGGAAAAAAGTAAAGACAAATTTAAGAAAGTTAAGATATGCATAAAATGTGCCATTCACAAAAAAAAACTCCTTTTACTTCAAGACATTTAAAATGGTCCCATGAAAAGATTTTCAGATTTTACATTAAATTTTTGCATACTAATTTGCAAGGTAAAAGGGAGTTGGGATGAAAATATAATTTTTCTCTAGAATAAAAATGAATACAAATTAAAGAGTTAAAGTCTTAGGTTAGCAAATGTGCTTAACTTCCAAAAGAGCTATGTGATTCACTCGTATGCTCACATTTATTTAATGAAATGTAACATGCTACGGAAACATTGCTTTCCACCAATACTTTATGCCATAGTCTAAGAAAAGCTGAGGATTAATAGCAGAGAAAACAGCTCTGTTTGGCTGAATAAACATTGCACAAACATTGAACTCTGTGTGGGATCATTAGTTTTTTCATCATACTATTTCTAGAATTGAAAAATCACAAATCCCTCTCCAACTTAGTTCTTTTATGCAACAAAAGCATTACCCAGACCAGCTAAGATGTATTCTTCGGGATTCTGACATCTCTGGAATGTCAAACAGGTTCAGTAGACACCAAATACAGATTCTCTCTTTCATGTGGAAAGGTTAAGTAAGAAAAGACTTCATGTGAAGAAACTGCCCCATAATTCACGGTTATTTTAATTTAATCTGAGTGTGTTTCAATTTACATATAGACTGGAATGCAGTCTCAGAGGGAAAAAAAATCTATTTTGAGTAAATCAACATTTGGGGGGAATAAAACTGATCATTTTAAAAAACGATGCACATTTTAAAGCTCTATATGTATTTGAGAGAAGCCAGCATCAATATAATGTAACATTGGCATTATTTAAAAATGAACTATCCATAAAAACATTATGAGTGTATTCCTTGATTAAAAAATTGGCTCTACAGCCTTCTGAAATTTTGAAAGACTTATGGTCTTTAAGACGCCATAGCTTTTAACCAGACAAGCACATTCTTCTGGAAGATATTCCTTCAGTAGAATATAAATTAACCACAGACACGATGAAATGGCCAGAGCTGGCAACAATAGGAGAGAGCTGGATGATATTAGAAATTAAATGAATAAAATATGGTGAACCTTTATCAACAAATATTGAATCATCAAGTTATTTTTATTGTGTAACCTTGAAAGAAAAGATTATGACTGATAAATAATAATTGTATATCTGCTCTTCCTTAATTACAATTATTTAGGCTTAATCTTATGGACTTGTAAGAATGAGTATAACACTACGATTTTCTTGCCCCTCTTGAAGAAGTGATTGCAGTCAATTTTCTTATAAGTTTAATTCAAATTATGACTAATTATTTCAGTCCTCCTGAGGAATCACTGAATGTGTTTAATTTAACCTTTAGCACAATTTATGCTGTTTAACCTTATGTGTAAGTTCAAAGAAGCACTACAATTAACATTTAGGACACATATATGGAAGGGAAAACGAATTTTGTTTTGTTGTTGTGGTTGTTGTTTGTTTGTTTGTTTTGTCCATAGGGTCTGAAATCAACTTCATGTACAAATTAATTTAGTGTCTACTTTCACAAATCGCATCTGTGAGAAACCTTTCTGATATATCTTCTGGGACTTCTTTCATGTCTGAAATTCCATCATTCAAATTTTATTTCTTTTTCTGTGTTTGCAGATGACTTTGTTGTCCACGTAGAAAATTCTAAAGAATCTACCAAAAATCTACTAAAACTAATAAGTGAATATAGCAAGTTCACATGATCCAGGGTCTATATACAAATCAATTGTGTTTCTATGTATTAACAATGACCAGTTGGTAATTGGAACAAAGAAACAATAGTTTTAAGGATGACATCATAAAATATGAACTATTTAGGAAATATTTTTTCCTAAATATATATATATATATAGACGCATTACTAATAAAGAGAGAAGTATATCATGTATTAGAAGCTCAATATTGTTAAGATGTCATTTCTTCCTGGATTAGTGTTCAGATTCAAAGCATTTCTAATTAAAATCATTATAGTTTTCTTCGGGTTTTGTTTTTGGTAAAAAGTGATAAATTGATTTTACAGTTTATGTGAAAATCTTAAAATAGCCTAAATAACTTTGGGATGGGAGTGGGAGAACAAAGTTAGAGAACTCCCATTGTCGGATTTCAAGAATTACTTCAGTAAGTGAGCTAATGCGAAACTGGCATATGCATAAATATGAAGATCAATAGAACAGAATAGAGAATCTAGAAATAAATCTAGGCCAATATAGTAAAAGGGTTTTCAACAAAACTGTCAAGGTAATTCAATGAAGAAGGATAAAATTTTCAAAAATGGTGCCTGAACAAAAATGCAAAATAAATATATGCAAACATAAATATACCTCACATCGCAAACAAAAATTACTTCAAAATATATCAGCAAAACTATGAGACTTCCAGAAGAAAGCACCAAACAAAATCTTTTTCGCATTGAGTTACACAAAGATTTCTTGGGACCCAAAAAATATGAATCAGAAAAAAGTAATAAATTAGATTTTATTAATGCTAAAAATTTTCTGGTCTTCAAAAGACACTGCTAAGAAAATGGTAAAGCAAGCCATATACCAGGAGAAAACATTTGCAAAGTATATGTCTGATAAAGGATTTCTATTCAGAATAGATAAAAGCTCTTCAATTCAATAAGAAAATACACAACCTAATTTTGATTAGTAGGCAAAAGATTTGAACAGACACTTGACCAAAAAGGAGATATTATGACAAAGAGGAACACATGAAAAGTTGCTTAACATCACTAGCCACTAAGAAAATGAAAATTAAACCAGAATGAGATACCACTATACACCTATTAGAATAGCTACATTTTATTTATTATTATTATTATTATTATTTTGGTTATGGAACACCATGATTGTATTTTCAATCTTTTTAAAAAATTTTACTTAAATCCAAGATAGTTAATATATAATGTAATAATGATTTAAGAAGTAGAATTTAGTGATTCATCACTTATAACACCTTGTGCTCATTCCAAAAAGTGCCCTACTTAATTCCCATCACCCATCTAGCCTGTCCCCCCACCCGCCTCCCCTCCAACAACCCTCAGTTTGTTCTCTGTATTTAAGAGTCTCATATGGTTTGCCTCCCTCTTATTTTTTTAATCTTATTATTTTATCATTTTTTTATTTTTATCTTATTTTTTTATCTTATTTTTTATTTTTATCTTATTTTTTTATCTTATTTTTCCTTCCCTTAGAATAGCTACATTTTAAAAATAAGAAGAAAGACCAAGATCTGATGAGGATGCAGAGTAACTGGAACTCTCATACATTATTCATAGGAATAGAAAATGATAAGGACACTCTGGAAAACAGTTTTGTGTTTCTTTTAAAGTTAAATATACACTTACTTTGTGACCCAGCATTTTACTCCTAAGTATTTATTCAAGAGAAATGAATACCATATCATATAGATGATACCTAAGTTTTTCAAAAACAATTTTTTTTGTAAAAGCCCCAAACAGAGAACAACCCAAATGTTCAACAATAGGTAAATGGGATAGAAAAATTGTGATATAGCCCATACAGTGGGATGATACTTAGCAATCAAAAGGAATTAACATGTAAAATCCTGGGTGAATCTCATTAACATTAGGCTGAACAAAACCAGAAACCAGACACAAAAGATTTATGCTGTATGATTCCATTTATATGGAATTCTAGAAAAGGCAAACTAAGCTATGGTGTTCTTTGCAATAGGAAGATAAACACATAATTATAAAAGTGCAAATGAATACCTTGTTATTTATTCAAGTTATTAATACTAAGTGCTGTAACAGATGATCCCTGAAATTTCAGTGCATCAGCACAAGAAAAGTTTATTTCTCCCTCACATGAAGCCTAATGCAATCCATGAGGGCTCTTATCTACCCTGTGACTCAGAGATTCAGGTTCTCTCCCTCTGGGATGTTGCCATCTGGACACCTTGTTTCCAAGGTCACTGGAGCAAGAGAGAAAAGAAGTAAGGGAAGCACACCAGCTCTTAAATGCCTTGGTTCAGAAATCACACATGTCGCTTCCATTTATATTCCATTGGTCAGGCTTAGTCATTTGGCTGTAAACTCCAAGGAAGACCGGGAAACATAAGGGCAAATGAAATATTTGGTGAGCACTGAATCTGCCCCATACATTTTACCAAATTCAAGATATGGATAAAGGGTGAAGAAAGCTTAAAACCTGGGGAGAAAAAAAGATAAGGAGATCACACATGATAGACTGGGAGAGAAGAGTGGATAGGAGAGCTCTGAAGACAAACTATCTCAAAATCTTCCTCTGTTAAACCCAATCCACTTCAGCTATCATCTCTTCTTAGAACAGATATTGACTATCTCTCTGCTCAGTTTCCTTACCTGCAATACAGTAACAACTCATTGTTCTACTAACATATTGAGCAAACATGGTAGTGATGCCACAGGGATAAAATTGCATTAACCTTACAATAATACTATAACTGGGTCTGAAAATTCCAATTATTGGCTTTTTTGCATTCTTGCAAAAAATTTGCAAAATTAAAAATACTGATTGAAAGATTTGGAATCATGACTATGAGTCATTATTTACAGTCATTATTGCAAGATTAAAGAACTGATGAGCATAAGCCTGTTGTGGAGGACAGAACCCAATTACCACTTGTGTCAAAGCCAAATTTGTGTTATCACAGGATAGATTATCATAGGGATTCTCTTCATGTTAATGAGGTCATCACCATTAATTTTTGTGGAGATAAAGCTAGTCTATGAAAGGTTGTTTTCTAGTGTCATGTTTTTGGATATTTTTACTTAGAACAAACTATGGAATGTGCCATAATACAAAACTATCTCCACGCAAATTCAATTCAAATAATTAACTCTCAATGACTTTAGTATTTTAATTCAGCAACATTTATTACACACTTACCAAAGGCCAAGCATCATTCTAAAGGTTCACATGTATTATCTCATTTAAGGTCTAAAACTCTTAAAGTTAGACATGACTTTTGAGTGTTTTTTTCCTGTTTTTCTTTCTTTTTTCTTTACAACTGAGACTCAGAAAAATTATTTGCCAGGAGCTCAAAAACAACAGACAAGATTTGAAATGAAGTCTTTTGACACCTGCACTCTTTCTGCTACAACTCCAACCTCAGCTGAAGAAATTAAAAGGTCTTTCTTCTTTAATTAATTCTCTTACCTTATTATTGTGTTCTCATTTTTTACTAGATAGGCCCTATCTGTAAATAGCTACGAGGTAGCTGAAGAAGATGTGATGAGGTACATTTGGAACAAGGGCTCACTGTAAGGTACAGTCCTCACAAAGCAGGTACTTTGGTGCATTTTGCAGAGGAAGAAACCAAGGTTCAGGGAATTTAAGGGACTGACTTAAGGTGACATTCATTACTACTGAGCCAGAATTTGAACACAATCTGATCCAATCCCATTTCATGGTACCCAGAGCCTCTCTATTTATGGATGAAGAGAAAGGCGGCTGCCAGTAAAGACTCCACTTACATACCTGATAGAATTATCTCTGGAATAAGTTAAATTTTATAACAACACAATGACCTAAAATGACTCACAGTCTCACACAAGAAATTGCATAACCTTTATCCTTCACACCATGACATTGGAATACAACCCCAGGATGTAAACAACAACAACAACAAAATAGTGTGCATGAGAGAAAGATTATTTTCAGTCAATCAACTGTAAAAATATTCACATCATTATTCTAATAGAAAGGAAAGTATGTTTAAAAGATGAATAGTAGCAGAATATTCTATTAGCATTCATCAACTGTTCCCAAAACATGTAAGGTTATAGACATTTTACAAAAGGATGTCAGCCAGAGATGAGGTCAGCTGCCAGCAGTTGACTTCTCTTCGTGTCAGGCTGACCTGGCCTTAGCTATAATTTCTGATGAAGGAGCCAGAATCATACCCAGTCATTTTGATATCTGGCAATCCTGTCTAGTCACTAAGGAAAATCAAGGCAACTAGATGAACATTGGGCAGGATATCCCAGGGAAATTCACTGTATTCTGCATCTTGCCCAGCCCCCCATGAAGTCTTGTTGGCTTTATTAGGGGAGCCAGCCCGGACAGCTCCAGAATTTCCATGCAGGAAGGCTTATGGGCAAGAGGGAGCTGCTGCATGGGCATTTGCCTGCATTTCACATTAGCTTGAGGAAATATCAATTATTCACATCAGAGGAGAGGTGGAGTGGGGGACCAAGACTTGAGGAAATAATTAAAGGAGCAGGGGGAAATTTTCCAATTCCTTTGCACCTGAGACCAGAGATCCCCACCAACACACCACCAGATTTTGGGAACACCCCAGTATAGAAGCAAGTGAGTCCATATCTCCTGAGGACATGCGTGAAAGTTGCAGGAATCTTGTTTCTGGGAACAAGAGATGGCAAGGGACCAACTGGAGATCTCTGGAGTACAAACTGAACTGAAGATAACTCAGCAGACATTACTGTGGAAAAACAGACCTGCACCAGATTCCTGTCCCCACCTTTTTCTCCTGGCCCATGTACTGTCTACACCACCTCCACCTTAAATCAGCACTGAGAGGAAGGGGTATTTTCCCTGAACTGGCTGACATGTTTTGCCATGGGGGAGGGCCTAATCATAGAAATGTAAATGACATTAAATATAATTTATAAAAATAATAAAATTCCCTTTCATGCACATTTGAGTCTGTGCAATGAGTTCAGACCCCACACACCTGTGCAAACTTTACAGCTTTGACCAGACAACTGGAGATGATGTACCTGGGTTCTGCCTACTTCTGTCCCATTCTCATGAATAGTGCTGATATGTTCACTTCTTTGTCATTTCTGTAAACCAACTCACTGCTCCATCGTTTATATGCTGTGTGACTGAGAGTCAGTCTCCCTTGGTCTGTTTTATTTTAAAAAAATAGTATTATATCCCTTATCATCTGAAAATCAAATGCCAATGTTAATTTAACCCTGTTTTCAGCTTTAAGGCAGTCCTATGTATCCACACACAATGAATCTGCCTGCAGGAAAGCGAGTGCAGACTTCCACTATGGTTGTAAGAACTTGTCCTAAGCCTTACCACCAGCCTTCAGTCTTAACCTGCTTGCTTCTGGCCTGCCTTTGCTTCAATCTCATCCCCATCTGGTCTCAAACTCTTGATCTCTGACCCTGCCCTCAATCCTACCTTTGGCACTGTGGACTTGATGTTTATACATGGTCTCCCTGGGTGTGACCTTTGACATTTTCCAATGGACTTTGACTTGACTTGTATTCCCTACTCTCAGCATCTTATTCTAGCCTGGGCATAAAATTCCCTACTCCAAGTTCAGCCCTACTGAATGCAAGTCCTCACCCTGGAAGTTCAATAAACATCTAGTCTGGCCAGTCCTGGCCTCACTGTAAATGATGAACTTCGGCAGATAAAATGGAGAGGAAAGCTCTTTGAAAGGTTTCAGATGTAAAGACACACTATTAGTGATCACCATTTCTCTAGTAAACATCCAATACCTAAAAACGGCACATTGCTTGCTCCTTCCCATTGCTGCCCTGAAATCCACTGACTGCCCCTCCCCATTCACTTCCCTCTCATTCTGCTTGTTTGCAATCAAGTCTCCATATAGTATCTCCCAAAGCCCAAAACATTATTTTAGGCTTGGATGATGTATGAATCACAACATGTGTTAGAAGGATGGTTATGACTTCAAATATTTTCTCCACAACTTATCAAGTAGGAGCTGTGGTTTCCTGATGTAGCAAACAGGGACAATAGCATGTCACTCACTACAGGGTTACTCTGAGATTTAGCATACATAAAACACCTAGTGCCATGTATGGTACACAGTAGGTGCTCAGTATTTGTTTTCCATTACTCCCATCTTCCCTTACCTTGTTGTCACAGTTGGGTTACTTAGCTCATGAAGGCCTCACACTGAAACACTGTTTTGGAGAGAATAGAGTTGGATGGGCCACTTCAATGAACTGATAAAGACAACTGTGTCTCAGTGCTTTCCTGTATTCCTTTTATCAATCCACTACTCTCTGTCTGTGGTGTTGGCTGTGGGCTACTGCCCGAGGTGTCATGGAAGGCCAATTGCAAAAATCCATCCAGACCCACTAGTATACTTCAGTTCTGGGATAATTGCTTGAGAATTAAGTAATCCCTTCAAACCTTCCTGTCCGTGTTTTTAGCTCAGATTTAGCTCAGATGGGCTATCGCATGCTGACAGCTCGTCCTGTCAGCTCTCTTTACAACATGAACCTAACACCCACTACTCAGAGACTATTGGGTCACTGTCACACCCAGAAAGCAGGACAGAAAGAATAGGCTTGAGGCTCTTCTGAGGTCAAGTTAACAATATACCTATAGAGGAGGTGCAAGGTGATTTATTGTATTTATGGAACCAAAAATGCAGTACATGGAAGGTCGTCCTGTCAGCCCAAAGGAGATGAAGGAGCAGCCATTGTGTTCCTGAAGATTCAAAGTGAAGCCTTCTTTCTAGTTTCTCCAGTTAGGGGCCAGGAGGTCAATCTCTCTTCCTCATCTCTTGGGGCTGGAGTGTTTGCCTTTAGTCAACACAAAGAATCACCTCGAGGTGATTATTATCACATTCTTATCACCTCCACAGCTACTTGCTACTTAAGGAGGAAGAACCTCCAGGGATGACAAGAAGCAAGACCAAGGAATGTGAGATGGCTAGATGAGAAAATTAAAATTACTTCCACACCTTTATCAGTTAAAGTGAGAGAAAACTTGGAAGTAGTTCCCTGCTACTCTTGTTCTAACACAGCGTATCCAACATGTTTTTTGTTTGGTAGATTAAAAAAAAAGATTTTGAATATAGAAAGAACCCAGTGTATAAATATATAATACCTGAACTTGAGCATGAGAAGAAAGAAAGAAAGAAAGAAAGAAAGAAAGAAAGAAAGAAAGAGGAAGAAAGCAAACTCAGTATAAAGTATCTTTTAAAATATGCTAATTATAACCAAAAAAATAGTGTGAAGTATTGAAAAGCTTCCGTGGCCGTGTCCTGAAAAGTTGAAATAACTTAAATTATAAAGTGATAGAGGTCCCTACTGAGAGTAGATAATTTATGGTGTTTGTACAGGGAGAGACATTAGCCAACTACAATTCATGCTAAGGAAGATTTTGAACAAAGTCCAGATGGTGTTTCAGCAGTAAAATGCAGATATCCTGGGACTATCTGGTGAACAATGAAATCACTGAAGTCAAGCTCACTGTTCCTTATAAGAACCAAGTTCAACAGAAGCAGAACCAAAAGCAATGGAAAACAGTTGTACAGTATTTTATGTTAAGAATGGCACTGTTAATATTTATTTTATTGCCTAATTTTTGTTTAATGTACAATCATATTTGTACTGCAGCAAAGAGAAAAAAAGGGCAAAATATCCACATTCTCATCATCCTAATACACATAATTACAAGCACACAAAATTGAACATATCTGAAATCAAAGCACAGCATCAATTTGCATTCTTTTTTCACATTTAACTAAATATTAATTAATCATTGTGTATCATCATTTCTGGCAATTCCATAACATTCTAATTTATGTACCACAATGTACTATTCAAGTCTCTTATAAACATGCCAGTTAGGATGCCCACAGATTGTTTTTTATTCTTAGAAATAAAACTACAAAGCATCTCTCAAGCAAATAACTATTGTACCTTTCTGAATTTTTTAAAGTGCCACAGTCTTTTTTAAATGTTCCAATATAGCTCCAATATTTCCTTCAAATGACTTTTGGAACTTTTAAAGAAAGACAAATTATTGTTGTTATGTTTAGTGTCTCTTTCATATGTGTGCTAATATCTTCACCTTAAAATTTTCCATTTCATAAAGCTGTCACCAAATTTTACTGAGCTCAGATGACTGTTCACAGTAAGTTCCATTTTACTTGGCTCCAATCAATTACAGGAATATAGATGATTTACAATCCAAATCATTTGAGCTCATACATTTCACACAGGGTAAAACGAAGTTGACAACCTCACTTGAAAATGTTAAAAGGGTAGTCCATGTTTTCATGCACTAGTAAGTGATTTCTCAGTTAAATCTGAATGAATTTGAATATGTAATAGAGCCAAAATAGCACACAAGTCTGGATTTTGTGGAAAGCACAGCATGGGATCATTTCTATACTGAGATTAAACATTTCATTAATTAGCTAAGTCTCAAATCTATTTTTCCTTTTTATTCTTGATTCGGTAGCTCCCTTCATGCTAGTGCTTATTTTCTAGAAAAAGAAAGAAATAAGAATGTTTTCCTTAGACAAACTGTAAAAGTTGTATTTAAAAACTGCTAACAGAATTCTACTTATGCCAATATTATATGATTTCAAAATTGTCTAGAAGTTCATTAATTACATCCTTAAATTGCCTTTCCCTCTGTCCTCCTCAGTGATTGTTTACTGAAGGAGGGTATGGGCAGGCAGAGCTCACCTACCTCCACAGGATGAGGGCAGTGGGACCAGTTGGAAGAAATTGGGACAGGGAACAAGCTTTCCTCTTCTATAGTAATTGATAAACTGACTTATCAGTTCATATGAGCACTAATGAGGAAATGGTACTGATAGTCTGATCAGAAAAATTCATGTTTGAATCATTAAAAAGATAGAGTCTTCAATTTCCTTACTGAAGCCTGGTATGGGAGTGATAAGTGAGTTCAAATATTTAAAAAACATTATATAAGACATACTTCTAGGAGATTAGGGTAGTAGGAGAGATAACATGTGTTTTACTTTTTATGTTTTTATTATTTTTTAAAGTTCATTTACTTATTTTGAGAGAGAGAGAGAGAGAGAGCGCGCACGCACAAGTCCAGGAGGGGCAGAACACCAAGCAGGCTCCGTGCAGTCAGTGCAGAGCCTGCCGTGGGCCTCAATCCCACAAACAGTGAGATCATGACCTGAGCCAAAATCTAGAGTCAGATGCTTAACCGACTGAGCCAGCCAGGTGCCCCAAGTTTAACTTGGAGCTAGAAACAGCAAAGGAATTTAATTCCACTTTTATGGTTAATAAGTTTATAGTTCAGAATCAGCCATTAGACTAAAACTCACTAGAATAAGAGGAGGAAAAAAGATAAACACATTACTGCATACATCCCACAGCTAGATGTGATAACAATTTACTTTTGTGGTTGATGTTGGTCTAATCTTTGTGTTTTTATTCAGTATGATGCTATCTCACATTAAACAAGAAGAAACAAATTCTGGAAAGAAGTGTGCCAGACTAATCACTTTACAAAAGAAATATCATCACACATTAAAAACATAATTCTGACAGATTTCACAGCAAAATGAAAAGGAAACAGTTGGCTTCACTAAGGAGCAAGTTAACAAATACCATGAGGGCATTACAGATAGCAAAGTGCTTTAGGAAAAAACTAAAAAACATGACTGCATACTTAAAAAGGAGGTACTGAAGTCACATGCCACTGAAGGATTTCAATTTGATAAGTAAAACTTTTGATCCTTATCTGATATCCCACATTTTTCAAAGAAAGCATCATTGAAAACTTCTTTCAGCTATTTTTAAGTATGGGAATACAATGATTCTAAGAGTATTCAAATTATATGTTATATATTTTATTGTATATTCAATTATATATTATATTCAAATTATATTTAGATACTACTATTCCAACTCCTCTCTTTCTTTCCTTTCTTTTCCTTTTTTTTCAAACAATTTATATTCTCTGCCTTTCTCTTAGTATACACTTTTAACTGCCTTGTTTTATTTTTTTAATGAAACAGTAGGGTATAATTTTAAATAAATATACCAGAGGAAGGTGACAATGCCTAAATTTATCTTAAAAGTTCATCTTGGTCTGTAGAGTTCCAACAAACTTAATGACTTCCAATATAAATTAAAGATGAATAGGTGTTTATCAGTTTCTAAGCACGTGTGTGGGAAGAATAGCACTGTTCCTATGGGAAATGGAGAAGTTAAGACACAATCACTATCTAAAGCTGAACATCTAAAGAGTTCAACACTCTTCAGAGTTTCTAGAAAGAGAGATAACACTTGGAGAGGTAGAATGGCACTTTTGGTTGACACAAAGGCTGGTGGGGGCTACCAGCATTTAGAGTCCAGAGATCAGAGATGCACAATGTCCTCAATACTCTAGATGGTTCTATACACCAAAGAACTGTTCAACACAAAATGCCAACTGCTCTTGAAACCCAACTGAGAAACCCCCAGAGAGTTTGAATTTGATACTGCAGACCCCGATGCATTCACTCATTAACAAATGACTGTTGAGCACCCACTGTGGGTTAGATGCTGTGCTAAGACTATCAGAGATTCAGAGATGAACAGGGTTCAAGCCTACAATCTATTGGAGGAGAATAATATGAAAATCAACAATCATAATATAAAAAATTGCTATAGTAGAATATAGAAGGAAGGAAAGAATTCCAGGAGGAGGATTTAACTTAGCAAGATTCACCTAAACCCTTAAGTCCAGTGGGTACTATTAGGAAATTCTTCCAAGAAGCAATTAACACCTAAAATGCATGTTCATCAAGTGTTCATTTATTTCTTCACAAATATGTATTGAGTATAGGCACTCTGCTACATATTGGAATTCAGCACTGGACCAGGAAGACATGGCTCCTGTCTTCATGGAGCAAATATTCTAGTAGGGTTGATGGTCAGTAAATTAAACACTGATAGTGTGATAAATGCCACAAAGGAGATCAGTTGTTCTGGTGGAAAATATTAGGGATGAAGCTACTCAGAAAAATATGGTTAGAGAAGTCCTGTCTAAAATGGTGACATTTGAGTTCTGACATGAAGGATGAGAAAGAGGGAGTCAAGTGAGGAGGTAGAGTGAAAAGGATTCTGGGAAAAGCAACTGCAAGTAACTGAAAATAAAATGACCTGTTTTAGAAAGTGAAGGAAGGCAATGTGACAGAGTGTAGTGCACAAGTAGGAGAGCAGTGTGAGGTGACCCGGGGGAGGGAGGGAGGAGCCAGGTCCTTCAGGGCACTGAAGGCCAGTGCAAGAACTTTGAACTTTATCAAAAGTGTAAAGAGAAGTCACTGAGGGTTTGTTTGTTCATTTGTTTTGCTACCAAGGGGTTTTAAACAGGAAAAGAACCTGATCGAATTTACTTTTCTAAAATGTTGTTTTAATGACTACTTGGAGACTGAATTGTAAAGAGGCATAAATGGAAGCAAGGAAGCCAGGCAGGAGGCTATACCATAAATACATGTGAAAGAAGACAGGGGTTGAACTAAAATGACAGCAGTGGAGATGTGGACACCAGAGGCCTGAGATGTACTGTGGAGGTATAATAGATGGGACCTAGGGATGGGTCTGAAGTAAGAGATGGCTCAAAACCTGGTTTATTTCTACTCAAGTCTAGGTAGTCAGTGATGCTAGTTACTGAGCCAGGGGAAAAAAGGAGGAGTAGGGAGAACAAGGGAGGAATTTCAGATGCTCCACTCTGGACTGATTAAATTAAAAAACCAGAGACATCTAGGTGGAGTATGCAAAAGAAACTTCAGCTGGAGATAAGCTTAGGAGTAGAACAGTATTAGGTCTCCAAAAAAGAGAATTTAAAGAGAAAGTAGTCTGGAATTAAGCCTTGAAGAGCATCAACACTTGGGAGTTAATTAGAGGAGGAAAAGAGAGTAAGAAAGGCTGAGAAGGAGGAAGGAGTCAGCAAGTCTGAGGAAAATCCGGGAGGAGCCAAGGAGAAGAGACAAGAAAAAGTGAGCCAGGAAGAGAAAGGTTGTAGAGAGGAGTAGGGAAGGAGGAAGTAACTTCAGGCAGAGACAAGAGACTTGAATGAGAGCACACAGACAGCTTTGGGGACCCAAATTAGCCCAGCAGGGCTGAAGGAAAGGGTACAGTTCAGGAGATACTGGAGATATATTTTTTAAATTTAAATTCAAGTTAGTTAACATACAGAGTAGTCTTGGTTTCAGGAGTAGACCCCAGTTATTCATCACTTATATATGACACCCAGCGCTCATCCCAACCAGTGCACCAGTGCCCTCCTTAATGGCCATCACCTATTTTCCCTATCCCCATCAACCTCAATTTGTTCTCTGTATTTAAGAGTCTCTTATGGTTTGTTTCCCTCGATGTTTTTATGTTTCCTTCCCTTTTCCTATGTTCATCTATTTTGTTTCTTAAATTCCACATATGAGTGAAATCATATGATATTTGTCTTTCTCTGACTGATTTATTTCACTTAGCATAATACAGTCTAGTTCTATCCACATTGTTGCAAATGGCAAGATTTCATTCTTTTTGATTGCTGAGATTGCTGAGTAATATTCCATCGTATATATGTACTACTTCTTCCTTATCCATTCATCAGTTGATGGACATTTGGGCTCTTCCCATAATTTGGCTATTGTTGATAGCGCTGCTATAAACAATCTGGTGTTTGTGCCCTTTTTAACCAGCATTTTTGTATCCTTTGGATAAATACCTAGTAGTGCAATTGTTGGGTCATTGGGTGGTTCTACTTTTAATATGTTGAGGATCCTCCATCTGTTTTCCAGAGTGGGTGTGCCAGTTTGCATTCCCACCAACAGTGCAAAAGTGTTCTCCTTTCTCCACATCCTTGACAACATCTGTTGTTGCCTGAATTGTTCATTTTAGCCCTTAAAATGTGAGGTGATATCTCATTGTAGTTTTGATTTGTATTTCCCTGATGATGAGTGATGAGCATTTTTTCATCTGTCTGTTAGCCATCTGGATGTCTTGTTTGGAAAAGTGTCTATTCATGTCTTCTGCCCATTTCTTCACTGGATTATTTGTTTTTGGTGTTGAGCTTGATAAGTTCTTTATAGATTTTGGATACTAACCTTTTATCCAATTTGCAAATATCTTCTCCCATTCTGTCAGTTGCCTTTTAGTTTTGTTGACTGTTTTCTTTGCTGTGCAGAAGATTTTTATCTTGATGAGGTCTCAATAGTTCATTTTTGCTTTTGTTTCCCTCGCCTCCAGAGCCATGTCTAGTAAGAAGTTGCTATATATGAGGTCAAAGAAGTTGCTGCCTGTTTTATCCTCTAGGATTTTGATGGTTTCCTGTATCACATTTAGGTCTTTCATCCATTTTGAGTTTATTTTTGTGTATGGTGTAAGAAAGTGGTCCAGTTTCATTCTTCTGCATATCACTGTCCAGTTTTCCCAATACCATTTGCTAAAGACCCTGTCTTTTTTCCATTAAACACTCTTTCCTGCTTTGTTGAAGATTATTAATTGGCCATACATTTGTGTATCAATTTCTAGGTTCTCTATTCTGTTCCATTAATCTATGTGTCTGTTTTTGTGCCAGCACCATCTGTCTTGATGATTACAGCTTTGTAATACAACTTGAAGTCTGGAATTGTGATGATTCCAGCTTTGGTTTTCATTTTCAACTTTCCTTTGGCTAGTTAGGTCTTTTCTGGTTCCATACAAATTACAGAATTGTTTGTTCTAGCCCTGTGAAGAATGCTGGTGTTCTTTTGAAAGGGATTGAATTGAATGTGTAGATTGCTTTTAGTAGTATAGACATTTTAACAATATTTATTCTTCTAATCCATGAACATGGAAAGTTTTTCCATTTCTTTGTGTCTTCTTCAATTTCTTCCATAAGCTTACTATAGTTTTCAGTGTACAGATCTTTTATCTCTTTGATTAGGCTTATTCCTAGGTATCTTATGGGTTTTGGTGTTATTGTAAATGGGATGATTCCTTGATTTATCTTTCTGTTCTTTCATTATTGGTGTATAGAAACACAAGCAATTTCTGTATATTGATTTTATATCCCGTGACTTCGCTGAATTCATGTATCAGTTCTAGCAGTTTTTTTGGTGGTCTTTTGGTTTTCCATGTAGAGGAGTACCATGTCATCTGCGAAGAGTGAAAGTTTGACTTCTTCCTTGCCAATTTATATGCCTTTTATTTCTTTGTGTTGTCTGATTGCTGAGGCTAGGACTCCCAGTACTATGTTGAACACCAGTGGTGAGAGTGGACATTCCTGTCATGTTCCTGACCTTAAGGGGGAAAGCTCTCAGTTTTTCCCCATTGAGGATGATATTAGCTGTGGGTGTTTCATATATGTTTCATTTATCATGTTGAGGTATGTTCCTTATATCCCTACTTTGTTGAGAGTTTTTCTCAAGAAAGGAGCTGAATTTTGTCAAATGCTTTTTCTGTATCTATTGACAGGATCATATTGTTCTTATCCTTTCTTTTATCAATGTGGTGTATTATGTTGATTGATTTGCAAATAATTAAACAGGCTTGCAGCCCAGGAATAAATTCCACGTGATCATGGAGAGTAATTCTTGTAAGGTATTTTTGAATTTGGTTGCTAGTATCTTGCTGAGAATTTTTGCATCCAGGTTCATCAGGGATATTGGCCTGTAATTTTCCTTTTTGGTGGGGTCTTTGGTTTTGGAATCAAGGTAATGCTGGCTTCATAGAATGAGTTTGGAAGCTTTCCTTCCATTTATGTTTTTTGGAAAAGTTTGACAAGAATAGGTATTAACATTTCTTTAAATGTCTGGTAGAATTCCCATGGGAAGCCATGTGGCCCAGGACTCTTGTTTGTTGGGAGATTTAAAAATTTTTTAAATTTTTTAATGTTTATTTTTGAGAGAGAGATAGAGAGACAGAGACAGAGCACAAGTGGGTGAAGGGCAGGGAGAGAGGGAGACACAGAATCCAAAGCAGGCTCCAGGCTCCAAGATGTCAGCACAGAGTCCAATGCGGGGTTCAAATCCACAAACCGCAAGATCATGACCTGAGCCAAAGTTGGGCGCTCAACTGACTCTTGGTGAGATTTTTGATAACTGATGTAATTTCTTTGCTGATTATGGGTCTGTTAAAATTTTCTATTTCTTCCTGTTTCAGTTTTGGCTGTGTGAAAGTTTCTAGGAATTTGTCCATTTCTTCCAGATTACCCAGTTTGTTGGCATATAATTTTTCATAGTATGCTCTTATAGTTGTATTTCTTTTGTGTTGGTTGTGATCTCAACTCTTTCATTAGTGATTTTACCTACTTGGGTCCTTCCTCTATCTTTTCTTTTCTTCCTTTTCTTTCCTTCCTTCCTTCCTTCCTCCCTCCCTCCCTCCCTCTTTTCTTTCTTCTTTCTTCCTTCCTTCCTTCCTCCCTTCCTCCCTTCCTCCCTTCCTCCTTTTCTTTCTTTCTTTCTTTCTTTCTCTCTTTCTCTCTTTCTCTCTTTCTTTCTTTCTTGATAATCCTGGCTAGGAGGGTTTTCAATTTTGTTTATTCTTTCAAAGAACCAGCATTTAGTTTCATTGATCTATTTGGGGGGTCTTGTTTGTTTGTATATCATTTATTTCAGCTCTAATATTTATTATTTCCCTTCTGCTGGCTTTAGGCTTTATTTGCTGCTCCCTTAGGTGCAAGGATAGTTGTATATTTGGGACCATTCTTGCTTCTTGAGATAGGCCTGAATTGCAATGTACTTTCCTCTTAGGACTGGCTTTGCTGAATCCTAAAAGATAAGTACAAGGGTTTGGACTATTGTGTTTTAATTTTCATTTGCTTCTATGTATTTTTTTATTCCTTCTTTAATTTCCTGGTTAACCCATTCATTCTTTAGTAGGATGTCCTTTAACCTCCATACGTTGAGGGCTTCACAAATTTTTTTCTTGTGGTTGATTTCAAGTTTCAAAGTGTTGTGATCTGAAAATATGCATGGTATGATCTTGATTTTTTTGTACCTATTGAGGGCTGATTTGTGACCCAATATGTAATTTATTCTGGAAAATGTTCGCATGCATTCGAGAAGAATGTGTATTCTCCTGTTTTAGGATGAAATGCTCTGAATATATCTGTCAAATCCATCTGGTCCAGGGTATCATTCAAAGCCATTGTTTCCTTGTTGATTTTCTGCTTAGATATAATCTGTCCATTTCTGTAAGTGGCATATTAAAGCCTTCTACTCTTATGGTATTATTATCAATGAGTTTCTTCATGTTTCTAATTAATTGATTTATATATGTGGGTGCTTCCACTTCAGGGGCATAAACATTTACAATTGTTAGACATTCTTGATAGACCACTTAATTATGATATAATGTCCTTCTTCATCTCTTGTTACAGTCTTTGTTTTAAAATCTAGTTTTTCAAATATAAGTATGGCTACTCTGGCTTTTTTTTGATGTCCATTAGTATGATAGATAGTTCTCCATCCCTTCACTTTTAATCTGCAGGTTTCTTTAGGTCTAAAATAAGTCTCTTGCAGGCAGCATATAGATGGATCTTGGGCTTTTTTTTTTTTTTTGTCCATTCTGATACACTATGTCTTTTGATTGGATCATTTAGTCTATTTACATTCAGAGTGATTATTGAAAGATATGAATTTAGTGCCATTGTGTTGCCTTTAGAATTGGTGTTCTGGTGATGTTCTCTGGTCCTTTGTGGTCTTTGTTGCTTTGGTCGTCTTTTTTTTCCCTCCACTCAGAGTCCCCCTTAAAATTTCTTGCAGGGCTGGTTTACTGGTCATGAGCTCCTTTAGTGTTTGTTTGGGAAACTCTTTATCTCTCTTTCTATTCTGAATGACAGAATTGTTGGATAAAGAATTCTTTGATGCATTTTCCCCCAATCAGCAGTATTGAATATTTCCTGTCACTCCCTTCTGGCTTGCCAAGTGTCAGTGGACAGGTCTGCTACTACCCTTGTGTCTCCCCTTGTAGGTTAAGGACCTTTTAAACCTAGCTGCTTTCACAATACCCTCTTTATCTTTGCATTTTGCAAGTTCTTCTATGATGTCATGGTATTGACCTGTTTTTATTGATTTCGAGGGGAGTTCTCTTTGCTTCTCGGACTTGAAGACCTGTTTCGTTCCCCAGATTCGGAAAGTTCTCTGCTATAATTTGTTCAAATAAAACTTCTGCCCCATTTTCCTGCTCTTCTTTTTCTGGGACTCCTATGATACGGATATTGTTTCATTTCATGAAATGACTAAGTTCTCTGTCTCCCCTCATGATCTAATAATTTCCTTTCCCTCTTTTTTCCAGCTTCATTATTTTCCATAATTTTATCTTCTATTTCACCTATTCACTCCTCTGCTTCTTCAATCCTCATTGTCACTATATCCAGTTTGTTTTGCATCTCAGTTAGCATTTATAATTTCATCCTGGGGAGTTCTTAGGTCTTTGATCTCTGCAGCAAGGGTTTCTCTGGTGTCTTTTATGCTTTTTTCAAGCCCAGCTAGTGGTCTTATGACTATTGTTCTAAATTCTTGTTCAGATATATTGCTTATATGTGTTTTGAGCACGTCCATGGCTGTGATTTCTTCTTCTCCTTTCTTTTGGGGAGAATTCCTTCATCCTGTCACTTTGGTTAAATTTCTGTCTTTTGTGTGTTTTTAAAGCTTATTATGTTTCCTTCACCTGAGAGTACTGCTATGTTAAAAAGGGCACATACACTGTCCAGGGCCTGGCATTTCAGGAAGTGTTTCCAGTGTGTGCTGTGTGCATGCTGCTGTTGCATTTTGACTCCTCTTTCTTACCGGTCAGTTATCTGCAGAGCTCCTCCTTGCTTGCAGTTGCAGAATGTTTGCACCTTTAACTAGATGTGCCTTGATTTGTTTATTGAAAAAAGTTGGGGAAAAAGTGGGGAAAAAAGTGGAGGGGAAAAGCCTGATCCCCAAAAAAGATAAAAAGAAATGTAACAACAACAAATAAAAGAGAGAGAGAGAGAGAGAGAGAGGGAGAGAGAGAGAGAGAGAGAGAATAAAAAATCTATAAGGCTAATTCTAAAGAAAAAGAAAGAAAAAAAGAAGGAGTAAACAAAAAAGAAAGAAAAAGAAAAGAATAAGAAAGCCTGATCCAAAACAAAAGGGAAAAGGAAATGAAAAAAAGAACAAAGAAACTATAAGCTTGATTCCAAAAAAAAAAAAAAAAGAAGAAAGAAAAAAATAAAAAACAACTGCAGGTGTCATGTTGAAGCACTCGATGTTCAGTATACTTGGTGCATGCAGGGTGCTGGCTGTGCTAGTCTGGAGGAGAGGTCCACTGCATTGGCTCAGAGTCAGTCTTGCCTCAGTAAAGAAGCAGTTGCCAGGCAGAGGAGGGTGGAATTTGGTGTAAGCAGGTCCTGCGTCCACTGGGGGGCACTGTGTTGTTCTCTGAAGTCCCACTGTGTTGGTGTTGGGAGGAAAATGGCACCACCCCAAACTCTCACCCCTGGACTGGGGAGTTCGCACTCGCCGCTGCTCGAGTAGCCCTCAAAGAATAATGAGGGTGGTCAGCTCACCCTGCGCCACAACTCTCCTGCGTTTTTTCTTTGGCCTGTGGCTGGGATTCAAAACCCAAAGTCTTAAAGGACCTGGCACCATGCAAATCTGCACCCCTCCTCCAGAGTAGACCCTATCCATGCTTTGTGAAGTCCTCTGTCCCTGAAAAGCAGTGCGCATGCACAGTGCTCAGAATCTATGATGTAGCACCGCCAAGAGCTGCAAAGGTTATATTCCCTCTGGTTGTACCTCTGTCCCCTGCTGATGAAAGGCCTTTGGCTGGCACCGGCAGGGCCTTTTGTCCTTGTGGAGGCAATATACTCCCCTTTTTCAAAAGTACTTCAGGAAGGGGAATGTTCTTTGCCATTGTGCGCTGGAAATCTCTACACCACACTATGCACTCCAGGACCAGTTCCCTCCTCTCTAGGAACATGTGCAGCTCAGCTCCACAGAGTCTCACACTTCCAAAACCTCAAGAGTTTGAGTTCCAAATGCTGTTTGCAAAACAAAAACAAAAACAAAAACAAAACAATAAAACCCAAAAAACAAAACAAAAACAAAAACAAAACAAAAAAAAAACCCTGGGATACTCAGTACTTCTTGCTTCTGAGTCCATGGTCCAAAGAGGTTTTCCTCTTTTGTGAAATCAAGCTGCACTTTTTCAACCCCTCTCTATTTCTCTCCCTTTTGTCTCTCCACAGAAAGGGTTCCCTCCCCTCTGTGGCACCATCATTTTTCTCTCCCCCCAATTCACTTCCAAGCACCTCACACCTGCCAAGCTCTCTCCCTCCAACTGTGGAGATCCTTCTGCCACTCTGCAGATTGACTTCCTGGATGTTCAAAGTGATCTGACCTCAATACAGCTGTGTGTGAGGAAAGCTCAGGGTCCCCCTACTTCTCCACCATCTTAACTTCTCCTCCTCCACACCCTGATATTTTAGGGAAGGTAGAAAGACATCAGATTATGACAGACTATACTTCCCATTCTAAAGAGTGTGAATTTTGCCATGAAGGCATTAAAAATCTAGTAGAGGATTTTAGGCAAGGAGGGGACTTAGGTTGATAGATGTTGTAGAACAAACCCGCTAGAAGTTCTGAGGAAGGAGAGGAAAAGAGAGGAAGAGAGCCCAATTTTAGGAATTTAGTAACTCTTTAGGAAGACCCCAAATTAGGATGCTGGGAATGGGTTATAGAAGAGAGAACAGATTGGAGAAGTGTTTAGGAGGTAGAAAGAACACGAGTTGGAAATGGGGGGCAATGAGGGAAACCTAGGATGATTTCAGATTTAACCTTTCAATGATTCCAAAGTTTCTCGTGCAATTGACCAAAGTGAGGAAAACAAGAGTAGATGCAGGTCGGAGGAACAGAAT
This sequence comes from Cryptoprocta ferox, assembly GCA_028646485.1. Lineage (NCBI taxonomy): Eukaryota > Metazoa > Chordata > Mammalia > Carnivora > Eupleridae > Cryptoprocta > Cryptoprocta ferox. Next base: position 58,642,489 of record CM053577.1, on the reverse strand, counting down.
ATGTTTGCATATACTGAGTTAGAGGTGCCTGTGGCTCCTCTACCTGGAAATATGGACCTGAAGCAAAGGCAAGTGGCCTGAGGTAGATATCTATTTAAGAGTCCTGGGCTCATGGGTTGTAGCTGGAAGCCCTGGGAAGAGGATGAGGAAGGAGAAGACCCAGAACTCAGCCTTAGGGAATCCTGCATTCAAAGGTCAAGTTAAGGAAAGCCTGATCAGTAATATTGGAGAAAAATCAAGAGAAGGATGTCCTAGAAGTTAAGGAAAGAGAGAAAGAAGATGTCAGTAGTATCAAATGTTACAGAGAGGTCAGGAGAGAAATTGTAATAAGGTACGTTGATATACACATAATTTAGAGAGATAAATAGATATTATTAGTATGTAGATTAGATACACACTGACTGGATGTTTGTGCCCATCTCCCACAAATTTGTATGTTGAAAGCCTACCCTCCACTGTGATCATTTTAGGAGATGAGGTTTGGGGAAGGTAATTAGGATTAGATGAGGTCATGAGGGCATTAGTGCCCTTGTAAAAGTCACAAGAAAGCTTGCTTCTTCTATCTGCTCTCTGCCACATGAGGGCTACTGAAAGACAGCCATCTATGAAGTAGGAAATGGGCTGTTACCAGACACTGAATCTGCCAGCATCCTAATCTTGAACTTTTCAGGCTCTAGAACTGTGAGAAATAAATTCCTGTTTACAAGTCACCCAGTCTATGGGATTTTGTTATAACAGCCCAAATGGACAAAGCATACACACACGCACACACACACACACACACACACACACAGAGACCTTCATTGTTTCATTAAGATATCATAAGAATTAAATGACCTTCCAGGTTTTAGAAAATAAACTAGGAGCTGAGCATAGAAAATTTCAATCACGGACAAAGGGAAATAAAGATACTGCTTGGGAGTCAGGTTTTTTGCATTGTTGTCATTTAATCTGTGAGTGTGGAAGTCTTTTAGTGTGTGATATGAATATTATATGAAAGTCAAATATTGATGTCTATAAAATTACTGAATAAATAACAAAGAAAAAAAGAGAAACTGTGGAGCATACATTCATTGTTACCTGTTAACCACCTCCTCTACAAAACAAAATTATTTTGAATAATGTTGTAATAATCAGTAATCATTGTTTTTGAGTTCTTTAATTTTAAAGCAAACCAATATTTTTAAAAAATAAATTTAAAATTTAAATATATTATTCAAGTTCAATAAAATATTGTCTGTATGAGCTAAAATTTTCACTAACCAAACAAAAATACCACACCACACAGTTCACATTCTGTCGTTATATTTTAAATTTTAAACACAAATAAAAACTCCAAAGGGCCATTTAGTATGATAGAATAGAAATGACTCAAGTTTTGTCTCACAATCACTGGCTAATTTTGAACCTTACATTTAAATTCAGGAATATAAAGTAACACAAGGATTGGAGACAAGAACTACTCCTGAGGTGAGCTCAAAAGTTTCAAACAATTTTGAACTTATTCTTGGAAGGAACATATATAGTACCTGAGTCCCTGCATGTTAGAGTGACTGTATAAAAGAGAATTTCTTCAAATTAACTTTCATGTAGAATTGGATCTTTAGTAAAGATAAGTAATTAAAATCTCCTGATTTGAAAGTTGCATATACAGTTAAAACTCAAAATCACAGCAGTTATTTAGAATGTAGAAGAACAGGGGTGCCTGAGTGGCTCAGTCGGTTAAAAGTCTGATTTCAGCTCCGGGCATGATCTCACGGTTTGTGAGTTTGAGCCCTGCATCAGGCTCTGTGCTGACAGCTCAGAGCCTGGAGCCTGCTTTAGATTCTGTCTCTGTCTCTCTGCCCCTCCCCTGCTCACTCTCAGTCTCTCTCTTTCTCTAATATAAAAAATAGAAAAACATTAAAAAAATTAGAATGTAGATGAACAAAGGAAATTGTTTGGTGAAGAGTAATTTCTCATTGACATTGTTTGGAATTGCTGGCACATGGTGATAATAAAAAGCAGATCAACTTTGAGTCAGTTTTATTGTTTTTAAGTTCTAAACTGAAAATGCACACCCTTACTGCTTATACCCAGAGCAGTTCACTCATGCCTACTCTACCATGGTGAGCCACCGGGGAGCAGATCTGCCGTACAAAGGTTGGTAAAGCTCCCCAATCACCACCTCTGCCCTCTTTGCCCCACCCTTCAGAGAGTGAAATAACTCTATCAAGGACCTACAGAAATCATAGGGTTAGTTCCTGATTTCTGTGCCTGGAATAAGTTTGCGTATGAAATGGTATGGAGAGGGTAAGGGCTGGAATATAAAAAGGTGATCAGCATAGGGGTCATATTTTCAAAGACTGGTACATTGCCCAGGAGAAAAAGTATAAGGAGACAAAGGCAGAAACCTGGTTCGGAGGCTCGGGTAAGGCATCAGGTAAGAAAAGAAAAGATAAGAAAAGACAAAATATGAGTTGTCTGAGGAAATAAATATAAACAAACAAACAAACAAACAAACAGAAAGCAATGGCTTTAGGAAAGTCAAGGGAGATGGGCATTTAGAAAGAGGAGTATGAGCGCTGGTGGCTGCCATAGAAACTCCCAAGAGAATGGGACTGAAAGAGAGAGATGGCGTTTGTCTAGGAGCTCACTAGCAATTTTTTGAAAGGCCAGTTTTGAAAAATGAATGGAGGCCAAAACCTGCTTTTATGTGGAATTAGGGAATGAAATAAATAGTACCAAAATGTAAGGCACAGAATTTGGATCACTCATTAGAGAGTCTGACAGAAAAAAAGAAAGAAACCAATTGAATGGTGATTAACCATAGGACAGTGCACAGGAAAGGTTTTTTTGTTCATTGTTTTTTTTTAAGATGAGAAGACATGTGCAACCTAGAAAAAAGGGAGGAGATGTGCAGAGAACACACCAGCAATAACCTTGATTAACACTGCACCATGACAGGCAGGCAGTGGGTGAGCTAGTCAAGGCATAAGGAGCAAAATACGGGAGTCACTAACTGTGTCATTCAGACAACGTAGGCTCCAAGGGAGACCCTAGTGACAAGTTGGGTAAAGTTGGAGGAATCAAATAACTGGACACTTGGTGTAAATGGAAAGAAGGTTTAATATCGATAGAAGTTGGAAGTCTGCAGGTTGTGTTCACAGAAGTATTAATTTCAAGATTATGGAATTGGAGCCAACATCAGCTGATGTTCAGACCAGATGGGATTCCAAGTCCTAAGGAAGATTTGCATTTAAAGGCTATGATTAAGCAAGTGAATAAACAAGTGCTCTAGAGATATCCTGATGAATCAGAATAGCAAAAATAGCCCAAGGTTACCTCTGATATTCTTCTAAAGAGTGTGTGGTAGAGCACATTTTAGACACATGGTAAACTACACATGGGATTTTGAATCTCAATGTCTTTGTACTTTAAATAAAGGATATATAGGGTTCAAGATAGTTTTCATTGATATTCAAGTAGCAAAGTCCTTAGTGCTTTTTCCTTATTATCTCTAACATAACTACTTCTTCTGCTGGAGATGAGATTTACAGATTTTCAGGATGAAATAATACCCAGAGGCTGACCAGAATTTACGAAGCCCAGTAGGAAGACATTTACCATAATTTACCAAGAAGTTTTTGCTTGTTTTTTTCTAATTGTAAAAATAAGACAATCTGAATGAATGTATTTTGGAAAAAATACAAAAATGCATTAGGGGTGCCTGGGTGGCTCAGCTGGCTTAATGTCCAACATTGGCTGAGGTCATGATCTTACAGTTTGTGAGTTTGAGCCCTGCATCAGGCTCTCTGCTATCAGCACAGAGCCTGCTACAGATCCTCTGTCCTCCTCTCTCTCTGCTCCCCCCCAACTCTCTCTCTCTTTCTCTCTCTCAAAATAAACAAACATTAAAAAATTTAAAAACACATTAAGAAGAAAAAAAATTCTTCCTTAAGCCCACCCAATATTACTCATATTTTTCTATAGATATATGTATGTATGTATGTGTGTATGTATGTAGGTGCATGTGTGTGTGTCTATGTACTTAAAGAGGCAACAGTTTTGGAAAACTGTGGCAGTTTGGTAGGTAGACATTAAAACTTCCTCTAAATTCAAAAAACTGAAAGAAATTGGAAAGGCCCTGTCTTCTTGGTCAATTCCTGGGTTTCAATTTAATTAAACAGTTTGCATACTTAATATCTATAATTAAAATCAAAAAGCTTGGCCATCTAGTATTCTTTTGATTGCTAGGCATTAAGAATTTAAGTGATATTTAATATTTAAACTATTGAAAGGTAAATATACTTTCTAAAATCCTTAAAAACTATTTAAATTAATTAAATAGATGGTTAGTGACCAGATTAATGTAGATTTTCAAAGTGCCCAACTTAATGCTGGTTTTTCTTGCTGTTGTTCATAAGAAGGAAGATGTAATTAAAACAATAATAAATAGATGCCTTCACACAGAAATCAGGAAGACCCAAAAGGAAGCTGGTATAGATAGAAAATAAAGCCAAAGATCCTCAACTCATCAAGGACCTGGGATTAAACATTGAGTAATATTTTAAGCAATAATACTTTACTTTTGGTTAATGATATACAATGGATAAATTTGCAATAAAGAAAACCCTAAGAAAAACTTCTAAATTCATCCCGTTTTAAGTTACCAAGTATGAATATGTCATGTAAAGCAAATGGATAAACAGTGCAGTTATCTGAATAATTCAAGAAAAGAATATTAGAAAAATTTGTACCCAATAGCTCCAAAAACAGAGACAAAAGATTTTGTCTAAGTGATTGTCTAAATGGTTATCCAAACCTGTCTCACCAGAATTACCATTCATTTTATTTTTATTTTTAATCTATGATTTCTAATCATACACCAAAATAACATCAGGAATTTACTTTTGCTATTTTGATGAAGTGCTAAAACCCGAGTACATGGAAAATTGTCTCTAAATAAAACCTTTTAACTCAAATTGGAAGAAGTGGCCTGACCTTCATTTTATTTCATGTTAACAGCGCTAGCTAGTAAAATTTATAGTAACAGAAATTGGCTTGTTCCTTCAGGCAGTATCTCACCATCACTGGAATAAAGCTAACTTCCAATATGCTGTCAGGGCTGCCTGACTTCAGCTGTTTATTTCACAGGTAATTAGTACAGATCTTTTATATTCTGCTAAAAGGGTCATTCCAAGAAGAAATAGAAAACACTGGACAAAGAAAATATGAGTTGATCTTGTCAGCATCAAGGATTTCTCGGCAGGAGATCTTGCTGTGGCTTTCATTATTACAACAACCAATAGGTGTTGCTATAGAAACTATACTGTTAACAAGCTAACAGAACAAGGCAGAGGCAGAAAAACGATGAAACTGGGGGGAAAAAAAAGAAAAGGCTCTAAGGTTTGGTTCTTGTAAATGAGTATCTTGCTTTAAAACCTTACTTATCTCTCCTGGTTTTCTCCTTAATACTGCATGGATAATGTATGACCAGTAATAAGAACAATATAATAAATTCATACAGCCTTCTTCAGCAGGGTCTCAGAGAGCTTTAGAATTCAAAATGAAATTAAAAGCAACAATAAACCAATACCTTTCAAAATTAGGACTTTAAAGTCCAAAATGATCCAGCCAAGTAATGAGGTATCTCCTGGCCCTCAAGGATAGCAATACTACATATTCATCATCTATAGATGCCAAATGTATTTGAAAAATCTAGTCAATGCAGTCAAAAGTAAAATATATCATCTCGGTTCAATTAATAATTAGGCTATCAAAAAAGAAAATGATTCAAGGATATTTTTTAAAGTATATGCTTAGGTTAAAATGTTATAAAAATCTATGTGCAATCTGAACCTCAGAAAGTATAAAGGGGTTTGAATTTGACCTTTCCTCCCCCCTCTCCCCAAACTCTTAACATTCAGGTTAGAGAAAAAGGTAGGGAATTAAATTCAAATTTTATATGAAGTACATTTATAACTCAAGTCCTCTGGGATTGCCAGCTAAAAATCTTTTCACATTTCTATTCCATCACTGCCTCCTCTACAAGCAGAAAACACTCTCTGCAAAATTCACCACTTTCCAAAGGATTTCTGTGCATAAAGACAGGAAGAAACACAGCCATTTCTTTTAAAGGCTGTTCCTCGAAAGAAAAAAGAAAACAGTCATACAGACTCCCCTCTTCGCCAGCAGAAGTTCTTCAACAGCCTGTGAATCTAAATAAGGTTGTATTAATGCTCAATGTTCAAATTACAGTGACTCTTCACTTCTGTCCCCCTAGAAAATGTTTCCCAATTATTTCTGGAAGTCTCCAGGAGGTGATCATGTGTGCTAACCAAAGGTTCTCCCCTGTCACAACCAGATTGCTGCCTCTGCCCTCTTACTTTCTGTTTCACTGGGATTCCTGCTCTCCTGCTGACAGCCACAAGGAATCCTTCCTTACCACAGCTCTTCACAGAACACCAGAATCCATGAGGAAGTGGAAAGAATGTCCTACACCCCAACTCAAAGCCTGCTTTCATTTATTCAACAAATAATTCTTTTAGCAACCATGCCCCAAAGACACCCAGCTGTGGACAGGGCCGTGCATAGAAACAACTCTTTTAACTTCTATGTCTAAGCTCCAACTAGACAATAACTGTTTAAAAAAAAAAAGAAACCTAATCTGTTTCCACAAGTAGTAACAACATTATTCATACACAAAACAGTCTCAAATCTGCTTAGAAAAATTTTTTAAAGGCCCAAGGAAGCAGGATTTACAGAGATGTAACTCTTATGTATACAAATATATGCGATCTTCCCACACTAGCTTTTCTCTCTCCTTCTCTCTTCAGGAACCCTTAAGAAAACCCTTAAGAAGAAATGCCATCCTGCTCCCTTAGGCCCCATGTTGTTTTACCTCTCCCCACTTCCTTCTTACTATTCAGAGGGAAATTCCAAGATCCAAGACTGGTTCCTCTGTGGAGGATGAGAGAGAAACAGACTGAACATAGGACAAAGGAAAGGAAGTCCTGAACTCTTGAATGTAAGACATTGTATCCCATCCCTACTTTAGAGAAGGAATGGTAATCCTGAATCTACTTTTTAAAATTGTGATAAAAACCACGTAACATTAAATTTACCATCTTTTTTCTTTTTTGTTAATTTTCTTTTTTTTTTTAATTTTAGGGAGAGACAGTGTGCACGCATGCACATGCATGAGTGGGTGAGGGTGAGAGACAGAGAGAGAGAGAGAGAGAATCTCAAGCAGGCTCCATACACAGTGTGGAACCTGACACGGAACTTGATCACATGACCCTGGGGTCATGACCTGAGCCAAATCAAGAGTTGGACACTCAGCTGACTGAGTCATCCAGGTGCCCCTAAAATTTACCATCATTTAAAAAAAAATTTTTTTAACGTTTATTTATTTTTGAGAGAGACACACACAGAGTGTGAGTGGGGGAGGGTCAGAGAAAGAGGAAGACACAGAATCAGAAGCAGGCTCCAGGCTCTGAGCTGTCAGCACAGAACCTGACGCTGGACTCTAACCCATGAACCGTGAGATCATGACCTGAGCTGAAGTTGGCCGCTTAACCGACTGAGCCACACAGGGGCCCCTAAAGGCCCCTAAAATTTACCATCTTAACCATTTTTAAGCGTTCAATACAATAGTGTTAATGATATGAACATTGTTGTGATACAGATATCTAGAACTTTTTCATTTTGCAAAATTGAAACTCTATATCCATTAAATAACAGTAACCTTTTTCCTCCTCCCCATAGCCTCTGGCAACCACCATTCTACTTTCTGTTTTTGTGAGTTAGACTACTTTGGATACCTCATATAAAGGAAATCATGCCGAATTTGTCTTTTTCTGTCTGGCTTATTTCTCTTAGCATAATGTCCTTAAGGTTCATCCATATTGTATCATATGACAAGATTTCCTTCTTTTTTAAGGCTGAATAGTATTGCATTGTGGGTATATACCACATTTTCTTTATTCATTCGTCCATCAGTATGTAATTGAGTTGCTTTCACCTCTTGGCTATTGTGAATAACACTACAATGAATATGGAAGTATAGATATCTTTTTAATATCCTGTTTTCATTTCTTTTGGATGGATATCCAGAACTGGGATTGCTGGATCATATGGTAGTTTCCTTTTTGATATTTTTAAGATTCTCTATACTCTTTTCCATCGCAGGTGCAACATTTTACATTCCTCCCTGAAAGCTGTTTTTAAGGCACTAAAAGGGCACATAGCTTTCAAAAGGAGTGAAATTCTCCTCCCTAGGCAGGAGTGATGAAAGGTATGCAGTGCCCACAAGCCCAGACTGGTAGAGGGAAAGGCAGGAAGATAAGCAGCAGGAAACCATAAGAGCATCTGAACACAAATTCATGGACCAGCAATCTAGGAAAATGGAGAGAATCACCTCCATCATCTGATAAAGTCCAGTTTTCATCGGCCTTGAGTCATAACATAACAGGTCTCTTCACATCCCCACTCTGAGTAGCCAACTTTAATGGGCCACACCCCAGAGCCTATTTCCACAGCCAGCCTTAACCTGTAAGTCCACTCGGGACAATGTGCCTTCTGTGATCCTGCAGCTCAGGGAGGACTATGGCATGGATGCTGCAGAGGAATCCTTTATTGCCTTCCTCCTCTTGATCCCTTACAATGTTAATCTGCTCAGAGAGAATTTGACCAATGGTGGAAACACTGTATTATATTTTACCTTCAAATAGTCTTACGTTTAAACAAAAGCAGAAAATTTGTGTGGCAAAATTCTACTCAGAAAAAAATATATATATTAGGGATGCCTGGGTGGCTCAGTTGGTTGAATGTCTGATTCTTGATTTCACTTCAGGTCATGATCCCAGGGTTGTGGGATCAAACCCTGCCTTGGGCTCTGTGGTGAGTGTGGAGCCTGCTTGAGATTCTCTCTCTCTCTCCCTCTGCTCCTCTCCCTCACTCTTTCTCTCTCTAAAATAAAAAGTATATATATATCAGAGTTACAAAACACCTGCTTATGTCTGTGTTGAGTTTTAGATATCAAATAGGAAGAAATGACTTGATTTATTGTATCCATCAGGACTCTGGTTGCTGAAGCTGGAAATTCATAAATCCTAACCATAAGAAGAAGGAAGGAAAGGCAAGAAAGGAGAGAGAGAGAAAAAGAAGAGAGAAAAGAAATCAGCTGACATAACCAAAATGAAAAGACAATGATAGCCCTGATCTCAAGAAATCCACTTCGCAGCTCCTCTTTGGCTTCATCTGTTAGCTTCATTCTCTGAGTCCTGCTTTTTCCACATGATGGGAGGCAGGCATAGGGCCACTACCAAGCTTGTATTCCTGAAGCTCCCATGGACAAGGAGAAAAGCTTTCTTTCCTCAGTTGTAGTTAGAAAAATCTCAGGGAAGAAATTTGACCCAATTAACCAATCACAGTTGGCAGAGAGATAAGAGGTTATAATTGGTCTAGCTTGGGTTGGGGATATTTGCCATGACAAATCACAGTGGTCATTTATGAGGGTATAGAGATTGAGAAGTGGATTCTTAAAGATTGGGGCCCAGATAAATTCACTGCAGAATCCCTGTGAGCCAATCAGCCAGCACAACTTGGGTCTACTCTACCCAAATCATTTTTTTATAGTAGAGGTCTTACTGTGTAAAAAATTTAAACATGGAAGGCCTAGAAAGAAAGTGTAAGGAAGCTCATAAACAACTGGCTTATTTGACAGTACATTTGCTTTTGACACTGGGGAGAAAGGTAGTGTTATTTACAACATAGTTTTAGACCTATTTTTTTTAAGGTCAACCTTTCCACATGATGGGAGGCAGGCGTAGGGTCGCATAAACAAACAAACAAACAAACACCACAAATGAGTTCTCCCCTATACAACATAAAGAATGCAGGCTGATTTCTATGAAAATGCTATTTTCTTTATATTAACCCCTTTCTATTTCTTAGTGATATATATATATATATATATATATATATATATATATATATATATGGTCCTCTTTACCTAATGCTCTGAACACAAGAATCCACATCTCAGGAGGAACATTCTGAGAGTAGATCTGAGCTGTGGACATTGGAGTGCTCTCCACAAAAGCATATCTGAGTTTTTCTTATCATAAGCTTTGAAGAAAGATCAAAATTGTTTGGAAAATTTCTTTTCCAAATCATGCCACTAGGTCCACAGGCATGCCAATAACACCCTCACTTCAAAGGAAGACATAAATTTGCTGCTCAGAGTCCTCCCCCACCAAACCTTAAGTTTCATGGAGGTAAAAATTTGAAATAAGTGCAAATGCATAGTCATTTTCTTTTGGTCCTTCCTTCTCAAGTTTTATCCCTGAATTATAGCTAAAAGAACATGGGCTAAGAAATAGAACAGATGAGTTCCAGTTCTGGTTTGGACAAACCACTCTACCTCCCTTGACAAAGTATTGCATAAAAGAGGGACAAGCAAATTTTAAGACCTCTTCAACTTTTTATTTAATAATTCTATATGGTAGGAGACCACATTTATGATCAGTGCCTACACACAGAGTCAGGTTTCTTGTTCCCATAGAGCATCAATATCAGCATGAGATTTCAGTCTTTGCTAAGACTGTATGGGGCTCATAGATCAAGCTGTGCCTCTCCAGGGCTGTGGAGCAGAGGGTAGCAGATAGATGTTGGACAGGAGAACCAAACAGGAGCAAGAGGTTTGAAATATTCATGTGTGACGTGACGTAAATCAATTCACTGTAGGGTTCAAAGGACACATTGATTAGGAACAGTTTTTAAAGTGACCTGGAAGCTCAGAAATGTAGCCTTGCTTATTCCTGGGATCCTTTAAATGGCCTAATGTTTATGGAACTTCTTTTTTTCACTGTTTAATTATGATTGGATTTTCTCCTTTGCCTTGGCTGTTTCTTTACCCTTACCCCCATCACCTTCCACTGCCAGCCATCTTCCCATTTTGTTTCTGAGAGCCAAAATACAGCATAGAAACAATCATTTGACCGGTGGGTTTGCATTCCCAGAATAAACTACATATGACTTAGAAGCAAAAGACACAACAAAACAAAACAGTCAAGGCACTGATTCTTTTCATTCAGTCAACAAGTATTAACATGTCACGTACTTTCCTCACACTTGGGCTACAGTGGCAACAGAAAGGTCCTCTCACTTTGGAGGTTTAACATCTTGGGGGAATTAAGTGACAAACAGTAAACAACTAAATGGATAATATTACAATTTTATAATATATAATATCATAAGTATCGTGGAGAAACATAAGAAGAGCAAAGGGAATTGAGAGAAACGGTATTGGGGAGTGGTCTGTAATTTTGAAAGAGGGGACCACAGAGCTGCATTTACTATGAAGCTAATGAAGCCTCTCAGTGATTTGCACCCTTTCCAACATGCTTTTGTAAAATATGCAAATGTGTGGAGTTTTAACTGAAACTGGTTACAATGCCATTGTCTCCCACTCGTTTTCCTGCCATCACACTTTGTCTCATGTGGGGTGGTATTGGTGGGTCTCAGTCTTATTGAGAATATAGCTAAGGGAGAGGTTGAACTAGAAATCCATTTAGTTTGGTTTCAGTGAGATACAGTTATGCAGTTCACTGTTACTACTGCTTATAATATTGCTAGGTAGCTTTCATAGACCGGTAGGCATTAGAACTAGGACTTCAATCAAGCATTTGTCCAACTCTGATACTAATTTCAACACCATGTGCTTCATTTTCCATTAAGAAGCTTTCCATCCCTTAACTTAGAGGAATCATAACTTAAAATATTCCTCAGCAATGCCAGGGTTTGACAATTGTCCCACCCGGCTCAAACACATCTTTGTAGTCTTATATCCTTCAGTGGTTCCGCCTATACACTGCACTCCCCCATCTGGGCTCCTTGCCTTTACTGGATCCCACATCTGCCCATGACCTCCTCACAGTCTGAAACAGCCTTGGTATTATTAATTACCTGATAAATTGGACACAAAATGCTGATGTCACTAAAGATAATATAAAGCTATATATAGTAGTCCTCCCTTATCCATGGGATACATGTTCCAAGACCCCCAGTGGATACCTGAAACTGCAGGAGGTATTGAACCCTATCTATACTATGCTTTTTCCTATACATACATTCCTATGACAAAGGTGAATTTATAAATTAGGCACAGTAAGAGATTAACAACAAAAACTAATAATAAAATAGGACAATTATAACCATATACTGTAATAAAAGTTATGCAAACGTGGTCTTTCTCTCTTAAAACATCTTATTGTACTATACTCACTCCTTCTTGCAATGATGTGAGATGATAAAATGTCTATGTGATGAGATAAGGTGAGGTAAGTGACATAGGCATTGTGATGCTGTGTTCGGTTACTATTGACCTTCTGACCACATGTCAGGAGTATCATCTGCTTCTTGACCACACTTGACAATGGGTAATTGAAACCTCAGAAAGTGAAACCTCAGATAAGGGGGGACTATTGAATAACTCACCACTGCAATAAGGACATCAACAAGAAACAAGTTAATGAGTGTCTCAATCAAAGACTAGTTAATGCATAAGAAAATTTGATATTTCCTAAAATTTTAAAGTTCCTATATCAAAAAAACTTGACAGAGGTTGTCCCAAATTTGACAATTCTAAAAATTTATACAATATTACCATTACAAGCTGTTTGGAAGTTGAAAGGAATTTTTATAAACTATCAATGATAAAAATGTTTTTATAACCATGCTACAGAAAAGGTCGGGATATATTTCTATTTTCCTTATGGAAAATATAAAAAATTGTTGTTACGTGTAGAGGGGATCAAAGGATATACAGTCAAAATATTTGGAGAAAAAAGCATTGAAGAGGTGCATTTAGTCATTGATTAATAAAATGTATTTATTTATTCATGTATATTCTAATGTTTATTTTTATTTTTTTGAGAGAGGGACAGAGCGCAAGCAGGGGAGGGGCAGAGAGTGAGGGAGACACAGAATCCAAAGCAGGCTCCAGACTCCAAACCATCAGCACAGAGCCCAACACGGGGCTTGAACTCAGAACCATGAGATCATGACCTGAGCTTAAGTCTCAGACCTGAGCCTAACTGACTGAGCCACCCAGGGGCCCTGATTAGTAAAACTTATTATGTTATTCTTTTAGAATTTGTGATATTTATAGTAGTTATAAGCTTCTTAATTGTATAACATGTGGTTTCTCATTCTGAATCAATACTCACTTTCAAATGTATCTAATATGATAGCTACAATTTTCTTTCTGTCTTTTAAAGGTTTCCCAAATAGTGTAAGCTTCGGACCCTGCAAAACCTGGATCCATTCCCAGATGTCAGGGAAGACCTCAGTGATGAGGTAAAATTTAAGCAGAGACCTGCTTAATAAATAAAGCATAAAAAAATAAAGCATAAAGCTCTGCAACTCTCTATGAGAAGTGTTTTTCAGGCAAAGGGAACAGAAAGGGCCAAAAGTCTCTACAATGAAATATGTTGGGCAGTCATTATGTTTCCTAGCATGTCCTATAAGAATAAAAGCTTAAATTACCTTAAAAGACATCCCAATTTGCATAACATTTTACCCTGTGGGCTTGGCACTGTACCTGTCGTTTATGTCTTGAAAACACAGCTGTGGCAAATAGCTCTACTTGCGTATTCAGGGTTCATACTAACATACCACTGATAATATTTGGGGCTTCAATGTGCCAAGCTAAAAATCTATTTTTCCCAGCCTCCTTTGCAGCAGGTCATATGATAAAGTTTTTGCCAATGAGATCTAAGTGGAAGTCCCTGGGTGGGGGTGCTAGGAAAATCCTTTAAAGGGGCCGACTTAACTGGAATACTTTCCTTGGCCTCCATATTCTTGTCTGAAACCCAGGTGTGGGGCTGAAGCACAGGCAGCCATCTTGAGCATATCTGAGAAGGGTCACACCCCCTACCATAAGTATGGCAGAGCAGAAAGCTAGGAGGATCCTGGATCTTTAGTAACACTGTGAAGCCACCAGGCTAACTCTGAACTTCAAACCTTGGGAGTTCTTTTACATGACCGAAAAACAAGTGCCGTGATTGGATTAAACTATTCTTTTGTTCAGATCCCAGTTACAAGTGGTTAGATGCAATTCCTAACTGAAATGCTGAGATTTTGGGGCACCTGGGTGGCTCAGTCAGTTAAGCGTCCAACTTTGGCTCAGGCCATGATCTCATGGTTCATGGGTTCGGGCCCCGCATCAGGCTCTGTGCTGACAGCTTGGAGCTTGGAGCCTGCTTCGGATTCTGTGTGTTTTTCTCTCCCTGCATCTCCACCACTCACACTCTGTTTCTCTCTCCCTCTCAAAAAATAAACATTAAAAAAAATTTTTTTTTAAATGCTGAGATTCCTAACAGCAACAACAAAAAAGTTATATACGTTATAACATTATATATGTTACGTATATATATATATATATATATATATAAAGGTTTTATATATCTATATAAAAACACACATAAAATGCAGTGCAACTTGGAATTCCAAGTCTTATACCACCATAAATGAAAAACATTTTCTTCCATAGCTACTCGTTTATATTAGTGCAAATAGAATTCACAAAAGCCTTTGTTTTGAAACTTTTAGTTGGCTATTTTTTAATTCCGGCAGTGAAGATGTTTTCATTAAAGTTTGCTGAATAGAAAAATGTCAGTACTCAAGACACATAAACACCAGACCTCCTTCTCAAAGAATTCAAAATGATTTATCACTCATATCACCTTAGACAACAGCCTTATCCATAAAGAAATGACCTGCATTTCATTCACTTATTTGTTAATGAACAGTTTGTACTGTTTATCATTTAATTATTAATGCCTTAAAAATTTAGCTATAAAAATGTCCTTTTTACTCCTATGCAGAGCTAACATTAAATACATTTCTACTGAGCAGTCTTAAATAAGGAACACACAGACAGGGAACAAACCCTGTATTTCTGGCTGCTGTTTCAAGTAAAGATGAAGAACAGGTCTCACGCACACACAGAAGAGAACAAGACAGTAACCAAAATCAGATTGTTTTAATCCACCACTGATTAGTAACATAACAGTGAAGAGAATCAGTGGTAGAATGTAGCACGTCTGATGCCTTCTAGAGTAACCACAGACCCAAACACCTGTATGGCAGAAAATGCCTCCCCAGCTTAAGTTTTAGAATAACTGAATGCAGTTTATTGTCCAGCTAAGGAGCTCACCAGCGACATGCCTTTGGCTGCCTTACAAGGTGCCCCTCTCATTGCTGGGGAGTGCCTTCCACGGGAGCAATTCCCAGGCTGCTGTGCCTCTCACATATGGTGTTCTGAAGCAGTTAAGGAAAATGAGAAGCGCTGTGAAAGTACATTTTTGGCTCAGCATAAACCATTCATTGATTTGTGGGCCGCAAGTCCTCCAGGGGGTGTTACGAATCCATATGATAGCTAGATTTTTACATTTGGATCTCTTCTTTAGCTGATGGATGTGTAAAATTTCATGTTAGCCTGGCTACCCCCTATTGGCTACACATCTGAGGAGGTTCAAGTGTATGAGTTATTTCTTCCAAAGTCAATTGTAATTTACACTCACTAAATTGCCTCCAGATCCACCTTTTAAAGATAGTAGACTCAAAATTGCATTCATTTTGGCCCGCACTGCCCATTTGTGTTTAAACCACAGCCTTACTTTGGAGAGCCGCCATCGCTAATGGAAAGACATTATGTGGCCGAAGATCCACATTTTCCACAGGAGAGCAGAATGCTGGCAAGTCAAATGGCCAATGTACAAGCAGTTTCCAGCCCAGTGAAACTCAGCTTTAATAGTGAGCCGACAGACTAGGGGGAGGTTGGGGGGGAGGCACAGGATATCAGTTCTTCAGTCCAGAAAATCAAAAGCACCAGTTTCACACTAGGAAACATTTGCCCTTGGCCTCAAAAGAGTCTTGAAATAAAGGAGTATTTTACTTTCTTTCTTTTTGTCCTTTCCCATTGTTTAGTACACATGTCTCTGTGGAAGCATTCTTGAGCTTTATTTCACTGCTCAGTTTTATTCATCTTACTGACTGACTTTTAAAATTAGCACTGTTAATGATTCTGCCAGTCTTTTCAGTTGCAATCAAAAAATAACCCAAGCAGCACACCTTCCTTCCCTCAAAAGCCCAAATGCCAAACTACCACTGGGAGGAAGATTTATAATTCTCAATTCCTCTCACTAATTGCCTCACTGCGGTTTTAGTAGAATCTTAAGTAGAAGTTTAGAGGGCTTCTTTCAAGACCAAAAAATTAAATAAAATTATGAAAACAGCCATGGATTAATATGCCATCAGTCTAAAACAACCACATTAAGCTCAGATGTAAACCAGTGTGTACTTGAGGAGATTAATTCATTCCATGGCGTTGACCTGGAGGCCCACATACCACTAAAATGTGATGAGTCTGAGAGGATTGTTTTTCGAAAGTTCTGATTCCGTCAATGGGTTTTTAAGTAGGCTTTCTCATTTCGAAACCAGCTCTTGCTGACTGAGCTCCAAATGCACATTTGGGATGATGAGCAGAGTAAATGAGATAAACAATGAGCTTCATCAAACCAAACACCTGATGACTCTCTCCACCAGCCTCCCCTTTTCTCTCCAAGCAGACTCTCTATTATGCATCCTCTTTAACCCAATTAGGTGCCATCAATTTTCTACTTCAATCTCCCCATAACCTCCTTCTCATCCCCATCCAGTGTTAAAAATCACAACCAGAACACTCCCTCTGTGTTCATCAGTCAGAGCTCAGTGTAAAAATTCATTTGGCCCATTTACAGCATCAAATCAGTACAGCTGTCTTTCAACTTAGGCTATGTTTTCTGAACGTACTTCTATTTCTGACTGGTATCACTGGCAGTGCAAGTTGTTCTGCATCCGTGAGACCTTTCCTTTCTGAGGGACCCAACTCTAAATTTTTGGCAATGCCACAAGGTCAAAATTGTATTCCCAATATGAAGAGGACAGGGTCTACCACTCGACCATACTGACATTTGCTCCTGGGAGGTCCAACAGCCTTAAATAAAAAGAAGTAGAAACATCTGGAATCTCATGGTCAGCTTGTTTGTTATGTTCAACAGCAGGGGTGTCTGGAGTCCACATCCAACCCCACTCTCAAAGGACCCAGCAGTCAACAATCACTGTTCAATACAGGACTGGAGGAGGGGAGACATCCCATGTTATATGAAAAGCATTGTATAAAAAGAGGAAAAATTATAGCTAAAGTCATCATGTTATTTCAGTGAAATTCAGAAATCAAAACCCCACTTTCACACTGGAAATACAATTCTAAAAATTTTTTCTTCTAATATTTCATTATTAAATGTAATTTTAATTAGTGTTTAGAGTTCCCAAGATACAGTTCACTTAAAATACCTGTGTATAGACCCACACCTATCCTATATCACGTGAGATCCTTTTTTGATGGTTCGGTTGGAATTATATTGTGAATGGAAGCACTTTGAAAATTTTAAAGTACATTACAAATATAATATTTTATTTATTATTATTTTATTATTAAGAAAGTAGAAAGTATTATGGTATAAAATTTAATTCTTATTCTCCACAACATATCACTGATCTTATCTGGCCAAATGGTTGCATAGCTATACTAAGTTCACTTAAAAAGCTGAAATGAATGGCGATGCTATACCGTCTATAGCTTTTCTTACTTTTCCAGCATAGACTGAGAATTTGGGCATGTCCAAGTGGGTAAATAGAAATGGGATAATTTGGGAGAATGAGGAAGGAAGATGTCCTGGGAGTTGTTTTACCTTTCTGCCGATGAGCTAGAAATGATCAAATTACCCAAATTTGCCCACAGTCAATTAATTATTCAAAGTCTACCTCACTTGGCATGTAAAGATGCCATTTAAATTCTTCTGAATCTTAATAACAACACTGCTCTTACCAAATGGGGTCTAGCCTCAAAGGAGAAGGAAAGTGGCTATACTGCATAAGAATGTAAAGTATGAGATCTGGAAGAGCCAAGATAAACACAGAAGTCAGTGCAGCCATAGCAAACTGGAGAGATGGCAATTGGGCTGGGAAAGGGCAATACAGAAAGAAAAATAAAAATATTCCAAAATTTTTTTCTTCTGTACTTGCTCCACTTGATATCAAAATATACTATAAACTTACACTAATTAAAATAGTGTGATGCAGGCACAGAAAAGACAAATATATCAATGGAACAGTATCAAGAGTCCAGAAAAACACACATGAATATACGTGAATTTAGAAATATAAAAGTGGCTTTAGAATGTGGGAATCAGATTGACTGATTTAATTAATTATTTGAGTTAAAAATATGGTTGTTTGTTTAGAATAAATAAATGTAGATCCCTACCTCAAAGATACGTAAAATAAATTCTAGCTAAATTAAATTGCCAAACTAAAATAAATCCAAGAATGTTTTAAAAGATAAAACTTCAGAAATTTTTTATACAGTTTGTGGTAAGGAAAGACCCAAATCCTAGAATTCTTAAAGAAAAAGATTGACAGCTTTAATAATGTAAATATTTTAAGCTGCTGAATATTGAAAGTTACAATGACAAATCACAGACTGAAATATTTTGTAACCCACTTAACCAGCAAAGGGATACTACCTAATATATAAAAACTCAAGAAAAAGAAAATAATCTATTAGAAAAAAATGGGAAACAACTCAAACAAACAATATATAGAATAAACACACATAACTGTGATCATGTATAAAAACACTTAACTAACAATGCTAAGTAAATGCTAAGTAAAGAGAAAATGCTAAGTAAAGAGAAAAACTTTTTTTTTTTTCATAAAATTGGCAACAAGTGAGGGGCACCTGGGTGGCTCAGTTGGTTAAGCAGCAGACTCTTGATTTCCGCTCAGGTCATGATCTCAAGGTTCATGAGTTCCAGCCCCATGTGGGCTCTGCGCTGACAGTGCCCAGCCTGCTTGGGATTCCGTCTCCCTCTGACTCTGCCCTTCCCCTGCTCATGCTCTCTCTTTTTCTCTCAAAAATAAAATAGATAAACATTTTTTTAAAACCCTCTAAAAATTGGCAACAAGTGAAACAATGCCAGCAAGAGTGTGGAGAAGCAAGCAGGGTCTGACAATGTTTGAAGTGGTAGAAATGGGTACAAGCTCTTTGGAGGACATGTTGGGAGGCTATTTTAAAATTTTAAATGCACATAACTTTGAAGAATTCTCTATAAAAATAGTAGCATGAATACCCATATTCTTACATGTCAGATATTCATTGCTTTGTTGCTTATAAGAGAAAAAAGTTTCACATAGCTTAAGTGCACATCAACAAACTATAGCATACAGAATCTAAATATATATACTTATTAAAAAAGAAAAACCAATGCACTGACTTGTAAAGATGAACAAGCTATATTAAGTGATACCAGATATAGACATTCAAATATGTATATTTGAGGAATCAAAAAAAAAAACATCAGAAAGAAGGCATATCAAACTATTTCCATTGGTTGTCTCCAGGGATGTGCGTGAGGATGATAGGCAGATGTTCTCTTCTTATTTTATACATTTCTGTTTTGTTTGGATTTGCTGCTATAAGTGTATGTTACTCTTGTAATAAGAAGATAATAATTAGGATTTTTTAAACATTTTTAATATTAAGGTACTATTTCAATCAGGCATAAGGATGTGTTCTCACAGACATTCATTCATCAAATTATATTGAAGCATTTGGGTGCACTGGGGAGCAAAATGGACACAAATCCTTGCCCTCATAGAGTCTAGCTCTAGTTTTAAAAGAAAAATGAAAAATAAACACAATAAGAAAAGCAAATTATAACTATGTCAGAAAGTAGTAAATGCTATGGGGGGAGAAAAGAGCAAGGTAAAGAGATCCAGAGTACAGGACGTGGTGGATGGGGGTTCGTTGGTGCAACTGAGATTTGAAATGGGATGGTCAGGGTAGGCTCACTGAGGAAATATCTAAGCAGAGACTTGAAGTTGAGGGAATTAGCCTTGTAGATATCTAGGGGAAGACAGTGACAGGTAGAAAAAGAAGAGAGGACAAAGGCCCATAGTAAAATTGCTCCTCCTGTCCTTTGGAGGAACCAACGAAGGCAAAGATGAGAGCAAGGAAGAGATGAGGAACAGAGGGTGTCAATAGGTAAGAGGGCATGGTGGGGGCCAGCTCAGAGAGAAACATAGATATCACCCTTAGGACTTGATAAGGACATGTTGTATTTCAAGAGTATATCTCAACATAGACTTTGTACTTGACCTCTGATTTAGCACTTAAAACAATTATTCACCACCAACATTATCTGTGCCCATTGCCCCAAAACTGTAGTATTCAATGACTGATGGGGACATGTCAAAAATGTACAGGAGTCAGTTCAAATGGGCTTTCACCAGCCAAATTTGGGACAATTTGATGTTAATGGATTATAACACATTTGATTCTGCAATCTTTGTTGTATATGATAATAACAAAAACGTAATTGGGTAGGGGAGGGGAAAGGAGAAGGTATATGAGGACAAGCTGAAAAATGCCAGCCAGATAATAAATCAGAAGGAATGAGAGAATTTCTGAAATTCACAATTTATAACCACTCATGCAATAATTGACTCAGGCAAGTGTTACTACTGAATGCTAAAACAATTAGGTGAAAATTTGCTGGGAAAGTCACTTCATGAAGCATAATAACACTCCATGTATCACTTACTAATTACAGAGGGAAAAGATATCTTCACCATAGACAGGCACACTTTAACCAAGTGATCAAACTTTGCACCACTAACAATGGAACAAACTAATGTTTTGTGGCTCCTAGGAAAATACATTCACCTACTGTTCTCACCAAAAATGTTTAATCTGAATCTAATCATGAGAAAATAGATAATAAATCTAGATTGTGAAAATTCTACAGGACCATATGTCTGAGCTCTTCAAAAATGGAAATGTCCTGAAAGACATTTAAAAAAAGGTGGGGGGGGGGGAGTAGAAAAGAAAGGAAAAGAATTGCAGAGCGTAGTCTCTAAGGATGGTCACCAATAACTCCCCCTCCCTGTACACCCATGCTCTCTTTCCCATCAAGAATTGTAATGTCTGTTTCTTCTCCTGGAACTTGAGCTGGACTTTTGACCTGTGGGCCATAAAAGGCAATGGATACTGTGCAAGTTCCAGTACTAGCCCTTACAAGGCCTGACAGCATCTGCTTTCACCCTCCGAACCCAGCTGCCGTGTTATAAGAGGGTCCAGGCTATCCTACTGGAGTGAGAATTCATGTAGAGAGAGAGAGAGAAGAGACACCACATGGACAGAGAAAATACAGAGAAAAGAACTGAGGCAACCAGCTGACAGTATCCAAATCAGACATGTGAGGAGAACTTCTCGGACCCTCCACTCCATCCAACCCAGCTGCCAGCTGGATGTAGTTAACTGAGCGACCCCTGTTGATACCACATAGAGAACTGCCTTGTCAGCCCACAGAAATCAAATAAGTAAGTAAATAAGCAAGTAAATTAATTAACTCATAAATAAATAGGTATAGTTGTAAAGCACCAATTTTCAGGCTGATTTGTTACACATTAGTAGGTAACCGACACAGAGCTAAATACGATACCTATAAAGGATGTACTTGGGACAACTAGAGAACGTTGAAAGGGACTAGACATTAGATAATATTGTATTGATGTTAAATTCCTTAGAGATAATAATGGTATTGTGGTTATATAAAACAATGTGCTTATTTTTAGGAAATGCATGCTAATTACTTGGGAGGTGGAGTATCATGATATTTGCAACTTTCAAATGGTTCAGAAAGAAAAGGATCTCAGTCTCAATCTCTTTCCCTCTGCGCCCATACACACACAACACCTGTGTGCTTTATGTACTATGTAAGCAAATGTGGCAAAACAGGAACTGATTAATCTAAGCAAAGAATTATATAGGTGTTATAATCTGGTCTTTCAACTTTTATGTAGGCTTGAGATTTTATGTGGGCTTGATATTTTTCAAAAAACTTGAAGAAGGGAAATGATTTAGAGGTTTATGATAAAATTTGTACTTCTAAATGAATGTTTTGATGGTAAAAATTGCTCACTTAATAATCTAAATGAATCTTGGATACAGAATTTTAAATGGCCTGGATATACAAGAACAATAGTTTGGAACAAATGAGTAGAAGGCAATTAAGATGAAGTGGCAAGATAGGAGATCAGGAGCACTGGGACATAAATTAGCAACTAACTTTGAGCAACTTATTCCTCCTCTCTGGTCCTCAGTTTCCTTGTCTTTAAAAATAAAAGCTAACTAATGTCTTCAGTTTTTAGTTTTATGGGTCACTAAACTGATACAGCATAATTTACTTAAGCATACACCACAAAAGGGATAAAATCACAAAAAGAGTTGCAAAAAATCAAGAACAAAGAATTTAAAAATAAAGAAGAGAATAACAATTTTAGAACACAATTTTCCTAACATGAATTTCCTTGTAAGAATGAAATGTCACACAGAGGCAATTGGTTGATACAGTAATTCATGCTTACGTGAAACACCATGATAAACATAACAGCAGGGTCTGAGTCAGTGCAGGGGGTTGGAGAATTGGAATTGAGCACACCCAGAGAGGAGCCTCATTGAAATTCACCTCTCATACTCAATACTAACCAGCTTCTAATAGGTGAACTTTACTCAAAAGCTTACTGACAAAATGTAGTAAGCAGATAATGACTGCCGATATATCATATACGTGCTTTATATCAATGCAATGTTTCATATGACAGCTTTGCTTTAAAGGAAAATAAAGCATGGTCCCTGGCATTTATAGGATGCCATGCTTTATACCAGGCACTCTCGCATGTAATTTTATTTCAGCTTTATGGCCTTGAGAGGTGGCTGCTACTTACCTCATTTGTAGTCATAAAGACCTAGAAAATGAGGAATGACTTGATAGTCATCAAAACTAGTTATACCAGAGACTCTATGTCCGTACTAAGGAAACATGGTAAAACAAAGAAATAAACACACAAGAAGCAGGCTTTGTGACCCAAGAGGGTTGGTTATACCGTACATATAAAAGAACTTCCATGGGGATCACTAGGTACTGGAATATGTTTATGCAGAGGTTGCAAAATTCCTCTTTTAGGTCTTTACAGATAGGCTAGCAAGGGTCAAGGGGCAATATGGGAGGTCGTGGGTAGGAGAAAAGGTTCACTGACTGAGTCAAGAGACCTGGGTCCTCCTGGCGAGTCTCTCTCGCCTATCAACCGTGGGACCCAGGGCACGGCAGGTGGCCTCACTGAACCTGTTTCCTCATTCCTACAGGACTGAGTTAGGCCTTATGAGTTTAATCTCCCTTCCAGGTCTAATGAATTCCAGCACCTGTTGGGCTTGGTGCACACCTATCCTTTTTAAGACATTGGCATTTCATTTTTTGCTTTCATAATTTTTAATCACATCTATTTTTGCAAGCATAAACAGGCAAAATAAAATCAGCTGGCAATTATTTTTTCTTACAGGGAGTTTAAAATTCCAATCAAAAGAAAGGAGAAAGCCTGTAATTGGGAAAGAGTGGTTTTAAGGAACCACATGAAATCACTGAAATAAAGTCCTGAGCACCCCCAACTCATTCATTCCACACATTTACCTTCCCTCTCTTTCTCCAGAGATCCTTTCCCAGTGATAATAAAGGGACAAGGACAGTACAAACTCATAAGGACAAAAGAACTAAAGAGGAAACTTCTGTACACATGGGATTTTAATACACATCTGGGAGATGAAAAGCAGAGCAACAGGGGCTACCAATGAGAAGTGAGTCAATCCACCCAGGGACCCCAGGAGGCTCAGGGATTGGAGGTAGGATGAGAGATGTCAATTGAAAGCCTGCATGTGCACAGAGCAATTGGACCCCAAGTGTCCTCTCATGCCCACATCTTTAGCCAAAAAAGGGGAATCACCTGAGAAACAGGATAACATAGGACCCAGGATCTAGGGGCTCTAGCACAGAGGTACACTAAAGAATGTTCCAATAAGAAAGTTGCATAGTAGAGTTGAGGGTAACCAGCCAGATTAGAGCAGAAGGAAAGAAGACTCATAAGAAAGGCTTCCAGAAGAAAAGAGGGAAAAAAACTTTATCTGGTTTATTTGAGCATTCGAGGAAAACATTCCTAATTGTTGCGTATCAGATCTGAGGGAATATATAGAAAAAAATAATAAGGATGGACAAAGAGAAAACTATACAAGTAAAAATAAATGATTCATAAATGTTCATAGTAGCATTACTCATAATAGCTAAAAAGTGGAAACCACCCAAATGTCTATCAGCCATTGAGTGGATATCTATGTATATCCATACAATAGGATATCATTTGTTCATAGAAAAAAATGAAGTACATGCCACAATCTGGATGAACTTTGGAAACTATGCTGAGCGAAAGTAGCCAGACTCTAAAGGCCACATATCACATGATGCCGTCTATATAAAAAGTTCAGAACAGGCAAATCTATAGAGATAGGATACAGATTAGTGTTTGTCTACAGCTGGAGGGGGTGGTGGGGAGAGTGGACAGTGACTGATAATGAGTTTAAGCTTTCTTTGGGGGGATGATAAAAATGCTATAAAACTAGAGTAGGGTGATAATTGCAAAACTCGGTAAATCTACTAAAAGCCATTAAATTGAACACTTTGGGTGAACTTTGTGTTATATCTAAATAAATCCACTAAAAACAAATAAGGGGGCACCTGGGTAGCTTAGTTGGTTAAGCTTCCAACTTCAGCTCCAGTCGTGATCTCATGGTTTGGGAGTTTGAGCCCCGCCTCGGGCTCTGTGCTGACCGCTCAGAGCCTGGAGCCTGCTTCAGAACCTGGGTCTCTTTCTCTCTCTGTCCCTCCCCTGCTTGTGTTCTCTCTCTCTCTCCCCAAAATAAATAAAAACATTTAAATTTTTTTAAAAAAAAAACAAGTAAATGGAAGAACTGGGAAAATCTTGACTCCAAGTTAAAAAAAATGTTCAAGAGAGGAATAATTGTACCACATGATATGGGTGAACTCGCATAGTTATCATAATGGACATAATGGTTATTGACTTAACCAAAAATGTCAATATCCTAGTAGGATGGAGGGTTGGGATGGGGAAGTTAGGAGAGGTATAAGATAGTTCCTCATCTTTCATAACAAGAAATTAATAATAGACAGTGCCTAAAATTGACAAATCAAGAAATAAGCATGTTACTTGGAAACTGAAGGTAACTATGCCAAAAGAAACTCTAAGAATAGCAAGTGGTTTCCTCTGGAAAAGAGGAATTAGGGCAGGAGGGTGGGGTAGGAGCTGCAACTTACTAGTTCAGGCCTCTTAGTGTTATCTTCTGCTCTGTTAGCCATGTGCATTTATTACCTTACTAAAAATAAAAGCTAAATGCAAGACAAGTTCATTTCGTACTGCCAGTTTAGCCTGTGAAGAGTCACCCTGACTCGAGCCTTTGCCTGGGAGCAAAGCAGCAACATCTGTGTACGTTGGCCCAAGATGCTCAGCAAGCAGGTGTCACAGTACTGATCCCAAATGAACTCGCTTCAGGAGGGCAGATTCTGAACCAGAATTACTTGCTAATTATGATCTGCCTTGAGTGGAGAACTGAGGAGGATGTTATTTCTTTTGGGATTTGAACAGAAACGGGACCGCAACACAGGGTGCAAAATCATTCACATCTTCCCCCCCAAAAAAGAGATCGAACTTGTGAAAACACTGCTTTGTCCTTTTCATCAGGCATCCTCAGGATGACGTTGCCAGAGGATCATACTCAGGTCTTGCTGCTTTTTAAGATGAGAAAAGTGAGGCCTAGGAAAGGTGAACGGTTTATCCAAACTCACAAAATAAAGCAGAGTAAGAACTCAGATGAACAAGCCTGAAGATTTAAAATACTGCCACTTGGGCACAGCAAGGCCCATGAGCCCCTAGGCTTGGGCGCCATAAAATGTACACCACGTGCTCCCAGGCCAAAAAGTAGCTGATGCCGAGCACAATTCACTCACCCCCTGCATATCTAAAAATATGTAGTGGAATGTTTTCTAGATCCTCTCCAAATCTGAAATGAAATATCTGAAAAAAATTAAGCCAGTCCTAAATCTTTTTATGTATCTTCTTCTCATTTCTTTATCCCTCCCCCTAATTATTTTTCAACCACCATGTCATGTAAAACCACATTTGTGTAAATTAAATACATATGTGGAGAATCTGACACCAAAGCCGTAGTTATTAAGTAATATTTTTAAGCAATGTTTTGGCTTAGAAAACCTCACGTCAGATGAATTCCCCTAGTTCCAAGGTCCTGCCTGATACATTACTGTATCAATTTCACAACCTCATGATTAAATACTCTTCTAATATTGCTTATATAGGCTGTTACTACCCACAGAATATTATTTACTCTGGGTCACATAAGAAATATACAGATATGGGTGTGGATACAGATAAAGATATATCAGCCATATAGAAAAGGATATAAATATGGCTCTAGATGCAGATACAGATATCAGATTTCCTCTCCTAGGATCCTCATTCAACAGAGGAAGAGCAGGGGCAGGAAGGTGTTGGATGAATACACACTGACTCCTGCCGGGGTGCCTCTAATTAGTTTCCTCAGCCCTCTCTACACAGTCTGGATTTGCATGTTTTTATTTCGGGCAGCCTTCAGTATGATGCAGAAAAATGCTGTACAGACCAAATGTTTTGAAATGTCTTTGATCAGCAACACATGTACATTTACACCCCAGACAGCAACAACTCAATTTTAGATCATAACTCCGTGAGCATCTGCAGCGATAACTACCTTTTTTATGTTGACAGGTGGCTGATTAAGGAGGAGGAATGTATCTTTAGGTTTGCTATCATGAAAAAAATATATATATGCCACCCTCTCCAATGGTTCCGCACCTTGTGATTCCTCTTGGTCCTTTTCCTTCTGAGCAGTTCAATTAGCGGGAAATCTCTCTCTGATGGACTGAAGCAGCTTGAGTGAACGCCCGAGCGCTCAGCCAATTAGGCTCATTTGAAGTTGCAGAATTGCCTTCTTTGGTGTTAAAACCCCATGTCAAACACTGGGTCTAAGATCATTTGTGCTTCAAAATGAGATTGACAGAGCAGCTGCAACAGGGGGCATGCCTGCTGGACGACTTAATTGTGGAGCCTGAAGGGCCATCATGAACCAGCGAGCGGAGACCGCCTCGCCACTGCTGCATTACAAATGCTCTTTATTAACAGCGATCTGTAATCAATGGGCTCAGGCTTTTTGCCAGAGCCCCCAAATCAGACAGGCGGGCCTCTGCGTCAGGGTGGGCGGAGCCACGGGGCCAGGATATCGAACTGGGAAGAGAAAGCTGTGTTGTCCTGCCTGACTCTTGGGTGTGATGCTAAATCAGAAAGGGACCCTCGTGATCATTCCAGGGGCGCCCTTCTCTCACTACTGGTTGAATATTCATTAGCCCGGGTGAGCACGGCTCACTATACATACAATTACATATTATTGATGTGAATGAAACGAATTGCTTTTGTTTCAACAAAGGCAAATGTTCTAAATTAGTTCAGTGTTACGTGGAAGGGTAACTTTTGATCAGAAATACAAAGGCTTAGAAATTTATACCCATATGTAGATAGAGACACACAAGCCAGTAGGCGTTAAGAGGTAGTAGGAGTTACCAGAGCTTCTGTTAAGTAGAACGTAGGTTAATTTCAGAAATTTAAAATCTATTTATTTGGAAACAATCTGTAAATTCTAATATGGGATTTCCTTTCCTTTAAGAGAAATCATCACATGACATTCTTTCTGACAACGTATAATGGAAAAAGCACTGGGCTGGGAGTCAGAGACCTATGAGCTAGACCAAGCTCCATTGCCAGGGAGCTGTGTAACCTTGGGCAAATCACTTAACCTCTCTGGCCTGCCTAGCCTTATCTGTAATACCTGAAGGACAAATGAGTTGTAATGTCCATGAAGTTCATTTTCTATCCACCTTCTCTTAAATTTGTTTAGTGTTATTTCTTTCACTCAGTAGGTCAAGAGGGTCATTTACTCTTACTATTAGGAGCACAAGAAAGGAAAAGTACAGATGGGGGTGGCAAACCACCTTGCCTCAGACTCCCTTGCCTTATTCTCAAATAAATATCATTTGCAAATATTCGTGCTGCAAAGTCTTGTCTTAAGTGCTATGCAAGATAGGGCAGGGCCCGTACCACCTGGTCCCTACTTGCCAAGAATTCAGAGTCCACCAGAGGAAAACAGACCAATAGACAAAGAACTCACCAGTCCCTGTGCAAGGTTGCTCTTCAGTTCAGTGATAGATCCAACTACATCCTGCCCAGGCCCAGAGTGTATGACCACCCTATCTGTGCAGCATAGGCACAGACTGCCAGTTGAACTGCTACCCCCTGAAGTTGTGCAACATGGCAGCCCTGATCCTATTAGAGCAAATCAACAAGGAACATGTTCTATCAAGTTCTGAAAGGGATAACATGAGCTCCCTGCTCTCTGGTCGTTATACTCTGGGAATAAACTCATGGTATGTATATGAATTAAAAATACAAAATTTATTATGTAAGTAAGATATAAACTATAAAAGAAATAACTGAAGACATCAATTAAAAATCACAACAATAAGGGGTGCCTGGGTGGCTCAGTCGGTTAAGCGTCCAACTTTGGCCCAGGTCATGATCTCCCTGTTTGTGGGTTCAAGCCGCGTGTTGGGCTCTGTGCTGACAGCTCAGAGCCTGGTGCCTGCTTCGGATTTTGTGTCTTCCTCTCTCTCTACCCCTTCCCCACTTGTGATCTTTCTCTCTGAAAAGTGAATACACATCAAAAAAAAATTAAATAAAAAAAATCACAGCAATAATTGATTATTAAGATTATACTATGGTCTAAATTAAATGAAATTATACATGCAAAGTGCTTACACTGTGCCTGGTACAAAGCAAGCTTTTAGTAAACGTTAGTTTTTGGCCTATTCATTTTTGCAATATTCTGCACAATGATAGCAGTTACTAGGAGGGAAAAATTATTTTAGTTTGCAGTACCCAAGGAAGCATTTACAGAGGGAGCATGATTTTTTTTTTTGAGAAAGCAGGATTTGAACTGAACCTTAAAGGGTAGATGAAATTCAAATAAGGAAAATATTAAATTATGACTTTAATTCAGATTCCCACAAAGTGGACGTAGAATAGTGGGTCACCAAGGTAGAGCACCCCGGGGACACTCAGACATCTGACCATTTCTCACCACAGGATTCAGAAGGGTCCAAAGCACCACTTGTGTCACCATTCATTCGCTGCCAGTAGGAACAGCTCGTCACGTGTCTCCGTGTCACCCTCATCTCCTCCACTTTCTCTTCCACCGATTCTGTAGGGCAACTCCAGTCCTTCAAAGCAGGAGGGCTCCACCAAGCTGATTCTACATTCCAGAGGCCACCTACAAGCTTCCCTCAAGCTGACCTGGCTGTTAGCCCATGTTCTTAAAAGCAGATGCCAGAGTTTTGATTTGAAGACTAGAATATTCTGCTTTCTACTGGGACCTCTGTCATCATGGCTGACCATCTCTTATTGGATCCCTCAGATCCAACCGGAACAAAATTAAACCACCACATTGCAGCCCAATAAACCATGGAGATTCCAGTGTGAGCGCTTAGGAGAAGAATAATAAAGACAATTGATAATGATAACAATAGCAGCTTATAAGTCCCAAATACTTTACATGTAAATAAAATATAAACATTCTTAAATGCATTTAGTCCTCACAACAATGCTTTAAGGTCAATACCTTTCTTATCCACATTTCACAGTTGAAGAAATTGAGGCACAGAAACTAATCTGCCCAAGGTCATAAGCAGGAGAGCCTGGATCTAACCTCAGGCAGTCAGCTCCAGTCTCAACACCCACAGTGCACTGTCCCTCTCCTCTCATAGTTGGGATTCCCTGCTCAGAATGGTTGAGGTTGTCATAGGGGCCTATGACTTCTCCAGTTATGGTCATTTTCCTGACTCACCCATTTATATTTATTAGAATTTCAGTCTAGCTCCATACTGAATCCTGATCAGTATATGTAACTGCCTACTAGAAGTCTGACCATTCTTACCCCTGCCAATCTCAACATATTCAAATAGACCTCGGTGTCCCTCTTACTGTCCCCATCCCCACCCTTCCAACCCTCTTTCTTCCTAAACTCCCAAGCTCAGGGAATGGGACCGGAATCAACTCGAGCCAGAACCCAAGAGTTATTCAAGATGTTGTCTTCCCATCCATTCTCCAAACAGGTGAAACATCTCCAAAATGATACATTCAAATCTGAGCATGTTGCTCCCCTGCTCAAATTCAAAGCTTTCTCTTACCTACTGGATTTAATCAACTCTCCTTGCAGAGTGTACAAGATTTTGCATGATTTGGTCCCAGATTCAAGCACAGTCACTCCTCACATCAAACTCTGTGCTGCTGTCCACGATGAACTTTGTATAGTCCCCAGCACACTACCTTTGTTCAGTGCTCTGCCCTATACTTTGCTGTCTAGTCCGCTCTCCCTTCACTTGCTGGTGAGCAATGCTTCCTAGTCTTTTGCCATCAGCCTCTTGCTTGAAGCCTCCCTGCATGCACCAACTTCTCCCAAGCCGATTAGTGGTCCTGCTGCGGTTTTTAAGTGATCCCCTTGTAGAGCTGTGATATTATACTGTAATTTACTTCCTCTGCAACCTGATGTGCTTTCATCTTCAACATCGTACACATATAGCCCTTCTATGTGCTCTTAGCTTTTATTCTCAAAACGCATTTGCTTAATGAATGAATTGACATTTCTAGAACTTTAAATTGTGGTAAATGTTTTTTGTCCTGAATGTATCTTAGAAATATAAATAATACAGGTGCTAGTGCTCTGTCAACTGTGAAAGGAATATAGTAAAGTAAAATATTATTGCTGCATCCTTCCCCTGAATATACTATAGCTTTTCCACAAAGTACTTGGACAAAAGACCTGTGGTCCTTTCCTAAAATCAGGGTAAGAAATTTGAATCCAAGAGAAAACTAGTTGTATGGAATTTTCTTCTATTCAAATTACATTTTCTCTAGGAAGGTTATATTTAACATAGCTTCTAAAAATAGGCAATGTGAATCAGAATATTTTTCTTTTAAATATTTTTTATTTTAACAGAAGACTTTAAATTTCTATTTCCTTAGAAGTCTCCAAAATTAATATTGGATTTTTTTTGTCATCTTACAAGGCATCCTCATTTGTGCCAAAATATATGTGTCTGCTGAGGAATGAAGGTATCTATGCTTCTTTGGAAATAAATGCCTTTTGCCCGTGATCCCCATAGTAAACAAACTTGTTTTGTAACACACATGCAACAGTTTTTAAATGTTATATTCTGATTTTATTCAACAGCTGCATTCTCTGTAATCTTGCACAAACAGGAGAAATCCATGATTGGATGTATATCTATCATCTTTCTAGAACTTTCTAGAACTTTCATCTCTCCAAGGACGTATCTTAGCTGATCACATAGCTATTTTTCAATCTCTAATATCTATCACTTAAAATAGTTGAATGATTGCTGTCCTTAAATAATGTCACAGTAATAAAAGAATTAGCATCGATACTTGACACTGTTCATGCTAATATTTTACGCTATGGATTTTTCCACAGTATGAAATCAAATTGCACATCCTGAGAGAAATGCACATGCCATATTGTCATGCACAGTAGATCAAACTAATGTAGTAAAAACCTTAAATGGAAAACTTCTAAGGAATTTTAAATACACAAGCTACATCTGCAAGATATTTAACTATTGTGCTTTCACTAAAAATTAATGAGATTTAAATTCAGCTTGAAAGATAGAACAACCAAAGTTTAAAGTGCATGTTAAATTTGTATCCTGGGTTGGTCCCTCGGGACTCTACACAGCCTTCATTAGACAAAATATTTCAAGTTCAGAACAATAGTGGGTGAGGGTAGAGATTCTCACTTCACTCTTTTATTTGTCCATGATCTCAACACAATTCTGCATGCCTTTTAATCAATGTATTAAATATCTTGGCTTATTTTTAAGGCATACATAAAAGTGGAAATGAGAGAGCATAGCTACACTGTGCTGGTCTATTCTCACATGGATGATTCACACTTGGAACTTGTCAGATACAAGAAAGCTCTGGCAAGATAAGTGTAATTGGCAAACTAGAGATTGCTTCAGTCCAACACATGACCATTTAGGTCAAGGAACTCTGCCACTATAGTTTTATTCCATATGGTCACCAAAAACACTTTAATACATACTCCCAGAATTCTAGAAATTAAAGGAAAAATAGTCTAAGTATACACACTAAATAAGATTTACATCTATTTTTAGAGAAGAGAGTCAAATAAATATTATTTACTTCCCTTGCTACACAGCATCTTCTCTATTCTTGGCGGC
Source organism: Cryptoprocta ferox (assembly GCA_028646485.1). Classification (NCBI taxonomy): domain Eukaryota; kingdom Metazoa; phylum Chordata; class Mammalia; order Carnivora; family Eupleridae; genus Cryptoprocta; species Cryptoprocta ferox. The sequence continues at coordinate 58,610,072 of CM053577.1, read as the reverse complement.
AACCACTTAATCTGCGGTCATCCTTTTTGGAGAATTCCTATAATTTCAGCTAAACACTAAAGAACACACAGCTCACCAACAAATCCACAAAAATATTCAGCTGCACTATTATTTCTTTGGCAGCTTGTGTTTAATAATTTAATTCAATTCCAGTAGTGTAGCGCATAACAACACCCTTTTTTTTTTTGAACCAGTAAACTGTGTGACTGTGACATGAAGTCATAATGGAGTATGAGTTTGCATGCTGAGGTATCATTTTCATAAAACAGCATTTTCACTAGGGGCACACAGTGAAAAAGCAGAATCTTCAGATCTGATACTCAACCGTCATCAGCCATTAATTCATTATAATGCTATTTTTCTATCTAGACAATTTATGATTTGTCAGAAATACAGACAAGTAGTTTATATTTTTTAAAGACTATTAAACAAGAGGACTAAAATTTAAAAGCTACTAAAATACCAAATAAATACCATTTGCAGGCAAAGTACCCTTTGCAAAATCCACAAGTACAAGTCTTTCCAGTTATTGATGTTTTTAAGGTAAGACAAGAAGCTGAACGTAGTGAAAATGAAATATGGTTTTCAAACTTCTTGTTTGGCTCACTTCTGTTCCATATAAAAATACCTATACATAAAGTCCAAAGGAGCATGGTTCATTTTCTTTTAAATTAAATGTTTTAATGGTTATTTATTTTTGAGACAGAGAGAGAGAGAGACTGAGAGAGAGAGGGAGACTGAGAGAGAATGAGCAGGGGAGCACAGAGAGGGAGGAGACAGAGAACTCGAAGCAGGCTCCAGGCTCCCAGCTCAGCATAGAACCCGATGCAGGGCCTGAACTCCCAAACTGTGAGATCATGACTTCAGCCAAAGTCAGTGGCTTAACCGACTGACCCACCCAGGCGCCCCAGCATGGTTCATTTTCTTATTAGTTTACTAAATCTGGATCTTACCTATTATAATAAACTTGGAATAAAACATTTAATAATAACTTAATGGAAAAATCTTTTCAAATTCCTTTACATCGGAATTTGTAACAGGATTCCACACAGGAATCAGGAAAACCAGCACATCGAATGACTGTTCTTTTTAAACTGTTTGAAATCCCCAGCATCTAAATGAAACATCCACACTTAGGAGGATATCAGTTCTATCAACCAAAGAAAACTCCTGCTCTACAAACAGCCACATCTACCCCTCCCTATGCCTGGCTGTGTCTGCAGCACTTACTCACTGTTTTGCCCATTGTCAACATCACCTGGCAGTAGAAGATAGCTGCTCTCCTTTCTAGCCCCAACTCTCCACCTTGCCAAGGAAACAATGGCAAATGTATCCATATTAGAGAAGTCTCTGGGAGAGGGTGATAGAAGGGAGAAGGAAAAAAGCCTGTTTCCCAGATGATTTGAATGCATGCCATGACATTTGCTGACGAATGGAAGTATCTTTTAAGGCAACTAATGGCCACTCTGTTTTGTTTTGCTTTGTTTTAATGATTTACATATGCTTCACATCCGAATCTATTGCCTCTGATTTGCCAGTAAGATATAAAGAATGCCCGGGTCTTCTAAAAATGCTAAGCTTGTATCTAGGAGAACTACCCATTTGTTGAGATGGTAATTGTTTTAACTTTGATGTCCCTCACTCTGCACATCTGTTTCAGCTCTTCTACCAGACACACTTATGCATTTATCATCTCTGCATATGTTCCTGGGTTAGGACTGCCTTAGTGGCAGAGTGCATCAGTAAATTCCACTGCTGTATTAAGTTTGTTATTCTTGGGCTTGTCCTTAAAGTGCAGGGTTTATTACCTGACCAGTTCACCCTTATAGAATGAAGAGGTACCAATATAGCAACATTTTGTTACCTGATCTTCTGACCCACAGAGCCAATGTGGTACTTCCTTTGTTACATAGTTTATTGTGTTATCAAGCAGATTTTTTTTGGTACTTTTTACTTGGCAGCCTCCAACCTTTCTGCTGTACCACATTGCTTCCCTAAAATATCAGGTTCAACCCCGACTCTATTAAGTACTGCTTGTGTCACCTTAGTAGCATAGTTTTCTCATTTGTAAAATGAACAAAACATTGTACGAATATCTCAAAAGTTTCACTGAGAAACTAAGGAACTCTTAGCACAATGTTGTTTAGTGCCATTTATAAAACATTTGTGTTAATATGCATGACTCAGAGCTCATTTGGGTTTTTTTTTTTTTGTACATAGTGAGATTTGAAGAATATTCAATTAATCCACGGTAGAGATGAATTTATACAACAACGAACCATATTCTAAAATGCTTTACCCATATCCTACACATGGGCTATTCAACACGTGGTTGGGGGCACGCACTCCTGTGCAGTCAAAGCTCTGCATGCAACTTTTGACTTGCCCGAAACTTAACTACTCATAGCCTACTGTTGACTAGATGCCTTATCAATAACATAAACAATTAACACAGATCTTGTATGTTATATGTATTATATACTGTATTCTTACAATAAAGTAAGCTACAGAAAAGAAAATGTTATTAAGAAAATCATAAGGAAGAGAAAATACATTTCTAGTACTGTGCTGTAATTATTCAAGAAAGAACATATATACATGGACCCACACATTTCAAACCCTTGTTGTTCAAGAGTCAGGTATAGAACGAAACTAGGTCTTAAATCTCAAACATGGCCATTGCCCACTCCCGGGCCACAGCCCTCTAGTTAACTCAGATAAGGACGGAGTTGACACTGAGCTATTATCACTGTATGTTCTATCTCAACTGCATCAAAGCCAATCATCTAGGATGAGGTGTCTAGTAACAAATTATGTCCATACTGAGCTCTTAAATCTTTGAGACTTTTAATGAAAAAAGAAAAAAACTATGTCTGTAACATGAGAGTTATAATGGAGTATGAGTTTATATGCTAAGAGTAGTTTCATAAAACAACACTTTCATTAGGACCATACAGGGAAAAACAGTCTCTGTTGTCAAAAATAATAAAAATGTAGAAGAATATAAGATAAAAAATTCCTTCTCCCCTGTGTCATTTTCCGGAGTTTTCCAATGTTATGATGTTTACCTTTCTGGACATTTCCTCTGCTTTAAAAGTCTTTCAACTATATGTTTATAAAAAACATGTTTTACAATTTTACAAAAATTGAACATTTCTGTTCATTCCCTATATTGTGGACCTCTCTTTGTGTTGTTACATAGAGCTACATTATTTGTATAACAACGGAATCACAGTGTACCTAGACAATCTGCCATGGACAGACATGCCGTTTGTTTTAATATTTTTGCTGTTACAAAGGATGCTGCATCCGTGCACAGACATCTCTGAATACTTCCAGCCATAACTGGGTATGAAAAACTCCTAAAGTTACAATTGCAGATCAAAGGTATTTTGTTTATTTTTATTTCTGCAAGTACTGTCAAATTACAGTGTAAAAAAGTTTGCAGCAAGTTATATACCTTAAAACAATGCATGACCACCTGTTTGCCCAAACCCTAGCAAATACGACGTATCATCAAACTTTTAAACTTTGTTAACTTGATAAGTAAAACAATACTTGCATTATTATCATTTTAATTTGCACAGTCACTATTGAGTTGAAACATCTTTTCAATGGTGTGTGGTTTATTTATTCTATAAATTAGCCGCTTATATTACCGAAGTGTAACCATACTTTAGGAAACAGTAGTAGAAAACCAGTTCTGATCTACAGATTTAACAGAATAAGATTCTACAGAATAAGAGTGTTTTACTAAAAGGTCCTTTAACACCAACTTAATGAAATAACTCTCCCACAAACACTGATTTTTATACTCAATTTTCTTTGTTTTAGCCATAGTATTGTAATCTGAAATGCTTAAAACAGGACAAGTGGACGACAACTCTGAGATATTTACTGAACACACTTGCATGTGTGCCTCCCACATGAAAGCTTTGGGGTGGGTGCTCAGGGGATACAGGGACGAAGACAACCCAATTCCTCTCTTCAAAGGCACTTGCTCTCTAGTGGGACAAACATCCATGCACAAGGAAGAAGGGATACTTTATGTGCAGGGCTATATGAAGAGTAGCCAGCTGAGGTTCCAAATTATGACTGCACGAAGATGTGATTTTTAAGTCTCCTATCAATGTCAGAAGGCTGAATGGAAAACTTCGCAGCTGACCAGAAACTACAGATGTGGTTTGTCATGCACGGTGTTTTTTAAACTTGTGATTTAGTTACCAACATTCTAAATTTCAGAAATTTTACACTAGAATCTTAAAATTTCAGGCTTGTCCAGATAAAAATGGGAGGATCTGGCAACATCAGGCTATCATTACAACTTGGTAAGAGAGGATGGCTTTCCCTTTTAAACTCGGCGTGTACCCTCCTGTTGACCACAGTCTGCACCACTTTCTACTGAATTAACTTGCTTGGTGTTTTTCTGTTACCTGCCAGCTCCTTATAGTCATTTGTATTGATAACACTTGAAATATAGGGTTGGGGTTAATGCTGGAGAGTAGGGCCTGGAGACAAAGAAAGAAATAATCGATCATGTAGTGTAGATTCAACTGTACAAATTAAGTCAATTTTTAACAGAATATTATTCGAAATTATCTTGACCAATGTGTTCTGTGATTGCTCAGCAGAACTCAAAATACAATTTTTGAAGCCAAAAAGATACAGGGCATATAAAACAGCATCTGTTGAGTGTTGCACCTTTCCATCAAATATACACCTTTGTCAATCATACTATTTTATGATAAGAGGTCACAATGAAAGATTAGGTCTGAAATTCTTATAATAAAGCTGTGATCTTAGTTCCCATGCAGAGAAGAGAGTTGAACTGTGATGAAGACATACCAAAGACCTCTCATCGGAGCTCTGCTGTTGGGATGGTCTTCCAGGATTTTACTATCTCGAGACAAAGGGGCTTGGATTTTATAACAATTTGTTCATCACGGAATGTGGGCTACCTCCAGGTATGACCTAGGTCACAGGACTATCTTTCTGAAGGCAATTCCATAAAAGTGACTCAGATGAAAACTGCCAGCTACCAGCTTTCCCTGAAGCTGGGGGAACGTGTGTCTTGGGCATAAGGGGAGATCTGGGGGACACACCACAATATCCCCTATAATCACTACTTTACAGGGAGGCCTCCCTTAGCCCCTCTAACTAAATTAGCAATCTCCCCACCCTGATACATTATATATTTCTTTGCTCTTTTTTTCTCTTTAGCTCTTAATACTAACATGTTACGTACTTTTCTTATTTTTTTTATGGTGTCTCCTCCACTAGAAAATCAGCTCCTTGGGGTACCTGGTTGGCTCAGTCAGTTGGGCATTAGACTTTGGCTCAGGTCATCATATCATGGTCCGTGAGTTCAAGCCGCACATCGGGCTCTGTGCTGACAGCTCAGAGCCTGGAGCCTGCTTTGGATTCTGTGTCTCCCTCTCTCTCTGCCCCTTCCCTGCTTGCACTATCTCTCTCTCTCTCAAAAATAAGCATTAAAAAATTTAAGAGAAAATCAGCTCCTTGCGAGAATGAAATTCTACCGATTTTATTCTCTGATATACTCCCAGTGGACTGCCTTGCACAGAGTAGAATGAATGAATGATTCCTCTGACCCTGGCAGTGGAGCATGCAAAGCTTTGGTTTGGAGTGTTTCTGCCTTCAGAGAGCTCTTCTAGAACTGTGTATGATGCCTGCTTGACGGGGGATCCTCAGTTGGGTCATAACTGGGAATTTCCAGCAATTCAGATCTCTTTCTCCACTGTATAGTCAGGAACTCCAGAGAGAATTCCCTAGCTTTGAAGAAAAGTCACATTCATGAAAGATATATCACAGGTCCTCTCAATGTAAAGGCAGACTGTAGTCTGATTATCTAATAACCAGAAATGTAGAGGCTTTATTTTATTGACAATTAGGGTGATTATAAATGGCTTTATGTTTCCAATATCCAAATGAGTGTGCTTAGTAATATAGTCCTCTAACAAAAGGAGTAACAGAACGAAGGCACATGAGACCCAAATAATACATTGGCAGTCGCCATATCCTAAATCTACAGGGAGAAATACCTTCATGGAAATCAGATCGGATCTTTCAATAATGCAGAGGCAAGAAATTCGAGGAGTTGGAGGGCACTGGCAGGTGTCTTCACAGCTGTACAGCTAAAATCTGTGTTATACGTCGTCTGCAAGTGTTAGATAACATTACATCTTGGGCCAAATTCTTAATGGGGCCTCAGCCTTACTCTCCAGATTTGTGACAGTCTGGATGGAAGCGAACATATTCTCATGTTTTCATCCTTGATGCACCACCCAAATTTTTAAATATTTCCTTTTCTTGCCTCCTCTTTTCTCCTTCCTCCCCCTCCTCTCCCAAGACCCGTGCTGTTCAAATGTGAACAGCCTGATTGGCATGAAAGAATGGAAACCACTTGAGGAATTTTCTTTCTCCCACCTCAGATAAATAAACGACTTTTCTCAGTTGTTACATGTCATAACTTTTTTAAATTGTCAAAACATCTTAGAATTCACATATGTGCCCCGAGTAGAGAGCTATCAGCATTCATAACAAAGCCTCCTCTTTAAATGAAATATTTTCCTCAAATTGACTTATATTAACAATTTCAATGCTAAGATTTTAATCTGTTTGGTCACTCCTAATATTCCTAGATATTAAACATTTCAATGAGGAATTTGAAAATACAATGAATATTAAATAAACAGTTTTCAAGCCCTCTTACCCACTTCATAATGGAAAAAAAATAACATTGAGTTTGGTATTATCATATTCTAATACTATTATTATATTTTGAAGCTATAACCAAAGAAATTATTTAATTTAATTTGTTGGTTGCCCTTTCTCTATATTCTCCCTCTTTCTCCCTCTCTCTTTCTCTTTCTCTCTCTCTCTCTCTCTCTCCCCCCCTCTCTCTCTCCCTTCTTCCCTCCCTCCCTCTCTCCCTCACACACATACACACACAAGATGTGACCACACTTCCTGGCTCTATAGCAACACAGCTTTTTTTTTTTTTAAGAAAGATATAAACTGTATTTATGATTAAGTCTAATATGGAGATTACAATCAATCTTTTAACTGAATCTCTGACTCAAGCAGATTACCCACTCAGTCACAGCATAACTCAATGGTGAGGGTAGCTCTCACCTTCTTAAGCATCAGAGCCCCTCCCTGCCTGTGGGAAACTCATGCCCAAGGGAAAGAAAGGCAGAGTGGTGCTAACCAAGCATTGCAGTTTAATCATTTCCAAGTTTCCTTTGGTGAAATTAGTTAAAGGGGGTTTTAAAGGGAGTAAGAAGTGTTATGAGAAGAGATTTTTTTACTTGGAAAGAACTATCAGGAAGAGAAAATAAATAATGTCCCCACGATCATCCGCAGCTATTTTTTCTTAACCCATTGGGCTTAATAAATAAGACCATTCTCTACTAAAGATGAGGTTATTCATGGTGATTAACAGTATATTAGCTTAAGCCTCTTAGCAATCCACTTTTATTTTAACTCTAATTCTTTTCTCTTGAACTAACTCTTAAAACTTCAAAACATATTCTCATTAAGTACCTTCTCATTTCTGGAGAAACATTATTTTCTCAGAACTCCATAACCAGACCAAAAAAAAAAAAAAAAAAACCCAAGATATACACTTTTCCTGCTTAGATCAAATGAGAAGCAGCAGCTACATGTTTATGACAAGTCATCAAAGCTGTAGTGTGGTCAAACCAAGAGGCCTTCATCATCAGTGAGGTGTTTGGCATTCGGTCACAGGGTGTGTGACAATGTATGGTTGGAGCCATTAGAGTCACATTTCTCTTCCACTTAGGTGCGTCCTGGTTTCCAGCTTCTCACCCTCACATTTCAGAGAGTCAGCCCCTGGAAAGGACATCAAGTATCCCTTTTCTTGATTTCTGGATTTCTTTCAGTGCGCATCAAGTTCCTCTCTTCTTCTCTGGGAATGACTCTTCCAGTGAAGCTCCAGATTTACAGATGTTCTAAAGCATTTAAACCATTAAAACAGGAGTAGGCACAAGGAAGATTTTCCCCACCTTTCCAAGATCACTGACATAGTGAAATAATTTTTCAAAATTAATTTATATCTCTTTTTCATAGAAAACTAAGAAGTGTTCAACTCATCTGCTTTTTAAATTAAGGATAGGGAAACTAAAGATTTATTCAGCAAGTGAAACAAATATTTTTAAAAGATCTCCCAGGCCTATTTTATGTCCAGTTTGGGAGGGGGGAGTGATAGTGAAGGAAAAGGTTACTGGCGGGAGAGAAGCAGCATAAAGAGAAAAGTGAAATGCTGATGGAGTGAGAAAGAGCAAGGGAAAAGGAGAGACAATAAAGCAAAATAGTCAAGAGGGGCGAGGGAAGAGAGAAGGCTTTAGTAAATTGTCAAGGATAGAATCCAAGCTGCAAATCACTTGGGCCATAGATTCCAGAATGTTATCGTCATGCATTGAGTATGTCACTCATTGAACACCTACTGTGTACCAGGCCTTCTTCTAGCCATGGGGTATAGAGTATGGAACAAAATTTATCAGTATCTCTCTTTTGAAACTTACAGATAGTAAACAAGAAAATATATGTCAGACATGCTCTATTAAGATAAAAACGAAACAAAATGTTTAGTGACTGAACCAGCTATTTTAGATTGTGTGATCAGGAAAGTCTCTGAGGAGGTGAAGTTTAAGCTGGGATCTAACTGGCAAGGAGGAGCCAATTATGTGACAGTATGACAATCATTCCAGGAAGAGGGAAGAGCAGTAAAACGTCCTTAAGGCAAAAAGGGGCTTATCAAATTCCAAAAACAGACCAAAGGTAAGTGTGGCTGGGGCATCTAGAACCATCTGATGTAAAGTCAGAGGGGTAGGCAAAGGCTACATCATGAGAGAGTGCAGAAGAATCAATTAGCTTCCTAATGGATTGGAGGGGAATGATGAGAGAAATAGAGGAACCAGAGTGGAAATGGGATTTTGGATTGAGGACAGTGGCTGAGGATGTCATTTCCTAAGCTGTAGAAGAGTAGGGAGAGAAGTTTTCAGGTTTTGACAAACGTCAAAATGTTTGTTAAATGTGATATTGGGGTGAGAAGAGAATTGGAAGGTTTTTTTGGACATGTTAAGTCTATAATGCCTGTTAGACATCCAAGTGACTGTGTAGAGTAGATAGTTGCATAAACTCTAGAGTTCTTATTAAAATTCCTAAAAACTGGAATTGCCTTCTCTACAGATTTTCTACCACTCAGATATTTTCACATGTGAAAAATAAAAATGAAAGTTGGTGGAAAGGATCATATCATAATCAAAACAATACCAGCCAGAAGATTCAAATGAAATCAAACTTGGGGTCAAACCAATCACTAACTGAGTCCTGAGTTCTCTTGTCCCAGCAGAAAGGAAAGACATTTTCCATCTGGGAAGTTGAGACAGTGGGGCCCTGTTAATGCTCATGATACGTTGTTTGGAAATACAAATTCAGCCAAGTAAAGAAAAATAGGGAAAGGGGTAAGATTATTTGAATAAATTAACTTGGTGGGAAATTCTCTTTTCAGGAATAAACATTTTCTGTATTGCCTCAGGATTTGGAACATTAACTATAAGTTACCAGTGTGTACATGTCAAGGCCATTTGTCATTTTTCTTATGTTGATATATAAGGCATGTTGGTGTATGTTTCTGGTGAACTATCTTATTAATGTAAAATATTAAAACTGTGGGAAAAAATTCAAAGCCACAACATTTCATTGTGCAAGAGTTACCTATATCTCATTCACAGTATATCTCACATCAATATCATCTGATCTCTACAAAGTTAAAGGTGTGATTTACAGACACAACCTGTGCCCAATGATCAATGTCCAACTTAAGATAGAATATTCTTTTACTAGTCACATTATCTTCACAGAGGAAACAAAATACAGTGAATAAATATTAACATGATAATAGCAAGTAAAACAGTTCTATTTTATTTCTATAGTGAAAACACCATTCCATGATATTGTATTTAAAATAATTTTTCAATACTTTAAAATACACTTTCAACATTTCTTCCCCTAACATTCTGCTTCACTGAGAAGCTCCACAATTAGGAGAAATGGTATATTTGGCAACTTTAATGTATTGTTTAAAATCTTATGAAAATAAAGCAAAAAAAAACATGCAATTTTTTGCCAACATTCATGTGTATAGTAAGAAAGAATTACCTTAAAAGTAGGGACAAATCTGTTTTAATGTATTTGAAGTCAGGTTATTTTTAAAAATTGAGTTAAAGATAAGTAACGCAATAAATTTATTTAATTGCATGTTAATTTCTTCCACTTGGTCGTTCCTGAGTTGCGTCCTTTATACTAGCCAGTAAATGTAAGCAAAATGTTTTACTGAGTTCTAGGAGTTGTTCTAAGGAATTACCTGAGACAGGTGTCATGGGAACCCCCTCAAATTTATAGTCAGGTGGGTGATAGGATGGGCAATTTGGGCACATCATTTACAGCTGGCATCTGAAGTACATGGGACTGAGACCTTGACCTGTGCAATCTGTGCCAGCTCTAGTTAATTAGTGGTAGAATTATATTAAATTGTTGGATATTTAGTGTGTGTCAGAGAATAGAACAGTCTTTTATATTTACTTCATTTATATAGATTTAATGTTGGCAGAGGACATTTAGTATGTGTTCTTGACACCCCCTATATTCAGAATTGATTTTTCCTCCATATACTTTGATTTCTTTTTAATGAGAATATTTGTAAGTTACTTATAAAAATGAATAACTGAATAATCAATGTATTTTCAAGATTTTTAATTGCAGCATTGGTTTGTAAAAGTCAAAATTAGAAGTCAACCCAAATTACATACCTACATATGTACACACATACATAAATGTCAGTCTATCTAAAAGTCTGCATTTAAAACTAAAGGAAAAAGCAAAAATATGCCTTTGCCTTCACTAACCCCCATTCTCCTCTCCTCAGATAACTACTATTATTAGTAGTTACTAATAATACTATACTATGTATGACTATACCATATACTATGGTATCTGTCATTCCAGACTTTAAAAAATATGATTACATGCTTTTGATTGATTGATGAGAGGGAGAGATATTAGATAGATGAGAGAGAGAGAGAGAGAGAGAGAGAGAGAGAGAATCTAGAACATAGAGCATTGTTTTGCAAGTAGAGTGTAGATATGACTGTCATCAGTTAACATGTCTTGAAGTTCTCTCCATGCCAGGATGCCATTATATCATCATTTTTAACTGCTGACTAGTATTTCATAATTTGGTTATGCCATATTTGTTTAGCCACTTCCTCATTTATGAAAATTTAGGTTGTGACCAAATAGTTCAATGTTATAAAAAAATTTTTAAACATCTTTTAAAAGACATTTAAAATGCCTCTTTGGATACATAGCTAAGTAGTTTTATAATTTAAAAATCTGGAAGTAGGGGTACCTGGGTGGCTCAGTCCATTAAGCATCCAACTTCAGCGCCATGATCTTGTAGTTTGTGACTTCAAGTTCTGCGTCAGATTCTGTGCTAACAGCTTAGAGCCTGGAGTCTGCTTTGGATTCTGTGTCTTCCTCTCTCTCTGGCCCTCCCGACTCACACTATGTCTGTCTGTCTCTCAAAAATAAACAGTAAAAAATTTTTTTAATCTGGAAATAAAATAAAATTGTTAGGTTGAAATATATATTCATCTTTAATTCACACTGATGGATTATGAAAATGATCTCCAAAAATGACTGCCCTAGTTTATATATCCAACAAAGTTCATTTAGAAGACTGAAAATTATCAGCCTTCTAAAATTTTTGCCAAGTTGATGAAGGTAAAATATGTTTCCATTTTAAATTGCAATTCCTTAATTGCTCATGTCTGAGAATATGTCATTTATTTATTAGTCTTTTTCATTTGTTCTCTATGAATCACCTATTCCCAACTTCGACCCATTTTTCCTGTTTGGTTGTCTTTTCTATTGATTCATAAAAGTACTTCTTGTATTCCGGGCAATAAATCTTTGTATTTTAAATTACTGTATTTTCTTTTGGTCTTGTCTTCCTTTTTAACTCTAGTATCTTTCCTTATACTAAAGTGTTTTTTAACTTTGATGTTAAAATTTGTTTATTTTAAAAAGATTTTGCGCCTTCACTAATATTTCAAGACACACTCCCAGCCTGCTAATTAGCAGTCAGTAAAACACCAAAATAAGTTTGTTCATGTTTTGGAGGACTAAATCACATATTTTCTAAAAGTTATGAAGACATTTAAGTTATTTTAATTTCAATTATAACAACAGTTACATTTGTATATATTACTTCAAAAATGTTTCAAGATAAAGAGGCACCATGGAAAGACAGGGACAGTGATACACCTTATGGAAAAAATTCTATTCAGATCCCCACCTCACCTTATATGCAAACATAAACTCAGACAAATTAACAAATTAAAAGTTTTTAAAAGTGTCAAGCCATAGTAAAGTTATAAGACAGATGAATATTTATCTGATCTTGGAATAGGGTAAGATTTCCTAGGATTAAATACTAGATTAAATACTATGGAACAAATTACCAAAAAAAAAAAAAAAGAAAGAAAAAAAGAAAAAGACTGATTAATTTGATTTATAGATGACTCTTAAAATGTTAAAATAAACTAAAAACCTAAATAAATATGACAGACAAAAGACTAACATTTTGGCTTACAAACACCCCATGTAAACTGATAAGAAAATTTAAAGATGCCCAAGGAACAACTGGGTAAAGAACTTACACAATTCACAAGGGAAGAAACACAGATGATGAAAGATGTCAGCTTACAGTAATCAAAGACATTAAATTAAAACTGCATGATCCCAACTTTTGCTGCATTTGGTTTAAAAATGACACAATCCCTGTTGCAGTAAGAATTGTAGTTGAGGTTAAGGTTAAAAGAGCACACTCCTTCATGACTGATATAAAAAGTACAACCTTTCACAAAAGCCAATTGGCATGTGTTAAGAATGTTTAAATGCTTAGGCTCTTTGGTCTGGAAGTTTTCATTCTAATAATTCCAAGAAGATAATTCAAAATAAAGATAAAACTGTAAGCACAAATTTATTTTCATAATATTATTAAGCTCCAAAACAGGCAAAGAAAAATAACTTAAAAGTTTGGTATTATTAATTCATTCAATAAGTATTTATTGACTACCTACAATGTACCAGACCCATTAGAGGGGCTAGAAGTTTAGTGCTGAATAAGATAGACAAGGAGCTCTTATTTCAGAAGTACCAGGGCAAACAGTAATTGAATGGTTCCATCAGTCGGTTCCCCCAGGGCTTTCCTGGGGCCTGTCTCTGCAAATCTGGGGGAAGAATCCTGTAAGCAGAGGAGATGGCAGTGCAAAAGCCCTGAGTTCCAGAAAGAAACTTGATTTTTGATATTTTTGCAAAAAAAAAAAAAGGAAGGGAAGGAGGAAAAGGAGGAGGAAGAGAAGAAAAGAAAGAAAGGGAGGGAGGAAAAAAGAAAAGTAAAAATGAAAGCCCATGTGACTGAGCATAATATTAAGACTATTCTACTGTAGCATAATGACTTAAAAGGCATGCATGCTATAAAATGCTGCTCCGCATTAGAAATGATGTACATCTACATGAGAAATGCTTATTATACAATGTTAGGCAAAAAGGCAAAAATTATATATATTATATTGTCACAATTGTGGAGAATATGCACAGAATACCCACTGGAAATGAAGCTACAGTGTTAAGAATAATGGTACTTAAGAGAGGATGGTAGCATTCTTTCTTCTCTTTGCGGGGGGGTGGCATTGTTATGCTTTGCAAATTCTCTATAAGGAGTCCATATTAATTTAATAAGCCAGGGATGCTTAAACTTGGAGAATAAAGAAAATACATCCAGTAAGCATTTCACTCAGCTCACCTGAAAAACCAGTTTAAAGCTACTTATCTTAGCATTCCTTCATGTAGACTACAGAAATTTTTCATTACCTTGTGCTAGCAGAACACCCTTGTACTATTCCTAATGCACGTCCTTTTATTCCACAGTCCTATTGATACACTTTACTAAAGTCAGATTTACAGAGGTCTGGAACAAGACATTAAAGCACACTTCACATTGCCATGTCCCATCCCATGCTGTTCCATCCTGCCCCCCTCCCCCACTACATTTAATATGCTGAAATATGAGAGAAGTTGAGTGCCAGCTCAGCTCAGATGATGGAGGATCTTGACAGCAACTCCATCCCCTGTGCAAACTCTCAGTCAGCATGAAACCTACTTAGTATAATAAACACCACAGCATGAACTATTTTTGCAGGTGAGTTGTCCTGTGGGCAGCCCACCCATAAATTAAGAGGGACAGACTAGCACAAGAAAAGTGGCTCCAATAAGAAGACAGGGAAATGGAGTTTAGCCTCGAACCCCCCACCGACTGAAGGTCACAGGCCTGTTGAGACTGACAATTCATTATAATTTATTAGTGAGAGCATTTTTCCTTAAACCAGCAGGAGTATTAGAACCTGACACATTATTTTTAAAAACTCAATAGATACAAAAAGGATTTCAGAGAACGTGAAATATACATTAAGACCAGAAAGGGAGGGAAGGGTTATGGCTTGTCACCAAACTTAGATTTTCTTATAAGCAAAAGAACTTTCAAAATGTTATTGGTGTATGGTATCATAGTGAAATTATAAGCCATCAGGAGTCTTGCTCTTATAGTTGATATTCAGACCTTCTAACATTATTTATAAAATATTTATCGACAATTAGTAGCTTATGTCATTATTAATGTGAGTGGGTCCTAATCCTAATGTGAGGAGGTCCTAACTTCACTGTTATTTGAGGTTAATGTTGCAAGTATCCAGCAAGTCTTCAAAGAGCATTTTAGAAAATGTATTCCATGTAATACTAATATCTGGATGGCATTTCATGGGGAGGAAGAAAGGATTCCGTGGTCAAATAAGTTTGTGGAACTGCTGAGTGCTAGTCCTTCTCCCCAGCCTTACCCTTCAGATTCTCAGTGTACATTAGCATATAAAAGGCTTTGAAAAATCCAGATGTAAAGAAAACTGTTTAACTTTGTTTAAACCAAGACCAACTTTTAAATGTTTTTGTACAAGATATCTTTTAACGCAAATGCTCCAGAGACATTTCCTTACACAATTTTGCCTGCCTATCAGAATCACAGTGAAGAAAAAATTTTTCTAAGCCACGAATGGCCAAACAAACACCAAGTGTTGATAAGAAAACTGGGAGTGTCTGCACTGTTATTTGGTGCTATTTATTTCTCTTCCAGAAATTCCAAAGTCTTGGTTCTAAACATGATTGGGAACTGAGTATAAACTGGAGTAGGATTGAGTGGCTCATTCAGCAACCCTCCTCTCTCCCCTACATCTCTCTCTCTCTCCTTCCCTTCTGCAATGGGTCACATGATGGAAATAAGCATTCCCACCCAATATAGTAAATGCCATCATATTCAACATGTTTCCTCGCCTAGGATACACTTGGTATCTAATCAGTGAGGGCAAGAACCAAATCGTTATTTTATTTTGGAATTCTAGAGTTTGTACAAAATGCAAAGTCCAATAAACACATAGTAAAATAGCATATATTTTAGTTCTCCTGGTTGATATCAAACTGATTTGGCCGACATGACATATGAACTTTTACCAGGGTTGACTAATGTTCTTTGTTCTTTCTGAATTGAAATTGAAATGTAGTTTCAGTGATACAGAGCAGAAACAGAAATTTCATCCAAGAACGAGCCTCATCTGTAATATGGGAATAGTCAGCTGGTGAGTCATGTCAGATAAGCTTTTCCCAGTTCTGCCTTCAATGTATTCTGATTTCTTAATATGTGATACAGTACCCTGCTTATGAGTTTATAGTAAATAAATGGAGGAAAAACACATAAAAGTATTCAAACATATGACTATTTTTCTAACTACTAACATGCTTAGAACAGTTGTTAGTTTTCTACGAACAACTAGAAAGGACAGCTATTTGTTGTCCTTTGTAGGTTTAACACATCATCACAGTTTCTAAGATGTCTTCCTCCTTAAAACTGTGAATACCCCCATGGGCTTCCTCTTAAAGTGGGCATGCTAAACCATGTGTAATAAGTTAGGGGAAAGTAATATCTAGAACTAGTTCTAAAATGTAATATGGTTTCCCTGATGACTAAGAGAGAAGAAAATTATAGCTCTGAATCAGCAAAACATTTGACAAAGTCTCACTCAGTGAGGGAGGCCAGAAAATAGAGCCCAAAGGCGGCTGACTAATGGCTTGATTTTATACACAGCAGGATGCACGTGCTTGGCTCTCCCCTGCTCAACACGGCTCCTCACAACCTGCTGGAGAGGGGCCTCAAGCGACAAATAATAATGACCATGGATTACAGAAAAGGACAGGAGAAAAGTGATGAAGACCTTTCTAATCGTTTGAAGACCAGATAATCACCTGAGTAATCACTGACAGGAGAAGATATTGATATCTGGAAGGAAAAAATAAGAGAAAAAGAAATAAGGTGAGAGAAATGGCAATAGCGTGGGCTCTGGGATGAGCCTGAGTTCAAACCCTGACTAGCCTCTTACCAGCTGCGTGGCCATGGGTAAGTCATCCAATTGTTCTAAGATTCAACGAATGAGGGCATTAATAGGATTTATCTAATAAGATCACAGTGATAGGATGTGGCCATTCTTGTAAACACAGAATGGAGCCTGGTGTATGATTGGTCTTCAATCCATTATTATTAAAAGAACACACTCTTTCTTCATGTATTCTGTGCAACAGGAGGTAGATTCTGCTATGTTCCTACAGAGGCCAAAACTAGGATTGAGAAAGGGGGTTACAAAGAGAGATAAATTCAAAAGAAGGAAGAAATCAATATAGTTTGAAAATAAAGTTGTGAACAAAGAGTAGGATGTACCTCCCTCTGTATCCAACTTTCATCCATGTTGTCCACCTATAGAACATAGTGTCTCCCAATTAGTGGGATGGTCATATCCCAACAGAAGATGGCATGTACATTAATAGTTGTAAAGGAAATGTCTCTATTAATTCGTAGATTGATTATGCATTCTACTCTTAAGTTTTTATGACAAATCAACATCTCTGCATAGTTTTACCACAACATCACTCCTAAAAATTAATACATATAGATTCTTCATAAGGGAAAGAAAGCACAAGAATGTATTAGGAGGCAGGTTTGTTGTGATTCTGTAACAAATTCAACACACACATGCACACACATCAGGATTCAAATGAGATAGAAATGTGTCTCTCTTTCACATATCAGCCCAAGCGTAAGCATCCAGGGCCTCTTTGCTTGTTCCTTTCTGTTGCTCTGTCATCAGCAAAATGTCTTCCAGCCCGTGGTCCCAGACTGCCCTTTGCAGCAAAAGCTGTAATGAGATCTTTTAAGGCTCCAAACTCTTTTAAGAGTGTTAAATACTGAGAATTCTGCAGAGACATAGCCCTAAAAGGCCATCTTGTATTTTTCCTCTGTACCAACATTTCTATCCATTTTTGAGGATTCAGGGGTAGAAGCAGGATGGCCACGATTAGTGTGGAAAGGAAATATAAACTTCATAAGAGAATGAATAATTAGCCCATAAAACACAGTATGTGGGATCAGGATTGGAACCTGACGCTTTAGAATCCTTCTGCAGCCAGGGAAGTCCTCTCAAAGCCCCAAAGCTGCTTGCGTTCTCTCATCATCGTCATTGTGGAGACACCTACCACCCATGATCTAAATTTCGAGAAGCACAAGCACTCACCAAAAGACTATAATGGATAAAACTGTCTCCAGGCAGCTGTAAGCAGCTGCCTACTTGACATAAAATAAGACATGTGGCAGCTGGGAAGACTGAATAGCCAAAATAATGCATTTGACTTTCATTGCAAGAGGTACCTCTCCATCAAGAGGGATTATGCAACAGGGGCCCATATCATGCCCAGAGCCAAGGCAAAGCCTAATATGGAAGTCCTGTTGGTCTATAAACTATTGCATAGGTTTCCCAGGTTCTTCTCAGAACACCCAGGGTGTCATGTAAATGAGATTCTGCAGTAATCTGTATTGACTGACCTTGAAATCCCAGCTCGAAGTGTTACATACATTCTGGCAGAGGATGCAAAGGGAAGCAGGTGTGTTCCCAGTTCAAAAGCGGGACAGTGGCCTGGATGGTCATTACCCAGGATTAAACTTAACTACATCACCTCTTTTTATTCTGACACACTTAAATATTTACTATCCTGTATTGATTCAACCAGACTATATTCCTATCTCCCACCCATATTTCTAAATGCCCAGGAAAATAACAAAGTCACTCTCTCAAATTGCTTTAATACCCAGTATAGCTTAAATCCACTTCTGAAAATCGAATCATTAATTCCACATGACATTGTCTTAGATCTTCGTTGGGGCAGGTTTCTGATGTAATGAAATTGTGTCACTTAATTTTAACACAGATATGAAATGGGAGACCAAGACCAATGCATGATTACAGTAATTTGAGTTCAATTTAATCCTACTGATACTAATGTTTATCAATGTGATTTGTATCTCCTTTTATTCCCCCAGGAAATGATCAGGAGAAAATCAGGTATTTAACCTTTTCTTACAGAAAAATTATATTGGAAAAACATTAAAGCTATTTTCCATATCTTTCCATTCAGACTAGACATTCATAAAAATGTTTCTCTAATATTATTTAGGGGGAAAGGATTAAACATTTCTTAATAAGTAGGCATTTCGGGAGGAAGAAATACATAAAATTTCAGATAATTTTCATGAACACATTTCTTCTTACTTTATATAAGGAGAGCTTTTAAATACATAAAATGAGACACCCCCCCCCAAATGGATTTGCTAAAATATTCAAAGTCACTAATAACAGCCTAAAGTTAAAATCTTTTAAATCATTGGAACAGAAGCTGCTTCTCACCAACAACATTGGCAACTTTTATTGACGTCCAACATTTCCAAATGATGTTTTTCATGGTGTTGCCTTTAGTCAGAGCTTTTAATCCCACATCACAACAAAGTGTTTTTGTTTTTGTTTTTCCAAGTTAAGAAAAGATCAGATTAGTTACCTACGGACTGAAAACACTCCCAGTTTTGAGAATGTAGTTTGAAATACAAAATTTGCATGCAACTTTCAATACTCGGAATCCTGAGTCAGTGCTTTCCAAAAAGTCACACAGACGCATTTTGGGACTGATACTGCAAGTCTACTTCAGGATGAAGAGTTAGTAGTTCTGATTTGTACAGTTGCCATATCTGAGCAGATACGTTATAATGTACCCTAACTTACATGCTGGCATTTGAGGGCTACAGAGTATCTGCTGCATGAGCATAAAGACACAGTTGATGAAGGTAAATGTACAAAACTTATCCTTTGAGAACCATTAAAAGTTAAATGTAGAAAGCAACATTTAAAAACTTTTAGGTGGAAAACAAAGGAGAATATAGAAAGAAAGGATTTTTCAAGACTCAAAAGGTGCAAACCATAAGAGAAAAAGATTGATGGGTTTGGCCAAGAAAAAACTAACAACTCCTTTTCATCAAAAGACACCAAAATTGAGGGGTGAGGGAAAGTAAGTAATAAACTGGGCAAATATTTTGCAACACATACAACTAGGCAGAGGAGAGAAAGATATACCCTGAAAATATTTTTTGAAAAAAGAATTCATACAAATCAGTAATAAACAGATAACTCATAAAAAAATGAGCACAAGTCATAAGCATGGGCACCTGGGTGGCTCAGTCGGTTAAGTGTCCGACTTTGACTCAGGTCATGATCTAGCAGTTCAAAAGTTCAAACCCCATGTTGGACTCTGTGCTGACAGCTCAGAGCCTGGAGCCTACTTTGGATTCTGTGTCTCCTTCTCTCTCTCTGCCCCTCCCCTGCTCATGCTCTGTCTCTCTCTCAAAAATAAAAAAAAAACATTTTAAAAAATGAGCACAAGTCATAAGCAAGCATTTGATAGGTGAGAAAATTTAAACGACTAATAAATATATAAAATATATTTAAATACTATTAAAATGTAATAAAATATATTACTTTAGTAGAATTAAAGCCAAAATAGGATACTATTTTGCACCCACAAATTTAGCAAAAATTTAAAAATTGAACATATGTGGAGCAAGGAGAATGAGAATTCACTTCTGGTGGGAGATAAACAGGTGAGATCACTTTGGAGAACAATTTGGCACTACCTTATACAGCTGGATTTTACATAACTGCCCAAAGTCACATAATCAAAATTTACCCTAAGTGCCTGGGCCAGTTTTTTAATTTTTTTTAATGTTTATTTATTTTTGAGAGAGAGAGAGAGAGAGAGAGAGAAAGAGAGAGAGAGAGAGACAGAACACATGCAAGGGAGGGGCAGAGAGAGAGAGGGAGACACAGAATCTGAAGCAGGCTCCAGGCTCTGAGCTGTCAGCACAGAGCCTGACATGGGGCTCGAACTCACAAACTGTGAGATCATGACCTGAGCTGAAGTCAGAAGCTTAACTGACTGAGCCACCCAGGCGCTCCTGGGCTGGTCTCTTAAAATATCTCTTGTTTGAGAAGATATTTTATATGTGTTTTATTAAACACAACATCTGCTTATATTTGAAGCTTATTGGTACATATTTATGAATGCATATGGTTATTAGGCAATCCTGAGTGTGCACATGGGCTACAGCCTCTTTCAATAGTTCTGCAGCTCCTCAAGGGCCTTCTGCCCAGAGTTAGGGAACTCTAATTGTCCCAACCTTTGTGAAAGATGACATCCAGTAATGTCATTGTTTCCCTACTCTCTCTGAAGGGAAGGGAAGGGAAGGCAAGGGAAGGGAAGGGAAGGGAAGAGAAGAGAAGAGAAGGGAAGGAGGAAGAGAGATCATTCATTCACTAGAATAACCTAATTTATCTGATAAATTAATACTTTACATTCAATTAAGTCAAATAAAAGCAGAGTCAGAAAAAAAATGTTTAGGGTCACCTGGATGGCTCAGTCATTAAGCATCTGACTTCGGCTCAGGTCATGATCTCATGATTTGTGAGTTAAGCCCCACATTGGGTGAACATGAGCCCCACTTTGGGTGAGTTAGAGCCCTGCTTTGGATGAGCCCAGCTTCTCTCTCTCTCTCTCTCTCTCTCAATCTCTCTCCTCTCTCCCTCCCTCTCTCTTTCTCTCTGCCCCTCAAGGGATTCTCTCTCTCTGCCCCTACCTCATTGTGTCCTCTCTCTCAAAAAAAAAAAAAAAAAGAAGAAGAAGAAGAAAGAAAGAAAAGAAAAGAAAAAGAAAAAAAGAAAAAATATGTAGGTAAACACTTCCATGAACACAAAACATTCTTTTTCATGTTTCCTCTCTAATTGATCTTATGCACCTGATTTTCCAAATTGTATAAAACTTCTAATAATCTACACTTTTATTTGAGCTACAAAAGTTCCTTGGTCAGAGTGACCACATCTAGCTAGTATTCTCTACTCTGTTCAGCATATGTTACATTATGAGCATATATTGGTGATATTTTAAAAAAATTTTAAGTTAAAGTTCTGGCTCTAAAGTTTTCAGTGGAAAGTTAGAATATTAGTATATAGTGACATGTATATATAATATAAAGTGTGACAAGTTTCATAAAAGAAGCAGTAATGAACTTACACCTCAAAAACAGTCACATCCACATGGGTGAGGCAGTCTCTGAGGATGAGCCCTTTCAACTGAGATCTAGAAAATGGGGAGGAGTCTACGACCATACCACCCTGAATGCTCCTGATCTCATCTAAAAAATGGCGAGGAACCGGGGAGGTGTCCAGAAAAACTGCAGTTCCACTTGATTTCTTAGTGTCTCTTAAAGAAACATATCATGATATCACTCACAGTGCTTGGTGTGCAATTCTAATTTGATGCTTCTCTCTGTAAGTGAAGCATTAGGAATGTACTATTACCCTATCTCTTTTTTTATT
Source organism: Cryptoprocta ferox (assembly GCA_028646485.1). NCBI lineage: Eukaryota > Metazoa > Chordata > Mammalia > Carnivora > Eupleridae > Cryptoprocta > Cryptoprocta ferox. Next base: position 58,588,122 of record CM053577.1, on the reverse strand, counting down.
TTTTTATTTTTATTTATTTATTTTTGAGAGAGAGAGAGAGAGAGAGAGAGAGAGTAGGGGAGGGGCAGAGAGAGAGGGAGATACAGAATCTGAAGCAGGCTCCAGACTCTGAGCTGTCACCACAGAGCCTGACACGGGGCTCGAACTCACAGACTGTGAGATCATGACCTGAGCTGAAGTCGGATGCTTAATAGACTGAGCCACCCAGGTGCCCCTATCTCTTTTTTAATCAAAATATAGTATTTTCCTAATAAAAAATTAAAGATCGATTATTTTGTAAACTAAGAACTAAAATCCCCCTTCCCCACAGATACGCATTTCTTCCTAATCTCTCATCCCAGATCACTTACATCCACCTTCTCCATCATTCCTGCCACCAAGGAACTTTCTCCTCAACTCCCCAGTCTCTTGCCAGCCCCATTAACCCATGTGGTTTCCATGTCACCTTCCATGTGGTAGGACAAGATCTTTACAAGTCAAATCTCTTGTCCTACCATTCCTCCAATGACCTTTACTGAATCTCTACAACATATCAAACAAAACTCAAACTCTATATTCATTCAGGCATTCAGGAGGCCTTTGGTGGCCTGGCCCCAGCATCTCACGGAAGCTGAGGACACTTTGGCATATTCTTCTTTCCTCAGAGAGGTCCACACTCTCATCCTCCATTATCACTATTGGTTCTCTACATACAACTTCCTCCACACACACACACACACACACACACACACACACACACACCATCTCTTACTACTCACTCTTCAAGGCCGGGCACAGATGCTTCCTCTGTTCAGACACCAAAACCAGGTTTCAGTTAGAACCTCCAGGCACTCAGTTTGTGCCTTTATTGTAACTTTTACCACATTCTGCCTTGCAACTTACTTATCTGTACATATACATCCTGTTAGCTCCAATGGACTGTGATTTCCATGGAAACAGAGATGGTGCCTCCTCACCTTACCATCATGGAGCCCATTTCTGTGACTTTCTTGTTGCAGGCATATAAATACTGGTTGACTGAATCAAACTTATGGGTTAAAAAAAAATGACAGTGTTTCTCAGATTCAAGATTTCAGTGAACTTTAAAAAGGGACTACCTTGAGGGGTGCTTGGTTAGCTCAGTCAGTTAAGTGTCTGACTTGGATTCAGGTCATGATCTTGCGGTCCCTGAGTTCAAGCCCTGTGTCAGGCTCTATGGTGACATCTCAGAGCCTGGAGCCTGCTTAGATCATGTGTGTCTCTCTCTCTCTGCCCCTCCCCTGCTCATGCTCTGTCTCTCTCTCAAGAATAAATATTAAAAAAATTTAAAAGGGACCACCTTGAAATATAAAATCTCTATCTCAACATTGTTAGAGTCATATGTATCATTTGAACATAAAAAAATAGACTACTTTTTCTGTGAGAATTTTCCTCGAAGATTTGAAGCTAATTATCTTCACCTATGAGAAATGTACACATCACCTTTTACACACTCAATATTCAATAAATGTTGCTAACTTATGATTTCTGTTTTAAATATTGATGTTGTATTCTTTTCCACTGGCATAAAAATGGAAGTTGGACAAAAGGTCAAACACAAAAAATATGGGACAGAGAATGACTTATGTGCCAGGTAATGGATTTCACTTGTACTTCCTATAAGCTCTTTTAAAAACACAGTCAATACAGTGCCTTGATTCATCTCCAGCATTCCCTACACGCCAAAGAACCCTGATGCGGCAGGTTATTGTTCAGTGACCCACTAATTTCAGTTTGTTAATAGACTACCTCAAAGGTATATGGGTGAGATATTAAAAGGAGAAATAGGAAATAAAATTGAGGAAAACATATAGAGATAAAAATACAGACATTTGTCAAAACTTTAAAAAGTGCATTATATGAACTTCTGCAACTGTCTATGCCATCTATTTGAAAATTTAGTCTTCATAACTTCTATATTTCTCTGTAATTTGGCAAGTATTGGGGGCAGTGATACAGAATTTAAAATGCTGGAATAGCACATAGGATACCACTGGATATGTTATCATGTGTGCTATAATACAGATATGCATGTGAGTGCATAAATATACACAAATATAAATATATATGTTTATATCAGTATATATACATAAATATGTATATATATATATTGGCATAAATAACAAGGTATTAGAAAAATAGAGGTATTTGTGAGAGGATGAGAATGGAAATGGAAATGGAAATATTTTAAAAGAGAATAAAATTTGGAGAGAAATATGAGTTATATCAGCCTCTCATCTCCTCAATAGTTCTCTCCTACATCTTAGGCTCAGGAGACAAGCTATAAATACAATCTTCATTTCCCCTCTTCCTTGCTTTCTATCACCACTATGCCCAGAGCTCAGGGTCATTGTCAGATTTCTTTACTCTTTTCAAAACTGATTTCAGACATCATTGGCAATAAGCAGCCCAGTCTGCCTCAAGAAGTTCCTTTCCTCAGGGTGTTTGTTCTGGGCTCATGTTGATGCCAAAGGGGTTGCTGTTCAGTCTCTCATTCCTCAGTCCTTCTCCACTGCAGTGTGCAAGGAGCTATCAGCCTAGCTCCCCTTTCTGCTGCACCACGCACGTCTTCCCTGTAACAGAACATGTTTTCACTATTGTTATTCCTGAAATGCTCAGAATGTATGTGCAATGGTCCTCTGTGTAATATATATATTATACATATATTTTTTCCAATACTCATCATGGAGTTACTGTGATAAATGTGTCTCTTCCAAAAAAATAGGTCTCTTTGGAGGAAGGGTAAGTTTTCCTGGGCTGAGAGATGTTACAGTATCAATGATGTAGACAAGATTAACCTCAAAATACACGAACCCATGCTGGTCAGTGTCTAGAATTCCTGAGATTATTTGATAAATGGCCCTATTCATCACTAGATGCTAAACAAAACAAAAATGGAGACAAAGTCTATTTTGCTCACCATTATTTGTGTTTCCAGCATCTAATATATTGATTGGCATGTAAAAGTTGCTCAATAAAAAATGTGTCAAATGGATGCATAAACGAAACAACAGAAAGCTTAATGTGCCAACTGTCCTGAGACATATAAAGCATTGACTTACAGACCTGGATTATTGATACCAGAACCTTAATCACAGCTGTTGTGGGTACGGAGGACAGGGAAAATGCAAAAATGCTTTTGAAGGTTGATTATAAGAAAGAATATAGAAAGTTCACTCCGAGGGAACTGAAGTCAAACTCAACAGATTTCAACATGTAATTGGTGGTCAACTATGCAGTAGGAATAGCCATGAAATAAATATTATTCTTTGAATAGACTATTAAGAAGGTGGTTTATGAAAGAAAAATAAGTCCTCATCCCTGAGAATCACCATAGCCTTGGTGTTAGAATATTTAACTGGGCTTATAACTTCCCCCACACAGAGCAATATATTGATTTTCCAAAAAGGTTATTAAAATTTCTGCCTTTCTAAGTCTTAGTTTAGTTTTTCAGGCAACTGACTTCCTGAATCTCTCCCAAATTTTATTACATAAAGTCAATAAAACTTAGCTATTTCACAGCTTCTTAAGGAATTTCTCTTATTAAATGTTTTTTTTTCCATTTTTAGGAAAATACTACTAACAGTATTACTTCTCTTTGTGGCATGGTAATTTGCTGAGACACTAATTTCCATTTCTAAAACCTCTGTTGTTGTTTTTTCACATTTCCTAGGAGGTGGTGAGATCTTTTGAGAGCCTTAAGGGAGAGAAGATAGAGCAGGCTATCCTGGGAGTAGCTGGAGCAAGTCAACTACTATATTCATTCTCTACACTGCATAACACATTGCCATCAACATAGTGGCTTAAAACAACACACACACTTACTACCTCACTGTTGCTGTAGGCAGGATTCCCAAGCACAGGCTAATTGGGTCCTCTGTGCAGCAACTCACAAGGCTACAATTAGGGTGTTGGTTTGGCTATGAAGTTCCTATCTGGAGGTGCAACTTGGGAAGAACCCACCTCAAAATTCATTCAGATTGTTGGGAGAATTCATTTCCTTGCACTGTGACCAAAGACGTCAGCTTCTTACTAGTTTTTGATAAAACATTGTTGCCCTCAGATCCTAGAAGACTGCTCTCAGTTCCTGGCATGGGACCCTCTCACATGCCCTCACACAACATGGTGAGTTACTTCTGCAAGGCCAGCAGGAAAACCTCTCTCACTCCAGTCTGCTGAGTCAGCCTTATACAACTAAACAGATTCATGAGAATGACATTCCATCACCTTCACCACTGGTTAGAAGTAAGTAACAAGTTCTCTCTGCATTCAGGGTAGTGGTGGGGGATTATACAAGGGCATCATTCATTGAAGGTCACTTTATGGTATGGCTGCTGCAACTTCCTAATTCCCACTTGATGTCCACTGTTCAAGCTGAACATATAAACCCCTTTGCAGGAAGAAATATTCCAGCAGTCACTGATGACCATTATGGTGACTTTAAATTCCAGTCCTAAAATTCCCAACTTGTTATTAGAATTTTTGGCTAATTCCAGCATTTCTTTATATCTTCTTAAATAAGAAAGCATCTAGGAAAAGGGTGACATAAAAACAATTTGGTAAATTGGCAAGGAGCAGAGATCATGCATATGGGGATAATCATTGCCCATCTTTTACAAAGTTACAAGGATTACAGCCTGCTGCATTCTATAAGTAGCTTATCATTAATAAGAGATTAATAAGTTTTTTTTCATTTTCAGATTATTCCTAACCTCTGTTTTAAATTTTTTTTGGTATGGTTCCCATCTGTAAGGTTTCTTCTACAACTATTTTCTCTGAAGTTGAATAAAAGGGAAAGCCAATTATCATTTTCTCCTCCCAAGGAATTTATCCAAATAAAAAAGGTCCTTTGGCTTCCACAAAACAAGGAGAAGTTAAGCAGTGGACTCAAACCCAAACAGGGCAAGCACTTAAAAATCCCACCCCATTACCAGAGCACTACCACCAACTTAATTTGTTTTTTTTTCTCTTTCTAACGCCAAAAAAGCTTTTACAAATGTCTCACTAGTTTTATCCCATTGTTTAGATACAATTTTGACATGGTCTTGCCCCATTATATTGCCCATTCTTTTTTTTTTAAATTTGGACAATATAAAGGGAGGGTGCGAGAAGGCATACTGGGTAAAATAAAAAGTGGAAAAGGAATACTAGTTCATCAAATACCTTGGACTTGCTTCAAACTCTTAAACTTGTTGAAATTTAGAATGTATTTTTTCAAATACCCTTCTCTTAATTAGAATCAAGATCTGTATTCTTGAAAATGAATTCCATATGTTTCCATTCACTTATACTTAGTTTCTTAAAGACATTGTAAAGATTATTTGAGGTCAAGTCTTGTTTGAGTCTTTTTAAAATTTATTAAACTTTTAGGCCATGTGTTGAAAAGAGGAATGGGAAGAAATACCCCTTTCTTCCTGAACACTGCTACCCATCTACTCTGCACAGAGCTATTTGATTCTTCACAAAACTGAATGCATTTGGTTTGCTGAATAATCATCAAGGCAGAAAGCATTTTGATAAAACTCATTGTCTTAATTTAATATTATAATTTTAAAATAGTACAGAAATAGAATTAGGAAAACTTTTTTTGTGTATGGCTTCTCGTAAATCCAGAGCAAGAAGCACGTTGTTTCAGTTTGATGCTTCCATAAAGGAGCTCCATGCTTAGTCAGAATCTTCAAGGAACAAGGTTCAGAGAAATCTGTGATTACCAGAATCATGCTTGATAATTCTGATAATATATGGTTGGGACTTCCACTCCCCATCAAGTACACTGGTATATTACCCTGCAGTGAAGGGGAATTTCAGTCTGTATGTTTACAACACTCTTTCTTTGCCTCCATCTTCAATGAATGCTCTGGAACGGTGGCCAACAGGAGGCACTCCAGGAGAGAGGAGATAGTAAGCCAACTATGCTGTTACCCACATTTTCTTGGAGAAACCTTTTCTTAGGTTCCTGAAAGGCTTCACCATCACCCAAGACTTCAGTGTGAGGCAGAGCTGTACAAATCTCAGTGAGATAAATCTCCCAGTGGTAAATGTTCTGAAAGCAAAGAGGAGGTGATCTCTATAGAGGATAATCCACCATAAATGTTTTCAGTTCTGTTTCTGGTAACTAGAACTCTATAGCTTTACAATTTCTCAAGATGAAATATGTTCCAATTTAGAAGAGATCCTATAAACCACTTTAACTCCCAGCTCTTTTCAGGTATTTACCATGGGTTTAACAAAGACAATTGTGGGAAACGAAGTATCTGTTCTAGTTTTAAACTTGATTTCAGAAAGTGAAATTTATTACTCATTATTGTTTATTTACTTCTGTCCCACTTGTGCCTGAAGGGGATTCGAGGTGAGTTACAAAAGCATAGACTATAATATTTAAATATATTTGACTCTTCAACTTCCTGAAAATCCAGTAAATAAGAAAAGCATGATTAGTTCTAAAGTATATAATATCTTTAAGTAAAAGTAAACTACTGTAACCCTCAACAGACGTGCAGATCTTTAAGGCATTGGTGCACTCAGTTGTTAGATGTGCCTTTTAACAACAACAAAATGTAAAGGAGAAAGTTCAGATTTTATTCTAAATTTTAGCCAAATACTCCAGATTTTTAAGGCTTACTTTGGGTTATTTATTCATTCAGCAAATATTTTTTTACCCACTTTGCCACGCCTTGTGCTAGGCACTAGCAAATCAACAGTACATGGTATAGTTGCATTCTCTGTCCTCATGGAGGTTGTACGTGGCCAGAAGATAAAAAATTAAGTAAATATTAATGGAAAATGAACAAATCTTATGGTATGTTGTACAAAAACAAAGTACTGAGGCCTATATTTAAAAGCAGCGCTAACCTATTGGTTAAGTCAAAGAAAGTTTTCTTGAAAAAGTGATGTTTGTGCTAAGACACAAAATATGAATAGACAGTGACCAGTTTATAAAGGGAGATGAAGGTAGAAGGGATGCAGGCAGGGGAAAGAGCATAAATGAAGGCTTCACGGGTCTTTAAAACAATTTTAAGGACACACACACACACACTAAATTGTCAATATATTGTATTACAGTATAATATTATATGGGAACATTCCAGAAAGAAAAGGTAAGATTGCTGTGAACAATTGTTTTTTGCCTTGCCCAACGCTGTCTCCTAAGTAACAGGATCTTACTTAGTCTTTTGAAGTACTTTTCCTACTTCAGGCCATGTAGTCTGCATGGGGTTGACTACCTCACACTCTCCTTTCCTGTGTCCAGACGGAGCCCATTAGAGTGTCTCATTCCTCTGGCAGCCTTCAGAGATAGGCTAGTGACTCAATTGGGTGAATCCAAGTAACCTTGGGAATTTCCACCAGAGATGCTGCAAGGATCACTAGGTTAGCCTGGAGTTTTGGGGATCCATCTTACCACTTTCTGAAACAGAGCCTGCCTATGGGAAAGACAAACAATACGAAGACAAGCAGAGTCCAGAATAGAGTGAGACCAAGTTATCTGAGCCTCTAAATCTAGATACACCAAACTTTAGTTAAGTGAGCAAATTATTTTTTGCCTTGCCACTTTTCTTTTTTGCTTAAGTCATTTTATCACTTGAAACCAAAATAATTTTTATATTAAATCTATATAAACAAAGCATTTATTTTTCATTTAATGAATTCTACATGTAATTATAAAAGAATCATTAGCTTACCCACCACTGTTCTTTCTCCTTCCTACTTTGGTATTATTTATTCTAAGATGTCTATATTCAGTATACCTTTTCTTATTTCCATTAGGTCCCAGAATAATAAAAATATGTTTAGTGCTGCCAATTTACAATTAATCCTCACTTTATTATTTTTAAACAATTAGTCCATGCTTTAAATGGGCACCCATAACTCACCTTCTCCAGGAAATTCTCCCTGATTCTGTGCTCACCCATTTGTAGTCTCTACTCTACAAGGCATTCTTTGTTCTCTCTGCTCTCCCATACCACTGGCCTGGTTCCCTGATATCTTCCTCCAAGACTAGCAGCTCCTTAGTGCCAACATTTCATTTCATCTTACCTTTTTACTCTTCAGCAAGTACCATATACTCTGTGCCTGAAGACTACATATGAATATTTATTCATTAACTCAAAATCTTACAAGATCTGTTTGTGCTTTCTGTTTGTTCATTTGTTTTGCTTTTTATTTTATTATTATTGTTTTGGAGCCCAAGGTGGGGCTTGAACTCACGACCCTGAGATCAAGACCTGAGCAGAAATAAAGAGTCCGACGCTTAACTGACTGAGCCACCCAGGGTTCCCCATTTGTTTTGCCTTTTAGATTCCACATAGAAATGAAATCATATGGTATTTGTTTTTCTCTGACTTATTTCACTCAGCATAATACCCTCTAGGTCCATCCGTGTTGTTACAAATGGCAAGATCTCATTCTTTTTTTCTACAGCTGAATAATATTCCATTGTGTATATATAACATATCTTCAAATGATTGTTACATTATGGGACAAAGAAAATAAAAGGAATTTAAAAATCCCAGTGCTTTTTGTTTGCTTGTTAGAGTTTGCAAAAGGAGATGGGCTTTTATAAGTAAATTTTCACAATTTATCATTTGAATCAATAACAAAATCAATCCATTGTTTCCTGCGTATTGTTTCAAATTTTATCTACTATTTTAAACCAACTTTACAGGTAGCATATAAATTATTTCAAGTATGCACCACCACTGAAGCAAACCCTGGGTTTTCTAGTCTGTACTTACAACTTACAACAAGTACAATTTCCCGTTTCCAGCAACAGTTTCCTATCTTTTTTAAAAATATTTTTTAAGTTTATTTATTTATTTTGAGAGAGACAGAGACAGAGTGGGTAGGGGAGGGTCAGAGGGAATAGGAGAGAGAGAATCCCAAGCAGGCTCCACGCTGTCAGCATGGAGCCCGACATGGGACTTGAACCCATGAACCATGAGATCATGACCTGAGCTGAAGTCAAATACTTAACAGATTGAGCCACCCAGGCACTCCAACAGTTTCCTCTCTTATCAAAGCACTTAAAATTACTTCAACAAATCTCAGCATAGTTAGACATTCAATCTCTGGAGGCAGACTTCTGGGTTTGAACTCCAGCCCTACCATTTGCCTATTTGGTAAGTTACTTACCTTCCCTAGGCCTCAGCTTCTCTCCCTTAAAATGGAGATAAAGTTGGCACCTACCTCAAAGAGGGGTTAAGGAGTTCAGTAAGTGTCTTCAACAAGGTGCAGAGCCCTCTGCTCTGTGCTTTACAAAGCTATTTAGTACAGGTTGTGTTTGCATTCCTGTCCTTGGGAACTTTACCCTCCAGCCAGCCCAACATCAAACTCTCTTAGTGCTGAGGGGAAGTAGAATGAGGCTGCCTCATTACAAAGTCCCAGAGCTTTGGAGAGCATGTAAAGATGTACCTGTGGTTGCTAATTAAATTCACACTTCACAGTAAAGCCTACAGATGGTGGTCATAGCAATAAGAGCCTAGGAGGGAATGTGGTGCATGCCCTTGGCTTTGAAGCAAAACATTGCCTTAAATCAAAAAGGAACGTCCACAACCAACCTAGAACTCTGAAGAGAGGAGTGCCACTAAAATGTTCTCAGTACTTTGGAACTCATTTTTCTCCAATCACTTCCTCTGCACCCCAACCCACCCTCCTCTACATGGTTTGTGGGTCTCAGGCTTGAGTGATCAGACTGCAACCAACCCCTTCTTACTATGGTATACTTTATCTACCATTTGCTTCATTTGGCTGCCTTCCAAATATGAGGAAATTTGGAACTTACCTGGTTATTACCCAGGGCAAACATCTGCACACATTTCATTGGCAACTACATGACTTAGTCACTTAAATAATTCACAAATCCATCATGAAATTCCTTATTAGTGCATGCTACCAAACACTCACAGCATCTCCTAGCTTTAAATGCAGTTAAAGACATGCCAAAAGTAAGTAAAAGAGGAAGATACATTTGGAGACAATAGGGAAGGAAATTCTAACTTGCTAGATACCTCCCACAGCATTTTTTCTTTAAGCATACCACTTGGTAATGATTATGGCCCTGATAGATTTGCTGTGGAAGTGTTTTTATGAGTATGGATTATTGTAGGTAAAGTTCATAAATGAAAGATTATTTGCCAAATTAGATATATTCATATATATTATAATTTCACCTCAATATACTACCTATAAGGCCAATAAAGACATTAACTAAAAATGTTAAATGCAATTTAAGAATTAAGATAGTGCCATAGAGAAAATTATCTATAGAGCTAAGTTAAAAGCCGTCTGTGAGGGGCTCCTGGGTGGCTCAGTTTGTTAAGCATCTGACTTTGGCCCAGATCATGATCTTGCGGGTTTGAGCCCCACATCGGGCTCTGTGCTGATAGCTCAGAGCCTGGAGCCTGCTTGGAATTCTCTGTCTCCCTCTCTCTCTGCCCCTCCCGTGCTCATGCTCTGTCTCTCTCTCTCTCTCTCTCTCTCTCAAAAATAAATAAACATTAAAAATTAAAAAAAAATCTGTGAATACAAGAGGCCTGGTTTTCTTAGGAAGATGGGCGGGGGTCCCATAGTCAGATGGGTTGACAGAACAGTGAAGGGGTAGAAAACAAACAAGCCTTTAAAGACGATTTTGGCTTTTTGTCCCTAAGTGACATTAGGAAAAATCCTATGTGTTAAGGAGGAAAATACTAAGAACTTGAACACAGACTTTGGAAATTCCATTCCAACACATTATACAGGGGTGTCTCTTGCAAAGAAGTGAAAGGCACAACTGCCCAGAAAGTGTAACAAAAATGTGATGGTAGAATGAGAAGAAACAATCACATCTATAATCTAGGGCAATAGTAAGAATGAATAGACATGTAGTCCTTTGTCTATCATGGTAACTAAACTTGAGAGTTCTTTCCCTAAAAAGAAAGATATCTAGAGACAAAGGTTAATTCAGAGAGGTTAAGCAAAGCAGCTTTCTACTACAAGTTTAAATTCTAGCAAGCAACCAAATGAGAAATGGATTTGCTTATTTGGAAAATGAATAAATAGAACATGTCCAAATTCTCAAGCTAGGGGCATACAATAGTTTTCACTTTGTTTTATTTTTAAGCAAGAAGTCATGGATTGACCGGTCTATAGTCAAGCAAAGTGCCACTGTAGAGACATAAGAAATACAGCTGGTAACACAATTGGCCTGGAAAGAGAGAAGGAAAGGTTCAAGGACAATATAAAACTGGCAGCAGTGACAGAGGTATAATTCTGTGTGATTCCACACCCTCTGCCTGGAATAATCAGCCCTCTTCAGGATAGCAGGTTTTTACCATTCTTATGTTGCTTTGTGTTCATCATGACATACTTGGACTGTTGAGTTTTGCAAAACTGCCTGGTAAATTCCATTTTCAAATACCTAAGCACTATATGACATGGTGCTTTCAACACTACTCTGGCCTGGGAAGAAATTTTCCATTCTCTATGGATTATAAAATGAATAGAAAGCATATCTGGGAGTGCTGTCTTCATAAACCTGTTCATGTCTCATCTTCTCAAGCTTCACTCTCCACCAGTAGCAGCCACAACTTCTGGATAGGATGCTTTCACAAGCATAGAAATTTGTTGTCAAGATCCCAACTGAGCAACTGATCCCAACTGATCCCCAAACATCAAATTACAGAGTAAAATGTGACATGAATTGTTATTTGCAGTCCTTTCCTCCTTGCCATCTGCTCCAGCTCAGCCCTGACCACTTACCAGACTGAGCATATGCAACAACCATTGCATCTTTAACACCTCCGTCTCAATTCCAAGCACTGCTTATTCAAAAACCTCCTTTCTGCCAAAAAAAAAGAAAAAAGAAAAAGAAAAAAGACTGCTCCCAACTTCTCTCAGCAAGGATCACATGCTGCTGCACTGAGCTTTCAGGGTCTACATCCCATCTGCTACCTGGCAGAAAAAGACCCTTCAAAATGTGTGACATCATCTGGGGTGAAATCCTGCTATTATCCTGGACAAATTCAATGGTGTTTGTAGATGGTGTTTAACACCCAGTCTTCCCAGTTCTGTTGATGTTCTGGTACATTTGCCTCACCTCTACTTTATTTCTGTTTTTAAACGTATCTTGCACCTTATAATTAGCATAACTGATGTGTGGCCAAAACCTTAAATACCAGCATTCCACAGGCTAACCACAGCCTCCTAGCCTTAGAACTTCCTGTTCTCTCATATGTTTGCTTTTGACCTGACTGAAATCTTCAACTCTATGATCCTCCATTTCCTTTCAATCTACCTTTCTATTCTAGCTTTCAGGGCTTTTTTTTTTTTTTTGATATTTCAGCTTTATTGACCCTTGTCCTTCTACCACACTACCAGTAAAGTTTCAACTATAGACCACCCCAAACATCTACTTTCTGCCTTCCAAACTCTGAGCTGATGAGGAAAAATCACACACACACACACACACACACACACACACACACACGGTATTGTTCTATTATAAATTCATAATTTCTTAGCAAGCACTTTAGCAATATCGAGCAATGTCAAAGATATGCATACCATAAACCCTAGAAATCCTACCAATATGCTTGGAGAACTCTTGAACATGTAGACAAAGAGACATGTATAAGAGAGTTCAGTAGAACTCTGCACAGGCAGAAAAGTAGAAACAACCCAATTGTCATTCAGGGACATGGATCAGTACTCTCTGGTATATTCAAACAATGGAATACTATATAGCCGCTAAAATGAATATCTAGATGCTATTACTAAAAAAATTAAAATCATGTTTAAAACTTATAAAATGATACATGGAGTGTAATGTTTATGAGAAATTCAAACACAATGACCACAGCATGACAGGCATACCTCACATTATTGCACTTTGTTGCTTTATTGTGCTTCACAGATATTGTGGGGGGGTTTTGTTTTGTTTTGTTTTGTTTTACTTGTTTTGTTTTGTTTTTACAAAATGAAGGCTTGTGGCAACCCTGCACTGAGCAAGTTTATTGTTCCATTTTTCCAACAGCATCAGCTCACTTTGTGTCTCTATGTCACATTTTGGTAATTTCCACAATATTTCAAACTTTTTCATTATTATTGTATATGTTATGGTTGCCCATGATCAGTGATTATGACTCACTGAAAGCTTAGATGACTGTTAGCATTTTTTTTAGCAATAAAGTACTTTTAAATTAAGGCATATACACTGTTCTTACAGACATAATGCTACTGCACACCTAACAGACTTCAGTATAGTGCAAACATAACTTTTATATGTACCAGGAAACAAAAGAAAATTCATTTGACATGCTTTATTGTGATGTTTGTTTCATTGTGATGGTTTGGAACCAAACCCGAATATCTCTAAGGTCTGCTGGTAGTGATTATGAGTAGATACATTATAATAAAAATTTTAAATCTATATGACCTGATGAGGGTGGGGGAGAGGGGAAGGGGGTTGATGGGCATGGAGGAGGGCACTTGTTGGGATAAGCACTGGGTGTTATATGGAAACCAACTTGACAATAAACTATAAAAGGAAAAATAAAATAAAATAAAATAAAAAGAATTATTCATTTCCTCCAAATAAAATTTGGTTTACCAAAATAAAAAAATCAAATCAAATCAAATCTATATGGCAATGATGTATACTATCTTCAGGAACATGAAGAGGGAAGGAAAGGAGAAAGATCATGGGAGGAGAACGTTAAATGGCTAACATTTCAGTAAAATTTTATCTTTAGATCTTATGCAAACATGGAAAAAATATTAGCAACTTTTACTTAAATGGTACATATTTGCACTTCTGGAAGAAGCTGCGTGTTGCATTGATTTATATTGTTTCTATGTGTCTGAAATATATTATGATTACAAATAAAAACCAGATTAAACTCACCGTCTCAACCTTAAATATTTTGTAAGCTGTCAGGCAGTCCTAATGGTCATGGTCAGCCCCTTCCTTTTGATTCCAGCATCCTTCATCACTCGCACTTCCTTCTTCCTAGAGAAAATAAAATATAAATTCCTCCAACTTCCTAATACTATTCACAAACCCACGAACTATGTACACCTTCTCCCCTCCTCATTTTCATCTTTCTTGGCTCAGTAGAAGAAGGGTCCTCTCCTTCAGTTTTCTGCATTTTCCCCTCTTAAACTTCTTGGTGATCTTCTTCCATCCATATCCCTTCTCAACTTTATCCTCATCAGCTTCATTTAAGTCTTTCATTCAACAGATAAATACGGAACCCCAAGCATCTCCCAGCTCTTTGTTTCATGATGAGGATTCAGTTGATCACAATATCACAATACGGGTGTGACTCCTGCCCTCTCAGAGCTTACACTACCTCTTGTTTTCTGGTGGGACTTTTCTTTAGCCTATAAAAATGCTTGTCTTTTCTGGGGAGGCTGGGTGGCTCAGTCAGTTAGTGTGTGACTCTTGGTTGCATCTCAGGTCATGCTCTCACAGTTTGTTGGTTTGAGCCCTTAATCAGGCTCCACCCTGTGAGCGCAAAGATTGCTTGGGATTCTCTCTACCCATCCCTAACTCACATTCTCTCTCTCTCAAAATAAATAAACTTTATTTTGAAAAATGCTCAAATAGTTAAGGAGAGGGAGGGAAGCAAACCATGAGACTCTTAAATACTGAGAACAAACTGAGGGTTGATGGGGGGTGGAGGAGAGGGGAAAATGGGTGATGGGCATGGAGGAGGGTACTTGTTGGGATGAGCACTGGGCGTTATATGGAAACCAACTTGACAATAAACTATATTAAAATAAATAAATAAATAAATAAATAAATAAATGCTCAAGTCTTTTTTTTTCCTCTCTGTCTCCTCACAATCATGCATCTCAAAAATACATCTCTAGTCACTACTTTTACCTGTTCTCCCCTTTAACCTACTGCCCTCTCTGACTTTTAATATCTCTCTTGCCAAAGTCACAAATGGAATTCCCATATAATACAATGGAACACTTTTAAAATTTATTCACTTATCTTGACTTTTCTTGATACTCCAGATTTTCTTGAAACTCCTTACTGTCAGTGACATTATCACTTCTTGGATTTCCTCCAACATCTATGCCCATTCCCTATTATCTTACCCCCAAAATGTAATATTTGGCAAGATTACCTCCCCAAGTGTTCTTATACATTCCTCATTTTCCTTGGTAGATTCATTCACTCTCATAATCGCCAGGAACCCCTGTATTATGTTGACTCTTAATCCATGACCCTAATATAAGTATCAGTCCTTATTTCCTTCCTAATTCACTATACTGCCTACTAGACATCTCCATTTGGGCAGGTGCTTCAAATCAACATATCTAAGATAGGACAATCACTCTCCCACTGATAATTGTAATTTTAAAAATATGTTTAAAAATCATCAGGGAAATACAAATCGAAACCACACTGAGATACCATCTCACACCAGTCAGAGTGGCTAAAATGAACAACTGAAGAGTCTACAGATGCTGGCAAGGATGTGGAGAAACGGGCACCCTCCTACATTGTTGGTGGGAATGTAAACTGGTACAGCCGCTCTGGAAAACAGTGTGGAGGTTCCTCAAAAAACTATCCGTAGAACTCCCCTATGACCCAGCCATAGCCTGCTGGGGATTTACCCAAGGGATACAGAAATGGTGATGCATAGGGGCACATGTACCCCAATGTTCGTAGCAGCACTTTCAACAATAGCCAAATCATGGAAAGAGCCTAAATGTCCATCAACTGATGAATGGATTAGGAAGATGTGGTTCATCTATACAATGGAATACTACATGCCAATGAGAAAAAATGAAATCTGGCCATT